>OZ020493.1:8278597-8878597 GCA_963971405.1 Psococerastis gibbosa | reverse complement strand
TTTTTTTTAAAGGTCTTAAAAAGATATAGGTGTCTTAATTTTGGTTATTTAGGCTCACTGTATTGTACTTAACATTGAGCAATTGCTTCTGCGTGTTCATCGGTGTAAATATAGCTAAAAAAAATTCATTCGATAAGAATAAGAAAAATAGCTATATACTTATTTTATTTTTTTTAAAGGTCTTGATATGATATTGGTGTCTTAATTTTGCTCGTTTTGGCTCATTAAATTGTACTTAACATTGAGCAATTGCTCCTGAGTGTTCATTGGTGTAAATGTAGCTAAAAAAAATTCATTCGACAAGAATAAGAAAAATAGCTATTTACTTTTTTTTTTTTTTAAAGGTCTTGAAATGATATGGGTGTCTTAATTTTGCTTATTTTGGCTCAATGTATTGTTCTTAACATTGAGCAGTTGCTTCTGCGTGTTCATCGGTGTAAATGTAGCTACAAAAAATTCATTCGACAAGAATAAGAAAAATAGCTATTTAGTTATTTTCTTTTTTTAAAGGTTTTCAAAAGATAAAGGTGTCTTAATTTTGCTTATTTTGGCTCATTGTATTGTACCTAACATTGACCAATTGCTCCTGCGTGTTCATCGGTGTAAATGTAGCTACAAAAAAAAATTCATTCGACAAGAATAAGAAAAATAGCTATTTACTTATTTTATTTTTTTAAAGGTCTTAAAAAGATATAGGTGTCCTAATTTTGTTTATTTTGGCTCACTGTATTGTACCTAACATTGGGCAAATGCTCCTGCGTGTTCATCGGTGTAAATGTAGCTACTAAAAATTCACACGACAAGAATAAGAAAAATAGCAATTTAGTTATTTTTTTTTAAAGGTCTGAAAAAGATATAGGTGTCTTAAGTTTGCTTATTTTGGCTCACTGTATTGTACCTAACATTGAGCAATTGCTCCTGCGTGTTCATCGGTGTAAATTTAGCTACCAAAAATTCATTCGACAAGAATAAGAAATATAGCTATTTCGTTATTTTCTTTTTTTTAAAGGTCTTAAAAAGATATAGGTGTCTTAATTTTAGTTATTTAGGCTCATTGTATTGTACTTAACATTGAGCAATTGCTTCTGCGTGTTCATCGGTGTAAATGTAGCTAAAAAAAATTCATTCGATAAGAATAAGAAAAATAGTTATTTACTTATTTTATTATTTTTAAGGTTTTAAAAAGACATAGGTGTCATAATTTTGCTTATTTTGGCTCACTGTATTGTATTTAACATTAAGCAGTTGCTTCTGCGTGTTCATCGGTGTAAATGTAGCTAAAAAAAATTCATTCGACAGGAATCAGAGAAATAGCTATTTACTTATTTTATTTTTTTAAAGGTCTTAAAAAGATATAGGTGTCCTAATTTTGCTTATTTTGGCTCACTGTATTGTACCTAACATTGAGCAAATGCTCCTGCGTGTTCATCCGTGTAAATGTAGCTACTAAAAATTCACACGACAAGAATAAGAAAAATAGCAATTTAGTTATTTTTTTTTTTAAAGGTCTTGAAATGTAATGGGTGTCTTAATTTTGCTTATTTTGGCTCACTGTATTGTACTTAACATTGAGCAGTTGCTTCTGCGTGTTCCTCGGTGTAAATGTAGCTAAAAAAAATTCATTCGACAGGAATCAGAAAAATAGCTATTTACTTATTTTATTTTTTTTAAGGTTTTAAAAAGATATGGGTGTCTTAGTTTTGCTTATTTTGGCTCAATGTTTTGTTCTTAACATTGAGCAATTGCTCCTGCGTGTTCATCGGTGTAAATGTAGCTAAAAAAAATTCATTCGACAAGAATAAGAAAAATAGCTATTTACTTATTTTATTTTTTTAAAGGTCTTGAAATGATATGGGTGTCTTAATTTTGCTTATTTTGGCTCATTGTATTGTACTTAACATTGAGCAATTGCTCCTGCGTGTTCATCCGTGTAAATGTAGCTAAAAAAAATTCATTCGACAAGAATAAGAAAAATAGTTATTTACTTATTTTATTTTTTTTAAGGTTTTAAAAAGATATGGGTGTCTTAATTTTGCTTATTTCGGCTCACTGTATTGTACTTAACATTGAGCAGTTGCTTCTGCGTGTTAATCGGTGTAAATGTAGCTAAAAAAAATTCATTCGACAGGAATCAGAAAAATAGCTATTTACTTATTTTATTTTTTTAAAGGTCTTAAAAAGATGTAGGTGTCCTAGTTTTGCTTATTTTGGCTCAGTGTATTGTACCTAACATTGAGCAATTGCTTCTGTGTGTTAGTCGGTGTAAATGTAGCTAAAAAAAATTCATTCGACAAGAATACAAAAAATAGCTATATACTAATTTTATTTTTTTTAAAGGTCTTGATTTGATATGGGTGTCTTAATTTTGCTTGCTTTGGCTCACTGTATTGTACTTAACATTGAGCAATTGCTCCTGCGCGTTCATCGGTGTAAATGTAGCTAAAAAAATTCATTGGACAAGAATAAGAAAAATAGCTATTTCGTTATTTTCTTTTTTTTAGAGGTCTTAAAAAGATGTAGGTGTCCTAATTTTGCTTATTTTGGCTCAGTGTACTGTACCTAACATTGAGCAATTGCTTCTGCGTGTTCATCGGTGTAAATGTAGCTAAAAAAAATTCATTCGACAAGAATACAAAAAATAGCTATATACTAATTTTATTTTTTTTAAAGGTCTTGATATGATATGGGTGTCTTAATTTTGCTTGCTTTGGCTCACTGTATTGTACTTACCATTGAGCAATTGCTCCTGCGTGTTCATCCGTGTAAATGTAGCTAAAAAAAATTCATTCGACAAGAATAAGAAAAATAGTTATTTACTTATTTTATTTTTTTTAAGGTTTTAAAAAGATATGGGTGTCTTAATTTTGCTTATTTCGGCTCACTGTATTGTACTTAACATCGAGCAGTTGCTTCTCTGTGTTAATCGGTGTAAATGTAGCTAAAAAAAATTCATTCGACAGGAATCAGAAAAATAGCTATTTACTTATGTTATTTTTTTAAAGGTCTTAAAAAGATGTAGGTGTCCTAATTTTGCTTATTTTGGCTCAGTGTATTGTACCTAACATTGAGCAATTGCTCCTGCGTGTTCATCGGTGTAAATGTAGCTAAAAAAAATTCATTCGACAAGAATAAGAAAAATAGCTAGTTACTTATTTTATTTTTTTAAAGGTCTTGAAATGATATGGGTGTCTTAATTTTGCTTATTTTGGCTCATTGTATTGTACTTAACATTAAGCAATTGCTCCAGCGTGTTCTTAGGTGTAAATGTAGCTAAAAAAAATTCATTCGATAAGAATAAGAAAAATAGTTATTTACTTATTTTTTTTTTTTAAGGTTTTAAAAAGATATAGGTGTCTTAATTTTAGTTATTTAGGCTCACTGTATTGTACCTAACATTGAGCAATTGCTCCTGCGTGTTCATCGGTGTAAATTTAGCTACAAAAAATTCATTCGACAAGAATAAGAAAAATAGCTATTTCGTTATTTTCTTTTTTTTAAAGGTCTCAAAAAGATATAGGTGTCTTAATTTTGGTTATTTAGGCTCACTCTATTGCACTTAACAATGAGCAATTGCTCCTGCGTGTTCATCGGTGTAAATGTAGCTAATAAAAATTCATTCGACAAGAATAAGAAAAATAGCTATTTACTTATTTTATTTTTTTTAAGGTATTAAAAAGATAAAGGTGTCTTAATTTTGCTTATTTTGGCTCACTGTTTTGTTCTTAACATTGAGCAATTGCTCCTGCGTGTTCATCGGTGTAAATGTAGCTAAAAAAAATTCATTCGACAAGAATACAAAAAATAGCTATATACAAATATTATTTTTTTTAAAGGTCTTGATATGATATGGGTGTCTTAATTTTGCTTGCTTTGGCTCATTGTATTGTACTTAACATTGAGCAATTGCTCCTGCGCGTTCATCGGTGTAAATGTAGCTAAAAAAAAATTCATTCGACAAGAATAAGAAAAATAGCTATTTCGTTATTTTCTTTTTTTTAGAGGTCTTAAAAAGATGTAGGTGTCCTAATTTTGCTTATTTTGGCTCAGTGTATTGTACCTAACATTGAGCAATTGCTTCTGTGTGTTAGTCGGTGTAAATGTAGCTAAAAAAAATTCATTCGACAAGAATACAAAAAATAGCTATATACAAATATTATTTTTTTTAAAGGTCTTGATATGATATGGGTGTCTTAATTTTGCTTGCTTTGGCTCATTGTATTGTACTTAACATTGAGCAATTGCTCCTGCGCGTTCATCGGTGTAAATGTAGCTAAAAAAAAATTCATTCGACAAGAATAAGAAAAATAGCTATTTCGTTATTTTCTTTTTTTTAGAGGTCTTAAAAAGATGTAGGTGTCCTAATTTTGCTTATCTTGGCTCAGTGTACTGTACCGAACATTGAGCAATTGCTTCTGCGTGTTCATCGGTGTAAATGTAGCTAAAAGAAATTCATTCGACAAGAATACAAAAAATAGCTATATACTTATTTTATTTTTTTTTAAAGGTCTTGATATGATATGGGTGTCTTAATTTTGCTTATTTTGGCTCACTAAATTGTACTTAACATTGAGCAATTGCTCCTGAGTGTTCATTGGAGTAAATGTAGCTAAAAAAAATTCATTCGACAAGAATAAGAAAAATAGCTATTTACTTTTTTTTTTTTTTTTAAAGGTCTTGAAATGATATGGGTGTCTTAATTTTGCTTATTTTGGCTCATTGTATTGTACTTAACATTGAGCAGTTGCTTCTGCGTGTTCATCGGTGTAAATGTAGCTAAAAAAAATTCATTCGACAGGAATCAGAAAAATAGCTATTTACTTATTTTATTTTTTTAAAGGTCTTAAAAAGATATAGGTGTCCTAATTTTGCTTATTTTGGCTCACTGTATTGTACCTAACATTGAGCAAATGCTCCTGCGTGTTCATCCGTGTAAATGTAGCTACTAAAAATTCACACGACAAGAATAAGAAAAATAGCAATTTAGTTATTTTTTTTTAAAGGTCTGAAAAAGATATAGGTGTCTTAAGTTTGCTTATTTTGGCTCACTGTATTGTACCTAACATTGAGCAGTTGCTCCTGCGTGTTCATCGGTGTAAATTTAGCTACAAAAAATTCATTCGACAAGAATAAGAAAAATAGCTATTTCGTTATTTTCTTTTTTTTAAAGGTCTTTAAAAGATATAGGTGTCTTAATTTTGGTTATTTAGGCTCATTGTATTGTACTTAACATTGAGCAATTGCTTCTGCGTGTTCATCGGTGTAAATGTAGCTAAAAAAAATTCATTCGATAAGAATAAGAAAAATAGTTATTTACTTATTTTATTATTTTTTAAGGTTTTAAAAAGATATGGGTGTCATAATTTTGCTTATTTTGGCTCACTGTATTGTATTTAACATTGAGCAGTTGCTTCTGCGTGTTAATCGGTGTAAATGTAGCTAAAAAAAATTCATTCGACAGGAATCAGAAAAATAGCTATTTACTTATTTTATTTTTTTAAAGGTCTTAAAAAGATGTAGGTGTCCTAATTTTGCTTATTTTGGCTCAACGTATTGTACCTAACATTGAGCAAATGCCCTTGCGTGTTCATCCGTGTAAATGTAGCTACAAAAAATTCATTCGACAAGAATAAGAAAAATAGCTATTTAGTTATTTTCTTTTTTTAAAGGTTTTCAAAAGATAAAGGTGTCTTAATTTTGCTTATTTTGGCTCATTGTATTGTACCTAACATTGACCAATTGCTCCTGCGTGTTCATCGGTGTAAATGTAGCTACAAAAAATTCATTCGACAAGAATAAGAAAAATAGCTATTTACTTATTTTATTTTTTTAAAGGTCTTAAAAAGATATAGGTGTCCTAATTTTGTTTATTTTGGCTCACTGTATTGTACCTAACATTGAGCAAATGCTCCTGCGTGTTCATCCGTGTAAATGTAGCTACTAAAAATTCACACGACAAGAATAAGAAAAATAGCAATTTAGTTATTTTTTTTTAAAGGTCTGAAAAAGATATAGGTGTCTTAAATTTGCTTATTTTGGCTCACTGTATTGTACCTAACATTGAGCAATTGCTCCTGCGTGTTCATCGGTGTAAATTTAGCTACAAAAAATTCATTCGACAAGAATAAGAAATATAGCTATTTCGTTATTTTCTTTTTTTTAAAGGTCTTAAAAAGATATAGGTGTCTTAATTTTGGTTATTTAGGCTCATTGTATTGTACTTAACATTGAGCAATTGCTTCTGCGTGTTCATCGGTGTAAATATAGCTAAAAAAAATTCATTCGATAAGAATAAGAAAAATAGCTATATACTTATTTTATTTTTTTTAAAGGTCTTGATATGATATTGGTGTCTTAATTTTGCTCGTTTTGGCTCATTAAATTGTACTTAACATTGAGCAATTGCTCCTGAGTGTTCATTGGTGTAAATGTAGCTAAAAAAAATTCATTCGACAAGAATAAGAAAAATAGCTATTTACTTTTTTTTTTTTTTAAAGGTCTTGAAATGATATGGGTGTCTTAATTTTGCTGATTTTGGCTCAATGTATTGTTCTTAACATTGAGCAGTTGCTTCTGCGTGTTCATCGGTGTAAATGTAGCTACAAAAAATTCATTCGACAAGAATAAGAAAAATAGCTATTTAGTTATTTTCTTTTTTTAAAGGTTTTCAAAAGATAAAGGTGTCTTAATTTTGCTTATTTTGGCTCATTGTATTGTACCCAACATTGACCAATTGCTCCTGCGTGTTCATCGGTGTAAATGTAGCTACAAAAAAAAATTCATTCGACAAGAATAAGAAAAATAGTTATTTACTTATTTTATTATTTTTTAAGGTTTTAAAAAGATATGGGTGTCATAATTTTGCTTATTTTGGCTCACTGTATTGTATTTAACATTGAGCAGTTGCTTCTGCGTGTTAATCGGTGTAAATGTAGCTAAAAAAAATTCATTCGACAGGAATCAGAAAAATAGCTATTTACTTATTTTATTTTTTTAAAGGTCTTAAAAAGATGTAGGTGTCCTAATTTTGCTTATTTTGGCTCAACGTATTGTACCTAACATTGAGCAAATGCCCTTGCGTGTTCATCCGTGTAAATGTAGCTACAAAAAATTCATTCGACAAGAATAAGAAAAATAGCTATTTAGTTATTTTCTTTTTTTAAAGGTTTTCAAAAGATAAAGGTGTCTTAATTTTGCTTATTTTGGCTCATTGTATTGTACCTAACATTGACCAATTGCTCCTGCGTGTTCATCGGTGTAAATGTAGCTACAAAAAATTCATTCGACAAGAATAAGAAAAATAGCTATTTACTTATTTTATTTTTTTAAAGGTCTTAAAAAGATATAGGTGTCCTAATTTTGTTTATTTTGGCTCACTGTATTGTACCTAACATTGAGCAAATGCTCCTGCGTGTTCATCCGTGTAAATGTAGCTACTAAAAATTCACACGACAAGAATAAGAAAAATAGCAATTTAGTTATTTTTTTTTAAAGGTCTGAAAAAGATATAGGTGTCTTAAATTTGCTTATTTTGGCTCACTGTATTGTACCTAACATTGAGCAATTGCTCCTGCGTGTTCATCGGTGTAAATTTAGCTACAAAAAATTCATTCGACAAGAATAAGAAATATAGCTATTTCGTTATTTTCTTTTTTTTAAAGGTCTTAAAAAGATATAGGTGTCTTAATTTTGGTTATTTAGGCTCATTGTATTGTACTTAACATTGAGCAATTGCTTCTGCGTGTTCATCGGTGTAAATATAGCTAAAAAAAATTCATTCGATAAGAATAAGAAAAATAGCTATATACTTATTTTATTTTTTTTAAAGGTCTTGATATGATATTGGTGTCTTAATTTTGCTCGTTTTGGCTCATTAAATTGTACTTAACATTGAGCAATTGCTCCTGAGTGTTCATTGGTGTAAATGTAGCTAAAAAAAATTCATTCGACAAGAATAAGAAAAATAGCTATTTACTTTTTTTTTTTTTTAAAGGTCTTGAAATGATATGGGTGTCTTAATTTTGCTTATTTTGGCTCAATGTATTGTTCTTAACATTGAGCAGTTGCTTCTGCGTGTTCATCGGTGTAAATGTAGCTACAAAAAATTCATTCGACAAGAATAAGAAAAATAGCTATTTAGTTATTTTCTTTTTTTAAAGGTTTTCAAAAGATAAAGGTGTCTTAATTTTGCTTATTTTGGCTCATTGTATTGCACCCAACATTGACCAATTGCTCCTGCGTGTTCATCGGTGTAAATGTAGCTACAAAAAAAAATTCATTCGACAAGAATAAGAAAAATAGCTATTTACTTATTTTATTTTTTTAAAGGTCTTAAAAAGATATAGGTGTCCTAATTTTGTTTATTTTGGCTCACTGTATTGTACCTAACATTGGGCAAATGCTCCTGCGTGTTCATCCGTGTAAATGTAGCTACTAAAAATTCACACGACAAGAATAAGAAAAATAGCAATTTAGTTATTTTTTTTTAAAGGTCTGAAAAAGATATAGGTGTCTTAAGTTTGCTTATTTTGGCTCACTGTATTGTACCTAACATTGAGCAATTGCTCCTGCGTGTTCATCGGTGTAAATTTAGCTACCAAAAATTCATTCGACAAGAATAAGAAATATAGCTATTTCGTTATTTTCTTTTTTTTAAAGGTCTTAAAAAGATATAGGTGTCTTAATTTTGGTTATTTAGGCTCATTGTATTGTACTTAACATTGAGCAATTGCTTCTGCGTGTTCATCGGTGTAAATGTAGCTAAAAAAAATTCATTCGATAAGAATAAGAAAAATAGTTATTTACTTATTTTATTATTTTTAAGGTTTTAAAAAGACATGGGTGTCATAATTTTGCTTATTTTGGCTCACTGTATTGTATTTAACATTAAGCAGTTGCTTCTGCGTGTTCATCGGTGTAAATGTAGCTAAAAAAAATTCATTCGACAGGAATCAGAGAAATAGCTATTTACTTATTTTATTTTTTTAAAGGTCTTAAAAAGATATAGGTGTCCTAATTTTGCTTATTTTGGCTCACTGTATTGTACCTAACATTGACCAAATGCTCCTGCGTGTTCATCCGTGTAAATGTAGCTACTAAAAATTCACACGACAAGAATAAGAAAAATAGCAATTTAGTTATTTTTTTTTAAAGGTCTGAAAAAGATATAGGTGTCTTAAGTTTGCTTATTTTGGCTCACTGTATTGTACCTAACATTGAGCAATTGCTCCTGCGTGTTCATCGGTGTAAATTTAGCTACAAAAAATTCATTCGACAAGAATAAGAAAAATAGCGATTTCGTTATTTTCTTTTTTTTAAAGGTCTTAAAAAGATATAGGTGTCTTAATTTTGGTTATTTAGGCTCATTGTATTGTACTTAACATTGAGCAATTGCTTCTGCGTGTTCATCGGTGTAAATGGAGCTAAAAAAAATTCATTCGACAAGAATAAGAAAAATAGCTATATACTTATTTTATTTTTTTTAAAGGTCTTGATATGATATGGGTGTCCTAATTTTGCTTATTTTGGCTCACTGTATTGTACTTAACATTAAGCATTTGCTCCAGCGTGTTCTTAGGTGTAAATGTAGCTAAAAAAAATTCATTCGACAAGAATAAGAAAAATAGCTATTTCGTTATTTTCTTTTTTTTAAAGGTCTTAAAAAAATATAGGTGTCTTAGTTTTGGTTATTTAGGCTCAATGTACTGTACTTAACATTGAACAATTGCTCCTGCGTGTTCATCGGTGTAAATGGAGCTAAAAAAAATTCATTCGACAAGAATAAGAAAAATAGCTATATACTTATTTTATTTTTTTTAAAGGTCTTGATATGATACTGGTATCTTAATTTTGCTCGTTTTGGCTCATTAAATTGCACTTAACATTGAGCAATTGCTCCTGAGTGTTCATTGGTGTAAATGTAGCTAAAAAAAATTCATTCGACAAGAATAAGAAAAATAGCTATTTTTTTTTTTTTTTTTTAAAGGTCTTGAAATGATATGGGTGTCTTAATTTTGCTTATTTTGGCTCATTGTATTGTACTTAACATTAAGCAAATGCTCCTGCGTGTTCATCCGTGTAAATGTAGCTACTAAAAATTCATTCGACAGGAATCAGAAAAATAGCTATTTACTTATTTTATTTTTTTAAAGGTCTTGAAAAGATATAGGTGTCCTAATTTTGCTTATTTTGGCTCACTGTATTGTACCTAACATTAAGCAAATGCTCCTGCGTGTTCATCCGTGTAAATGTAGCTACTAAAAATTCACACGACAAGAATAAGAAAAATAGCAATTTAGTTATTTTTTTTTTAAAGGTCTTAAAAAGATATAGGTGCCTTAATTTTGCTTATTTTGGCTCACTGTATTGTACCTAACATTGAGCAATTGCTCCTGCGTGTTCATCGGTGTAAATTTAGCTACAAAAAATTCATTCGACAAGAATAAGAAAAATAGCTATTTAGTTATTTTCTTTTTTTTAAAGGTCTTAAAAAGATATAGGTGTCTTAATTTTGCTTATTTTGGCTCATTGTATTGTGCCTAACATTGAGCAATTGCTCCCGCATGTTCATCGTTGTAAATGTAGCAACAAAAAATTCGACAGGAATCAGAAAAATAGCTATTTACTTATTTTATTTTTTTAAAGGTCTTAAAAAGATGTAGGTGTCCTAATTTTGCTTATTTTGGCTCAGTGTATTGTACCTAACATTGAGCAATTGCTTCTGTGTGTTAGTCAGTGTAAATGTAGCTAAAAAAAATTCATTCGACAAGAATACAAAAAATAGCTATATACTAATTTTATTTTTTTTAAAGGTCTTGATATGATATGGGTGTCTTAATTTTGCTTGCTTTGGCTCATTGTATTGTACTTAACATTGAGCAATTGCTCCTGCGCGTTCATCGGTGTAAATGTAGCTAAAAAAAATTCATTCGACAAGAATAAGAAAAATTGCTACTTCGTTATTTTCTTTTTTTTAGAGGTCTTAAAAAGATGTAGGTGTCCAAATTTTGCTTATTTTGGCTCAGAGTACTGTACCTAACATTGAGCAATTGCTTCTGCGTGTTCATCGGTGTAAATGTAGCTAAAAAAAATTCATTCGACAAGAATACAAAAAATAGCTATATACTAATTTTATTTTTTTTAAAGGTCTTGATATGATATGGGTGTCTTAGTTTTGCTTATTTTGGCTCACTGCTTTGTTCTTAACATTGAGCAATTGCTCCTGCGTGTTCATCGGTGTAAATGTAGCTAAAAAAAATTCATTCGACAAGAATAAGAAAAATAGCTAGTTACTTATTTTATTTTTTTAAAGGTCTTGAAATGATATGGTTGTCTTAATTTTGCTTATTTTGGCTCATTGTATTGTACTTAACATTAAGCAATTGCTCCAGCGTGTTCTTAGGTGTAAATGTAGCTAAAAAAAATTCATTCGATAAGAATAAGAAAAATAGTTATTTACTTATTTTTTTTTTTAAGGTTTTAAAAAGATATAGGTGTCTTAATTTTGGTTATTTAGGCTCACTGTATTGTACCTAACATTGAGCAATTGCTCCTGCGTGTTCATCGGTGTAAATTTAGCTACAAAAAATTCATTCGACAAGAATAAGAAAAATAGCTATTTCGTTATTTTCTTTTTTTTAAAGGTCTTAAAAAGATATAGGTGTCTTAATTTTGGTTATTTAGGCTCATTCTATTGCACTTAACAATGAGCAATTGCTCCTGCGTGTTCATCGGTGTAAATGTAGCTAATAAAAATTCATTCGACAAGAATAAGAAAAATAGCTATTTACTTATTTTTTTTTTTAAAGGTCTTGAAATGTAATGGGTGTCTTAATTTTGCTTATTTTGGCTCATTGTATTGTACTTAACATTGAGCAGTTGCTTCTGCGTGTTCCTCGGTGTAAATGTAGCTACAAAAAATTCATTCGACAAGAATAAGAAAAATAGCGATTTCGTTATTTTCTTTTTTTTAAAGGTCTTAAAAAGATATAGGTGTCTTAATTTTGGTTATTTAGGCTCATTGTATTGTACTTAACATTGAGCAATTGCTTCTGCGTGTTCATCGGTGTAAATGGAGCTAAAAAAAATTCATTCGACAAGAATAAGAAAAATAGCTATATACTTATTTTATTTTTTTTAAAGGTCTTGATATGATATGGGTGTCCTAATTTTGCTTATTTTGGCTCACTGTATTGTACTTAACATTAAGCATTTGCTCCAGCGTGTTCTTAGGTGTAAATGTAGCTAAAAAAAATTCATTCGACAAGAATAAGAAAAATAGCTATTTCGTTATTTTCTTTTTTTTAAAGGTCTTAAAAAAATATAGGTGTCTTAGTTTTGGTTATTTAGGCTCAATGTACTGTACTTAACATTGAACAATTGCTCCTGCGTGTTCATCGGTGTAAATGGAGCTAAAAAAAATTCATTCGACAAGAATAAGAAAAATAGCTATATACTTATTTTATTTTTTTTAAAGGTCTTGATATGATACTGGTATCTTAATTTTGCTCGTTTTGGCTCATTAAATTGCACTTAACATTGAGCAATTGCTCCTGAGTGTTCATTGGTGTAAATGTAGCTAAAAAAAATTCATTCGACAAGAATAAGAAAAATAGCTATTTTTTTTTTTTTTTTTTAAAGGTCTTGAAATGATATGGGTGTCTTAATTTTGCTTATTTTGGCTCATTGTATTGTACTTAACATTAAGCAAATGCTCCTGCGTGTTCATCCGTGTAAATGTAGCTACTAAAAATTCATTCGACAGGAATCAGAAAAATAGCTATTTACTTATTTTATTTTTTTAAAGGTCTTGAAAAGATATAGGTGTCCTAATTTTGCTTATTTTGGCTCACTGTATTGTACCTAACATTAAGCAAATGCTCCTGCGTGTTCATCCGTGTAAATGTAGCTACTAAAAATTCACACGACAAGAATAAGAAAAATAGCAATTTAGTTATTTTTTTTTTAAAGGTCTTAAAAAGATATAGGTGCCTTAATTTTGCTTATTTTGGCTCACTGTATTGTACCTAACATTGAGCAATTGCTCCTGCGTGTTCATCGGTGTAAATTTAGCTACAAAAAATTCATTCGACAAGAATAAGAAAAATAGCTATTTAGTTATTTTCTTTTTTTTAAAGGTCTTAAAAAGATATAGGTGTCTTAATTTTGCTTATTTTGGCTCATTGTATTGTGCCTAACATTGAGCAATTGCTCCCGCATGTTCATCGTTGTAAATGTAGCAACAAAAAATTCGACAGGAATCAGAAAAATAGCTATTTACTTATTTTATTTTTTTAAAGGTCTTAAAAAGATGTAGGTGTCCTAATTTTGCTTATTTTGGCTCAGTGTATTGTACCTAACATTGATCAATTGCTTCTGTGTGTTAGTCGGTGTAAATGTAGCTAAAAAAAATTCATTCGACAAGAATACAAAAAATAGCTATATACTAATTTTATTTTTTTTAAAGGTCTTGATATGATATGGGTGTCTTAATTTTGCTTGCTTTGGCTCATTGTATTGTACTTAACATTGAGCAATTGCTCCTGCGCGTTCATCGGTGTAAATGTAGCTAAAAAAAATTCATTCGACAAGAATAAGAAAAATTGCTACTTCGTTATTTTCTTTTTTTTAGAGGTCTTAAAAAGATGTAGGTGTCCAAATTTTGCTTATTTTGGCTCAGAGTACTGTACCTAACATTGAGCAATTGCTTCTGCGTGTTCATCGGTGTAAATGTAGCTAAAAAAAATTCATTCGACAAGAATACAAAAAATAGCTATATACTAATTTTATTTTTTTTAAAGGTCTTGATATGATATGGGTGTCTTAGTTTTGCTTATTTTGGCTCACTGCTTTGTTCTTAACATTGAGCAATTGCTCCTGCGTGTTCATCGGTGTAAATGTAGCTAAAAAAAATTCATTCGACAAGAATAAGAAAAATAGCTAGTTACTTATTTTATTTTTTTAAAGGTCTTGAAATGATATGGTTGTCTTAATTTTGCTTATTTTGGCTCATTGTATTGTACTTAACATTAAGCAATTGCTCCAGCGTGTTCTTAGGTGTAAATGTAGCTAAAAAAAATTCATTCGATAAGAATAAGAAAAATAGTTATTTACTTATTTTTTTTTTTAAGGTTTTAAAAAGATATAGGTGTCTTAATTTTGGTTATTTAGGCTCACTGTATTGTACCTAACATTGAGCAATTGCTCCTGCGTGTTCATCGGTGTAAATTTAGCTACAAAAAATTCATTCGACAAGAATAAGAAAAATAGCTATTTCGTTATTTTCTTTTTTTTAAAGGTCTTAAAAAGATATAGGTGTCTTAATTTTGGTTATTTAGGCTCATTCTATTGCACTTAACAATGAGCAATTGCTCCTGCGTGTTCATCGGTGTAAATGTAGCTAATAAAAATTCATTCGACAAGAATAAGAAAAATAGCTATTTACTTATTTTTTTTTTTAAAGGTCTTGAAATGTAATGGGTGTCTTAATTTTGCTTATTTTGGCTCATTGTATTGTACTTAACATTGAGCAGTTGCTTCTGCGTGTTCCTCGGTGTAAATGTAGCTAAAAAAAATTCATTCGACAGGAATCAGAAAAATAGCTATTTACTTATTTTATTTTTTTTAAGGTTTTAAAAAGATATGGGTGTCTTAGTTTTGCTTACTTTGGCTCAATGTTTTGTTCTTAACATTGAGCAATTGCTCCTGCGTGTTCATCGGTGTAAATGTAGCTAAAAAAAATTCATTCGACAAGAATAAGAAAAATAGCTATTTACTTATTTTATTTTTTTAAAGGTCTTGAAATGATATGGGTGTCTTAATTTTGCTTATTTTGGCTCATTGTATTGTACTTAACATTGAGCAATTGCTCCTGCGTGTTCATCCGTGTAAATGTAGCTAAAAAAAATTCATTCGACAAGAATAAGAAAAATAGTTATTTACTTATTTTATTTTTTTTAAGGTTTTAAAAAGATATGGGTGTCTTAATTTTGCTTATTTCGGCTCACTGTATTGTACTTAACATTGAGCAGTTGCTTCTGCGTGTTAATCGGTGTAAATGTAGCTAAAAAAAATTCATTCGACAGGAATCAGAAAAATAGCTATTTACTTATTTTATTTTTTTAAAGGTCTTAAAAAGATGTAGGTGTCCTAGTTTTGCTTATTTTGGCTCAGTGTATTGTACCTAACATTGAGCAATTGCTTCTGTGTGTTAGTCGGTGTAAATGTAGCTAAAAAAAATTCATTCGACAAGAATACAAAAAATAGCTATATACTAATTTTATTTTTTTTAAAGGTCTTGATTTGATATGGGTGTCTTAATTTTGCTTGCTTTGGCTCATTGTATTGTACTTAACATTGAGCAATTGCTCCTGCGCGTTCATCGGTGTAAATGTAGCTAAAAAAATTCATTGGACAAGAATAAGAAAAATAGCTATTTCGTTATTTTCTTTTTTTTAGAGGTCTTAAAAAGATGTAGGTGTCCTAATTTTGCTTATTTTGGCTCAGTGTACTGTACCTAACATTGAGCAATTGCTTCTGCGTGTTCATCGGTGTAAATGTAGCTAAAAAAAATTCATTCGACAAGAATACAAAAAATAGCTCTATACTAATTTTATTTTTTTTAAAGGTCTTGATATGATATGGGTGTCTTAATTTTGCTTATTTCGGCTCACTGTATTGTACTTAACATTGAGCAGTTGCTTCTCTGTGTTAATCGGTGTAAATGTAGCTAAAAAAAATTCATTCGACAGGAATCAGAAAAATAGCTATTTACTTATGTTATTTTTTTAAAGGTCTTAAAAAGATGTAGGTGTCCTAATTTTGCTTATTTTGGCTCAGTGTATTGTACCTAACATTGAGCAATTGCTTCTGTGTGTTCATCGGTGTAAATGTAGCTAAACAAAATTCATTCGGCAAGAATAAGAAAAATAGCTATTTACTTATTTTTTTTTTTAAAGGTCTTGAAATGAAATGGGTGTCTTAATTTTGCTTATTTTGGCTCATTGTATTGTACTTAACATTGAGCAGTTGCTTCTGCGTGTTCCTCGGTGTAAATGTAGCTAAAAAAAATTCATTCGACAGGAATCAGAAAAATAGCTATTTACTTATTTTATTTTTTTTAAGGTTTTAAAAAGATATGGGTGTCTTAATTTTGCTTATTTTGGCTCACTGTTTTGTTCTTAACATTGAGCAATTGCTCCTGCGTGTTCATCGGTGTAAATGTAGCTAAACAAAATTCATTCGGCAAGAATACCAAAAATAGCCATATACTTATTTTATTTTTTTTAAAGGTCTTGATATGATATGGGTGTCATAATTTTGCTTATTTCGGCTCATTGTATTGTACTCAACATTAAGCAATTGCTCCTGCGTGTTAATCGGTGTAAATGTAGTTAAAAAAAATTCATTCGACAAGAATAAGCAAAATAGCTATTTACTTATTTTATTTTTTTTAAAGGTCTTGAAGTGATATGGGTGTCTTAATTTTGCTTGCTTTGGCTCATTGTCTTGTTCTTAACATTGAGCAATTTCTCCTGCGTGTTCATCCGTGTAAATGTAGCTAAAAAAAATTCATTCGACAAGAATAAGAAAAATAGCTATTTCGTTATTTTCTTTTTTTTAAAGGTCTTAAAAAGATGTAGGTGTCCTAATTTTGCTTATTTTGGCTCAGTGTACTGTACCTAACATTAAGCAATTGCTTCTGCGTGTTCATCGGTGTAAATGTAGCTAAAAAAAATTCATTCGACAAGAATACGAAAAATATCTATATACTTATTTTATTTTTTTGAAAGGTCTTGATATGATATGTGTGTCATAATTTTGCTTATTTCGGCTCATTGTATTGTACTTAACATTAAGCAATTGCTCCTGCGTGTTCATCCGTGTAAATGTAGCTAAAACAAATTCATTCGACAAGAATAAGAAAAATAGTTATTTACTTATTTTATTTTTTTTAAGGTTTTAAAAAGATATGGGTGTCTTAATTTTGCTTATTTTGGCTCACTGTTTTGTTCTTAACATTGAGCAATTGCTCCTGCGTGTTCATCGGTGTAAATGTAGCTAAAAAAAAATTCATTCGACAAGAATAAGAAAAATAGCTATTTACTTATTTTATTTTTTTAAAGGTCTTGAAATGATATGGGTGTCTTAATTTTGCTTATTTTGGCTCATTGTATTGTACTTAACATTGAGCAATTGCTCCTGCGTGTTCATCCGTGTAAATGTAGCTAAAAAAAATTCATTCGACAGGAATCAGAAAAATAGCTATTTACTTATTTTATTTTTTTAAAGGTCTTAAAAAGATGTAGGTGTCCTAATTTTGCTTATTTTGGCTCAGTGTATTGTACCTAACATTGAGCAATTGCTTCTGTGTGTTAGTCGGTGTAAATGTAGCTAAAAAAAATTCATTCGACAAGAATACAAAAAATAGCTATATACTAATTTTATTTTTTTTAAAGGTCTTGATTTGATATGGGTGTCTTAATTTTGCTTGCTTTGGCTCATTGTATTGTACTTAACATTGAGCAATTGCTCCTGCGCGTTCATCGGTGTAAATGTAGCTAAAAAAATTCATTGGACAAGAATAAGAAAAATAGCTATTTCGTTATTTTCTTTTTTTTAGAGGTCTTAAATAGATGTAGGTGTCCTAATTTTGCTTATTTTGGCTCAGTGTACTGTACCTAACATTGAGCAATTGCTTCTGCGTGTTCATCGGTGTAAATGTAGCTAAAAAAAATTCATTCGACAAGAATACAAAAAATAGCTATATACTAATTTTATTTTTTTTAAAGGTCTTGATATGATATGGGTGTCTTAATTTTGCTTGCTTTGGCTCATTGTATTGTACTTACCATTGAGCAATTGCTCCTGCGTGTTCATCCGTGTAAATGTAGCTAAAAAAAATTCATTCGACAAGAATAAGAAAAATAGTTATTTACTTATTTTATTTTTTTTAAGGTTTTAAAAAGATATGGGTGTCTTAATTTTGCTTATTTCGGCTCACTGTATTGTACTTAACATTGAGCAGTTGCTTCTCTGTGTTAATCGGTGTAAATGTAGCTAAAAAAAATTCATTCGACAGGAATCAGAAAAATAGCTATTTACTTATGTTATTTTTTTAAAGGTCTTAAAAAGATGTAGGTGTCCTAATTTTGCTTATTTTGGCTCAGTGTATTGTACCTAACATTGAGCAATTGCTTCTGTGTGTTCATCGGTGTAAATGTAGCTAAACAAAATTCATTCGGCAAGAATAAGAAAAATAGCTATTTACTTATTTTTTTTTTTAAAGGTCTTGAAATGAAATGGGTGTCTTAATTTTGCTTATTTTGGCTCATTGTATTGTACTTAACATTGAGCAGTTGCTTCTGCGTGTTCCTCGGTGTAAATGTAGCTAAAAAAAATTCATTCGACAGGAATCAGAAAAATAGCTATTTACTTATTTTATTTTTTTTAAGGTTTTAAAAAGATATGGGTGTCTTAATTTTGCTTATTTTGGCTCACTGTTTTGTTCTTAACATTGAGCAATTGCTCCTGCGTGTTCATCGGTGTAAATGTAGCTAAACAAAATTCATTCGGCAAGAATACCAAAAATAGCCATATACTTATTTTATTTTTTTTAAAGGTCTTGATATGATATGGGTGTCATTATTTTGCTTATTTCGGCTCATTGTATTGTACTCAATATTAAGCAATTGCTCCTGCGTGTTAATCGGTGTAAATGTAGTTAAAAAAAATTCATTCGACAAGAATAAGCAAAATAGCTATTTACTTATTTTATTTTTTTTAAAGGTCTTGAAGTGATATGGGTGTCTTAATTTTGCTTGCTTTGGCTCATTGTCTTGTTCTTAACATTGAGCAATTGCTCCTGCGTGTTCATCCTTGTAAATGTAGCTAAAAAAAATTCATTCGACAAGAATAAGAAAAATAGCTATTTCGTTATTTTCTTTTTTTTAAAGGTCTTAAAAAGATGTAGGTGTCCTAATTTTGCTTATTTTGGCTCAGTGTACTGTACCTAACATTAAGCAATTGCTTCTGCGTGTTCATCAGTGTAAATGTAGCTAAAAAAAATTCATTCGACAAGAATACGAAAAATATCTATATACTTATTTTATTTTTTTGAAAGGTCTTGATATGATATGTGTGTCATAATTATGCTTATTTCGGCTCATTGTATTGTACTTAACATTAAGCAGTTGCTTCTGCGTGTTCATCGGTGTAAATGTAGCTAAAAAAAATTCATTCGACAGGAATAAGAAAAATAGTTATTTACTTATTTTATTTTTTTTAAGGTTTTAAAAAGATATGGGTGTCTTAATTTTGCTTATTTTGGCTCACTGTTTTGTTCTTAACATTGAGCAATTGCTCCTGCGTGTTCATCGGTGTAAATGTAGCTAAAAAAAAATTCATTCGACAAGAATAAGAAAAATAGCTATTTACTTATTTTATTTTTTTAAAGGTCTTGAAATGATATGGGTGTCTTAATTTTGCTTATTTTGGCTCATTGTATTGTACTTAACATTGAGCAATTGCTCCTGCGTGTTCATCCGTGTAAATGTAGCTAAAAAAAATTCATTCGACAGGAATCAGAAAAATAGCTATTTACTTATTTTATTTTTTTAAAGGTCTTGATATGATATGTGTGTCATAATTTTGCTTATTTCGGCTCATTGTATTGTACTTAACATTAAGCAATTGCTCCTGCGTGTTCATCCGTGTAAATGTAGCTAAAACAAATTCATTCGACAAGAATAAGAAAAATAGTTATTTACTTATTTTATTTTTTTTAAGGTTTTAAAAAGATATGGGTGTCTTAATTTTGCTTATTTTGGCTCACTGTTTTGTTCTTAACATTGAGCAATTGCTCCTGCGTGTTCATCGGTGTAAATGTAGCTAAAAAAAAATTCATTCGACAAGAATAAGAAAAATAGCTATTTACTTATTTTATTTTTTTAAAGGTCTTGAAATGATATGGGTGTCTTAATTTTGCTTATTTTGGCTCATTGTCTTGTTCTTAACATTGAGCAATTGCTCCTGCGTGTTCATCCGTGTAAATGTAGCTAAAAAAAATTCATTCGACAAGAATAAGAAAAATAGCTATTTCGTTATTTTCTTTTTTTTAAAGGTCTTAAAAAGATGTAGGTGTCCTAATTTTGCTTATTTCGGCTCATTGTATTGTACTTAACATTAAGCAATTGCTCCTGCGTGTTCATCCGTGTAAATGTAGCTAAAACAAATTCATTCGACAAGAATAAGAAAAATAGTTATTTACTTATTTTATTTTTTTTAAGGTTTTAAAAAGATATGGGTGTCTTAATTTTGCTTATTTTGGCTCACTGTTTTGTTCTTAACATTGAGCAATTGCTCCTGCGTGTTCATCGGTGTAAATGTAGCTAAAAAAAAATTCATTCGACAAGAATAAGAAAAATAGCTATTAACTTATTTTATTTTTTTAAAGGTCTTGAAATGATATGGGTGTCTTAATTTTGCTTATTTTGGCTCATTGTCTTGTTCTTAACATTGAGCAATTGCTCCTGCGTGTTCATCCGTGTAAATGTAGCTAAAAAAAATTCATTCGACAAGAATAAGAAAAATAGCTATTTCGTTATTTTCTTTTTTTTAAAGGTCTTAAAAAGATGTAGGTGTCCTAATTTTGCTTATTTTGGCTCAGTGTACTGTACCTAACATTAAGCAATTGCTTCTGCGTGTTCATCGGTGTAAATGTAGCTAAAAAAAATTCATTCGACAAGAATACAAAAAATAGCTATATACTAATTTTATTTTTTTTAAAGGTCTTGATATGATATGGGTGTCTTAATTTTGCTTGCTTTGGCTCATTGTATTGTACTTAACATTGAGCAATTGCTCCTGCGCGTTCATCGGTGTAAATGTAGCTAAAAAAAATTCATTCGACAAGAATAAGAAAAATTGCTACTTCGTTATTTTCTTTTTTTTAGAGGTCTTAAAAAGATGTAGGTGTCCAAATTTTGCTTATTTTGGCTCAGTGTACTGTACCTAACATTGAGCAATTGCTTCTGCGTGTTCATCGGTGTAAATGTAGCTAAAAAAAATTCATTCGACAAGAATACAAAAAATAGCTATATACTAATTTTATTTTTTTTAAAGGTCTTGATATGATATGGGTGTCTTAGTTTTGCTTATTTTGGCTCACTGCTTTGTTCTTAACATTGAGCAATTGCTCCTGCGTGTTCATCGGTGTAAATGTAGCTAAAAAAAATTCATTCGACAAGAATAAGAAAAATAGCTAGTTACTTATTTTATTTTTTTAAAGGTCTTGAAATGATATGGTTGTCTTAATTTTGCTTATTTTGGCTCATTGTATTGTACTTAACATTAAGCAATTGCTCCAGCGTGTTCTTAGGTGTAAATGTAGCTAAAAAAAATTCATTCGATAAGAATAAGAAAAATAGTTATTTACTTATTTTTTTTTTTAAGGTTTTAAAAAGATATAGGTGTCTTAATTTTGGTTATTTAGGCTCACTGTATTGTACCTAACATTGAGCAATTGCTCCTGCGTGTTCATCGGTGTAAATTTAGCTACAAAAAATTCATTCGACAAGAATAAGAAAAATAGCTATTTCGTTATTTTCTTTTTTTTAAAGGTCTTAAAAAGATATAGGTGTCTTAATTTTGGTTATTTAGGCTCATTCTATTGCACTTAACAATGAGCAATTGCTCCTGCGTGTTCATCGGTGTAAATGTAGCTAATAAAAATTCATTCGACAAGAATAAGAAAAATAGCTATTTACTTATTTTTTTTTTTAAAGGTCTTGAAATGTAATGGGTGTCTTAATTTTGCTTATTTTGGCTCATTGTATTGTACTTAACATTGAGCAGTTGCTTCTGCGTGTTCCTCGGTGTAAATGTAGCTAAAAAAAATTCATTCGACAGGAATCAGAAAAATAGCTATTTACTTATTTTATTTTTTTTAAGGTTTTAAAAAGATATGGGTGTCTTAGTTTTGCTTACTTTGGCTCAATGTTTTGTTCTTAACATTGAGCAATTGCTCCTGCGTGTTCATCGGTGTAAATGTAGCTAAAAAAAATTCATTCGACAAGAATAAGAAAAATAGCTATTTACTTATTTTATTTTTTTAAAGGTCTTGAAATGATATGGGTGTCTTAATTTTGCTTATTTTGGCTCATTGTGTTGTACTTAACATTGAGCAATTGCTCCTGCGTGTTCATCCGTGTAAATGTAGCTAAAAAAAATTCATTCGACAAGAATAAGAAAAATAGTTATTTACTTATTTTATTTTTTTTAAGGTTTTAAAAAGATATGGGTGTCTTAATTTTGCTTATTTCGGCTCACTGTATTGTACTTAACATTGAGCAGTTGCTTCTGCGTGTTAATCGGTGTAAATGTAGCTAAAAAAAATTCATTCGACAGGAATCAGAAAAATAGCTATTTACTTATTTTATTTTTTTAAAGGTCTTAAAAAGATGTAGGTGTCCTAGTTTTGCTTATTTTGGCTCAGTGTATTGTACCTAACATTGAGCAATTGCTTCTGTGTGTTAGTCGGTGTAAATGTAGCTAAAAAAAATTCATTCGACAAGAATACAAAAAATAGCTATATACTAATTTTATTTTTTTTAAAGGTCTTGATTTGATATGGGTGTCTTAATTTTGCTTTCTTTGGCTCATTGTATTGTACTTAACATTGAGCAATTGCTCCTGCGCGTTCATCGGTGTAAATGTAGCTAAAAAAATTCATTGGACAAGAATAAGAAAAATAGCTATTTCGTTATTTTCTTTTTTTTAGAGGTCTTAAAAAGATGTAGGTGTCCTAATTTTGCTTATTTTGGCTCAGTGTACTGTACCTAACATTGAGCAATTGCTTCTGCGTGTTCATCGGTGTAAATGTAGCTAAAAAAAATTCATTCGACAAGAATACAAAAAATAGCTCTATACTAATTTTATTTTTTTTAAAGGTCTTGATATGATATGGGTGTCTTAATTTTGCTTGCTTTGGCTCATTGTATTGTACTTACCATTGAGCAATTGCTCCTGCGTGTTCATCCGTGTAAATGTAGCTAAAAAAAATTCATTCGACAAGAATAAGAAAAATAGTTATTTACTTATTTTATTTTTTTTAAGGTTTTAAAAAGATATGGGTGTCTTAATTTTGCTTATTTCGGCTCACTGTATTGTACTTAACATTGAGCAGTTGCTTCTCTGTGTTAATCGGTGTAAATGTAGCTAAAAAAAATTCATTCGACAGGAATCAGAAAAATAGCTATTTACTTATGTTATTTTTTTAAAGGTCTTAAAAAGATGTAGGTGTCCTAATTTTGCTTATTTTGGCTCAGTGTATTGTACCTAACATTGAGCAATTGCTTCTGTGTGTTCATCGGTGTAAATGTAGCTAAACAAAATTCATTCGGCAAGAATAAGAAAAATAGCTATTTACTTATTTTTTTTTTTAAAGGTCTTGAAATGAAATGGGTGTCTTAATTTTGCTTATTTTGGCTCATTGTATTGTACTTAACATTGAGCAGTTGCTTCTGCGTGTTCCTCGGTGTAAATGTAGCTAAAAAAAATTCATTCGACAGGAATCAGAAAAATAGCTATTTACTTATTTTATTTTTTTTAAGGTTTTAAAAAGATATGGGTGTCTTAATTTTGCTTATTTTGGCTCACTGTTTTGTTCTTAACATTGAGCAATTGCTCCTGCGTGTTCATCGGTGTAAATGTAGCTAAACAAAATTCATTCGGCAAGAATACCAAAAATAGCCATATACTTATTTTATTTTTTTTAAAGGTCTTGATATGATATGGGTGTCATAATTTTGCTTATTTCGGCTCATTGTATTGTACTCAACATTAAGCAATTGCTCCTGCGTGTTAATCGGTGTAAATGTAGTTAAAAAAAATTCATTCGACAAGAATAAGCAAAATAGCTATTTACTTATTTTATTTTTTTTAAAGGTCTTGAAGTGATATGGGTGTCTTAATTTTGCTTGCTTTGGCTCATTGTCTTGTTCTTAACATTGAGCAATTTCTCCTGCGTGTTCATCCGTGTAAATGTAGCTAAAAAAAATTCATTCGACAAGAATAAGAAAAATAGCTATTTCGTTATTTTCTTTTTTTTAAAGGTCTTAAAAAGATGTAGGTGTCCTAATTTTGCTTATTTTGGCTCAGTGTACTGTACCTAACATTAAGCAATTGCTTCTGCGTGTTCATCGGTGTAAATGTAGCTAAAAAAAATTCATTCGACAAGAATACGAAAAATATCTATATACTTATTTTATTTTTTTGAAAGGTCTTGATATGATATGTGTGTCATAATTTTGCTTATTTCGGCTCATTGTATTGTACTTAACATTAAGCAATTGCTCCTGCGTGTTCATCCGTGTAAATGTAGCTAAAACAAATTCATTCGACAAGAATAAGAAAAATAGTTATTTACTTATTTTATTTTTTTTAAGGTTTTAAAAAGATATGGGTGTCTTAATTTTGCTTATTTTGGCTCACTGTTTTGTTCTTAACATTGAGCAATTGCTCCTGCGTGTTCATCGGTGTAAATGTAGCTAAAAAAAAATTCATTCGACAAGAATAAGAAAAATAGCTATTTACTTATTTTATTTTTTTAAAGGTCTTGAAATGATATGGGTGTCTTAATTTTGCTTATTTTGGCTCATTGTATTGTACTTAACATTGAGCAATTGCTCCTGCGTGTTCATCCGTGTAAATGTAGCTAAAAAAAATTCATTCGACAGGAATCAGAAAAATAGCTATTTACTTATTTTATTTTTTTAAAGGTCTTAAAAAGATGTAGGTGTCCTAATTTTGCTTATTTTGGCTCAGTGTATTGTACCTAACATTGAGCAATTGCTTCTGTGTGTTAGTCGGTGTAAATGTAGCTAAAAAAAATTCATTCGACAAGAATACAAAAAATAGCTATATACTAATTTTATTTTTTTTAAAGGTCTTGATTTGATATGGGTGTCTTAATTTTGCTTGCTTTGGCTCATTGTATTGTACTTAACATTGAGCAATTGCTCCTGCGCGTTCATCGGTGTAAATGTAGCTAAAAAAATTCATTGGACAAGAATAAGAAAAATAGCTATTTCGTTATTTTCTTTTTTTTAGAGGTCTTAAAAAGATGTAGGTGTCCTAATTTTGCTTATTTTGGCTCAGTGTACTGTACCTAACATTGAGCAATTGCTTCTGCGTGTTCATCGGTGTAAATGTAGCTAAAAAAAATTCATTCGACAAGAATACAAAAAATAGCTATATACTAATTTTATTTTTTTTAAAGGTCTTGATATGATATGGGTGTCTTAATTTTGCTTGCTTTGGCTCATTGTATTGTACTTACCATTGAGCAATTGCTCCTGCGTGTTCATCCGTGTAAATGTAGCTAAAAAAAATTCATTCGACAAGAATAAGAAAAATAGTTATTTACTTATTTTATTTTTTTTAAGGTTTTAAAAAGATATGGGTGTCTTAATTTTGCTCATTTCGGCTCACTGTATTGTACTTAACATTGAGCAGTTGCTTCTCTGTGTTAATCGGTGTAAATGTAGCTAAAAAAAATTCATTCGACAGGAATCAGAAAAATAGCTATTTACTTATGTTATTTTTTTAAAGGTCTTAAAAAGATGTAGGTGTCCTAATTTTGCTTATTTTGGCTCAGTGTATTGTACCTAACATTGAGCAATTGCTTCTGTGTGTTCATCGGTGTAAATGTAGCTAAACAAAATTCATTCGGCAAGAATAAGAAAAATAGCTATTTACTTATTTTTTTTTTTAAAGGTCTTGAAATGAAATGGGTGTCTTAATTTTGCTTATTTTGGCTCATTGTATTGTACTTAACATTGAGCAGTTGCTTCTGCGTGTTCCTCGGTGTAAATGTAGCTAAAAAAAATTCATTCGACAGGAATCAGAAAAATAGCTATTTACTTATTTTATTTTTTTTAAGGTTTTAAAAAGATATGGGTGTCTTAATTTTGCTTATTTTGGCTCACTGTTTTGTTCTTAACATTGAGCAATTGCTCCTGCGTGTTCATCGGTGTAAATGTAGCTAAACAAAATTCATTCGGCAAGAATACCAAAAATAGCCATATACTTATTTTATTTTTTTTAAAGGTCTTGATATGATATGGGTGTCATTATTTTGCTTATTTCGGCTCATTGTATTGTACTCAATATTAAGCAATTGCTCCTGCGTGTTAATCGGTGTAAATGTAGTTAAAAAAAATTCATTCGACAAGAATAAGCAAAATAGCTATTTACTTATTTTATTTTTTTTAAAGGTCTTGAAGTGATATGGGTGTCTTAATTTTGCTTGCTTTGGCTCATTGTCTTGTTCTTAACATTGAGCAATTGCTCCTGCGTGTTCATCCTTGTAAATGTAGCTAAAAAAAATTCATTCGACAAGAATAAGAAAAATAGCTATTTCGTTATTTTCTTTTTTTTAAAGGTCTTAAAAAGATGTAGGTGTCCTAATTTTGCTTATTTTGGCTCAGTGTACTGTACCTAACATTAAGCAATTGCTTCTGCGTGTTCATCAGTGTAAATGTAGCTAAAAAAAATTCATTCGACAAGAATACGAAAAATATCTATATACTTATTTTATTTTTTTGAAAGGTCTTGATATGATATGTGTGTCATAATTTTGCTTATTTCGGCTCATTGTATTGTACTTAACATTAAGCAGTTGCTTCTGCGTGTTCATCGGTGTAAATGTAGCTAAAAAAAATTCATTCGACAGGAATAAGAAAAATAGTTATTTACTTATTTTATTTTTTTTAAGGTTTTAAAAAGATATGGGTGTCTTAATTTTGCTTATTTTGGCTCACTGTTTTGTTCTTAACATTGAGCAATTGCTCCTGCGTGTTCATCGGTGTAAATGTAGCTAAAAAAAAATTCATTCGACAAGAATAAGAAAAATAGCTATTTACTTATTTTATTTTTTTAAAGGTCTTGAAATGATATGGGTGTCTTAATTTTGCTTATTTTGGCTCATTGTATTGTACTTAACATTGAGCAATTGCTCCTGCGTGTTCATCCGTGTAAATGTAGCTAAAAAAAATTCATTCGACAGGAATCAGAAAAATAGCTATTTACTTATTTTATTTTTTTAAAGGTCTTGATATGATATGTGTGTCATAATTTTGCTTATTTCGGCTCATTGTATTGTACTTAACATTAAGCAATTGCTCCTGCGTGTTCATCCGTGTAAATGTAGCTAAAACAAATTCATTCGACAAGAATAAGAAAAATAGTTATTTACTTATTTTATTTTTTTTAAGGTTTTAAAAAGATATGGGTGTCTTAATTTTGCTTATTTTGGCTCACTGTTTTGTTCTTAACATTGAGCAATTGCTCCTGCGTGTTCATCGGTGTAAATGTAGCTAAAAAAAAATTCATTCGACAAGAATAAGAAAAATAGCTATTTACTTATTTTATTTTTTTAAAGGTCTTGAAATGATATGGGTGTCTTAATTTTGCTTATTTTGGCTCATTGTCTTGTTCTTAACATTGAGCAATTGCTCCTGCGTGTTCATCCGTGTAAATGTAGCTAAAAAAAATTCATTCGACAAGAATAAGAAAAATAGCTATTTCGTTATTTTCTTTTTTTTAAAGGTCTTAAAAAGATGTAGGTGTCCTAATTTTGCTTATTTTGGCTCAGTGTACTGTACCTAACATTAAGCAATTGCTTCTGCGTGTTCATCGGTGTAAATGTAGCTAAAAAAAATTCATTCGACAAGAATACGAAAAATATCTATATACTTATTTTATTTTTTTGAAAGGTCTTGATATGATATGTGTGTCATAATTTTGCTTATTTCGGCTCATTGTATTGTACTTAACATTAAGCAATTGCTCCTGCGTGTTCATCCGTGTAAATGTAGCTAAAACAAATTCATTCGACAAGAATAAGAAAAATAGTTATTTACTTATTTTATTTTTTTTAAGGTTTTAAAAAGATATGGGTGTCTTAATTTTGCTTATTTTGGCTCACTGTTTTGTTCTTAACATTGAGCAATTGCTCCTGCGTGTTCATCGGTGTAAATGTAGCTAAAAAAAAATTCATTCGACAAGAATAAGAAAAATAGCTATTTACTTATTTTATTTTTTTAAAGGTCTTGAAATGATATGGGTGTCTTAATTTTGCTTATTTTGGCTCATTGTATTGTACTTAACATTGAGCAATTGCTCCTGCGTGTTCATCCGTGTAAATGTAGCTAAAAAAAATTCATTCGACAGGAATCAGAAAAATAGCTATTTACTTATTTTATTTTTTTAAAGGTCTTAAAAAGATGTAGGTGTCCTAATTTTGCTTATTTTGGCTCAGTGTATTGTACCTAACATTGAGCAATTGCTTCTGTGTGTTAGTCGGTGTAAATGTAGCTAAAAAAAATTCATTCGACAAGAATACAAAAAATAGCTATATACTAATTTTATTTTTTTTAAAGGTCTTGATTTGATATGGGTGTCTTAATTTTGCTTGCTTTGGCTCATTGTATTGTACTTAACATTGAGCAATTGCTCCTGCGCGTTCATCGGTGTAAATGTAGCTAAAAAAATTCATTGGACAAGAATAAGAAAAATAGCTATTTCGTTATTTTCTTTTTTTTAGAGGTCTTAAAAAGATGTAGGTGTCCTAATTTTGCTTATTTTGGCTCAGTGTACTGTACCTAACATTGAGCAATTGCTTCTGCGTGTTCATCGGTGTAAATGTAGCTAAAAAAAATTCATTCGACAAGAATACAAAAAATAGCTATATACTAATTTTATTTTTTTTAAAGGTCTTGATATGATATGGGTGTCTTAATTTTGCTTGCTTTGGCTCATTGTATTGTACTTACCATTGAGCAATTGCTCCTGCGTGTTCATCCGTGTAAATGTAGCTAAAAAAAATTCATTCGACAAGAATAAGAAAAATAGTTATTTACTTATTTTATTTTTTTTAAGGTTTTAAAAAGATATGGGTGTCTTAATTTTGCTTATTTCGGCTCACTGTATTGTACTTAACATTGAGCAGTTGCTTCTCTGTGTTAATCGGTGTAAATGTAGCTAAAAAAAATTCATTCGACAGGAATCAGAAAAATAGCTATTTACTTATGTTATTTTTTTAAAGGTCTTAAAAAGATGTAGGTGTCCTAATTTTGCTTATTTTGGCTCAGTGTATTGTACCTAACATTGAGCAATTGCTTCTGTGTGTTCATCGGTGTAAATGTAGCTAAACAAAATTCATTCGGCAAGAATAAGAAAAATAGCTATTTACTTATTTTTTTTTTTAAAGGTCTTGAAATGAAATGGGTGTCTTAATTTTGCTTATTTTGGCTCATTGTATTGTACTTAACATTGAGCAGTTGCTTCTGCGTGTTCCTCGGTGTAAATGTAGCTAAAAAAAATTCATTCGACAGGAATCAGAAAAATAGCTATTTACTTATTTTATTTTTTTTAAGGTTTTAAAAAGATATGGGTGTCTTAATTTTGCTTATTTTGGCTCACTGTTTTGTTCTTAACATTGAGCAATTGCTCCTGCGTGTTCATCGGTGTAAATGTAGCTAAACAAAATTCATTCGGCAAGAATACCAAAAATAGCCATATACTTATTTTATTTTTTTTAAAGGTCTTGATATGATATGGGTGTCATAATTTTGCTTATTTCGGCTCATTGTATTGTACTCAATATTAAGCAATTGCTCCTGCGTGTTAATCGGTGTAAATGTAGTTAAAAAAAATTCATTCGACAAGAATAAGCAAAATAGCTATTTACTTATTTTATTTTTTTTAAAGGTCTTGAAGTGATATGGGTGTCTTAATTTTGCTTGCTTTGGCTCATTGTCTTGTTCTTAACATTGAGCAATTGCTCCTGCGTGTTCATCCGTGTAAATGTAGCTAAAAAAAATTCATTCGACAAGAATAAGAAAAATAGCTATTTCGTTATTTTCTTTTTTTTAAAGGTCTTAAAAAGATGTAGGTGTCCTAATTTTGCTTATTTTGGCTCAGTGTACTGTACCTAACATTAAGCAATTGCTTCTGCGTGTTCATCGGTGTAAATGTAGCTAAAAAAAATTCATTCGACAAGAATACGAAAAATATCTATATACTTATTTTATTTTTTTGAAAGGTCTTGATATGATATGTGTGTCATAATTTTGCTTATTTCGGCTCATTGTATTGTACTTAACATTAAGCAGTTGCTTCTGCGTGTTCATCGGTGTAAATGTAGCTAAAAAAAATTCATTCGACAGGAATAAGAAAAATAGTTATTTACTTATTTTATTTTTTTTAAGGTTTTAAAAAGATATGGGTGTCTTAATTTTGCTTATTTTGGCTCACTGTTTTGTTCTTAACATTGAGCAATTGCTCCTGCGTGTTCATCGGTGTAAATGTAGCTAAAAAAAAATTCATTCGACAAGAATAAGAAAAATAGCTATTTACTTATTTTATTTTTTTAAAGGTCTTGAAATGATATGGGTGTCTTAATTTTGCTTATTTTGGCTCATTGTATTGTACTTAACATTGAGCAATTGCTCCTGCGTGTTCATCCGTGTAAATGTAGCTAAAAAAAATTCATTCGACAGGAATCAGAAAAATAGCTATTTACTTATTTTATTTTTTTAAAGGTCTTGATATGATATGTGTGTCATAATTTTGCTTATTTCGGCTCATTGTATTGTACTTAACATTAAGCAATTGCTCCTGCGTGTTCATCCGTGTAAATGTAGCTAAAACAAATTCATTCGACAAGAATAAGAAAAATAGTTATTTACTTATTTTATTTTTTTTAAGGTTTTAAAAAGATATGGGTGTCTTAATTTTGCTTATTTTGGCTCACTGTTTTGTTCTTAACATTGAGCAATTGCTCCTGCGTGTTCATCGGTGTAAATGTAGCTAAAAAAAAATTCATTCGACAAGAATAAGAAAAATAGCTATTTACTTATTTTATTTTTTTAAAGGTCTTGAAATGATATGGGTGTCTTAATTTTGCTTATTTTGGCTCATTGTCTTGTTCTTAACATTGAGCAATTGCTCCTGCGTGTTCATCCGTGTAAATGTAGCTAAAAAAAATTCATTCGACAAGAATAAGAAAAATAGCTATTTCGTTATTTTCTTTTTTTTAAAGGTCTTAAAAAGATGTAGGTGTCCTAATTTTGCTTATTTTGGCTCAGTGTACTGTACCTAACATTAAGCAATTGCTTCTGCGTGTTCATCGGTGTAAATGTAGCTAAAAAAAATTCATTCGACAAGAATACGAAAAATATCTATATACTTATTTTATTTTTTTGAAAGGTCTTGATATGATATGTGTGTCATAATTTTGCTTATTTCGGCTCATTGTATTGTACTTAACATTAAGCAATTGCTCCTGCGTGTTCATCCGTGTAAATGTAGCTAAAACAAATTCATTCGACAAGAATAAGAAAAATAGTTATTTACTTATTTTATTTTTTTTAAGGTTTTAAAAAGATATGGGTGTCTTAATTTTGCTTATTTTGGCTCACTGTTTTGTTCTTAACATTGAGCAATTGCTCCTGCGTGTTCATCGGTGTAAATGTAGCTAAAAAAAAATTCATTCGACAAGAATAAGAAAAATAGCTATTTACTTATTTTATTTTTTTAAAGGTCTTGAAATGATATGGGTGTCTTAATTTTGCTTATTTTGGCTCATTGTATTGTACTTAACATTGAGCAATTGCTCCTGCGTGTTCATCCGTGTAAATGTAGCTAAAAAAAATTCATTCGACAGGAATCAGAAAAATAGCTATTTACTTATTTTATTTTTTTAAAGGTCTTAAAAAGATGTAGGTGTCCTAATTTTGCTTATTTTGGCTCAGTGTATTGTACCTAACATTGAGCAATTGCTTCTGTGTGTTAGTCGGTGTAAATGTAGCTAAAAAAAATTCATTCGACAAGAATACAAAAAATAGCTATATACTAATTTTATTTTTTTTAAAGGTCTTGATTTGATATGGGTGTCTTAATTTTGCTTGCTTTGGCTCATTGTATTGTACTTAACATTGAGCAATTGCTCCTGCGCGTTCATCGGTGTAAATGTAGCTAAAAAAATTCATTGGACAAGAATAAGAAAAATAGCTATTTCGTTATTTTCTTTTTTTTAGAGGTCTTAAAAAGATGTAGGTGTCCTAATTTTGCTTATTTTGGCTCAGTGTACTGTACCTAACATTGAGCAATTGCTTCTGCGTGTTCATCGGTGTAAATGTAGCTAAAAAAAATTCATTCGACAAGAATACAAAAAATAGCTATATACTAATTTTATTTTTTTTAAAGGTCTTGATATGATATGGGTGTCTTAATTTTGCTTGCTTTGGCTCATTGTATTGTACTTACCATTGAGCAATTGCTCCTGCGTGTTCATCCGTGTAAATGTAGCTAAAAAAAATTCATTCGACAAGAATAAGAAAAATAGTTATTTACTTATTTTATTTTTTTTAAGGTTTTAAAAAGATATGGGTGTCTTAATTTTGCTTATTTCGGCTCACTGTATTGTACTTAACATTGAGCAGTTGCTTCTCTGTGTTAATCGGTGTAAATGTAGCTAAAAAAAATTCATTCGACAGGAATCAGAAAAATAGCTATTTACTTATGTTATTTTTTTAAAGGTCTTAAAAAGATGTAGGTGTCCTAATTTTGCTTATTTTGGCTCAGTGTATTGTACCTAACATTGAGCAATTGCTTCTGTGTGTTCATCGGTGTAAATGTAGCTAAACAAAATTCATTCGGCAAGAATAAGAAAAATAGCTATTTACTTATTTTTTTTTTTAAAGGTCTTGAAATGAAATGGGTGTCTTAATTTTGCTTATTTTGGCTCATTGTATTGTACTTAACATTGAGCAGTTGCTTCTGCGTGTTCCTCGGTGTAAATGTAGCTAAAAAAAATTCATTCGACAGGAATCAGAAAAATAGCTATTTACTTATTTTATTTTTTTTAAGGTTTTAAAAAGATATGGGTGTCTTAATTTTGCTTATTTTGGCTCACTGTTTTGTTCTTAACATTGAGCAATTGCTCCTGCGTGTTCATCGGTGTAAATGTAGCTAAACAAAATTCATTCGGCAAGAATACCAAAAATAGCCATATACTTATTTTATTTTTTTGAAAGGTCTTGATATGATATGGGTGTCATAATTTTGCTTATTTCGGCTCATTGTATTGTACTCAACATTAAGCAATTGCTCCTGCGTGTTAATCGGTGTAAATGTAGTTAAAAAAAATTCATTCGACAAGAATAAGCAAAATAGCTATTTACTTATTTTATTTTTTTTAAAGGTCTTGAAGTGATATGGGTGTCTTAATTTTGCTTGCTTTGGCTCATTGTCTTGTTCTTAACATTGAGCAATTGCTCCTGCGTGTTCATCCGTGTAAATGTAGCTAAAAAAAATTCATTCGACAAGAATAAGAAAAATAGCTATTTCGTTATTTTCTTTTTTTTAAAGGTCTTAAAAAGATGTAGGTGTCCTAATTTTGCTTATTTTGGCTCAGTGTACTGTACCTAACATTAAGCAATTGCTTCTGCGTGTTCATCGGTGTAAATGTAGCTAAAAAAAATTCATTCGACAAGAATACGAAAAATATCTATATACTTATTTTATTTTTTTGAAAGGTCTTGATATGATATGTGTGTCATAATTTTGCTTATTTCGGCTCATTGTATTGTACTTAACATTAAGCAGTTGCTTCTGCGTGTTCATCGGTGTAAATGTAGCTAAAAAAAATTCATTCGACAGGAATAAGAAAAATAGTTATTTACTTATTTTATTTTTTTTAAGGTTTTAAAAAGATATGGGTGTCTTAATTTTGCTTATTTTGGCTCACTGTTTTGTTCTTAACATTGAGCAATTGCTCCTGCGTGTTCATCGGTGTAAATGTAGCTAAAAAAAAATTCATTCGACAAGAATAAGAAAAATAGCTATTTACTTATTTTATTTTTTCAAAGGTCTTGAAATGATATGGGTGTCTTAATTTTGCTTATTTTGGCTCATTGTATTGTACTTAACATTGAGCAATTGCTCCTGCGTGTTCATCCGTGTAAATGTAGCTAAAAAAAATTCATTCGACAGGAATCAGAAAAATAGCTATTTACTTATTTTATTTTTTTAAAGGTCTTAAAAAGATTTAGGTGTCGTAATTTTGCTTATTTTGGCTCAGTGTACTGTACCTAACATTGAGCCATTGCTTCTGCGTGTTCATCGGTGTAAATGTAGCTAAAAAAAATTCATTCGACAAGAATACAAAAAATAGCTATATACTAATTTTATTTTTTTTAAAGGTCTTGATATGATATGGGTGTCTTAATTTTGCTTGCTTTGGCTCACTGTATTGTACTTACCATTGAGCAATTGCTCCTGCGTGTTCATCCGTGTAAATGTAGCTAAAAAAAATTCATTCGACAAGAATAAGAAAAATAGTTATTTACTTATTTTATTTTTTTTAAGGTTTTAAAAAGATATGGGTGTCTTAATTTTGCTTATTTCGGCTCACTGTATTGTACTTAACATTGAGCAGTTGCTTCTCTGTGTTAATCGGTGTAAATGTAGCTAAAAAAAATTCATTCGACAGGAATCAGAAAAATAGCTATTTACTTATGTTATTTTTTTAAAGGTCTTAAAAAGATGTAGGTGTCCTAATTTTGCTTATTTTGGCTCAGTGTATTGTACCTAACATTGAGCAATTGCTCCTGCGTGTTCATCGGTGTAAATGTAGCTAAAAAAAATTCATTCGACAAGAATAAGAAAAATAGCTAGTTACTTATTTTATTTTTTTAAAGGTCTCAAAAAGATATAGGTGTCTTAATTTTGGTTATTTAGGCTCACTCTATTGCACTTAACAATGAGCAATTGCTCCTGCGTGTTCATCGGTGTAAATGTAGCTAATAAAAATTCATTCGACAAGAATAAGAAAAATAGCTATTTACTTATTTTTTTTTTTAAAGGTCTTGAAATGTAATGGGTGTCTTAATTTTGCTTATTTTGGCTCACTGTATTGTACTTAACATTGAGCAGTTGCTTCTGCGTGTTCCTCGGTGTAAATGTAGCTAAAAAAAATTCATTCGACAGGAATCAGAAAAATAGCTATTTACTTATTTTATTTTTTTTAAGGTATTAAAAAGATAAAGGTGTCTTAATTTTGCTTATTTTGGCTCACTGTTTTGTTCTTAACATTGAGCAATTGCTCCTGCGTGTTCATCGGTGTAAATGTAGCTAAAAAAAATTCATTCGACAAGAATAAGAAAAATAGCTATTTACTTATTTTATTTTTTTAAAGGTCTTGAAATGATATGGGTGTCTTAATTTTGCTTATTTTGGCTCATTGTATTGCACTTAACATTGAGCAATTGCTCCTGCGTGTTCATCCGTGTAAATGTAGCTAAAAAAAATTCATTCGACAAGAATAAGAAAAATAGTTATTTACTTATTTTATTTTTTTTAAGGTTTTGAAAAGATATGGGTGTCTTAATTTTGCTTATTTCGGCTCACTGTATTGTACTTAACATTGAGCAGTTGCTTCTGCGTGTTAATCGGTGTAAATGTAGCTAAAAAAAATTCATTCGACAGGAATCAGAAAAATAGCTATTTACTTATGTTATTTTTTTAAAGGTCCTGAAAAGATGTAGGTGTCCTAATTTTGCTTATTTCGGCTCACTGTATTGTACTTAACATTGAACAGTTGCTTCTCTGTGTTAATCGGTGTAAATGTAGCTAAAAAAAATTCATTCGACAGGAATCAGAAAAATAGCTATTTACTTATGTTATTTTTTTAAAGGTCCTGAAAAGATGTAGGTGTCCTAATTTTGCTTATTTTGGCTCAGTGTATTGTACCTAACATTGAGCAATTGCTTCTGTGTGTTAGTCGGTGTAAATGTAGCTAAAAAAAATTCATTCGACAAGAATACAAAAAATAGCTATATACAAATATTATTTTTTTTAAAGGTCTTGATATGATATGGGTGTCTTAATTTTGCTTGCTTTGGCTCATTGTATTGTACTTAACATTGAGCAATTGCTCCTGCGCGTTCATCGGTGTAAATGTAGCTAAAAAAAATTCATTCGACAAGAATAAGAAAAATAGCTATTTCGTTATTTTCTTTTTTTTAGAGGTCTTAAAAAGATGTAGGTGTCCTAATTTTGCTTATCTTGGCTCAGTGTACTGTACCAAACATTGAGCAATTGCTTCTGCGTGTTCATCGGTGTAAATGTAGCTAAAAAAAATTCATTCGACAAGAATACAAAAAATAGCTATATACTAATTTTATTTTTTTTAAAGGTCTTGAAATGATATGGGTGTCTTAATTTTGCTTATTTTGGCTCACTGTATTGTACTTAACATTGAGCAATTGCTCCTGCGTGTTCATCCGTGTAAATGTAGCTAAAAAAAATTCATTCGACAAGAATAAGAAAAATAGTTATTTACTTATTTTATTTTTTTAAGGTTTTAAAAAGATATGGGTGTCTTAATTTTGCTTATTTCGGCTCACTGTATTGTACTTAACATTGAGCAGTTGCTTCTGCGTGTTAATCGGTGTAAATGTAGCTAAAAAAAATTCATACGACAGGAATCAGAAAAATAGCTATTTACTTATTTTATTTTTTTAAAGGTCTTAAAAAGATGTAGGTGTCCTAATTGTGCTTATTTTGGCTCAGTGTATTGTACCTAACATTGAGCAATTGCTTCTGTGTGTTAGTCGGTGTAAATGTAGCTAAAAAAAATTCATTCGACAAGAATACAAAAAATAGCTATATACTAATTTTATTTTTTTTAAAGGTCTTGATTTGATATGGGTGTCTTAATTTTGCTTGCTTTGGCTCATTGTATTGTACTTAACATTGAGCAATTGCTCCTGCGCGTTCATCGGTGTAAATGTAGCTAAAAAAAATTCATTGGACAAGAATAAGAAAAATAGCTATTTCGTTATTTTCTTTTTTTTAGAGGTCTTAAAAAGATGTAGGTGTCCTAATTTTGCTTATTTTGGCTCAGTGTACTGTACCTAACATTGAGCAATTGCTTCTGCGTGTTCATCGGTGTAAATGTAGCTAAAAAAAATTCATTCGACAAGAATACAAAAAATAGCTATATACTAATTTTATTTTTTTTAAAGGTCTTGATATGATATGGGTGTCTTAATTTTGCTTGCTTTGGCTCACTGTATTGTACTTACCATTGAGCAATTGCTCCTGCGTGTTCATCGGTGTAAATGTAGCTAAAAAAAATTCATTCGACAAGAATAAGAAAAATAGCTATTTAGTTATTTTCTTTTTTTAAAGGTCTTGAAATGATATGGGTGTCTTAATTTTGCTTATTTTGGCTCATTGTATTGTACTTAACATTAAGCAATTGCTCCAGCGTGTTCTTAGGTGTAAATGTAGCTAAAAAAAATTCATTCGATAAGAATAAGAAAAATAGTTATTTACTTATTTTTTTTTTTTAAGGTTTTAAAAAGATATTGGTGTCTTAATTTTAGTTATTTAGGCTCACTGTATTGTACCTAACATTGAGCAATTGCTCCTGCGTGTTCATCGGTGTAAATTTAGCTACAAAAAATTCATTCGACAAGAATAAGAAAAATAGCTATTTCGTTATTTTCTTTTTTTTAAAGGTCTCAAAAAGATATAGGTGTCTTAATTTTGGTTATTTAGGCTCACTCTATTGCACTTAACAATGAGCAATTGCTCCTGCGTGTTCATCGGTGTAAATGTAGCTAATAAAAATTCATTCGACAAGAATAAGAAAAATAGCTATTTACTTATTTTTTTTTTTAAAGGTCTTGAAATGTAATGGGTGTCTTAATTTTGCTTATTTTGGCTCACTGTATTGTACTTAACATTGAGCAGTTGCTTCTGCGTGTTCCTCGGTGTAAATGTAGCTAAAAAAAATTCATTCGACAGGAATCAGAAAAATAGCTATTTACTTATTTTATTTTTTTTAAGGTATTAAAAAGATAAAGGTGTCTTAATTTTGCTTATTTTGGCTCACTGTTTTGTTCTTAACATTGAGCAATTGCTCCTGCGTGTTCATCGGTGTAAATGTAGCTAAAAAAAATTCATTCGACAAGAATAAGAAAAATAGCTATTTACTTATTTTATTTTTTTAAAGGTCTTGAAATGATATGGGTGTCTTAATTTTGCTTATTTTGGCTCATTGTATTGCACTTAACATTGAGCAATTGCTCCTGCGTGTTCATCCGTGTAAATGTAGCTAAAAAAAATTCATTCGACAAGAATAAGAAAAATAGTTATTTACTTATTTTATTTTTTTTAAGGTTTTGAAAAGATATGGGTGTCTTAATTTTGCTTATTTCGGCTCACTGTATTGTACTTAACATTGAGCAGTTGCTTCTGCGTGTTAATCGGTGTAAATGTAGCTAAAAAAAATTCATTCGACAGGAATCAGAAAAATAGCTATTTACTTATGTTATTTTTTTAAAGGTCCTGAAAAGATGTAGGTGTCCTAATTTTGCTTATTTCGGCTCACTGTATTGTACTTAACATTGAACAGTTGCTTCTCTGTGTTAATCGGTGTAAATGTAGCTAAAAAAAATTCATTCGACAGGAATCAGAAAAATAGCTATTTACTTATGTTATTTTTTTAAAGGTCCTGAAAAGATGTAGGTGTCCTAATTTTGCTTATTTTGGCTCAGTGTATTGTACCTAACATTGAGCAATTGCTTCTGTGTGTTAGTCGGTGTAAATGTAGCTAAAAAAAATTCATTCGACAAGAATACAAAAAATAGCTATATACAAATATTATTTTTTTTAAAGGTCTTGATATGATATGGGTGTCTTAATTTTGCTTGCTTTGGCTCATTGTATTGTACTTAACATTGAGCAATTGCTCCTGCGCGTTCATCGGTGTAAATGTAGCTAAAAAAAATTCATTCGACAAGAATAAGAAAAATAGCTATTTCGTTATTTTCTTTTTTTTAGAGGTCTTAAAAAGATGTAGGTGTCCTAATTTTGCTTATCTTGGCTCAGTGTACTGTACCAAACATTGAGCAATTGCTTCTGCGTGTTCATCGGTGTAAATGTAGCTAAAAAAAATTCATTCGACAAGAATACAAAAAATAGCTATATACTAATTTTATTTTTTTTAAAGGTCTTGAAATGATATGGGTGTCTTAATTTTGCTTATTTTGGCTCACTGTATTGTACTTAACATTGAGCAATTGCTCCTGCGTGTTCATCCGTGTAAATGTAGCTAAAAAAAATTCATTCGACAAGAATAAGAAAAATAGTTATTTACTTATTTTATTTTTTTAAGGTTTTAAAAAGATATGGGTGTCTTAATTTTGCTTATTTCGGCTCACTGTATTGTACTTAACATTGAGCAGTTGCTTCTGCGTGTTAATCGGTGTAAATGTAGCTAAAAAAAATTCATACGACAGGAATCAGAAAAATAGCTATTTACTTATTTTATTTTTTTAAAGGTCTTAAAAAGATGTAGGTGTCCTAATTGTGCTTATTTTGGCTCAGTGTATTGTACCTAACATTGAGCAATTGCTTCTGTGTGTTAGTCGGTGTAAATGTAGCTAAAAAAAATTCATTCGACAAGAATACAAAAAATAGCTATATACTAATTTTATTTTTTTTAAAGGTCTTGATTTGATATGGGTGTCTTAATTTTGCTTGCTTTGGCTCATTGTATTGTACTTAACATTGAGCAATTGCTCCTGCGCGTTCATCGGTGTAAATGTAGCTAAAAAAAATTCATTGGACAAGAATAAGAAAAATAGCTATTTCGTTATTTTCTTTTTTTTAGAGGTCTTAAAAAGATGTAGGTGTCCTAATTTTGCTTATTTTGGCTCAGTGTACTGTACCTAACATTGAGCAATTGCTTCTGCGTGTTCATCGGTGTAAATGTAGCTAAAAAAAATTCATTCGACAAGAATACAAAAAATAGCTATATACTAATTTTATTTTTTTTAAAGGTCTTGATATGATATGGGTGTCTTAATTTTGCTTGCTTTGGCTCATTGTATTGTACTTACCATTGAGCAATTGCTCCTGCGTGTTCATCCGTGTAAATGTAGCTAAAAAAAATTCATTCGACAAGAATAAGAAAAATAGTTATTTACTTATTTTATTTTTTTTAAGGTTTTAAAAAGATATGTGTGTCTTAATTTTGCTTATTTCGGCTCACTGTATTGTACTTAACATTGAGCAGTTGCTTCTCTGTGTTAATCGGTGTAAATGTAGCTAAAAAAAATTCATTCGACAGGAATCAGAAAAATAGCTATTTACTTATGTTATTTTTTTAAAGGTCTTAAAAAGATGTAGGTGTCCTAATTTTGCTTATTTTGGCTCAGTGTATTGTACCTAACATTGAGCAATTGCTTCTGTGTGTTAGTCGGTGTAAATGTAGCTAAAAAAAATTCATTCGACAAGAATACAAAAAATAGCTATATACAAATATTATTTTTTTTAAAGGTCTTGATATGATATGGGTGTCTTAATTTTGCTTGCTTTGGCTCATTGTATTGTACTTAACATTGAGCAATTGCTCCTGCGCGTTCATCGGTGTAAATGTAGCTAAAAAAAAATTCATTCGACAAGAATAAGAAAAATAGCTATTTCGTTATTTTCTTTTTTTTAGAGGTCTTAAAAAGATGTAGGTGTCCTAATTTTGCTTATCTTGGCTCAGTGTACTGTACCGAACATTGAGCAATTGCTTCTGCGTGTTCATCGGTGTAAATGTAGCTAAAAAAAATTCATTCGACAAGAATACAAAAAATAGCTATATACTTATTTTATTTTTTTTTAAAGGTCTTGATATGATATGGGTGTCTTAATTTTGCTTATTTTGGCTCATTAAATTGTACTTAACATTGAGCAATTGCTCCTGAGTGTTCATTGGAGTAAATGTAGCTAAAAAAAATTCATTCGACAAGAATAAGAAAAATAGCTATTTACTTTTTTTTTTTTTTTTAAAGGTCTTGAAATGATATGGGTGTCTTAATTTTGCTTATTTTGGCTCATTGTATTGTACTTAACATTGAGCAGTTGCTTCTGCGTGTTCATCGGTGTAAATGTAGCTAAAAAAAATTCATTCGACAGGAATCAGAAAAATAGCTATTTACTTATTTTATTTTTTTAAAGGTCTTAAAAAGATATAGGTGTCCTAATTTTGCTTATTTTGGCTCACTGTATTGTACCTAACATTGAGCAAATGCTCCTGCGTGTTCATCCGTGTAAATGTAGCTACTAAAAATTCACACGACAAGAATAAGAAAAATAGCAATTTAGTTATTTTTTTTTAAAGGTCTGAAAAAGATATAGGTGTCTTAAGTTTGCTTATTTTGGCTCACTGTATTGTACCTAACATTGAGCAGTTGCTCCTGCGTGTTCATCGGTGTAAATTTAGCTACAAAAAATTCATTCGACAAGAATAAGAAAAATAGCTATTTCGTTATTTTCTTTTTTTTAAAGGTCTTAAAAAGATATAGGTGTCTTAATTTTGGTTATTTAGGCTTATTGTATTGTACTTAACATTGAGCAATTGCTTCTGCGTGTTCATCGGTGTAAATGTAGCTAAAAAAAATTCATTCGATAAGAATAAGAAAAATAGTTATTTACTTATTTTATTATTTTTTAAGGTTTTAAAAAGATATGGGTGTCATAATTTTGCTTATTTTGGCTCACTGTATTGTATTTAACATTGAGCAGTTGCTTCTGCGTGTTAATCGGTGTAAATGTAGCTAAAAAAAATTCATTCGACAGGAATCAGAAAAATAGCTATTTACTTATTTTATTTTTTTAAAGGTCTTAAAAAGATGTAGGTGTCCTAATTTTGCTTATTTTGGCTCAACGTATTGTACCTAACATTGAGCAAATGCCCTTGCGTGTTCATCCGTGTAAATGTAGCTACAAAAAATTCATTCGACAAGAATAAGAAAAATAGCTATTTAGTTATTTTCTTTTTTTAAAGGTTTTCAAAAGATAAAGGTGTCTTAATTTTGCTTATTTTGGCTCATTGTATTGTACCTAACATTGACCAATTGCTCCTGCGTGTTCATCGGTGTAAATGTAGCTACAAAAAATTCATTCGACAAGAATAAGAAAAATAGCTATTTACTTATTTTATTTTTTTAAAGGTCTTAAAAAGATATAGGTGTCCTAATTTTGTTTATTTTGGCTCACTGTATTGTACCTAACATTGAGCAAATGCTCCTGCGTGTTCATCCGTGTAAATGTAGCTACTAAAAATTCACACGACAAGAATAAGAAAAATAGCAATTTAGTTATTTTTTTTTAAAGGTCTGAAAAAGATATAGGTGTCTTAAATTTGCTTATTTTGGCTCACTGTATTGTACCTAACATTGAGCAATTGCTCCTGCGTGTTCATCGGTGTAAATTTAGCTACAAAAAATTCATTCGACAAGAATAAGAAATATAGCTATTTCGTTATTTTCTTTTTTTTAAAGGTCTTAAAAAGATATAGGTGTCTTAATTTTGGTTATTTAGGCTCATTGTATTGTACTTAACATTGAGCAATTGCTTCTGCGTGTTCATCGGTGTAAATATAGCTAAAAAAAATTCATTCGATAAGAATAAGAAAAATAGCTATATACTTATTTTATTTTTTTTAAAGGTCTTGATATGATATTGGTGTCTTAATTTTGCTCGTTTTGGCTCATTAAATTGTACTTAACATTGAGCAATTGCTCCTGAGTGTTCATTGGTGTAAATGTAGCTAAAAAAAATTCATTCGACAAGAATAAGAAAAATAGCTATTTACTTTTTTTTTTTTTTAAAGGTCTTGAAATGATATGGGTGTCTTAATTTTGCTTATTTTGGCTCAATGTATTGTTCTTAACATTGAGCAGTTGCTTCTGCGTGTTCATCGGTGTAAATGTAGCTACAAAAAATTCATTCGACAAGAATAAGAAAAATAGCTATTTAGTTATTTTCTTTTTTTAAAGGTTTTCAAAAGATAAAGGTGTCTTAATTTTGCTTATTTTGGCTCATTGTATTGTACCTAACATTGACCAATTGCTCCTGCGTGTTCATCGGTGTAAATGTAGCTACAAAAAAAAATTCATTCGACAAGAATAAGAAAAATAGCTATTTACTTATTTTATTTTTTTAAAGGTCTTAAAAAGATATAGGTGTCCTAATTTTGTTTATTTTGGCTCACTGTATTGTACCTAACATTGGGCAAATGCTCCTGCGTGTTCATCCGTGTAAATGTAGCTACTAAAAATTCACACGACAAGAATAAGAAAAATAGCAATTTAGTTATTTTTTTTTAAAGGTCTGAAAAAGATATAGGTGTCTTAAGTTTGCTTATTTTGGCTCACTGTATTGTACCTAACATTGAGCAATTGCTCCTGCGTGTTCATCGGTGTAAATTTAGCTACCAAAAATTCATTCGACAAGAATAAGAAATATAGCTATTTCGTTATTTTCTTTTTTTTAAAGGTCTTAAAAAGATATAGGTGTCTTAATTTTGGTTATTTAGGCTCATTGTATTGTACTTAACATTGAGCAATTGCTTCTGCGTGTTCATCGGTGTAAATGTAGCTAAAAAAAATTCATTCGATAAGAATAAGAAAAATAGTTATTTACTTATTTTATTATTTTTAAGGTTTTAAAAAGACATGGGTGTCATAATTTTGCTTATTTTGGCTCACTGTATTGTATTTAACATTAAGCAGTTGCTTCTGCGTGTTCATCGGTGTAAATGTAGCTAAAAAAAATTCATTCGACAGGAATCAGAGAAATAGCTATTTACTTATTTTATTTTTTTAAAGGTCTTAAAAAGATATAGGTGTCCTAATTTTGCTTATTTTGGCTCACTGTATTGTACCTAACATTGAGCAAATGCTCCTGCGTGTTCATCCGTGTAAATGTAGCTACTAAAAATTCACACGACAAGAATAAGAAAAATAGCAATTTAGTTATTTTTTTTTAAAGGTCTGAAAAAGATATAGGTGTCTTAAGTTTGCTTATTTTGGCTCACTGTATTGTACCTAACATTGAGCAATTGCTCCTGCGTGTTCATCGGTGTAAATTTAGCTACAAAAAATTCATTCGACAAGAATAAGAAAAATAGCGATTTCGTTATTTTCTTTTTTTTAAAGGTCTTAAAAAGATATAGGTGTCTTAATTTTGGTTATTTAGGCTCATTGTATTGTACTTAACATTGAGCAATTGCTTCTGCGTGTTCATCGGTGTAAATGGAGCTAAAAAAAATTCATTCGACAAGAATAAGAAAAATAGCTATATACTTATTTTATTTTTTTTAAAGGTCTTGATATGATATGGGTGTCCTAATTTTGCTTATTTTGGCTCACTGTATTGTACTTAACATTAAGCATTTGCTCCAGCGTGTTCTTAGGTGTAAATGTAGCTAAAAAAAATTCATTCGACAAGAATAAGAAAAATAGCTATTTCGTTATTTTCTTTTTTTTAAAGGTCTTAAAAAAATATAGGTGTCTTAGTTTTGGTTATTTAGGCTCACTGTACTGTACTTAACATTGAACAATTGCTCCTGCGTGTTCATCGGTGTAAATGGAGCTAAAAAAAATTCATTCGACAAGAATAAGAAAAATAGCTATATACTTATTTTATTTTTTTTAAAGGTCTTGATATGATACTGGTATCTTAATTTTGCTCGTTTTGGCTCAATAAATTGCACTTAACATTGAGCAATTGCTCCTGAGTGTTCATTGGTGTAAATGTAGCTAAAAAAAATTCATTCGACAAGAATAAGAAAAATAGCTATTTTTTTTTTTTTTTTTTAAAGGTCTTGAAATGATATAGGTGTCTTAATTTTGCTTATTTTGGCTCATTGTATTGTACTTAACATTAAGCAAATGCTCCTGCGTGTTCATCCGTGTAAATGTAGCTACTAAAAATTCATTCGACAGGAATCAGAAAAATAGCTATTTACTTATTTTATTTTTTTAAAGGTCTTGAAAAGATATAGGTGTCCTAATTTTGCTTATTTTGGCTCACTGTATTGTACCTAACATTAAGCAAATGCTCCTGCGTGTTCATCCGTGTAAATGTAGCTACTAAAAATTCACACGACAAGAATAAGAAAAATAGCAATTTAGTTATTTTTTTTTTAAAGGTCTTAAAAAGATATAGGTGCCTTAATTTTGCTTATTTTGGCTCACTGTATTGTACCTAACATTGAGCAATTGCTCCTGCGTGTTCATCGGTGTAAATTTAGCTACAAAAAATTCATTCGACAAGAATAAGAAAAATAGCTATTTAGTTATTTTCTTTTTTTTAAAGGTCTTAAAAAGATATAGGTGTCTTAATTTTGCTTATTTTGGCTCATTGTATTGTGCCTAACATTGAGCAATTGCTCCCGCATGTTCATCGTTGTAAATGTAGCAACAAAAAATTCGACAGGAATCAGAAAAATAGCTATTTACTTATTTTATTTTTTTAAAGGTCTTAAAAAGATGTAGGTGTCCTAATTTTGCTTATTTTGGCTCAGTGTATTGTACCTAACATTGAGCAATTGCTTCTGTGTGTTAGTCGGTGTAAATGTAGCTAAAAAAAATTCATTCGACAAGAATACAAAAAATAGCTATATACTAATTTTATTTTTTTTAAAGGTCTTGATATGATATGGGTGTCTTAATTTTGCTTGCTTTGGCTCATTGCATTGTACTTAACATTGAGCAATTGCTCCTGCGCGTTCATCGGTGTAAATGTAGCTAAAAAAAATTCATTCGACAAGAATAAGAAAAATTGCTACTTCGTTATTTTCTTTTTTTTAGAGGTCTTAAAAAGATGTAGGTGTCCAAATTTTGCTTATTTTGGCTCAGTGTACTGTACCTAACATTGAGCAATTGCTTCTGCGTGTTCATCGGTGTAAATGTAGCTAAAAAAAATTCATTCGACAAGAATACAAAAAATAGCTATATACTAATTTTATTTTTTTTAAAGGTCTTGATATGATATGGGTGTCTTAATTTTGCTTATTTTGGCTCACTGCTTTGTTCTTAACATTGAGCAATTGCTCCTGCGTGTTCATCGGTGTAAATGTAGCTAAAAAAAATTCATTCGACAAGAATAAGAAAAATAGCTAGTTACTTATTTTATTTTTTTAAAGGTCTTGAAATGATATGGGTGTCTTAATTTTGCTTATTTTGGCTCATTGTATTGTACTTAACATTAAGCAATTGCTCCAGCGTGTTCTTAGGTGTAAATGTAGCTAAAAAAAATTCATTCGATAAGAATAAGAAAAATAGTTATTTACTTATTTTTTTTTTTAAGGTTTTAAAAAGATATAGGTGTCTTAATTTTGGTTATTTAGGCTCACTGTATTGTACCTAACATTGAGCAATTGCTCCTGCGTGTTCATCGGTGTAAATTTAGCTACAAAAAATTCATTCGACAAGAATAAGAAAAATAGCTATTTCGTTATTTTCTTTTTTTTAAAGGTCTTAAAAAGATATAGGTGTCTTAATTTTGGTTATTTAGGCTCATTCTATTGCACTTAACAATGAGCAATTGCTCCTGCGTGTTCGTCGGTGTAAATGTAGCTAATAAAAATTCATTCGACAAGAATAAGAAAAATAGCTATTTACTTATTTTTTTTTTTAAAGGTCTTGAAATGTAATGGGTGTCTTAATTTTGCTTATTTTGGCTCATTGTATTGTACTTAACATTGAGCAGTTGCTTCTGCGTGTTCCTCGGTGTAAATGTAGCTAAAAAAAATTCATTCGACAGGAATCAGAAAAATAGCTATTTACTTATTTTATTTTTTTTAAGGTTTTAAAAAGATATGGGTGTCTTAGTTTTGCTTACTTTGGCTCAATGTTTTGTTCTTAACATTGAGCAATTGCTCCTGCGTGTTCATCGGTGTAAATGTAGCTAAAAAAAATTCATTCGACAAGAATAAGAAAAATAGCTATTTACTTATTTTATTTTTTTAAAGGTCTTGAAATGATATGGGTGTCTTAATTTTGCTTATTTTGGCTCATTGTATTGTACTTAACATTGAGCAATTGCTCCTGCGTGTTCATCCGTGTAAATGTAGCTAAAAAAAATTCATTCGACAAGAATAAGAAAAATAGTTATTTACTTATTTTATTTTTTTTAAGGTTTTAAAAAGATATGGGTGTCTTAATTTTGCTTATTTCGGCTCACTGTATTGTACTTAACATTGAGCAGTTGCTTCTGCGTGTTAATCGGTGTAAATGTAGCTAAAAAAAATTCATTCGACAGGAATCAGAAAAATAGCTATTTACTTATTTTATTTTTTTAAAGGTCTTAAAAAGATGTAGGTGTCCTAGTTTTGCTTATTTTGGCTCAGTGTATTGTACCTAACATTGAGCAATTGCTTCTGTGTGTTAGTCGGTGTAAATGTAGCTAAAAAAAATTCATTCGACAAGAATACAAAAAATAGCTATATACTAATTTTATTTTTTTTAAAGGTCTTGATTTGATATGGGTGTCTTAATTTTGCTTGCTTTGGCTCATTGTATTGTACTTAACATTGAGCAATTGCTCCTGCGCGTTCATCGGTGTAAATGTAGCTAAAAAAATTCATTGGACAAGAATAAGAAAAATAGCTATTTCGTTATTTTCTTTTTTTTAGAGGTCTTAAAAAGATGTAGGTGTCCTAATTTTGCTTATTTTGGCTCAGTGTACTGTACCTAACATTGAGCAATTGCTTCTGCGTGTTCATCGGTGTAAATGTAGCTAAAAAAAATTCATTCGACAAGAATACAAAAAATAGCTATATACTAATTTTATTTTTTTTAAAGGTCTTGATATGATATGGGTGTCTTAATTTTGCTTGCTTTGGCTCATTGTATTGTACTTACCATTGAGCAATTGCTCCTGCGTGTTCATCCGTGTAAATGTAGCTAAAAAAAATTCATTCGACAAGAATAAGAAAAATAGTTATTTACTTATTTTATTTTTTTTAAGGTTTTAAAAAGATATGGGTGTCTTAATTTTGCTTATTTCGGCTCACTGTATTGTACTTAACATTGAGCAGTTGCTTCTCTGTGTTAATCGGTGTAAATGTAGCTAAAAAAAATTCATTCGACAGGAATCAGAAAAATAGCTATTTACTTATGTTATTTTTTTAAAGGTCTTAAAAAGATGTAGGTGTCCTAATTTTGCTTATTTTGGCTCAGTGTATTGTACCTAACATTGAGCAATTGCTTCTGTGTGTTCATCGGTGTAAATGTAGCTAAACAAAATTCATTCGGCAAGAATAAGAAAAATAGCTATTTACTTATTTTTTTTTTTAAAGGTCTTGAAATGAAATGGGTGTCTTAATTTTGCTTATTTTGGCTCATTGTATTGTACTTAACATTGAGCAGTTGCTTCTGCGTGTTCCTCGGTGTAAATGTAGCTAAAAAAAATTCATTCGACAGGAATCAGAAAAATAGCTATTTACTTATTTTATTTTTTTTAAGGTTTTAAAAAGATATGGGTGTCTTAATTTTGCTTATTTTGGCTCACTGTTTTGTTCTTAACATTGAGCAATTGCTCCTGCGTGTTCATCGGTGTAAATGTAGCTAAACAAAATTCATTCGGCAAGAATACCAAAAATAGCCATATACTTATTTTATTTTTTTTAAAGGTCTTGATATGATATGGGTGTCATAATTTTGCTTATTTCGGCTCATTGTATTGTACTCAACATTAAGCAATTGCTCCTGCGTGTTAATCGGTGTAAATGTAGTTAAAAAAAATTCATTCGACAAGAATAAGCAAAATAGCTATTTACTTATTTTATTTTTTTTAAAGGTCTTGAAGTGATATGGGTGTCTTAATTTTGCTTGCTTTGGCTCATTGTCTTGTTCTTAACATTGAGCAATTGCTCCTGCGTGTTCATCCGTGTAAATGTAGCTAAAAAAAATTCATTCGACAAGAATAAGAAAAATAGCTATTTCGTTATTTTCTTTTTTTTAAAGGTCTTAAAAAGATGTAGGTGTCCTAATTTTGCTTATTTTGGCTCAGTGTACTGTACCTAACATTAAGCAATTGCTTCTGCGTGTTCATCGGTGTAAATGTAGCTAAAAAAAATTCATTCGACAAGAATACGAAAAATATATATATACTTATTTTATTTTTTTGAAAGGTCTTGATATGATATGTGTGTCATAATTTTGCTTATTTCGGCTCATTGTATTGTACTTAACATTAAGCAATTGCTCCTGCGTGTTCATCCGTGTAAATGTAGCTAAAACAAATTCATTCGACAAGAATAAGAAAAATAGTTATTTACTTATTTTATTTTTTTTAAGGTTTTAAAAAGATATGGGTGTCTTAATTTTGCTTATTTTGGCTCACTGTTTTGTTCTTAACATTGAGCAATTGCTCCTGCGTGTTCATCGGTGTAAATGTAGCTAAAAAAAAATTCATTCGACAAGAATAAGAAAAATAGCTATTTACTTATTTTATTTTTTTAAAGGTCTTGAAATGATATGGGTGTCTTAATTTTGCTTATTTTGGCTCATTGTATTGTACTTAACATTGAGCAATTGCTCCTGCGTGTTCATCCGTGTAAATGTAGCTAAAAAAAATTCATTCGACAGGAATCAGAAAAATAGCTATTTACTTATTTTATTTTTTTAAAGGTCTTAAAAAGATATAGGTGTCCTAATTTTGCTTATTTTGGCTCAGCGTATTGTACCTAACATTGAGCAATTGCTTCTGTGTGTTAGTCGGTGTAAATGTAGCTAAAAAAAATTCATTCGACAAGAATACAAAAAATAGCTATATACTAATTTTATTTTTTTTAAAGGTCTTGATTTGATATGGGTGTCTTAATTTTGCTTGCTTTGGCTCATTGTATTGTACTTAACATTGAGCAATTGCTCCTGCGCGTTCATCGGTGTAAATGTAGCTAAAAAAATTCATTGGACAAGAATAAGAAAAATAGCTATTTCGTTATTTTCTTTTTTTTAGAGGTCTTAAAAAGATGTAGGTGTCCTAATTTTGCTTATTTTGGCTCAGTGTACTGTACCTAACATTGAGCAATTGCTTCTGCGTGTTCATCGGTGTAAATGTAGCTAAAAAAAATTCATTCGACAAGAATAAGAAAAATAGCTATTTCGTTATTTTCTTTTTTTTAAAGGTCTTAAAAAGATGTAGGTGTCCTAATTTTGCTTATTTTGGCTCAGTGTACTGTACCTAACATTAAGCAATTGCTTCTGCGTGTTCATCGGTGTAAATGTAGCTAAAAAAAATTCATTCGACAAGAATACGAAAAATATCTATATACTTATTTTATTTTTTTGAAAGGTCTTGATATGATATGTGTGTCATAATTTTGCTTATTTCGGCTCATTGTATTGTACTTAACATTAAGCAATTGCTCCTGCGTGTTCATCCGTGTAAATGTAGCTAAAACAAATTCATTCGACAAGAATAAGAAAAATAGTTATTTACTTATTTTATTTTTTTTAAGGTTTTAAAAAGATATGGGTGTCTTAATTTTGCTTATTTTGGCTCACTGTTTTGTTCTTAACATTGAGCAATTGCTCCTGCGTGTTCATCGGTGTAAATGTAGCTAAAAAAAAATTCATTCGACAAGAATAAGAAAAATAGCTATTTACTTATTTTATTTTTTTAAAGGTCTTGAAATGATATGGGTGTCTTAATTTTGCTTATTTTGGCTCATTGTATTGTACTTAACATTGAGCAATTGCTCCTGCGTGTTCATCCGTGTAAATGTAGCTAAAAAAAATTCATTCGACAGGAATCAGAAAAATAGCTATTTACTTATTTTATTTTTTTAAAGGTCTTAAAAAGATGTAGGTGTCCTAATTTTGCTTATTTTGGCTCAGTGTATTGTACCTAACATTGAGCAATTGCTTCTGTGTGTTAGTCGGTGTAAATGTAGCTAAAAAAAATTCATTCGACAAGAATACAAAAAATAGCTATATACTAATTTTATTTTTTTTAAAGGTCTTGATATGATATGGGTGTCTTAATTTTGCTTATTTTGGCTCACTGCTTTGTTCTTAACATTGAGCAATTGCTCCTGCGTGTTCATCGGTGTAAATGTAGCTAAAAAAAATTCATTCGACAAGAATAAGAAAAATAGCTAGTTACTTATTTTATTTTTTTAAAGGTCTTGAAATGATATGGGTGTCTTAATTTTGCTTATTTTGGCTCATTGTATTGTACTTAACATTCAGCAATTGCTCCAGCGTGTTCTTAGGTGTAAATGTAGCTAAAAAAAATTCATTCGATAAGAATAAGAAAAATAGTTATTTACTTATTTTTTTTTTTAAGGTTTTAAAAAGATATAGGTGTCTTAATTTTGGTTATTTAGGCTCACTGTATTGTACCTAACATTGAGCAATTGCTCCTGCGTGTTCATCGGTGTAAATTTAGCTACAAAAAATTCATTCGACAAGAATAAGAAAAATAGCTATTTCGTTATTTTCTTTTTTTTAAAGGTCTTAAAAAGATATAGGTGTCTTAATTTTGGTTATTTAGGCTCATTCTATTGCACTTAACAATGAGCAATTGCTCCTGCGTGTTCATCGGTGTAAATGTAGCTAATAAAAATTCATTCGACAAGAATAAGAAAAATAGCTATTTACTTATTTTTTTTTTTAAAGGTCTTGAAATGTAATGGGTGTCTTAATTTTGCTTATTTTGGCTCATTGTATTGTACTTAACATTGAGCAGTTGCTTCTGCGTGTTCCTCGGTGTAAATGTAGCTAAAAAAAATTCATTCGACAGGAATCAGAAAAATAGCTATTTACTTATTTTATTTTTTTTAAGGTTTTTAAAAGATATGGGTGTCTTAGTTTTGCTTACTTTGGCTCAATGTTTTGTTCTTAACATTGAGCAATTGCTCCTGCGTGTTCATCGGTGTAAATGTAGCTAAAAAAAATTCATTCGACAAGAATAAGAAAAATAGCTATTTACTTATTTTATTTTTTTAAAGGTCTTGAAATGATATGGGTGTCTTAATTTTGCTTATTTTGGCTCATTGTATTGTACTTAACATTGAGCAGTTGCTTCTGCGTGTTCATCGGTGTAAATGTAGCTAAAAAAAATTCATTCGACAAGAATAAGAAAAATAGCTATTTACTTATTTTATTTTTTTAAAGGTCTTGAAATGATATGGGTGTCTTAATTTTGCTTATTTTGGCTCAGTGTATTGTACCTAACATTGAGCAATTGCTTCTGTGTGTTAGTCGGTGTAAATGTAGCTAAAAAAAATTCATTCGACAAGAATACAAAAAATAGCTATATACTAATTTTATTTTTTTTAAAGGTCTTGATTTGATATGGGTGTCTTAATTTTGCTTGCTTTGGCTCATTGTATTGTACTTAACATTGAGCAATTGCTCCTGCGCGTTCATCGGTGTAAATGTAGCTAAAAAAATTCATTGGACAAGAATAAGAAAAATAGCTATTTCGTTATTTTCTTTTTTTTAGAGGTCTTAAAAAGATGTAGGTGTCCTAATTTTGCTTATTTTGGCTCAGTGTACTGTACCTAACATTGAGCAATTGCTTCTGCGTGTTCATCGGTGTAAATGTAGCTAAAAAAAATTCATTCGACAAGAATACAAAAAATAGCTATATACTAATTTTATTTTTTTTAAAGGTCTTGATATGATATGGGTGTCTTAATTTTGCTTGCTTTGGCTCATTGTATTGTACTTACCATTGAGCAATTGCTCCTGCGTGTTCATCCGTGTAAATGTAGCTAAAAAAAATTCATTCGACAAGAATACAAAAAATAGCTATATACTAATTTTATTTTTTTTAAAGGTCTTGATATGATATGGGTGTCTTAATTTTGCTTGCTTTGGCTCATTGTATTGTACTTACCATTGAGCAATTGCTCCTGCGTGTTCATCCGTGTAAATGTAGCTAAAAAAAATTCATTCGACAAGAATAAGAAAAATAGTTATTTACTTATTTTATTTTTTTTAAGGTTTTAAAAAGATATGGGTGTCTTAATTTTGCTTATTTCGGCTCACTGTATTGTACTTAACATTGAGCAGTTGCCTCTCTGTGTTAATCGGTGTAAATGTAGCTAAAAAAAATTCATTCGACAGGAATCAGAAAAATAGCTATTTACTTATGTTATTTTTTTAAAGGTCTTAAAAAGATGTAGGTGTCCTAATTTTGCTTATTTTGGCTCAGTGTATTGTACCTAACATTGAGCAATTGCTTCTGTGTGTTCATCGGTGTAAATGTAGCTAAACAAAATTCATTCGGCAAGAATAAGAAAAATAGCTATTTACTTATTTTTTTTTTTAAAGGTCTTGAAATGAAATGGGTGTCTTAATTTTGCTTATTTTGGCTCATTGTATTGTACTTAACATTGAGCAGTTGCTTCTGCGTGTTCCTCGGTGTAAATGTAGCTAAAAAAAATTCATTCGACAGGAATCAGAAAAATAGCTATTTACTTATTTTATTTTTTTTAAGGTTTTAAAAAGATATGGGTGTCTTAATTTTGCTTATTTTGGCTCACTGTTTTGTTCTTAACATTGAGCAATTGCTCCTGCGTGTTCATCGGTGTAAATGTAGCTAAACAAAATTCATTCGGCAAGAATACCAAAAATAGCCATATACTTATTTTATTTTTTTTAAAGGTCTTGATATGATATGGGTGTCATAATTTTGCTTATTTCGGCTCATTGTATTGTACTCAACATTAAGCAATTGCTCCTGCGTGTTAATCGGTGTAAATGTAGTTAAAAAAAATTCATTCGACAAGAATAAGCAAAATAGCTATTTACTTATTTTATTTTTTTTAAAGGTCTTGAAGTGATATGGGTGTCTTAATTTTGCTTGCTTTGGCTCATTGTCTTGTTCTTAACATTGAGCAATTGCTCCTGCGTGTTCATCCGTGTAAATGTAGCTAAAACAAATTCATTCGACAGGAATCAGAAAAATAGCTATTTCGTTATTTTCTTTTTTTTAAAGGTCTTAAAAAGATGTAGGTGTCCTAATTTTGCTTATTTTGGCTCAGTGTACTGTACCTAACATTAAGCAATTGCTTCTGCGTGTTCATCGGTGTAAATGTAGCTAAAAAAAATTCATTCGACAAGAATACGAAAAATATCTATATACTTATTTTATTTTTTTGAAAGGTCTTGATATGATATGTGTGTCATAATTTTGCTTATTTCGGCTCATTGTATTGTACTTAACATTAAGCAATTGCTCCTGCGTGTTCATCCGTGTAAATGTAGCTAAAACAAATTCATTCGACAAGAATAAGAAAAATAGTTATTTACTTATTTTATTTTTTTTAAGGTTTTAAAAAGATATGGGTGTCTTAATTTTGCTTATTTTGGCTCACTGTTTTGTTCTTAACATTGAGCAATTGCTCCTGCGTGTTCATCGGTGTAAATGTAGCTAAAAAAAATTCATTCGACAAGAATAAGAAAAATAGTTATTTACTTATTTTATTTTTTTTAAGGTTTTAAAAAGATATGGGTGTCTTAATTTTGCTTATTTCGGCTCACTGTATTGTACTTAACATTGAGCAGTTGCTTCTGCGTGTTAATCGGTGTAAATGTAGCTAAAAAAAATTCATTCGACAGGAATCAGAAAAATAGCTATTTACTTATTTTATTTTTTTAAAGGTCTTAAAAAGATGTAGGTGTCCTAGTTTTGCTTATTTTGGCTCAGTGTATTGTACCTAACATTGAGCAATTGCTTCTGTGTGTTAGTCGGTGTAAATGTAGCTAAAAAAAATTCATTCGACAAGAATACAAAAAATAGCTATATACTAATTTTATTTTTTTTAAAGGTCTTGATTTGATATGGGTGTCTTAATTTTGCTTGCTTTGGCTCATTGTATTGTACTTAACATTGAGCAATTGCTCCTGCGCGTTCATCGGTGTAAATGTAGCTAAAAAAATTCATTGGACAAGAATAAGAAAAATAGCTATTTCGTTATTTTCTTTTTTTTAGAGGTCTTAAAAAGATGTAGGTGTCCTAATTTTGCTTATTTTGGCTCAGTGTACTGTACCTAACATTGAGCAATTGCTTCTGCGTGTTCATCGGTGTAAATGTAGCTAAAAAAAATTCATTCGACAAGAATACAAAAAATAGCTATATACTAATTTTATTTTTTTTAAAGGTCTTGATATGATATGGGTGTCTTAATTTTGCTTGCTTTGGCTCATTGTATTGTACTTACCATTGAGCAATTGCTCCTGCGTGTTCATCCGTGTAAATGTAGCTAAAAAAAATTCATTCGACAAGAATACAAAAAATAGCTATATACTAATTTTATTTTTTTTAAAGGTCTTGATATGATATGGGTGTCTTAATTTTGCTTGCTTTGGCTCATTGTATTGTACTTACCATTGAGCAATTGCTCCTGCGTGTTCATCCGTGTAAATGTAGCTAAAAAAAATTCATTCGACAAGAATAAGAAAAATAGTTATTTACTTATTTTATTTTTTTTAAGGTTTTAAAAAGATATGGGTGTCTTAATTTTGCTTATTTCGGCTCACTGTATTGTACTTAACATTGAGCAGTTGCTTCTCTGTGTTAATCGGTGTAAATGTAGCTAAAAAAAATTCATTCGACAGGAATCAGAAAAATAGCTATTTACTTATGTTATTTTTTTAAAGGTCTTAAAAAGATGTAGGTGTCCTAATTTTGCTTATTTTGGCTCAGTGTATTGTACCTAACATTGAGCAATTGCTTCTGTGTGTTCATCGGTGTAAATGTAGCTAAAAAAAATTCATTCGACAAGAATACAAAAAATAGCTATATACTAATTTTATTTTTTTTAAAGGTCTTGATTTGATATGGGTGTCTTAATTTTGCTTGCTTTGGCTCATTGTATTGTACTTAACATTGAGCAATTGCTCCTGCGCGTTCATCGGTGTAAATGTAGCTAAAAAAATTCATTGGACAAGAATAAGAAAAATAGCTATTTCGTTATTTTCTTTTTTTTAGAGGTCTTAAAAAGATGTAGGTGTCCTAATTTTGCTTATTTTGGCTCAGTGTACTGTACCTAACATTGAGCAATTGCTTCTGCGTGTTCATCGGTGTAAATGTAGCTAAAAAAAATTCATTCGACAAGAATACAAAAAATAGCTATATACTAATTTTATTTTTTTTAAAGGTCTTGATATGATATGGGTGTCTTAATTTTGCTTGCTTTGGCTCATTGTATTGTACTTACCATTGAGCAATTGCTCCTGCGTGTTCATCCGTGTAAATGTAGCTAAAAAAAATTCATTCGACAAGAATAAGAAAAATAGTTATTTACTTATTTTATTTTTTTTAAGGTTTTAAAAAGATATGGGTGTCTTAATTTTGCTTATTTCGGCTCACTGTATTGTACTTAACATTGAGCAGTTGCTTCTGCGTGTTCCTCGGTGTAAATGTAGCTAAAAAAAATTCATTCGACAGGAATCAGAAAAATAGCTATTTACTTATTTTATTTTTTTTAAGGTTTTAAAAAGATATGGGTGTCTTAGTTTTGCTTACTTTGGCTCAATGTTTTGTTCTTAACATTGAGCAATTGCTCCTGCGTGTTCATCGGTGTAAATGTAGCTAAAAAAAATTCATTCGACAAGAATAAGAAAAATAGCTATTTACTTATTTTATTTTTTTAAAGGTCTTGAAATGATATGGGTGTCTTAATTTTGCTTATTTTGGCTCATTGTATTGTACTTAACATTGAGCAATTGCTCCTGCGTGTTCATCCGTGTAAATGTAGCTAAAAAAAATTCATTCGACAAGAATAAGAAAAATAGTTATTTACTTATTTTATTTTTTTTAAGGTTTTAAAAAGATATGGGTGTCTTAATTTTGCTTATTTCGGCTCACTGTATTGTACTTAACATTGAGCAGTTGCTTCTGCGTGTTAATCGGTGTAAATGTAGCTAAAAAAAATTCATTCGACAGGAATCAGAAAAATAGCTATTTACTTATTTTATTTTTTTAAAGATCTTAAAAAGATGTAGGTGTCCTAGTTTTGCTTATTTTGGCTCAGTGTATTGTACCTAACATTGAGCAATTGCTTCTGTGTGTTAGTCGGTGTAAATGTAGCTAAAAAAAATTCATTCGACAAGAATACAAAAAATAGCTATATACTAATTTTATTTTTTTTAAAGGTCTTGATTTGATATGGGTGTCTTAATTTTGCTTGCTTTGGCTCATTGTATTGTACTTAACATTGAGCAATTGCTCCTGCGCGTTCATCGGTGTAAATGTAGCTAAAAAAATTCATTGGACAAGAATAAGAAAAATAGCTATTTCGTTATTTTCTTTTTTTTAGAGGTCTTAAAAAGATGTAGGTGTCCTAATTTTGCTTATTTTGGCTCAGTGTACTGTACCTAACATTGAGCAATTGCTTCTGCGTGTTCATCGGTGTAAATGTAGCTAAAAAAAATTCATTCGACAAGAATACAAAAAATAGCTATATACTAATTTTATTTTTTTTAAAGGTCTTGATATGATATGGGTGTCTTAATTTTGCTTGCTTTGGCTCATTGTATTGTACTTACCATTGAGCAATTGCTCCTGCGTGTTCATCCGTGTAAATGTAGCTAAAAAAAATTCATTCGACAAGAATACAAAAAATAGCTATATACTAATTTTATTTTTTTTAAAGGTCTTGATATGATATGGGTGTCTTAATTTTGCTTGCTTTGGCTCATTGTATTGTACTTACCATTGAGCAATTGCTCCTGCGTGTTCATCCGTGTAAATGTAGCTAAAAAAAATTCATTCGACAAGAATAAGAAAAATAGTTATTTACTTATTTTATTTTTTTTAAGGTTTTAAAAAGATATGGGTGTCTTAATTTTGCTTATTTCGGCTCACTGTATTGTACTTAACATTGAGCAGTTGCTTCTCTGTGTTAATCGGTGTAAATGTAGCTAAAAAAAATTCATTCGACAGGAATCAGAAAAATAGCTATTTACTTATGTTATTTTTTTAAAGGTCTTAAAAAGATGTAGGTGTCCTAATTTTGCTTATTTTGGCTCAGTGTATTGTACCTAACATTGAGCAATTGCTTCTGTGTGTTCATCGGTGTAAATGTAGCTAAACAAAATTCATTCGGCAAGAATAAGAAAAATAGCTATTTACTTATTTTTTTTTTTAAAGGTCTTGAAATGAAATAGGTGTCTTAATTTTGCTTATTTTGGCTCATTGTATTGTACTTAACATTGAGCAGTTGCTTCTGCGTGTTCCTCGGTGTAAATGTAGCTAAAAAAAATTCATTCGACAGGAATCAGAAAAATAGCTATTTACTTATTTTATTTTTTTTAAGGTTTTAAAAAGATATGGGTGTCTTAATTTTGCTTATTTTGGCTCACTGTTTTGTTCTTAACATTGAGCAATTGCTCCTGCGTGTTCATCGGTGTAAATGTAGCTAAACAAAATTCATTCGGCAAGAATACCAAAAATAGCCATATACTTATTTTATTTTTTTTAAAGGTCATGATATGATATGGGTGTCATAATTTTGCTTATTTCGGCTCATTGTATTGTACTCAACATTAAGCAATTGCTCCTGCGTGTTAATCGGTGTAAATGTAGTTAAAAAAAATTCATTCGACAAGAATAAGCAAAATAGCTATTTACTTATTTTATTTTTTTAAAGGTCTTGAAGTGATATGGGTGTCTTAATTTTGCTTGCTTTGGCTCATTGTCTTGTTCTTAACATTGAGCAATTGCTCCTGCGTGTTCATCCGTGTAAATGTAGCTAAAAAAAATTCATTCGACAAGAATAAGAAAAATAGCTATTTCGTTATTTTCTTTTTTTTAAAGGTCTTAAAAAGATGTAGGTGTCCTAATTTTGCTTATTTTGGCTCAGTGTACTGTACCTAACATTAAGCAATTGCTTCTGCGTGTTCATCGGTGTAAATGTAGCTAAAAAAAATTCATTCGACAAGAATACGAAAAATATCTATATACTTATTTTATTTTTTTGAAAGGTCTTGATATGATATGTGTGTCATAATTTTGCTTATTTCGGCTCATTGTATTGTACTTAACATTAAGCAATTGCTCCTGCGTGTTCATCCGTGTAAATGTAGCTAAAACAAATTCATTCGACAAGAATAAGAAAAATAGTTATTTACTTATTTTATTTTTTTTAAGGTTTTAAAAAGATATGGGTGTCTTAATTTTGCTTATTTTGGCTCACTGTTTTGTTCTTAACATTGAGCAATTGCTCCTGCGTGTTCATCGGTGTAAATGTAGCTAAAAAAAAATTCATTCGACAAGAATAAGAAAAATAGCTATTTACTTATTTTATTTTTTTAAAGGTCTTGAAATGATATGGGTGTCTTAATTTTGCTTATTTTTGCTCATTGTATTGTACTTAACATTGAGCAATTGCTGCTGCGTGTTCATCCGTGTAAATGTAGCTAAAAAAAATTCATTCGACAGGAATCAGAAAAATAGCTATTTACTTATTTTATTTTTTTAAAGGTCTTAAAAAGATGTAGGTGTCCTAATTTTGATTATTTTGGCTCAGTGTATTGTACCTAACATTAAGCAATTGCTTCTGCGTGTTCATCGGTGTAAATGTAGCTAAAAAAAATTCATTCGACAAGAATACGAAAAATATCTATATACTTATTTTATTTTTTTGAAAGGTCTTGATATGATATGTGTGTCATAATTTTGCTTATTTCGGCTCATTGTATTGTACTTAACATTAAGCAATTGCTCCTGCGTGTTCATCCGTGTAAATGTAGCTAAAACAAATTCATTCGACAAGAATAAGAAAAATAGTTATTTACTTATTTTATTTTTTTTAAGGTTTTAAAAAGATATGGGTGTCTTAATTTTGCTTATTTTGGCTCACTGTTTTGTTCTTAACATTGAGCAATTGCTCCTGCGTGTTCATCGGTGTAAATGTAGCTAAAAAAAAATTCATTCGACAAGAATAAGAAAAATAGCTATTTACTTATTTTATTTTTTTAAAGGTCTTGAAATGATATGGGTGTCTTAATTTTGCTTATTTTTGCTCATTGTATTGTACTTAACATTGAGCAATTGCTGCTGCGTGTTCATCCGTGTAAATGTAGCTAAAAAAAATTCATTCGACAGGAATCAGAAAAATAGCTATTTACTTATTTTATTTTTTTAAAGGTCTTAAAAAGATGTAGGTGTCCTAATTTTGATTATTTTGGCTCATTGTATTGTACTTAACATTAAGCAATTGCTCCTGCGTGTTCATCCGTGTAAATGTAGCTAAAACAAATTCATTCGACAAGAATAAGAAAAATAGTTATTTACTTATTTTATTTTTTTTAAGGTTTTAAAAAGATATGGGTGTCTTAATTTTGCTTATTTTGGCTCACTGTTTTGTTCTTAACATTGAGCAATTGCTCCTGCGTGTTCATCGGTGTAAATGTAGCTAAAAAAAAATTCATTCGACAAGAATAAGAAAAATAGCTATTTACTTATTTTATTTTTTTAAAGGTCTTGAAATGATATGGGTGTCTTAATTTTGCTTATTTTGGCTCATTGTATTGTACTTAACATTGAGCAATTGCTCCTGCGTGTTCATCCGTGTAAATGTAGCTAAAAAAAATTCATTCGACAGGAATCAGAAAAATAGCTATTTACTTATTTTATTTTTTTAAAGGTCTTAAAAAGATATAGGTGTCCTAATTTTGCTTATTTTGGCTCAGCGTATTGTACCTAACATTGAGCAATTGCTTCTGTGTGTTAGTCGGTGTAAATGTAGCTAAAAAAAATTCATTCGACAAGAATACAAAAAATAGCTATATACTAATTTTATTTTTTTTAAAGGTCTTGATTTGATATGGGTGTCTTAATTTTGCTTGCTTTGGCTCATTGTATTGTACTTAACATTGAGCAATTGCTCCTGCGCGTTCATCGGTGTAAATGTAGCTAAAAAAATTCATTGGACAAGAATAAGAAAAATAGCTATTTCGTTATTTTCTTTTTTTTAGAGGTCTTAAAAAGATGTAGGTGTCCTAATTTTGCTTATTTTGGCTCAGTGTACTGTACCTAACATTGAGCAATTGCTTCTGCGTGTTCATCGGTGTAAATGTAGCTAAAAAAAATTCATTCGACAAGAATAAGAAAAATAGCTATTTCGTTATTTTCTTTTTTTTAAAGGTCTTAAAAAGATGTAGGTGTCCTAATTTTGCTTATTTTGGCTCAGTGTACTGTACCTAACATTAAGCAATTGCTTCTGCGTGTTCATCGGTGTAAATGTAGCTAAAAAAAATTCATTCGACAAGAATACGAAAAATATCTATATACTTATTTTATTTTTTTGAAAGGTCTTGATATGATATGTGTGTCATAATTTTGCTTATTTCGGCTCATTGTATTGTACTTAACATTAAGCAATTGCTCCTGCGTGTTCATCCGTGTAAATGTAGCTAAAACAAATTCATTCGACAAGAATAAGAAAAATAGTTATTTACTTATTTTATTTTTTTTAAGGTTTTAAAAAGATATGGGTGTCTTAATTTTGCTTATTTTGGCTCACTGTTTTGTTCTTAACATTGAGCAATTGCTCCTGCGTGTTCATCGGTGTAAATGTAGCTAAAAAAAAATTCATTCGACAAGAATAAGAAAAATAGCTATTTACTTATTTTATTTTTTTAAAGGTCTTGAAATGATATGGGTGTCTTAATTTTGCTTATTTTGGCTCATTGTATTGTACTTAACATTGAGCAATTGCTCCTGCGTGTTCATCCGTGTAAATGTAGCTAAAAAAAATTCATTCGACAGGAATCAGAAAAATAGCTATTTACTTATTTTATTTTTTTAAAGGTCTTAAAAAGATGTAGGTGTCCTAATTTTGCTTATTTTGGCTCAGTGTATTGTACCTAACATTGAGCAATTGCTTCTGTGTGTTAGTCGGTGTAAATGTAGCTAAAAAAAATTCATTCGACAAGAATACAAAAAATAGCTATATACTAATTTTATTTTTTTTAAAGGTCTTGATATGATATGGGTGTCTTAATTTTGCTTATTTTGGCTCACTGCTTTGTTCTTAACATTGAGCAATTGCTCCTGCGTGTTCATCGGTGTAAATGTAGCTAAAAAAAATTCATTCGACAAGAATAAGAAAAATAGCTAGTTACTTATTTTATTTTTTTAAAGGTCTTGAAATGATATGGGTGTCTTAATTTTGCTTATTTTGGCTCATTGTATTGTACTTAACATTCAGCAATTGCTCCAGCGTGTTCTTAGGTGTAAATGTAGCTAAAAAAAATTCATTCGATAAGAATAAGAAAAATAGTTATTTACTTATTTTTTTTTTTAAGGTTTTAAAAAGATATAGGTGTCTTAATTTTGGTTATTTAGGCTCACTGTATTGTACCTAACATTGAGCAATTGCTCCTGCGTGTTCATCGGTGTAAATTTAGCTACAAAAAATTCATTCGACAAGAATAAGAAAAATAGCTATTTCGTTATTTTCTTTTTTTTAAAGGTCTTAAAAAGATATAGGTGTCTTAATTTTGGTTATTTAGGCTCATTCTATTGCACTTAACAATGAGCAATTGCTCCTGCGTGTTCATCGGTGTAAATGTAGCTAATAAAAATTCATTCGACAAGAATAAGAAAAATAGCTATTTACTTATTTTTTTTTTTAAAGGTCTTGAAATGTAATGGGTGTCTTAATTTTGCTTATTTTGGCTCATTGTATTGTACTTAACATTGAGCAGTTGCTTCTGCGTGTTCCTCGGTGTAAATGTAGCTAAAAAAAATTCATTCGACAGGAATCAGAAAAATAGCTATTTACTTATTTTATTTTTTTTAAGGTTTTTAAAAGATATGGGTGTCTTAGTTTTGCTTACTTTGGCTCAATGTTTTGTTCTTAACATTGAGCAATTGCTCCTGCGTGTTCATCGGTGTAAATGTAGCTAAAAAAAATTCATTCGACAAGAATAAGAAAAATAGCTATTTACTTATTTTATTTTTTTAAAGGTCTTGAAATGATATGGGTGTCTTAATTTTGCTTATTTTGGCTCATTGTATTGTACTTAACATTGAGCAGTTGCTTCTGCGTGTTAATCGGTGTAAATGTAGCTAAAAAAAATTCATTCGACAGGAATCAGAAAAATAGCTATTTACTTATTTTATTTTTTTAAAGGTCTTAAAAAGATGTAGGTGTCCTAGTTTTGCTTATTTTGGCTCAGTGTATTGTACCTAACATTGAGCAATTGCTTCTGTGTGTTAGTCGGTGTAAATGTAGCTAAAAAAAATTCATTCGACAAGAATACAAAAAATAGCTATATACTAATTTTATTTTTTTTAAAGGTCTTGATTTGATATGGGTGTCTTAATTTTGCTTGCTTTGGCTCATTGTATTGTACTTAACATTGAGCAATTGCTCCTGCGCGTTCATCGGTGTAAATGTAGCTAAAAAAATTCATTGGACAAGAATAAGAAAAATAGCTATTTCGTTATTTTCTTTTTTTTAGAGGTCTTAAAAAGATGTAGGTGTCCTAATTTTGCTTATTTTGGCTCAGTGTACTGTACCTAACATTGAGCAATTGCTTCTGCGTGTTCATCGGTGTAAATGTAGCTAAAAAAAATTCATTCGACAAGAATACAAAAAATAGCTATATACTAATTTTATTTTTTTTAAAGGTCTTGATATGATATGGGTGTCTTAATTTTGCTTGCTTTGGCTCATTGTATTGTACTTACCATTGAGCAATTGCTCCTGCGTGTTCATCCGTGTAAATGTAGCTAAAAAAAATTCATTCGACAAGAATACAAAAAATAGCTATATACTAATTTTATTTTTTTTAAAGGTCTTGATATGATATGGGTGTCTTAATTTTGCTTGCTTTGGCTCATTGTATTGTACTTACCATTGAGCAATTGCTCCTGCGTGTTCATCCGTGTAAATGTAGCTAAAAAAAATTCATTCGACAAGAATAAGAAAAATAGTTATTTACTTATTTTATTTTTTTTAAGGTTTTAAAAAGATATGGGTGTCTTAATTTTGCTTATTTCGGCTCACTGTATTGTACTTAACATTGAGCAGTTGCCTCTCTGTGTTAATCGGTGTAAATGTAGCTAAAAAAAATTCATTCGACAGGAATCAGAAAAATAGCTATTTACTTATGTTATTTTTTTAAAGGTCTTAAAAAGATGTAGGTGTCCTAATTTTGCTTATTTTGGCTCAGTGTATTGTACCTAACATTGAGCAATTGCTTCTGTGTGTTCATCGGTGTAAATGTAGCTAAACAAAATTCATTCGGCAAGAATAAGAAAAATAGCTATTTACTTATTTTTTTTTTTAAAGGTCTTGAAATGAAATGGGTGTCTTAATTTTGCTTATTTTGGCTCATTGTATTGTACTTAACATTGAGCAGTTGCTTCTGCGTGTTCCTCGGTGTAAATGTAGCTAAAAAAAATTCATTCGACAGGAATCAGAAAAATAGCTATTTACTTATTTTATTTTTTTTAAGGTTTTAAAAAGATATGGGTGTCTTAATTTTGCTTATTTTGGCTCACTGTTTTGTTCTTAACATTGAGCAATTGCTCCTGCGTGTTCATCGGTGTAAATGTAGCTAAACAAAATTCATTCGGCAAGAATACCAAAAATAGCCATATACTTATTTTATTTTTTTTAAAGGTCTTGATATGATATGGGTGTCATAATTTTGCTTATTTCGGCTCATTGTATTGTACTCAACATTAAGCAATTGCTCCTGCGTGTTAATCGGTGTAAATGTAGTTAAAAAAAATTCATTCGACAAGAATAAGCAAAATAGCTATTTACTTATTTTATTTTTTTTAAAGGTCTTGAAGTGATATGGGTGTCTTAATTTTGCTTGCTTTGGCTCATTGTCTTGTTCTTAACATTGAGCAATTGCTCCTGCGTGTTCATCCGTGTAAATGTAGCTAAAACAAATTCATTCGACAGGAATCAGAAAAATAGCTATTTCGTTATTTTCTTTTTTTTAAAGGTCTTAAAAAGATGTAGGTGTCCTAATTTTGCTTATTTTGGCTCAGTGTACTGTACCTAACATTAAGCAATTGCTTCTGCGTGTTCATCGGTGTAAATGTAGCTAAAAAAAATTCATTCGACAAGAATACGAAAAATATCTATATACTTATTTTATTTTTTTGAAAGGTCTTGATATGATATGTGTGTCATAATTTTGCTTATTTCGGCTCATTGTATTGTACTTAACATTAAGCAATTGCTCCTGCGTGTTCATCCGTGTAAATGTAGCTAAAACAAATTCATTCGACAAGAATAAGAAAAATAGTTATTTACTTATTTTATTTTTTTTAAGGTTTTAAAAAGATATGGGTGTCTTAATTTTGCTTATTTTGGCTCACTGTTTTGTTCTTAACATTGAGCAATTGCTCCTGCGTGTTCATCGGTGTAAATGTAGCTAAAAAAAATTCATTCGACAAGAATAAGAAAAATAGTTATTTACTTATTTTATTTTTTTTAAGGTTTTAAAAAGATATGGGTGTCTTAATTTTGCTTATTTCGGCTCACTGTATTGTACTTAACATTGAGCAGTTGCTTCTGCGTGTTAATCGGTGTAAATGTAGCTAAAAAAAATTCATTCGACAGGAATCAGAAAAATAGCTATTTACTTATTTTATTTTTTTAAAGGTCTTAAAAAGATGTAGGTGTCCTAGTTTTGCTTATTTTGGCTCAGTGTATTGTACCTAACATTGAGCAATTGCTTCTGTGTGTTAGTCGGTGTAAATGTAGCTAAAAAAAATTCATTCGACAAGAATACAAAAAATAGCTATATACAAATTTTATTTTTTTTAAAGGTCTTGATTTGATATGGGTGTCTTAATTTTGCTTGCTTTGGCTCATTGTATTGTACTTAACATTGAGCAATTGCTCCTGCGCGTTCATCGGTGTAAATGTAGCTAAAAAAATTCATTGGACAAGAATAAGAAAAATAGCTATTTCGTTATTTTCTTTTTTTTAGAGGTCTTAAAAAGATGTAGGTGTCCTAATTTTGCTTATTTTGGCTCAGTGTACTGTACCTAACATTGAGCAATTGCTTCTGCGTGTTCATCGGTGTAAATGTAGCTAAAAAAAATTCATTCGACAAGAATACAAAAAATAGCTATATACTAATTTTATTTTTTTTAAAGGTCTTGATATGATATGGGTGTCTTAATTTTGCTTGCTTTGGCTCATTGTATTGTACTTACCATTGAGCAATTGCTCCTGCGTGTTCATCCGTGTAAATGTAGCTAAAAAAAATTCATTCGACAAGAATACAAAAAATAGCTATATACTAATTTTATTTTTTTTAAAGGTCTTGATATGATATGGGTGTCTTAATTTTGCTTGCTTTGGCTCATTGTATTGTACTTACCATTGAGCAATTGCTCCTGCGTGTTCATCCGTGTAAATGTAGCTAAAAAAAATTCATTCGACAAGAATAAGAAAAATAGTTATTTACTTATTTTATTTTTTTTAAGGTTTTAAAAAGATATGGGTGTCTTAATTTTGCTTATTTCGGCTCACTGTATTGTACTTAACATTGAGCAGTTGCTTCTCTGTGTTAATCGGTGTAAATGTAGCTAAAAAAAATTCATTCGACAGGAATCAGAAAAATAGCTATTTACTTATGTTATTTTTTTAAAGGTCTTAAAAAGATGTAGGTGTCCTAATTTTGCTTATTTTGGCTCAGTGTATTGTACCTAACATTGAGCAATTGCTTCTGTGTGTTCATCGGTGTAAATGTAGCTAAAAAAAATTCATTCGACAAGAATACAAAAAATAGCTATATACTAATTTTATTTTTTTTAAAGGTCTTGATTTGATATGGGTGTCTTAATTTTGCTTGCTTTGGCTCATTGTATTGTACTTAACATTGAGCAATTGCTCCTGCGCGTTCATCGGTGTAAATGTAGCTAAAAAAATTCATTGGACAAGAATAAGAAAAATAGCTATTTCGTTATTTTCTTTTTTTTAGAGGTCTTAAAAAGATGTAGGTGTCCTAATTTTGCTTATTTTGGCTCAGTGTACTGTACCTAACATTGAGCAATTGCTTCTGCGTGTTCATCGGTGTAAATGTAGCTAAAAAAAATTCATTCGACAAGAATACAAAAAATAGCTATATACTAATTTTATTTTTTTTAAAGGTCTTGATATGATATGGGTGTCTTAATTTTGCTTGCTTTGGCTCATTGTATTGTACTTACCATTGAGCAATTGCTCCTGCGTGTTCATCCGTGTAAATGTAGCTAAAAAAAATTCATTCGACAAGAATAAGAAAAATAGTTATTTACTTATTTTATTTTTTTTAAGGTTTTAAAAAGATATGGGTGTCTTAATTTTGCTTATTTCGGCTCACTGTATTGTACTTAACATTGAGCAGTTGCTTCTGCGTGTTCCTCGGTGTAAATGTAGCTAAAAAAAATTCATTCGACAGGAATCAGAAAAATAGCTATTTACTTATTTTATTTTTTTTAAGGTTTTAAAAAGATATGGGTGTCTTAGTTTTGCTTACTTTGGCTCAATGTTTTGTTCTTAACATTGAGCAATTGCTCCTGCGTGTTCATCGGTGTAAATGTAGCTAAAAAAAATTCATTCGACAAGAATAAGAAAAATAGCTATTTACTTATTTTATTTTTTTAAAGGTCTTGAAATGATATGGGTGTCTTAATTTTGCTTATTTTGGCTCATTGTATTGTACTTAACATTGAGCAATTGCTCCTGCGTGTTCATCCGTGTAAATGTAGCTAAAAAAAATTCATTCGACAAGAATAAGAAAAATAGTTATTTACTTATTTTATTTTTTTTAAGGTTTTAAAAAGATATGGGTGTCTTAATTTTGCTTATTTCGGCTCACTGTATTGTACTTAACATTGAGCAGTTGCTTCTGCGTGTTAATCGGTGTAAATGTAGCTAAAAAAAATTCATTCGACAGGAATCAGAAAAATAGCTATTTACTTATTTTATTTTTTTAAAGATCTTAAAAAGATGTAGGTGTCCTAGTTTTGCTTATTTTGGCTCAGTGTATTGTACCTAACATTGAGCAATTGCTTCTGTGTGTTAGTCGGTGTAAATGTAGCTAAAAAAAATTCATTCGACAAGAATACAAAAAATAGCTATATACTAATTTTATTTTTTTTAAAGGTCTTGATTTGATATGGGTGTCTTAATTTTGCTTGCTTTGGCTCATTGTATTGTACTTAACATTGAGCAATTGCTCCTGCGCGTTCATCGGTGTAAATGTAGCTAAAAAAATTCATTGGACAAGAATAAGAAAAATAGCTATTTCGTTATTTTCTTTTTTTTAGAGGTCTTAAAAAGATGTAGGTGTCCTAATTTTGCTTATTTTGGCTCAGTGTACTGTACCTAACATTGAGCAATTGCTTCTGCGTGTTCATCGGTGTAAATGTAGCTAAAAAAAATTCATTCGACAAGAATACAAAAAATAGCTATATACTAATTTTATTTTTTTTAAAGGTCTTGATATGATATGGGTGTCTTAATTTTGCTTGCTTTGGCTCATTGTATTGTACTTACCATTGAGCAATTGCTCCTGCGTGTTCATCCGTGTAAATGTAGCTAAAAAAAATTCATTCGACAAGAATACAAAAAATAGCTATATACTAATTTTATTTTTTTTAAAGGTCTTGATATGATATGGGTGTCTTAATTTTGCTTGCTTTGGCTCATTGTATTGTACTTACCATTGAGCAATTGCTCCTGCGTGTTCATCCGTGTAAATGTAGCTAAAAAAAATTCATTCGACAAGAATAAGAAAAATAGTTATTTACTTATTTTATTTTTTTTAAGGTTTTAAAAAGATATGGGTGTCTTAATTTTGCTTATTTCGGCTCACTGTATTGTACTTAACATTGAGCAGTTGCTTCTCTGTGTTAATCGGTGTAAATGTAGCTAAAAAAAATTCATTCGACAGGAATCAGAAAAATAGCTATTTACTTATGTTATTTTTTTAAAGGTCTTAAAAAGATGTAGGTGTCCTAATTTTGCTTATTTTGGCTCAGTGTATTGTACCTAACATTGAGCAATTGCTTCTGTGTGTTCATCGGTGTAAATGTAGCTAAACAAAATTCATTCGGCAAGAATAAGAAAAATAGCTATTTACTTATTTTTTTTTTTAAAGGTCTTGAAATGAAATAGGTGTCTTAATTTTGCTTATTTTGGCTCATTGTATTGTACTTAACATTGAGCAGTTGCTTCTGCGTGTTCCTCGGTGTAAATGTAGCTAAAAAAAATTCATTCGACAGGAATCAGAAAAATAGCTATTTACTTATTTTATTTTTTTTAAGGTTTTAAAAAGATATGGGTGTCTTAATTTTGCTTATTTTGGCTCACTGTTTTGTTCTTAACATTGAGCAATTGCTCCTGCGTGTTCATCGGTGTAAATGTAGCTAAACAAAATTCATTCGGCAAGAATACCAAAAATAGCCATATACTTATTTTATTTTTTTTAAAGGTCTTGATATGATATGGGTGTCATAATTTTGCTTATTTCGGCTCATTGTATTGTACTCAACATTAAGCAATTGCTCCTGCGTGTTAATCGGTGTAAATGTAGTTAAAAAAAATTCATTCGACAAGAATAAGCAAAATAGCTATTTACTTATTTTATTTTTTTAAAGGTCTTGAAGTGATATGGGTGTCTTAATTTTGCTTGCTTTGGCTCATTGTCTTGTTCTTAACATTGAGCAATTGCTCCTGCGTGTTCATCCGTGTAAATGTAGCTAAAAAAAATTCATTCGACAAGAATAAGAAAAATAGCTATTTCGTTATTTTCTTTTTTTTAAAGGTCTTAAAAAGATGTAGGTGTCCTAATTTTGCTTATTTTGGCTCAGTGTACTGTACCTAACATTAAGCAATTGCTTCTGCGTGTTCATCGGTGTAAATGTAGCTAAAAAAAATTCATTCGACAAGAATACGAAAAATATCTATATACTTATTTTATTTTTTTGAAAGGTCTTGATATGATATGTGTGTCATAATTTTGCTTATTTCGGCTCATTGTATTGTACTTAACATTAAGCAATTGCTCCTGCGTGTTCATCCGTGTAAATGTAGCTAAAACAAATTCATTCGACAAGAATAAGAAAAATAGTTATTTACTTATTTTATTTTTTTTAAGGTTTTAAAAAGATATGGGTGTCTTAATTTTGCTTATTTTGGCTCACTGTTTTGTTCTTAACATTGAGCAATTGCTCCTGCGTGTTCATCGGTGTAAATGTAGCTAAAAAAAAATTCATTCGACAAGAATAAGAAAAATAGCTATTTACTTATTTTATTTTTTTAAAGGTCTTGAAATGATATGGGTGTCTTAATTTTGCTTATTTTTGCTCATTGTATTGTACTTAACATTGAGCAATTGCTGCTGCGTGTTCATCCGTGTAAATGTAGCTAAAAAAAATTCATTCGACAGGAATCAGAAAAATAGCTATTTACTTATTTTATTTTTTTAAAGGTCTTAAAAAGATGTAGGTGTCCTAATTTTGATTATTTTGGCTCAGTGTATTGTACCTAACATTGAGCAATTGCTTCTGTGTGTTAGTCGGTGTAAATGTAGCTAAAAAAAATTCATTCGACAAGAATACAAAAAATAGCTATATACTAATTTTATTTTTTTTAAAGGTCTTGATTTGATATGGGTGTCTTAATTTTGCTTGCTCTGGCTCATTGTATTGTACTTAACATTGAGCAATTGCTCCTGCGCGTTCATCGGTGTAAATGTAGCTAAAAAAATTCATTGGACAAGAATAAGAAAAATAGCTATTTCGTTATTTTCTTTTTTTTAGAGGTCTTAAAAAGATGTAGGTGTCCTAATTTTGCTTATTTTGGCTCAGTGTACTGTACCTAATATTGAGCAATTGCTTCTGCGTGTTCATCGGTGTAAATGTAGCTAAAAAAAATTCATTCGACAAGAATACAAAAAATAGCTATATACTAATTTTATTTTTTTTAAAGGTCTTGATATGATATGGGTGTCTTAATTTTGCTTGCTTTGGCTCATTGTATTGTACTTACCATTGAGCAATTGCTCCTGCGTGTTCATCCGTGTAAATGTAGCTAAAAAAAATTCATTCGACAAGAATAAGAAAAATAGTTATTTACTTATTTTATTTTTTTTAAGGTTTTAAAAAGATATGGGTGTCTTAATTTTGCTTATTTCGGCTCACTGTATTGTACTTAACATTGAGCAGTTGCTTCTCTGTGTTAATCGGTGTAAATGTAGCTAAAAAAAATTCATTCGACAGGAATCAGAAAAATAGCTATTTACTTATGTTATTTTTTTAAAGGTCTTAAAAAGATGTAGGTGTCCTAATTTTGCTTATTTTGGCTCAGTGTATTGTACCTAACATTGAGCAATTGCTTCTGTGTGTTCATCGGTGTAAATGTAGCTAAACAAAATTCATTCGGCAAGAATAAGAAAAATAGCTATTTACTTATTTTTTTTTTTAAAGGTCTTGAAATGAAATGGGTGTCTTAATTTTGGTTATTTTGGCTCATTGTAATTTACTTAACATTGAGCAGTTGCTTCTGCGTGTTCCTCGGTGTAAATGTAGCTAAAAAAAATTCATTCGACAGGAATCAGAAAAATAGCTATTTACTTATTTTATTTTTTTTAAGGTTTTAAAAAGATATGGGTGTCTTAGTTTTGCTTATTTTGGCTCACTGTTTTGTTCTTAACATTGAGCAATTGCTCCTGCGTGTTCATCGGTGTAAATGTAGCTAAACAAAATTCATTCGGCAAGAATACCAAAAATAGCCATATACTTATTTTATTTTTTTTAAAGGTCTTGATATGATATGGGTGTCATAATTTTGCTTATTTCGGCTCATTGTATTGTACTCAACATTAAGCAATTGCTCCTGCGTGTTAATCGGTGTAAATGTAGTTAAAAAAAATTCATTCGACAAGAATAAGCAAAATAGCTATTTACTTATTTTATTTTTTTTAAAGGTCTTGAAGTGATATGGGTGTCTTAATTTTGCTTGCTTTGGCTCATTGTCTTGTTCTTAACATTGAGCAATTGCTCCTGCGTGTTCATCCGTGTAAATGTAGCTAAAAAAAATTCATTCGACAAGAATAAGAAAAATAGCTATTTCGTTATTTTCTTTTTTTTAAAGGTCTTAAAAAGATGTAGGTGTCCTAATTTTGCTTATTTTGGCTCAGTGTACTGTACCTAACATTAAGCAATTGCTTCTGCGTGTTCATCGGTGTAAATGTAGCTAAAAAAAATTCATTCGACAAGAATACGAAAAATATCTATATACTTATTTTATTTTTTTGAAAGGTCTTGATATGATATGTGTGTCATAATTTTGCTTATTTCGGCTCATTGTATTGTACTTAACATTAAGCAATTGCTCCTGCGTGTTCATCCGTGTAAATGTAGCTAAAACAAATTCATTCGACAAGAATAAGAAAAATAGTTATTTACTTATTTTATTTTTTTTAAGGTTTTAAAAAGATATGGGTGTCTTAATTTTGCTTATTTTGGCTCACTGTTTTGTTCTTAACATTGAGCAATTGCTCCTGCGTGTTCATCGGTGTAAATGTAGCTAAAAAAAAATTCATTCGACAAGAATAAGAAAAATAGCTATTTACTTATTTTATTTTTTTAAAGGTCTTGAAATGATATGGGTGTCTTAATTTTGCTTATTTTGGCTCATTGTATTGTACTTAACATTGAGCAATTGCTCCTGCGTGTTCATCCGTGTAAATGTAGCTAAAAAAAATTCATTCGACAGGAATCAGAAAAATAGCTATTTACTTATTTTATTTTTTTAAAGGTCTTAAAAAGATGTAGGTGTCCTAATTTTGCTTATTTTGGCTCAGTGTATTGTACCTAACATTGAGCAATTGCTTCTGTGTGTTAGTCGGTGTAAATGTAGCTAAAAAAAATTCATTCGACAAGAATACAAAAAATAGCTATATACTAATTTTATTTTTTTTAAAGGTCTTGATTTGATATGGGTGTCTTAATTTTGCTTGCTTTGGCTCAATGTATTGTACTTAACATTGAGCAATTGCTCCTGCGCGTTCATCGGTGTAAATGTAGCTAAAAAAAATTCATTGGACAAGAATAAGAAAAATAGCTATTTCGTTATTTTCTTTTTTTTAGAGGTCTTAAAAAGATGTAGGTGTCCTAATTTTGCTTATTTGGCTCAGTGTACTGTACCTAACATTGAGCAATTGCTTCTGCGTGTTCATCGGTGTAAATGTAGCTAAAAAAAATTCATTCGACAAGAATACAAAAAATAGCTATATACTAATTTTATTTTTTTTAAAGGTCTTGATATGATATGGGTGTCTTAATTTTGCTTGCTTTGGCTCATTGTATTGTACTTACCATTGAGCAATTGCTCCTGCGTGTTCATCCGTGTAAATGTAGCTAAAAAAAATTCATTCGACAAGAATAAGAAAAATAGTTATTTACTTATTTTATTTTTTTTAAGGTTTTAAAAAGATATGGGTGTCTTAATTTTGCTTATTTCGGCTCACTGTATTGTACTTAACATTGAGCAGTTGCTTCTCTGTGTTAATCGGTGTAAATGTAGCTAAAAAAAATTCATTCGACAGGAATCAGAAAAATAGCTATTTACTTATGTTATTTTTTTAAAGGTCTTAAAAAGATGTAGGTGTCCTAATTTTGCTTATTTTGGCTCAGTGTATTGTACCTAACATTGAGCAATTGCTTCTGTGTGTTCATCGGTGTAAATGTAGCTAAACAAAATTCATTCGGCAAGAATAAGAAAAATAGCTATTTACTTATTTTTTTTTTTAAAGGTCTTGAAATGAAATGGGTGTCTTAATTTTGCTTATTTTGGCTCATTGTATTGTACTTAACATTGAGCAGTTGCTTCTGCGTGTTCCTCGGTGTAAATGTAGCTAAAAAAAATTCATTCGACAGGAATCAGAAAAATAGCTATTTACTTATTTTATTTTTTTTAAGGTTTTAAAAAGATATGGGTGTCTTAGTTTTGCTTATTTTGGCTCACTGTTTTGTTCTTAACATTGAGCAATTGCTCCTGCGTGTTCATCGGTGTAAATGTAGCTAAACAAAATTCATTCGGCAAGAATACCAAAAATAGCCATATACTTATTTTATTTTTTTTAAAGGTCTTGATATGATATGGGTGTCATAATTTTGCTTATTTCGGCTCATTGTATTGTACTCAACATTAAGCAATTGCTCCTTCTTGTTAATCGGTGTAAATGTAGTTAAAAAAAATTCATTCGACAAGAATAAGCAAAATAGCTATTTACTTATTTTATTTTTTTTAAAGGTCTTGAAGTGATATGGGTGTCTTAATTTTGCTTGCTTTGGCTCATTGTCTTGTTCTTAACATTGAGCAATTGCTCCTGCGTGTTCATCCGTGTAAATGTAGCTAAAAAAAATTCATTCGACAAGAATAAGAAAAATAGCTATTTCGTTATTTTCTTTTTTTTAAAGGTCTTAAAAAGATGTAGGTGTCCTAATTTTGCTTATTTTGGCTCAGTGTACTGTACCTAACATTAAGCAATTGCTTCTGCGTGTTCATCGGTGTAAATGTAGCTAAAAAAAATTCATTCGACAAGAATACGAAAAATATCTATATACTTATTTTATTTTTTTGAAAGGTCTTGATATGATATGTGTGTCATAATTTTGCTTATTTCGGCTCATTGTATTGTACTTAACATTAAGCAATTGCTCCTGCGTGTTCATCCGTGTAAATGTAGCTAAAACAAATTCATTCGACAAGAATAAGAAAAATAGTTATTTACTTATTTTATTTTTTTTTAAGGTTTTAAAAAGATATGGGTGTCTTAATTTTGCTTATTTTGGCTCACTGTTTTGTTCTTAACATTGAGCAATTGCTCCTGCGTGTTCATCGGTGTAAATGTAGCTAAAAAAAAATTCATTCGACAAGAATAAGAAAAATAGCTATTTACTTATTTTATTTTTTTAAAGGTCTTGAAATGATATGGGTGTCTTAATTTTGCTTATTTTGGCTCATTGTATTGTACTTAACATTGAGCAATTGCTCCTGCGTGTTCATCCGTGTAAATGTAGCTAAAAAAAATTCATTCGACAGGAATCAGAAAAATAGCTATTTACTTATTTTATTTTTTTAAAGGTCTTAAAAAGATGTAGGTGTCCTAATTTTGCTTATTTTGGCTCAGTGTATTGTACCTAACATTGAGCAATTGCTTCTGTGTGTTAGTCGGTGTAAATGTAGCTAAAAAAAATTCATTCGACAAGAATACAAAAAATAGCTATATACTAATTTTATTTTTTTTAAAGGTCTTGATTTGATATGGGTGTCTTAATTTTGCTTGCTTTGGCTCAATGTATTGTACTTAACATTGAGCAATTGCTCCTGCGCGTTCATCGGTGTATATGTAGCTAAAAAAAATTCATTGGACAAGAATAAGAAAAATAGCTATTTCGTTATTTTCTTTTTTTTAGAGGTCTTAAAAAGATGTAGGTGTCCTAATTTTGCTTATTTGGCTCAGTGTACTGTACCTAACATTGAGCAATTGCTTCTGCGTGTTCATCGGTGTAAATGTAGCTAAAAAAAATTCATTCGACAAGAATAAGAAAAATAGTTATTTACTTATTTTATTTTTTTTAAGGTTTTAAAAAGATATGGGTGTCTTAGTTTTGCTTATTTCGGCTCACTGTATTGTACTTAACATTGAACAGTTGCTTCTGCGTGTTCCTCGGTGTAAATGTAGCTAAAAAAAATTCATTCGACAGGAATCAGAAAAATAGCTATTTACTTATTTTATTTTTTTTAAGGTTTTAAAAAGATATGGGTGTCTTAGTTTTGCTTATTTTGGCTCACTGTTTTGTTCTTAACATTGAGCAATTGCTCCTGCGTGTTCATCGGTGTAAATGTAGCTAAACAAAATTCATTCGGCAAGAATACCAAAAATAGCTATTTACTTATTTTTTTTTTTAAAGGTCTTGAAATGAAATGGGTGTCTTAATTTTGCTTATTTTGGCTCATTGTATTGTACTTAACATTGAGCAGTTGCTTCTGCGTGTTCCTCGGTGTAAATGTAGCTAAAAAAAATTCATTCGGCAAGAATAAGAAAAATAGCTATTTACTTATTTTTTTTTTTAAAGGTCTTGAAATGAAATGGGTGTCTTAATTTTGCTTATTTTGGCTCATTGTATTGTACTTAACATTGAGCAGTTGCTTCTGCGTGTTCCTCGGTGTAAATGTAGCTAAAAAAAATTCATTCGACAGGAATCAGAAAAATAGCTATTTACTTATGTTATTTTTTTAAAGGTCTTAAAAAGATGTAGGTGTCCTAATTTTGCTTATGTTGGCTCAGTGTATTGTACCTAACATTGAGCAATTGCTTCTGTGTGTTCATCGGTGTAAATGTAGCTAAACAAAATTCATTCGGCAAGAATAAGAAAAATAGCTATTTACTTATTTTTTTTTTTAAAGGTCTTGAAATGAAATGGGTGTCTTAATTTTGCTTATTTTGGCTCACTGTTTTGTTCTTAACATTGAGCAATTGCTCCTGCGTGTTCATCGGTGTAAATGTAGCTAAACAAAATTCATTCGGCAAGAATACCAAAAATAGCCATATACTTATTTTATTTTTTTTAAAGGTCTTGATATGATATGGGTGTCATAATTTTGCTTATTTCGGCTCATTGTATTGTACTCAACATTAAGCAATTGCTCCTGCGTGTTAATCGGTGTAAATGTAGTTAAAAAAAATTCATTCGACAAGAATAAGCAAAATAGCTATTTACTTATTTTATTTTTTTTAAAGGTCTTGAAGTGATATGGGTGTCTTAATTTTGCTTGCTTTGGCTCATTGTCTTGTTCTTAACATTGAGCAATTGCTCCTGCGTGTTCATCCGTGTAAATGTAGCTAAAAAAAATTCATTCGACAAGAATAAGAAAAATAGCTATTTCGTTATTTTCTTTTTTTTAAAGGTCTTAAAAAGATGTAGGTGTCCTAATTTTGCTTATTTTGGCTCAGTGTACTGTACCTAACATTGAGCAATTGCTTCTGCGTGTTCATCGGTGTAAATGTAGCTAAAAAAAATTCATTCGACAAGAATACAAAAAATAGCTATATCCTAATTTTATTTTTTTTAAAGGTCTTGATATGATATGGGTGTCTTAATTTTGCTTATTTCGGCTCATTGTATTGTACTCAACATTAAGCAATTGCTTCTGTGTGTTCATCGGTGTAAATGTAGCTAAACAAAATTCATTCGGCAAGAATAAGAAAAATAGCTATTTACTTATTTTTTTTTTTAAAGGTCTTGAAATGAAATGGGTGTCTTAATTTTGCTTATTTTGGCTCACTGTTTTGTTCTTAACATTGAGCAATTGCTCCTGCGTGTTCATCGGTGTAAATGTAGCTAAACAAAATTCATTCGGCAAGAATACCAAAAATAGCCATATACTTATTTTATTTTTTTTAAAGGTCTTGATATGATATGGGTGTCATAATTTTGCTTATTTCGGCTCATTGTATTGTACTCAACATTAAGCAATTGCTCCTGCGTGTTAATCGGTGTAAATGTAGTTAAAAAAAATTCATTCGACAAGAATAAGCAAAATAGCTATTTACTTATTTTATTTTTTTTAAAGGTCTTGAAGTGATATGGGTGTCTTAATTTTGCTTGCTTTGGCTCATTGTCTTGTTCTTAACATTGAGCAATTGCTCCTGCGTGTTCATCCGTGTAAATGTAGCTAAAAAAAATTCATTCGACAAGAATAAGAAAAATAGCTATTTCGTTATTTTCTTTTTTTTAAAGGTCTTAAAAAGATGTAGGTGTCCTAATTTTGCTTATTTTGGCTCAGTGTACTGTACCTAACATTGAGCAATTGCTTCTGCGTGTTCATCGGTGTAAATGTAGCTAAAAAAAATTCATTCGACAAGAATACAAAAAATAGCTATATCCTAATTTTATTTTTTTTAAAGGTCTTGATATGATATGGGTGTCTTAATTTTGCTTGCTTTGGCTCATTGTATTGTACTTACCATTGAGCAATTGCTCCTGCGTGTTCATCCGTGTAAATGTAGCTAAAAAAAATTCATTCGACAAGAATAAGAAAAATAGTTATTTACTTATTTTATTTTTTTAAAGGTCTTAAAAAGATGTAGGTGTCCTAATTTTGCTTATTTTGGCTCAGTGTATTGTACCTAACATTGAGCAATTGCTTCTGTGTGTTAGTCGGTGTAAATGTAGCTAAAAAAAATTCATTCGACAGGAATCAGAAAAATAGCTATTTACTTATGTTATTTTTTTAAAGGTCTTAAAAAGATGTAGGTGTCCTAATTTTGCTTATTTTGGCTCAGTGTATTGTACCTAACATTGAGCAATTGCTTCTGTGTGTTAGTCGGTGTAAATGTAGCTAAAAAAAATTCATTCGACAGGAATCAGAAAAATAGCTATTTACTTATGTTATTTTTTTAAAGGTCTTAAAAAGATGTAGGTGTCCTAATTTTGCTTATTTTGGCTCAGTGTATTGTACCTAACATTGAGCAGTTGCGCCTCTGTGTTAATCGGTGTAAATGTAGCTAAAAAAAATTCATTCGACAGGAATCAGAAAAATAGCTATTTACTTATGTTATTTTTTTAAAGGTCTTAAAAAGATGTAGGTGTCCTAATTTTGCTTATTTTGGCTCAGTGTATTGTACCTAACATTGAGCAATTGCTTCTGTGTGTTAGTCGGTGTAAATGTAGCTAAAAAAAATTCATTCGACAGGAATCAGAAAAATAGCTATTTACTTATGTTATTTTTTTAAAGGTCTTAAAAAGATGTAGGTGTCCTAATTTTGCTTATTTTGGCTCAGTGTATTGTACCTAACATTGAGCAATTGCTTCTGTGTGTTAGTCGGTGTAAATGTAGCTAAAAAAAATTCATTCGACAAGAATACAAAAAATAGCTATATACAAATATTATTTTTTTTAAAGGTCTTGATATGATATGGGTGTCTTAATTTTGCTTGCTTTGGCTCACTGTATTGTACTTAACATTGAGCAATTGCTCCTGCGCGTTCATCGGTGTAAATGTAGCTAAAAAAAATTCATTCGACAAGAATAAGAAAAATAGCTATTTCATTATTTTCTTTTTTTTAGAGGTCTTAAAAAGATGTAGGTGTCCTAATTTTGCTTATCTTGGCTCAGTGTACTGTACCGAACATTGAGCAATTGCTTCTGCGTGTTCATCGGTGTAAATGTAGCTAAAAAAAATTCATTCGACAAGAATACAAAAAATAGCTATATATTAATTTTATTTTTTTTAAAGGTCTTGATATGATATGGGTGTCTTAATTTTGCTTGCTTTGGCTCATTGTATTGTACTTAACATTGAGCAATTGCTCCTGCGCGTTCATCGGTGTAAATGTAGCTAAAAAAAATTCATTCGACAAGAATAAGAAAAATTGCTATTTCGTTATTTTCTTTTTTTTAGAGGTCTTAAAAAGATGTAGGTGTCCTAATTTTGCTTATTTTGGCTCAGTGTACTGTACCTAACATTGAGCAATTGCTTCTGCGTGTTCATCGGTGTAAATGTAGCTAAAAAAAATTCATTCGACAAGAATACAAAAAATAGCTATATACTAATTTTATTTTTTTTAAAGGTCTTGATATGATATGAGTGTCTTAATTTTGCTTATTTTGGCTCACTGTTTTGTTCTTAACATTGAGCAATTGCTCCTGCGTGTTCATCGGTGTAAATGTAGCTAAAAAAAATTCATTCGACAAGAATAAGAAAAATAGCTATTTACTTATTTTATTTTTTTAAAGGTCTTGAAATGATATGGGTGTCTTAATTTTGCTTATTTTGGCTCATTGTATTGCACTTAACATTAAGCAATTGCTCCAGCGTGTTCTTAGGTGTAAATGTAGCTAAAAAAAATTCATTCGATAAGAATAAGAAAAATAGTTATTTACTTATTTTTTTTTTTAAGGTTTTAAAAAGATATAGGTGTCTTAATTTTGGTTATTTAGGCTCACTGTATTGTACCTAACATTGAGCAATTGCTCCTGCGTGTTCATCGGTGTAAATTTAGCTACAAAAAATTCATTCGACAAGAATAAGAAAAATAGCTATTTCGTTATTTTCTTTTTTTTAAAGGTCTTAAAAAGATATAGGTGTCTTAATTTTGGTTATTTAGGCTCATTCTATTGCACTTAACAATGAGCAATTGCTCCTGCGTGTTCATCGGTGTAAATGTAGCTAATAAAAATTCATTCGACAAGAATAAGAAAAATAGCTATTTACTTATTTTTTTTTTAAAGGTCTTGAAATGTAATGGGTGTCTTAAGTTTGCTTATTTTGGCTCATTGTATTGTACTTAACATTGAGCAGTTGCTCCTGCGTGTTCATCGGTGTAAATGTAGCTAAACAAAATTCATTCGGCAAGAATACCAAAAATAGCCATATACTTATTTTATTTTTTTTAAAGGTCTTGATATGATATGGGTGTCATAATTTTGCTTATTTCGGCTCACTGTATTGTACTCAACATCAAGCAATTGCTCCTGCGTGTTAATCGGTGTAAATGTAGTTAAAAAAAATTCATTCGACAAGAATAAGCAAAATAGCTATTTACTTATTTTATTTTTTTTAAAGGTCTTGAAGTGATATGGGTGTCTTAATTTTGCTTGCTTTGGCTCATTGTCTTGTTCTTAACATTGAGCAATTGCTCCTGCGTGTTCATCCGTGTAAATGTAGCTAAAAAAAATTCATTCGACAAGAATAAGAAAAATAGCTATTTCGTTATTTTCTTTTTTTTAAAGGTCTTAAAAAGATGTAGGTGTCCTAATTTTGCTTATTTTGGCTCAGTGTACTGTACCTAACATTAAGCAATTGCTTCTGCGTGTTCATCGGTGTAAATGTAGCTAAAAAAAATTCATTCGACAAGAATACGAAAAATATCTATATACTTATTTTATTTTTTTGAAAGGTCTTGATATGATATGTGTGTCATAATTTTGCTTATTTCGGCTCATTGTATTGTACTTAACATTAAGCAATTGCTCCTGCGTGTTCATCCGTGTAAATGTAGCTAAAACAAATTCATTCGACAAGAATAAGAAAAATAGTTATTTACTTATTTTATTTTTTTTAAGGTTTTAAAAAGATATGGGTGTCTTAATTTTGCTTATTTTGGCTCACTGTTTTGTTCTTAACATTGAGCAATTGCTCCTGCGTGTTCATCGGTGTAAATGTAGCTAAAAAAAAATTCATTCGACAAGAATAAGAAAAATAGCTATTTACTTATTTTATTTTTTTAAAGGTCTTGAAATGATATGGGTGTCTTAATTTTGCTTATTTTGGCTCATTGTATTGTACTTAACATTGAGCAATTGCTCCTGCGTGTTCATCCGTGTAAATGTAGCTAAAAAAAATTCATTCGACAGGAATCAGAAAAATAGCTATTTACTTATTTTATTTTTTTAAAGGTCTTAAAAAGATGTAGGTGTCCTAATTTTGCTTATTTTGGCTCAGTGTATTGTACCTAACATTGAGCAATTGCTTCTGTGTGTTAGTCGGTGTAAATGTAGCTAAAAAAAATTCATTCGACAAGAATACAAAAAATAGCTATATACTAATTTTATTTTTTTTAAAGGTCTTGATTTGATATGGGTGTCTTAATTTTGCTTGCTTTGGCTCAATGTATTGTACTTAACATTGAGCAATTGCTCCTGCGCGTTCATCGGTGTAAATGTAGCTAAAAAAAATTCATTGGACAAGAATAAGAAAAATAGCTATTTCGTTATTTTCTTTTTTTTAGAGGTCTTAAAAAGATGTAGGTGTCCTAATTTTGCTTATTTGGCTCAGTGTACTGTACCTAACATTGAGCAATTGCTTCTGTGTGTTAGTCGGTGTAAATGTAGCTAAAAAAAATTCATTCGACAAGAATACAAAAAATAGCTATATACTAATTTTATTTTTTTTAAAGGTCTTGATATGATATGGGTGTCTTAATTTTGCTTGCTTTGGCTCATTGTATTGTACTTAACATTGAGCAATTGCTCCTGCGTGTTCATCGGTGTAAATGTAGCTAAAAAAAATTCATTCGGCAAGAATACCAAAAATAGCCATATACTTATTTTATTTTTTTTAAAGGTCTTGATATGATATGGGTGTCATAATTTTGCTTATTTCGGCTCGTCGTAATGTACTCAACATTAAGCAATTGCTCCTGCGTGTTAATCGGTGTAAATGTAGTTAAAAAAAATTCATTCGACAAGAATAAGCAAAATAGCTATTTACTTATTTTATTTTTTTTAAAGGTCTTGATATGATATGGGTGTCTTAATTTTGCTTGCTTTGGCTCATTGTATTGTACTTACCATTGAGCAATTGCTCCTGCGTGTTCATCCGTGTAAATGTAGCTAAAAAAAATTCATTCGACAAGAATAAGAAAAATAGTTATTTACTTATTTTATTTTTTTTAAGGTTTTAAAAAGATATGGGTGTCTTAATTTTGCTTATTTCGGCTCACTGTATTGTACTTAACATTGAGCAGTTGCGCCTCTGTGTTAATCGGTGTAAATGTAGCTAAAAAAAATTCATTCGACAGGAATCAGAAAAATAGCTATTTACTTATGTTATTTTTTTAAAGGTCTTAAAAAGATGTAGGTGTCCTAATTTTGCTTATTTTGGCTCAGTGTATTGTACCTAACATTGAGCAATTGCTTCTGTGTGTTAGTCGGTGTAAATGTAGCTAAAAAAAATTCATTCGACAAGAATACAAAAAATAGCTATATACAAATATTATTTTTTTTAAAGGTCTTGATATGATATGGGTGTCTTAATTTTGCTTGCTTTGGCTCATTGTATTGTACTTAACATTGAGCAATTGCTCCTGCGCGTTCATCGGTGTAAATGTAGCTAAAAAAAATTCATTCGACAAGAATAAGAAAAATAGCTATTTCATTATTTTCTTTTTTTTAGAGGTCTTAAAAAGATGTAGGTGTCCTAATTTTGCTTATCTTGGCTCAGTGTACTGTACCGAACATTGGGCAATTGCTTCTGCGTGTTCATCGGTGTAAATGTAGCTAAAAAAAATTCATTCGACAAGAATACAAAAAATAGCTATATACTAATTTTATTTTTTTTAAAGGTCTTGATATGATATGGGTGTCTTAATTTTGCTTGCTTTGGCTCATTGTATTGTACTTAACATTGGGCAATTGCTCCTGCGCGTTCATCGGTGTAAATGTAGCTAAAAAAAATTCATTCGACAAGAATAAGAAAAATTGCTATTTCGTTATTTTCTTTTTTTTAGAGGTCTTAAAAAGATGTAGGTGTCTTAATTTTGCTTATTTTGGCTCAGTGTACTGTACCTAACATTGAGCAATTGCTTCTGCGTGTTCATCGGTGTAAATGTAGCTAAAAAAAATTCATTCGATAAGAATAAGAAAAATAGTTATTTACTTATTTTTTTTTTTAAGGTTTTAAAAAGATATAGGTGTCTTAATTTTGGTTATTTAGGCTCACTGTATTGTACCTAACATTGAGCAATTGCTCCTGCGTGTTCATCGGTGTAAATTTAGCTACAAAAAATTCATTCGACAAGAATAAGAAAAATAGCTATTTCGTTATTTTCTTTTTTTTAAAGGTCTTAAAAAGATATAGGTGTCTTAATTTTGGTTATTTAGGCTCATTCTATTGCACTTAACAATGAGCAATTGCTCCTGCGTGTTCATCGGTGTAAATGTAGCTAAAAAAAATTCATTCGACAAGAATACAAAAAATAGCTATATACTAATTTTATTTTTTTTAAAGGTCTTGATATGATATGGGTGTCTTAATTTTGCTTGCTTTGGCTCATTGTATTGTACTTAACATTGAGCAATTGCTCCTGCGTGTTCATCGGTGTAAATGTAGCTAAAAAAAATTCATTCGGCAAGAATACCAAAAATAGCCATATACTTATTTTATTTTTTTTAAAGGTCTTGATATGATATGGGTGTCATAATTTTGCTTATTTCGGCTCGTCGTAATGTACTCAACATTAAGCAATTGCTCCTGCGTGTTAATCGGTGTAAATGTAGTTAAAAAAAATTCATTCGACAAGAATAAGCAAAATAGCTATTTACTTATTTTATTTTTTTTAAAGGTCTTGATATGATATGGGTGTCTTAATTTTGCTTGCTTTGGCTCATTGTATTGTACTTACCATTGAGCAATTGCTCCTGCGTGTTCATCCGTGTAAATGTAGCTAAAAAAAATTCATTCGACAAGAATAAGAAAAATAGTTATTTACTTATTTTATTTTTTTTAAGGTTTTAAAAAGATATGGGTGTCTTAATTTTGCTTATTTCGGCTCACTGTATTGTACTTAACATTGAGCAGTTGCGCCTCTGTGTTAATCGGTGTAAATGTAGCTAAAAAAAATTCATTCGACAGGAATCAGAAAAATAGCTATTTACTTATGTTATTTTTTTAAAGGTCTTAAAAAGATGTAGGTGTCCTAATTTTGCTTATTTTGGCTCAGTGTATTGTACCTAACATTGAGCAATTGCTTCTGTGTGTTAGTCGGTGTAAATGTAGCTAAAAAAAATTCATTCGACAAGAATACAAAAAATAGCTATATACAAATATTATTTTTTTTAAAGGTCTTGATATGATATGGGTGTCTTAATTTTGCTTGCTTTGGCTCATTGTATTGTACTTAACATTGAGCAATTGCTCCTGCGCGTTCATCGGTGTAAATGTAGCTAAAAAAAATTCATTCGACAAGAATAAGAAAAATAGCTATTTCATTATTTTCTTTTTTTTAGAGGTCTTAAAAAGATGTAGGTGTCCTAATTTTGCTTATCTTGGCTCAGTGTACTATACCGAACATTGGGCAATTGCTTCTGCGTGTTCATCGGTGTAAATGTAGCTAAAAAAAATTCATTCGACAAGAATACAAAAAATAGCTATATACTAATTTTATTTTTTTTAAAGGTCTTGATATGATATGGGTGTCTTAATTTTGCTTGCTTTGGCTCATTGTATTGTACTTAACATTGGGCAATTGCTCCTGCGCGTTCATCGGTGTAAATGTAGCTAAAAAAAATTCATTCGACAAGAATAAGAAAAATTGCTATTTCGTTATTTTCTTTTTTTTAGAGGTCTTAAAAAGATGTAGGTGTCCTAATTTTGCTTATTTTGGCTCAGTGTACTGTACCTAACATTGAGCAATTGCTTCTGCGTGTTCATCGGTGTAAATGTAGCTAAAAAAAATTCATTCGATAAGAATAAGAAAAATAGTTATTTACTTATTTTTTTTTTTAAGGTTTTAAAAAGATATAGGTGTCTTAATTTTGGTTATTTAGGCTCACTGTATTGTACCTAACATTGAGCAATTGCTCCTGCGTGTTCATCGGTGTAAATTTAGCTACAAAAAATTCATTCGACAAGAATAAGAAAAATAGCTATTTCGTTATTTTCTTTTTTTTAAAGGTCTTAAAAAGATATAGGTGTCTTAATTTTGGTTATTTAGGCTCATTCTATTGCACTTAACAATGAGCAATTGCTCCTGCGTGTTCATCGGTGTAAATGTAGCTAAAAAAAATTCATTCGACAAGAATACAAAAAATAGCTATATACTAATTTTATTTTTTTTAAAGGTCTTGATATGATATGGGTGTCTTAATTTTGCTTGCTTTGGCTCATTGTATTGTACTTAACATTGAGCAATTGCTCCTGCGTGTTCATCGGTGTAAATGTAGCTAAAAAAAATTCATTCGGCAAGAATACCAAAAATAGCCATATACTTATTTTATTTTTTTTAAAGGTCTTGATATGATATGGGTGTCATAATTTTGCTTATTTCGGCTCGTCGTAATGTACTCAACATTAAGCAATTGCTCCTGCGTGTTAATCGGTGTAAATGTAGTTAAAAAAAATTCATTCGACAAGAATAAGCAAAATAGCTATTTACTTATTTTATTTTTTTTAAAGGTCTTGATATGATATGGGTGTCTTAATTTTGCTTGCTTTGGCTCATTGTATTGTACTTACCATTGAGCAATTGCTCCTGCGTGTTCATCCGTGTAAATGTAGCTAAAAAAAATTCATTCGACAAGAATAAGAAAAATAGTTATTTACTTATTTTATTTTTTTTAAGGTTTTAAAAAGATATGGGTGTCTTAATTTTGCTTATTTCGGCTCACTGTATTGTACTTAACATTGAGCAGTTGCGCCTCTGTGTTAATCGGTGTAAATGTAGCTAAAAAAAATTCATTCGACAGGAATCAGAAAAATAGCTATTTACTTATGTTATTTTTTTAAAGGTCTTAAAAAGATGTAGGTGTCCTAATTTTGCTTATTTTGGCTCAGTGTATTGTACCTAACATTGAGCAATTGCTTCTGTGTGTTAGTCGGTGTAAATGTAGCTAAAAAAAATTCATTCGACAAGAATACAAAAAATAGCTATATACAAATATTATTTTTTTTAAAGGTCTTGATATGATATGGGTGTCTTAATTTTGCTTGCTTTGGCTCATTGTATTGTACTTAACATTGAGCAATTGCTCCTGCGCGTTCATCGGTGTAAATGTAGCTAAAAAAAATTCATTCGACAAGAATAAGAAAAATAGCTATTTCATTATTTTCTTTTTTTTAGAGGTCTTAAAAAGATGTAGGTGTCCTAATTTTGCTTATCTTGGCTCAGTGTACTGTGCCGAACATTGGGCAATTGCTTCTGCGTGTTCATCGGTGTAAATGTAGCTAAAAAAAATTCATTCGACAAGAATACAAAAAATAGCTATATACTAATTTTATTTTTTTTAAAGGTCTTGATATGATATGGGTGTCTTAATTTTGCTTGCTTTGGCTCATTGTATTGTACTTAACATTGGGCAATTGCACCTGCGCGTTCATCGGTGTAAATGTAGCTAAAAAAAATTCATTCGACAAGAATAAGAAAAATTGCTATTTCGTTATTTTCTTTTTTTTAGAGGTCTTAAAAAGATGTAGGTGTCCTAATTTTGCTTATTTTGGCTCAGTGTACTGTACCTAACATTGAGCAATTGCTTCTGCGTGTTCATCGGTGTAAATGTAGCTAAAAAAAATTCATTCGATAAGAATAAGAAAAATAGTTATTTACTTATTTTTTTTTTTAAGGTTTTAAAAAGATATAGGTGTCTTAATTTTGGTTATTTAGGCTCACTGTATTGTACCTAACATTGAGCAATTGCTCCTGCGTGTTCATCGGTGTAAATTTAGCTACAAAAAATTCATTCGACAAGAATAAGAAAAATAGCTATTTCGTTATTTTCTTTTTTTTAAAGGTCTTAAAAAGATATAGGTGTCTTAATTTTGGTTATTTAGGCTCATTCTATTGCACTTAACAATGAGCAATTGCTCCTGCGTGTTCATCGGTGTAAATGTAGCTAATAAAAATTCATTCGACAAGAATAAGAAAAATAGCTATTTACTTATTTTTTTTTTTAAAGGTCTTGAAATGTAATGGGTGTCTTAAGTTTGCTTATTTTGGCTCATTGTATTGTACTTAACATTGAGCAGTTGCTTCTGCGTGTTCCTCGGTGTAAATGTAGCTAAAAAAAATTCATTCGACAGGAATCAGAAAAATAGCTATTTACTTATTTTATTTTTTTTAAGGTTTTAAAAAGATATGGGTGTCTTAATTTTGCTTATTTTGGCTCACTGTTTTGTTCTTAACATTGGGCAGTTGCTTCTGCGTGTTCATCGGTGTAAATGTAGCTAAAAAAAATTCATTCGACAAGAATACAAAAAATAGCTATATACTAATTTTATTTTTTTTAAAGGTCTTGATATGATATGGGTGTCTTAATTTTGCTTGCTTTGGCTCATTGTATTGTACTTAACATTGAGCAATTGCTCCTGCGCGTTCATCGGTGTAAATGTAGCTAAAAAAAATTCATTCGACAAGAATAAGAAAAATAGCTATTTCGTTATTTTCTTTTTTTTAAAGGTCTTAAAAAGATCTAGGTGTCCTAATTTTGCTTATTTTGGCTCAGTGTATTGTACCTAACATTGAGCAATTGCTTCTGTGTGTTAGTCGGTGTAAATGTAGCTAAAAAAAATTCATTCGACAAGAATACAAAAAATAGCTATATACTAATTTTATTTTTTTTAAAGGTCTTGATTTGATATGGGTGTCTTAATTTTGCTTGCTTTGGCTCAATGTATTGTACTTAACATTGAGCAATTGCTCCTGCGCGTTCATCGGTGTAAATGTAGCTAAAAAAAATTCATTGGACAAGAATAAGAAAAATAGCTATTTCGTTATTTTCTTTTTTTTAGAGGTCTTAAAAAGATGTAGGTGTCCTAATTTTGCTTATTTGGCTCAGTGTACTGTACCTAACATTGAGCAATTGCTTCTGCGTGTTCATCGGTGTAAATGTAGCTAAAAAAAATTCATTCGACAAGAATAAGAAAAATAGTTATTTACTTATTTTATTTTTTTTAAGGTTTTAAAAAGATATGGGTGTCTTAATTTTGCTTATTTCGGCTCACTGTATTGTACTTAACATTGAACAGTTGCTTCTGCGTGTTCCTCGGTGTAAATGTAGCTAAAAAAAATTCATTCGACAGGAATCAGAAAAATAGCTATTTACTTATTTTATTTTTTTTAAGGTTTTAAAAAGATATGGGTGTCTTAATTTTGCTTATTTTGGCTCACTGTTTTGTTCTTAACATTGAGCAATTGCTCCTGCGTGTTCATCGGTGTAAATGTAGCTAAACAAAATTCATTCGGCAAGAATACCAAAAATAGCCATATACTTATTTTATTTTTTTTAAAGGTCTTGATATGATATGGGTGTCATAATTTTGCTTATTTCGGCTCATTGTATTGTACTCAACATTAAGCAATTGCTCCTGCGTGTTAATCGGTGTAAATGTAGTTAAAAAAAATTCATTCGACAAGAATAAGCAAAATAGCTATTTACTTATTTTATTTTTTTTAAAGGTCTTAAAGTGATATGGGTGTCTTAACTTTGCTTGCTTTGGCTCATTGTCTTGTTCTTAACATTGAGCAATTGCTCCTGCGTGTTCATCCGTGTAAATGTAGCTAAAAAAAATTCATTCGACAAGAATAAGAAAAATTGCTATTTCGTTATTTTCTTTTTTTTAGAGGTCTTAAAAAGATGTAGGTGTCCTAATTTTGCTTATTTTGGCTCAGTGTACTGTACCTAACATTGAGCAATTGCTTCTGCGTGTTCATCGGTGTAAATGTAGCTAAAAAAAATTCATTCGTTAAGAATAAGAAAAATAGTTATTTACTTATTTTTTTTTTTAAGGTTTTAAAAAGATATAGGTGTCTTAATTTTGGTTATTTAGGCTCACTGTATTGTACCTAACATTGAGCAATTGCTCCTGCGTGTTCATCGGTGTAAATTTAGCTACAAAAAATTCATTCGACAAGAATAAGAAAAATAGCTATTTCGTTATTTTCTTTTTTTTAAAGGTCTTAAAAAGATATAGGTGTCTTAATTTTGGTTATTTAGGCTCATTCTATTGCACTTAACAATGAGCAATTGCTCCTGCGTGTTCATCGGTGTAAATGTAGCTAAAAAAAATTCATTCGACAAGAATACAAAAAATAGCTATATACTAATTTTATTTTTTTTAAAGGTCTTGATATGATATGGGTGTCTTAATTTTGCTTGCTTTGGCTCATTGTATTGTACTTAACATTGAGCAATTGCTCCTGCGTGTTCATCGGTGTAAATGTAGCTAAAAAAAATTCATTCGGCAAGAATACCAAAAATAGCCATATACTTATTTTATTTTTTTTAAAGGTCTTGATATGATATGGGTGTCATAATTTTGCTTATTTCGGCTCGTCGTAATGTACTCAACATTAAGCAATTGCTCCTGCGTGTTAATCGGTGTAAATGTAGTTAAAAAAAATTCATTCGACAAGAATAAGCAAAATAGCTATTTACTTATTTTATTTTTTTTAAAGGTCTTGATATGATATGGGTGTCTTAATTTTGCTTGCTTTGGCTCATTGTATTGTACTTACCATTGAGCAATTGCTCCTGCGTGTTCATCCGTGTAAATGTAGCTAAAAAAAATTCATTCGACAAGAATAAGAAAAATAGTTATTTACTTATTTTATTTTTTTTAAGGTTTTAAAAAGATATGGGTGTCTTAATTTTGCTTATTTCGGCTCACTGTATTGTACTTAACATTGAGCAGTTGCGCCTCTGTGTTAATCGGTGTAAATGTAGCTAAAAAAAATTCATTCGACAGGAATCAGAAAAATAGCTATTTACTTATGTTATTTTTTTAAAGGTCTTAAAAAGATGTAGGTGTCCTAATTTTGCTTATTTTGGCTCAGTGTATTGTACCTAACATTGAGCAATTGCTTCTGTGTGTTAGTCGGTGTAAATGTAGCTAAAAAAAATTCATTCGACAAGAATACAAAAAATAGCTATATACAAATATTATTTTTTTTAAAGGTCTTGATATGATATGGGTGTCTTAATTTTGCTTGCTTTGGCTCATTGTATTGTACTTAACATTGAGCAATTGCTCCTGCGCGTTCATCGGTGTAAATGTAGCTAAAAAAAATTCATTCGACAAGAATAAGAAAAATAGCTATTTCATTATTTTCTTTTTTTTAGAGGTCTTAAAAAGATGTAGGTGTCCTAATTTTGCTTATCTTGGCTCAGTGTACTGTACCGAACATTGGGCAATTGCTTCTGCGTGTTCGTCGGTGTAAATGTAGCTAAAAAAAATTCATTCGACAAGAATACAAAAAATAGCTATATACTAATTTTATTTTTTTTAAAGGTCTTGATATGATATGGGTGTCTTAATTTTGCTTGCTTTGGCTCATTGTATTGTACTTAACATTGGGCAATTGCTCCTGCGCGTTCATCGGTGTAAATGTAGCTAAAAAAAATTCATTCGACAAGAATAAGAAAAATTGCTATTTCGTTATTTTCTTTTTTTTAGAGGTCTTAAAAAGATGTAGGTGTCCTAATTTTGCTTATTTTGGCTCAGTGTACTGTACCTAACATTGAGCAATTGCTTCTGCGTGTTCATCGGTGTAAATGTAGCTAAAAAAAATTCATTCGATAAGAATAAGAAAAATAGTTATTTACTTATTTTTTTTTTTAAGGTTTTAAAAAGATATAGGTGTCTTAATTTTGGTTATTTAGGCTCACTGTATTGTACCTAACATTGAGCAATTGCTCCTGTGTGTTCATCGGTGTAAATTTAGCTACAAAAAATTCATTCGACAAGAATAAGAAAAATAGCTATTTCGTTATTTTCTTTTTTTTAAAGGTCTTAAAAAGATATAGGTGTCTTAATTTTGGTTATTTAGGCTCATTCTATTGCACTTAACAATGAGCAATTGCTCCTGCGTGTTCATCGGTGTAAATGTAGCTAATAAAAATTCATTCGACAAGAATAAGAAAAATAGCTATTTACTTTTTTTTTTTTTTAAAGGTCTTGAAATGTAATGGGTGTCTTAAGTTTGCTTATTTTGGCTCATTGTATTGTACTTAACATTGAGCAGTTGCTTCTGCGTGTTCCTCGGTGTAAATGTAGCTAAAAAAAATTCATTCGACAGGAATCAGAAAAATAGCTATTTACTTATTTTATTTTTTTTAAGGTTTTAAAAAGATATGGGTGTCTTAATTTTGCTTATTTTGGCTCACTGTTTTGTTCTTAACATTGGGCAGTTGCTTCTGCGTGTTCATCGGTGTAAATGTAGCTAAAAAAAATTCATTCGACAAGAATACAAAAAATAGCTATATACTAATTTTATTTTTTTTAAAGGTCTTGATATGATATGGGTGTCTTAATTTTGCTTGCTTTGGCTCATTGTATTGTACTTAACATTGAGCAATTGCTCCTGCGCGTTCATCGGTGTAAATGTAGCTAAAAAAAATTCATTCGACAAGAATAAGAAAAATAGCTATTTCGTTATTTTCTTTTTTTTAAAGGTCTTAAAAAGATGTAGGTGTCCTAATTTTGCTTATTTTGGCTCAGTGTATTGTACCTAACATTGAGCAATTGCTTCTGTGTGTTAGTCGGTGTAAATGTAGCTAAAAAAAATTCATTCGACAAGAATACAAAAAATAGCTATATACTAATTTTATTTTTTTTAAAGGTCTTGATTTGATATGGGTGTCTTAATTTTGCTTGCTTTGGCTCAATGTATTGTACTTAACATTGAGCAATTGCTCCTGCGCGTTCATCGGTGTAAATGTAGCTAAAAAAAATTCATTGGACAAGAATAAGAAAAATAGCTATTTCGTTATTTTCTTTTTTTTAGAGGTCTTAAAAAGATGTAGGTGTCCTAATTTTGCTTATTTGGCTCAGTGTACTGTACCTAACATTGAGCAATTGCTTCTGCGTGTTCATCGGTGTAAATGTAGCTAAAAAAAATTCATTCGACAAGAATAAGAAAAATAGCTATTTACTTATTTTTTTTTTTAAAGGTCTTGAAATGTAATGGGTGTCTTAAGTTTGCTTATTTTGGCTCATTGTATTGTACTTAACATTGAGCAGTTGCTTCTGCGTGTTCCTCGGTGTAAATGTAGCTAAAAAAAATTCATTCGACAGGAATCAGAAAAATAGCTATTTACTTATTTTATTTTTTTTAAGGTTTTAAAAAGATATGGGTGTCTTAATTTTGCTTATTTTGGCTCACTGTTTTGTTCTTAACATTGGGCAGTTGCTTCTGCGTGTTCATCGGTGTAAATGTAGCTAAAAAAAATTCATTCGACAAGAATACAAAAAATAGCTATATACTAATTTTATTTTTTTTAAAGGTCTTGATATGATATGGGTGTCTTAATTTTGCTTGCTTTGGCTCATTGTATTGTACTTAACATTGAGCAATTGCTCCTGCGCGTTCATCGGTGTAAATGTAGCTAAAAAAAATTCATTCGACAAGAATAAGAAAAATAGCTATTTCGTTATTTTCTTTTTTTTAAAGGTCTTAAAAAGATCTAGGTGTCCTAATTTTGCTTATTTTGGCTCAGTGTATTGTACCTAACATTGAGCAATTGCTTCTGTGTGTTAGTCGGTGTAAATGTAGCTAAAAAAAATTCATTCGACAAGAATACAAAAAATAGCTATATACTAATTTTATTTTTTTTAAAGGTCTTGATTTGATATGGGTGTCTTAATTTTGCTTGCTTTGGCTCAATGTATTGTACTTAACATTGAGCAATTGCTCCTGCGCGTTCATCGGTGTAAATGTAGCTAAAAAAAATTCATTGGACAAGAATAAGAAAAATAGCTATTTCGTTATTTTCTTTTTTTTAGAGGTCTTAAAAAGATGTAGGTGTCCTAATTTTGCTTATTTGGCTCAGTGTACTGTACCTAACATTGAGCAATTGCTTCTGCGTGTTCATCGGTGTAAATGTAGCTAAAAAAAATTCATTCGACAAGAATAAGAAAAATAGTTATTTACTTATTTTATTTTTTTTAAGGTTTTAAAAAGATATGGGTGTCTTAATTTTGCTTATTTCGGCTCACTGTATTGTACTTAACATTGAACAGTTGCTTCTGCGTGTTCCTCGGTGTAAATGTAGCTAAAAAAAATTCATTCGACAGGAATCAGAAAAATAGCTATTTACTTATTTTATTTTTTTTAAGGTTTTAAAAAGATATGGGTGTCTTAATTTTGCTTATTTTGGCTCACTGTTTTGTTCTTAACATTGAGCAATTGCTCCTGCGTGTTCATCGGTGTAAATGTAGCTAAACAAAATTCATTCGGCAAGAATACCAAAAATAGCCATATACTTATTTTATTTTTTTTAAAGGTCTTGATATGATATGGGTGTCATAATTTTGCTTATTTCGGCTCATTGTATTGTACTCAACATTAAGCAATTGCTCCTGCGTGTTAATCGGTGTAAATGTAGTTAAAAAAAATTCATTCGACAAGAATAAGCAAAATAGCTATTTACTTATTTTATTTTTTTTAAAGGTCTTAAAGTGATATGGGTGTCTTAACTTTGCTTGCTTTGGCTCATTGTCTTGTTCTTAACATTGAGCAATTGCTCCTGCGTGTTCATCCGTGTAAATGTAGCTAAAAAAAATTCATTCGACAAGAATAAGAAAAATTGCTATTTCGTTATTTTCTTTTTTTTAGAGGTCTTAAAAAGATGTAGGTGTCCTAATTTTGCTTATTTTGGCTCAGTGTACTGTACCTAACATTGAGCAATTGCTTCTGCGTGTTCATCGGTGTAAATGTAGCTAAAAAAAATTCATTCGTTAAGAATAAGAAAAATAGTTATTTACTTATTTTTTTTTTTAAGGTTTTAAAAAGATATAGGTGTCTTAATTTTGGTTATTTAGGCTCACTGTATTGTACCTAACATTGAGCAATTGCTCCTGCGTGTTCATCGGTGTAAATTTAGCTACAAAAAATTCATTCGACAAGAATAAGAAAAATAGCTATTTCGTTATTTTCTTTTTTTTAAAGGTCTTAAAAAGATATAGGTGTCTTAATTTTGGTTATTTAGGCTCATTCTATTGCACTTAACAATGAGCAATTGCTCCTGCGTGTTCATCGGTGTAAATGTAGCTAAAAAAAATTCATTCGACAAGAATACAAAAAATAGCTATATACTAATTTTATTTTTTTTAAAGGTCTTGATATGATATGGGTGTCTTAATTTTGCTTGCTTTGGCTCATTGTATTGTACTTAACATTGAGCAATTGCTCCTGCGTGTTCATCGGTGTAAATGTAGCTAAAAAAAATTCATTCGGCAAGAATACCAAAAATAGCCATATACTTATTTTATTTTTTTTAAAGGTCTTGATATGATATGGGTGTCATAATTTTGCTTATTTCGGCTCGTCGTAATGTACTCAACATTAAGCAATTGCTCCTGCGTGTTAATCGGTGTAAATGTAGTTAAAAAAAATTCATTCGACAAGAATAAGCAAAATAGCTATTTACTTATTTTATTTTTTTTAAAGGTCTTGATATGATATGGGTGTCTTAATTTTGCTTGCTTTGGCTCATTGTATTGTACTTACCATTGAGCAATTGCTCCTGCGTGTTCATCCGTGTAAATGTAGCTAAAAAAAATTCATTCGACAAGAATAAGAAAAATAGTTATTTACTTATTTTATTTTTTTTAAGGTTTTAAAAAGATATGGGTGTCTTAATTTTGCTTATTTCGGCTCACTGTATTGTACTTAACATTGAGCAGTTGCGCCTCTGTGTTAATCGGTGTAAATGTAGCTAAAAAAAATTCATTCGACAGGAATCAGAAAAATAGCTATTTACTTATGTTATTTTTTTAAAGGTCTTAAAAAGATGTAGGTGTCCTAATTTTGCTTATTTTGGCTCAGTGTATTGTACCTAACATTGAGCAATTGCTTCTGTGTGTTAGTCGGTGTAAATGTAGCTAAAAAAAATTCATTCGACAAGAATACAAAAAATAGCTATATACAAATATTATTTTTTTTAAAGGTCTTGATATGATATGGGTGTCTTAATTTTGCTTGCTTTGGCTCATTGTATTGTACTTAACATTGAGCAATTGCTCCTGCGCGTTCATCGGTGTAAATGTAGCTAAAAAAAATTCATTCGACAAGAATAAGAAAAATAGCTATTTCATTATTTTCTTTTTTTTAGAGGTCTTAAAAAGATGTAGGTGTCCTAATTTTGCTTATCTTGGCTCAGTGTACTGTACCGAACATTGGGCAATTGCTTCTGCGTGTTCGTCGGTGTAAATGTAGCTAAAAAAAATTCATTCGACAAGAATACAAAAAATAGCTATATACTAATTTTATTTTTTTTAAAGGTCTTGATATGATATGGGTGTCTTAATTTTGCTTGCTTTGGCTCATTGTATTGTACTTAACATTGGGCAATTGCTCCTGCGCGTTCATCGGTGTAAATGTAGCTAAAAAAAATTCATTCGACAAGAATAAGAAAAATTGCTATTTCGTTATTTTCTTTTTTTTAGAGGTCTTAAAAAGATGTAGGTGTCCTAATTTTGCTTATTTTGGCTCAGTGTACTGTACCTAACATTGAGCAATTGCTTCTGCGTGTTCATCGGTGTAAATGTAGCTAAAAAAAATTCATTCGATAAGAATAAGAAAAATAGTTATTTACTTATTTTTTTTTTTAAGGTTTTAAAAAGATATAGGTGTCTTAATTTTGGTTATTTAGGCTCACTGTATTGTACCTAACATTGAGCAATTGCTCCTGTGTGTTCATCGGTGTAAATTTAGCTACAAAAAATTCATTCGACAAGAATAAGAAAAATAGCTATTTCGTTATTTTCTTTTTTTTAAAGGTCTTAAAAAGATATAGGTGTCTTAATTTTGGTTATTTAGGCTCATTCTATTGCACTTAACAATGAGCAATTGCTCCTGCGTGTTCATCGGTGTAAATGTAGCTAATAAAAATTCATTCGACAAGAATAAGAAAAATAGCTATTTACTTTTTTTTTTTTTTAAAGGTCTTGAAATGTAATGGGTGTCTTAAGTTTGCTTATTTTGGCTCATTGTATTGTACTTAACATTGAGCAGTTGCTTCTGCGTGTTCCTCGGTGTAAATGTAGCTAAAAAAAATTCATTCGACAGGAATCAGAAAAATAGCTATTTACTTATTTTATTTTTTTTAAGGTTTTAAAAAGATATGGGTGTCTTAATTTTGCTTATTTTGGCTCACTGTTTTGTTCTTAACATTGGGCAGTTGCTTCTGCGTGTTCATCGGTGTAAATGTAGCTAAAAAAAATTCATTCGACAAGAATACAAAAAATAGCTATATACTAATTTTATTTTTTTTAAAGGTCTTGATATGATATGGGTGTCTTAATTTTGCTTGCTTTGGCTCATTGTATTGTACTTAACATTGAGCAATTGCTCCTGCGCGTTCATCGGTGTAAATGTAGCTAAAAAAAATTCATTCGACAAGAATAAGAAAAATAGCTATTTCGTTATTTTCTTTTTTTTAAAGGTCTTAAAAAGATGTAGGTGTCCTAATTTTGCTTATTTTGGCTCAGTGTATTGTACCTAACATTGAGCAATTGCTTCTGTGTGTTAGTCGGTGTAAATGTAGCTAAAAAAAATTCATTCGACAAGAATACAAAAAATAGCTATATACTAATTTTATTTTTTTTAAAGGTCTTGATTTGATATGGGTGTCTTAATTTTGCTTGCTTTGGCTCAATGTATTGTACTTAACATTGAGCAATTGCTCCTGCGCGTTCATCGGTGTAAATGTAGCTAAAAAAAATTCATTGGACAAGAATAAGAAAAATAGCTATTTCGTTATTTTCTTTTTTTTAGAGGTCTTAAAAAGATGTAGGTGTCCTAATTTTGCTTATTTGGCTCAGTGTACTGTACCTAACATTGAGCAATTGCTTCTGCGTGTTCATCGGTGTAAATGTAGCTAAAAAAAATTCATTCGACAAGAATAAGAAAAATAGTTATTTACTTATTTTATTTTTTTTAAGGTTTTAAAAAGATATGGGTGTCTTAATTTTGCTTATTTCGGCTCACTGTATTGTACTTAACATTGAACAGTTGCTTCTGCGTGTTCCTCGGTGTAAATGTAGCTAAAAAAAATTCATTCGACAGGAATCAGAAAAATAGCTATTTACTTATTTTATTTTTTTTAAGGTTTTAAAAAGATATGGGTGTCTTAATTTTGCTTATTTTGGCTCACTGTTTTGTTCTTAACATTGAGCAATTGCTCCTGCGTGTTCATCGGTGTAAATGTAGCTAAACAAAATTCATTCGGCAAGAATACCAAAAATAGCCATATACTTATTTTATTTTTTTTAAAGGTCTTGATATGATATGGGTGTCATAATTTTGCTTATTTCGGCTCATTGTATTGTACTCAACATTAAGCAATTGCTCCTGCGTGTTAATCGGTGTAAATGTAGTTAAAAAAAATTCATTCGACAAGAATAAGCAAAATAGCTATTTACTTATTTTATTTTTTTTAAAGGTCTTAAAGTGATATGGGTGTCTTAACTTTGCTTGCTTTGGCTCATTGTCTTGTTCTTAACATTGAGCAATTGCTCCTGCGTGTTCATCCGTGTAAATGTAGCTAAAAAAAATTCATTCGACAAGAATAAGAAAAATAGCTATTTCGTTATTTTCTTTTTTTTAAAGGTCTTAAAAAGATGTAGGTGTCCTAATTTTGCTTATTTTGGCTCAGTGTACTGTACCTAACATTGAGCAATTGCTTCTGCGTGTTCATCGGTGTAAATGTAGCTAAAAAAAATTCATTCGACAAGAATACAAAAAATAGCTATATCCTAATTTTATTTTTTTTAAAGGTCTTGATATGATATGGGTGTCTTAATTTTGCTTGCTTTGGCTCACTGTATTGTACTTACCATTGAGCAATTGCTCCTGCGTGTTCATCCGTGTAAATGTAGCTAAAAAAAATTCATTCGACAAGAATAAGAAAAATAGTTATTTACTTATTTTATTTTTTTTAAGGTTTTAAAAAGATATGGGTGTCTTAATTTTGCTTATTTCGGCTCACTGTATTGTACTTAACATTGAGCAGTTGCGCCTCTGTGTTAATCGGTGTAAATGTAGCTAAAAAAAATTCATTCGACAGGAATCAGAAAAATAGCTATTTACTTATGTTATTTTTTTAAAGGTCTTAAAAAGATGTAGGTGTCCTAATTTTGCTTATTTTGGCTCAGTGTATTGTACCTAACATTGAGCAATTGCTTCTGTGTGTTAGTCGGTGTAAATGTAGCTAAAAAAAATTCATTCGACAGGAATCAGAAAAATAGCTATTTACTTATGTTATTTTTTTAAAGGTCTTAAAAAGATGTAGGTGTCCTAATTTTGCTTATTTTGGCTCAGTGTATTGTACCTAACATTGAGCAATTGCTTCTGTGTGTTAGTCGGTGTAAATGTAGCTAAAAAAAATTCATTCGACAAGAATACAAAAAATAGCTATATACAAATATTATTTTTTTTAAAGGTCTTGATATGATATGGGTGTCTTAATTTTGCTTGCTTTGGCTCACTGTATTGTACTTAACATTGAGCAATTGCTCCTGCGCGTTCATCGGTGTAAATGTAGCTAAAAAAAATTCATTCGACAAGAATAAGAAAAATAGCTATTTCATTATTTTCTTTTTTTTAGAGGTCTTAAAAAGATGTAGGTGTCCTAATTTTGCTTATCTTGGCTCAGTGTACTGTACCGAACATTGAGCAATTGCTTCTGCGTGTTCATCGGTGTAAATGTAGCTAAAAAAAATTCATTCGACAAGAATACAAAAAATAGCTATATACTAATTTTATTTTTTTTAAAGGTCTTGATATGATATGGGTGTCTTAATTTTGCTTGCTTTGGCTCATTGTATTGTACTTAACATTGAGCAATTGCTCCTGCGCGTTCATCGGTGTAAATGTAGCTAAAAAAAATTCATTCGACAAGAATAAGAAAAATTGCTATTTCGTTATTTTCTTTTTTTTAGAGGTCTTAAAAAGATGTAGGTGTCCTAATTTTGCTTATTTTGGCTCAGTGTACTGTACCTAACATTGAGCAATTGCTTCTGCGTGTTCATCGGTGTAAATGTAGCTAAAAAAAATTCATTCGACAAGAATACAAAAAATAGCTATATACTAATTTTATTTTTTTTAAAGGTCTTGATATGATATGAGTGTCTTAATTTTGCTTATTTTGGCTCACTGTTTTGTTCTTAACATTGAGCAATTGCTCCTGCGTGTTCATCGGTGTAAATGTAGCTAAAAAAAATTCATTCGACAAGAATAAGAAAAATAGCTATTTACTTATTTTATTTTTTTAAAGGTCTTGAAATGATATGGGTGTCTTAATTTTGCTTATTTTGGCTCATTGTATTGCACTTAACATTAAGCAATTGCTCCAGCGTGTTCTTAGGTGTAAATGTAGCTAAAAAAAATTCATTCGATAAGAATAAGAAAAATAGTTATTTACTTATTTTTTTTTTTAAGGTTTTAAAAAGATATAGGTGTCTTAATTTTGGTTATTTAGGCTCACTGTATTGTACCTAACATAGAGCAATTGCTCCTGCGTGTTCATCGGTGTAAATTTAGCTACAAAAAATTCATTCGACAAGAATAAGAAAAATAGCTATTTCGTTATTTTCTTTTTTTTAAAGGTCTTAAAAAGATATAGGTGTCTTAATTTTGGTTATTTAGGCTCATTCTATTGCACTTAACAATGAGCAATTGCTCCTGCGTGTTCATCGGTGTAAATGTAGCTAATAAAAATTCATTCGACAAGAATAAGAAAAATAGCTATTTACTTATTTTTTTTTTAAAGGTCTTGAAATGTAATGGGTGTCTTAAGTTTGCTTATTTTGGCTCATTGTATTGTACTTAACATTGAGCAGTTGCTTCTGCGTGTTCCTCGGTGTAAATGTAGCTAAAAAAAATTCATTCGACAGGAATCAGAAAAATAGCTATTTACTTATTTTATTTTTTTTAAGGTTTTAAAAAGATATGGGTGTCTTAATTTTGCTTATTTTGGCTCACTGTTTTGTTCTTAACATTGGGCAGTTGCTTCTGCGTGTTCATCGGTGTAAATGTAGCTAAAAAAAATTCATTCGACAAGAATACAAAAAATAGCTATATACTAATTTTATTTTTTTTAAAGGTCTTGATATGATATGGGTGTCTTAATTTTGCTTGCTTTGGCTCATTGTATTGTACTTAACATTGAGCAATTGCTCCTGCGTGTTCATCGGTGTAAATGTAGCTAAAAAAAATTCATTCGGCAAGAATACCAAAAATAGCCATATACTTATTTTATTTTTTTTAAAGGTCTTGATATGATATGGGTGTCATAATTTTGCTTATTTCGGCTCGTCGTAATGTACTCAACATTAAGCAATTGCTCCTGCGTGTTAATCGGTGTAAATGTAGTTAAAAAAAATTCATTCGACAAGAATAAGCAAAATAGCTATTTACTTATTTTATTTTTTTTAAAGGTCTTGATATGATATGGGTGTCTTAATTTTGCTTGCTTTGGCTCATTGTATTGTACTTACCATTGAGCAATTGCTCCTGCGTGTTCATCCGTGTAAATGTAGCTAAAAAAAATTCATTCGACAAGAATAAGAAAAATAGTTATTTACTTATTTTATTTTTTTTAAGGTTTTAAAAAGATATGGGTGTCTTAATTTTGCTTATTTCGGCTCACTGTATTGTACTTAACATTGAGCAGTTGCGCCTCTGTGTTAATCGGTGTATATGTAGCTAAAAAAAATTCATTCGACAGGAATCAGAAAAATAGCTATTTACTTATGTTATTTTTTTAAAGGTCTTAAAAAGATGTAGGTGTCCTAATATTGCTTATTTTGGCTCAGTGTATTGTACCTAACATTGAGCAATTGCTTCTGTGTGTTAGTCGGTGTAAATGTAGCTAAAAAAAATTCATTCGACAAGAATACAAAAAATAGCTATATACAAATATTATTTTTTTTAAAGGTCTTGATATGATATGGGTGTCTTAATTTTGCTTGCTTTGGCTCATTGTATTGTACTTAACATTGAGCAATTGCTCCTGCGCGTTCATCGGTGTAAATGTAGCTAAAAAAAATTCATTCGACAAGAATAAGAAAAATAGCTATTTCATTATTTTCTTTTTTTTAGAGGTCTTAAAAAGATGTAGGTGTCCTAATTTTGCTTATCTTGGCTCAGTGTACTGTACCGAACATTGAGCAATTGCTTCTGCGTGTTCATCGGTGTAAATGTAGCTAAAAAAAATTCATTCGACAAGAATACAAAAAATAGCTATATACTAATTTTATTTTTTTTAAAGGTCTTGATATGATATGGGTGTCTTAATTTTGCTTGCTTTGGCTCATTGTATTGTACTTAACATTGGGCAATTGCTCCTGCGCGTTCATCGGTGTAAATGTAGCTAAAAAAAATTCATTCGACAAGAATAAGAAAAATTGCTATTTCGTTATTTTCTTTTTTTTAGAGGTCTTAAAAAGATGTAGGTGTCCTAATTTTGCTTATTTTGGCTCAGTGTACTGTACCTAACATTGAGCAATTGCTTCTGCGTGTTCATCGGTGTAAATGTAGCTAAAAAAAATTCATTCGATAAGAATAAGAAAAATAGTTATTTACTTTTTTTTTTTTTTAAGGTTTTAAAAAGATATAGGTGTCTTAATTTTGGTTATTTAGGCTCACTGTATTGTACCTAACATTGAGCAATTGCTCCTGCGTGTTCATCGGTGTAAATTTAGCTACAAAAAATTCATTCGACAAGAATAAGAAAAATAGCTATTTCGTTATTTTCTTTTTTTTAAAGGTCTTAAAAAGATATAGGTGTCTTAATTTTGGTTATTTAGGCTCATTCTATTGCACTTAACAATGAGCAATTGCTCCTGCGTGTTCATCGGTGTAAATGTAGCTAATAAAAATTCATTCGACAAGAATAAGAAAAATAGCTATTTACTTATTTTTTTTTTTAAAGGTCTTGAAATGTAATGGGTGTCTTAAGTTTGCTTATTTTGGCTCATTGTATTGTACTTAACATTGAGCAGTTGCTTCTGCGTGTTCCTCGGTGTAAATGTAGCTAAAAAAAATTCATTCGACAGGAATCAGAAAAATAGCTATTTACTTATTTTATTTTTTTTAAGGTTTTAAAAAGATATGGGTGTCTTAATTTTGCTTATTTTGGCTCACTGTTTTGTTCTTAACATTGGGCAGTTGCTTCTGCGTGTTCATCGGTGTAAATGTAGCTAAAAAAATTCATTCGACAAGAATACAAAAAATAGCTATATACTAATTTTATTTTTTTTAAAGGTCTTGATATGATATGGGTGTCTTAATTTTGCTTGCTTTGGCTCATTGTATTGTACTTAACATTGAGCAATTGCTCCTGCGTGTTCATCGGTGTAAATGTAGCTAAAAAAAATTCATTCGGCAAGAATACCAAAAATAGCCATATACTTATTTTATTTTTTTTAAAGGTCTTGATATGATATGGGTGTCATAATTTTGCTTATTTCGGCTCATCGTAATGTACTCAACATTAAGCAATTGCTCCTGCGTGTTAATCGGTGTAAATGTAGTTAAAAAAAATTCATTCGACAAGAATAAGCAAAATAGCTATTTACTTATTTTATTTTTTTTAAAGGTCTTGATATGATATGGGTGTCTTAATTTTGCTTGCTTTGGCTCATTGTATTGTACTTAACATTAAGCAATTGCTCCAGCGTGTTCTTAGGTGTAAATGTAGCTAAAAAAAATTCATTCGATAAGAATAAGAAAAATAGTTATTTACTTATTTTTTTTTTAAGGTTTTAAAAAGATATAGGTGTCTTAGTTTTGGTTATTTAGGCTCACTGTATTGTACTTAACATTGAGCAATTGCTCCTGCGTGTTCATCGGTGTAAATGGAGCTAAAAAAAATTCATTCGACAAGAATAAGAAAAATAGCTATATACTTATTTTATTTTTTTTAAAGGTCTTGATATGATATGGGTGTCCTAATTTTGCTTATTTTGGCTCACTGTATTGTACTTAACATTAAGCATTTGCTCCAGCGTGTTCTTAGGTGTAAATGTAGCTAAAAAAAATTCATTCGACAAGAATAAGAAAAATAGCTATTTCGTTATTTTCTTTTTTTTAAAGGTCTTAAAAAGATGTAGGTGTCCTAATTTTGCTTATTTTGGCTCAGTGTATTGTACCTAACATTGAGCAATTGCTTCTGTGTGTTAGTCGGTGTAAATGTAGCTAAAAAAAATTCATTCGACAAGAATACAAAAAATAGCTATATACAAATATTATTTTTTTTAAAGGTCTTGATATGATATGGGTGTCTTAATTTTGCTTGCTTTGGCTCATTGTATTGTACTTAACATTGAGCAATTGCTCCTGCGCGTTCATCGGTGTAAATGTAGCTAAAAAAAATTCATTCGACAAGAATAAGAAAAATAGCTATTTCGTTATTTTCTTTTTTTTAGAGGTCTTAAAAAGATGTAGGTGTCCTAATTTTGCTTATCTTGGCTCAGTGTACTGTACCGAACATTGAGCAATTGCTTCTGCGTGTTCATCGGTGTAAATGTAGCTAAAAAAAATTCATTCGACAAGAATACAAAAAATAGCTATATACTAATTTTATTTTTTTTAAAGGTCTTGAAATGATATGGGTGTCTTAATTTTGCTTATTTTGGCTCACTGTATTGTACTTAACATTGAGCAATTGCTCCTGCGTGTTCATCCGTGTAAATGTAGCTAAAAAAAATTCATTCGACAAGAATAAGAAAAATAGTTATTTACTTATTTTATTTTTTTTAAGGTTTTAAAAAGATATGGGTGTCTTAATTTTGCTTATTTCGGCTCACTGTATTGTACTTAACATTGAGCAGTTGCTTCTGCGTGTTAATCGGTGTAAATGTAGCTAAAAAAAATTCATACGACAGGAATCAGAAAAATAGCTATTTACTTATTTTATTTTTTTAAAGGTCTTAAAAAGATGTAGGTGTCCTAATTTTGCTTATTTTGGCTCAGTGTATTGTACATAACATTGAGCAATTGCTTCTGTGTGTTAGTCGGTGTAAATGTAGCTAAAAAAAATTCATTCGACAAGAATACAAAAAATAGCTATATACTAATTTTATTTTTTTTAAAGGTCTTGATTTGATATGGGTGTCTTAATTTTGCTTGCTTTGGCTCATTGTATTGTACTTAACATTGAGCAATTGCTCCTGCGCGTTCATCGGTGTAAATGTAGCTAAAAAAAATTCATTGGACAAGAATAAGAAAAATAGCTATTTCGTTATTTTCTTTTTTTTAGAGGTCTTAAAAAGATGTAGGTGTCCTAATTTTGCTTATTTTGGCTCAGTGTACTGTACCTAACATTGAGCAATTGCTTCTGCGTGTTCATCGGTGTAAATGTAGCTAAAAAAAATTCATTCGACAAGAATACAAAAAATAGCTATATACTAATTTTATTTTTTTTAAAGGTCTTGATATGATATGGGTGTCTTAATTTTGCTTGCTTTGGCTCATTGTATTGTACTTACCATTGAGCAATTGCTCCTGCGTGTTCATCCGTGTAAATGTAGCTAAAAAAAATTCATTCGACAAGAATAAGAAAAATAGTTATTTACTTATTTTATTTTTTTTAAGGTTTTAAAAAGATATGTGTGTCTTAATTTTGCTTATTTCGGCTCACTGTATTGTACTTAACATTGAGCAGTTGCTTCTCTGTGTTAATCGGTGTAAATGTAGCTAAAAAAAATTCATTCGACAGGAATCAGAAAAATAGCTATTTACTTATGTTATTTTTTTAAAGGTCTTAAAAAGATGTAGGTGTCCTAATTTTGCTTATTTTGGCTCAGTGTATTGTACCTAACATTGAGCAATTGCTTCTGTGTGTTAGTCGGTGTAAATGTAGCTAAAAAAAATTCATTCGACAAGAATACAAAAAATAGCTATATACAAATATTATTTTTTTTAAAGGTCTTGATATGATATGGGTGTCTTAATTTTGCTTGCTTTGGCTCATTGTATTGTACTTAACATTGAGCAATTGCTCCTGCGCGTTCATCGGTGTAAATGTAGCTAAAAAAAATTCATTCGACAAGAATAAGAAAAATAGCTATTTCGTTATTTTTTTTTTTTTAGAGGTCTTAAAAAGATGTAGGTGTCCTAATTTTGCTTATCTTGGCTCAGTGTACTGTACCGAACATTGAGCAATTGCTTCTGCGTGTTCATCGGTGTAAATGTAGCTAAAAAAAATTCATTCGACAAGAATACAAAAAATAGCTATATACTTATTTTATTTTTTTTTAAAGGTCTTGATATGATATGGGTGTCTTAATTTTGCTTATTTTGGCTCATTAAATTGTACTTAACATTGAGCAATTGCTCCTGAGTGTTCATTGGAGTAAATGTAGCTAAAAAAAATTCATTCGACAAGAATAAGAAAAATAGCTATTTACTTTTTTTTTTTTTTTTAAAGGTCTTGAAATGATATGGGTGTCTTAATTTTGCTTATTTTGGCTCATTGTATTGTACTTAACATTCAGCAGTTGCCTCTGCGTGTTCATCGGTGTAAATGTAGCTAAAAAAAATTCATTCGACAAGAATACAAAAAATAGCTATATACTAATTTTATTTTTTTTAAAGGTCTTGAAATGATATGGGTGTCTTAATTTTGCTTATTTTGGCTCACTGTATTGTACTTAACATTGAGCAATTGCTCCTGCGTGTTCATCGGTGTAAATGTAGCTAAAAAAAATTCATTCGACAAGAATAAGAAAAATTGCTATTTCGTTATTTTCTTTTTTTTAGAGGTCTTAAAAAGATGTAGGTGTCCTAATTTTGCTTATCTTGGCTCAGTGTACTGTACCGAACATTGAGCAATTGCTTCTGCGTGTTCATCGGTGTAAATGTAGCTAAAAAAAATTCATTCGACAAGAATACAAAAAATAGCTATATACTAATTTTATTTTTTTTAAAGGTCTTGAAATGATATGGGTGTCTTAATTTTGCTTATTTTGGCTCACTGTATTGTACTTAACATTGAGCAATTGCTCCTGCGTGTTCATCCGTGTAAATGTAGCTAAAAAAAATTCATTCGACAAGAATAAGAAAAATAGTTATTTACTTATTTTATTTTTTTTAAGGTTTTAAAAAGATATGGGTGTCTTAATTTTGCTTATTTCGGCTCACTGTATTGTACTTAACATTGAGCAGTTGCTTCTGCGTGTTAATCGGTGTAAATGTAGCTAAAAAAAATTCATACGACAGGAATCAGAAAAATAGCTATTTACTTATTTTATTTTTTTAAAGGTCTTAAAAAGATGTAGGTGTCCTAATTTTGCTTATTTTGGCTCAGTGTATTGTACATAACATTGAGCAATTGCTTCTGTGTGTTAGTCGGTGTAAATGTAGCTAAAAAAAATTCATTCGACAAGAATAAGAAAAATAGCTATATACTAATTTTATTTTTTTTAAAGGTCTTGATTTGATATGGGTGTCTTAATTTTGCTTGCTTTGGCTCATTGTATTGTACTTAACATTGAGCAATTGCTCCTGCGCGTTCATCGGTGTAAATGTAGCTAAAAAAAATTCATTGGACAAGAATAAGAAAAATAGCTATTTCGTTATTTTCTTTTTTTTAGAGGTCTTAAAAAGATGTAGGTGTCCTAATTTTGCTTATTTTGGCTCAGTGTACTGTACCTAACATTGAGCAATTGCTTCTGCGTGTTCATCGGTGTAAATGTAGCTAAAAAAAATTCATTCGACAAGAATACAAAAAATAGCTATATACTAATTTTATTTTTTTTAAAGGTCTTGATATGATATGGGTGTCTTAATTTTGCTTGCTTTGGCTCATTGTATTGTACTTACCATTGAGCAATTGCTCCTGCGTGTTCATCCGTGTAAATGTAGCTAAAAAAAATTCATTCGACAAGAATAAGAAAAATAGTTATTTACTTATTTTATTTTTTTTAAGGTTTTAAAAAGATATGTGTGTCTTAATTTTGCTTATTTCGGCTCATTGTATTGTACTTAACATTGAGCAGTTGCTTCTCTGTGTTAATCGGTGTAAATGTAGCTAAAAAAAATTCATTCGACAGGAATCAGAAAAATAGCTATTTACTTATGTTATTTTTTTAAAGGTCTTAAAAAGATGTAGGTGTCCTAATTTTGCTTATTTTGGCTCAGTGTATTGTACCTAACATTGAGCAATTGCTTCTGTGTGTTAGTCGGTGTAAATGTAGCTAAAAAAAATTCATTCGACAAGAATACAAAAAATAGCTATATACAAATATTATTTTTTTTAAAGGTCTTGATATGATATGGGTGTCTTAATTTTGCTTGCTTTGGCTCATTGTATTGTACTTAACATTGAGCAATTGCTCCTGCGCGTTCATCGGTGTAAATGTAGCTAAAAAAAATTCATTCGACAAGAATAAGAAAAATAGCTATTTCGTTATTTTTTTTTTTTTAGAGGTCTTAAAAAGATGTAGGTGTCCTAATTTTGCTTATCTTGGCTCAGTGTACTGTACCGAACATTGAGCAATTGCTTCTGCGTGTTCATCGGTGTAAATGTAGCTAAAAAAAATTCATTCGACAAGAATACAAAAAATAGCTATATACTTATTTTATTTTTTTTTAAAGGTCTTGATATGATATGGGTGTCTTAATTTTGCTTATTTTGGCTCATTAAATTGTACTTAACATTGAGCAATTGCTCCTGAGTGTTCATTGGAGTAAATGTAGCTAAAAAAAATTCATTCGACAAGAATAAGAAAAATAGCTATTTACTTTTTTTTTTTTTTTTAAAGGTCTTGAAATGATATGGGTGTCTTAATTTTGCTTATTTTGGCTCATTGTATTGTACTTAACATTCAGCAGTTGCCTCTGCGTGTTCATCGGTGTAAATGTAGCTAAAAAAAATTCATTCGACAAGAATACAAAAAATAGCTATATACTAATTTTATTTTTTTTAAAGGTCTTGATATGATATGGGTGTCTTAATTTTGCTTGCTTTGGCTCATTGTATTGTACTTAACATTGGGCAATTGCTCCTGCGCGTTCATCGGTGTAAATGTAGCTAAAAAAAATTCATTCGACAAGAATAAGAAAAATTGCTATTTCGTTATTTTCTTTTTTTTAGAGGTCTTAAAAAGATGTAGGTGTCCTAATTTTGCTTATTTTGGCTCAGTGTACTGTACCTAACATTGAGCAATTGCTTCTGCGTGTTCATCGGTGTAAATGTAGCTAAAAAAAATTCATTCGACAAGAATACAAAAAATAGCTATATACTAATTTTATTTTTTTTAAAGGTCTTGATATGATATGAGTGTCTTAATTTTGCTTATTTTGGCTCACTGTTTTGTTCTTAACATTGAGCAATTGCTCCTGCGTGTTCATCGGTGTAAATGTAGCTAAAAAAAATTCATTCGACAAGAATAAGAAAAATAGCTATTTACTTATTTTATTTTTTTAAAGGTCTTGAAATGATATGGGTGTCTTAATTTTGCTTATTTTGGCTCATTGTATTGTACTTAACATTAAGCAATTGCTCCAGCGTGTTCTTAGGTGTAAATGTAGCTAAAAAAAATTCATTCGATAAGAATAAGAAAAATAGTTATTTACTTATTTTTTTTTTTAAGGTTTTAAAAAGATATAGGTGTCTTAATTTTGGTTATTTAGGCTCACTGTATTGTACCTAACATTGAGCAATTGCTCCTGCGTGTTCATCGGTGTAAATTTAGCTACAAAAAATTCATTCGACAAGAATAAGAAAAATAGCTATTTCGTTATTTTCTTTTTTTTAAAGGTCTTAAAAAGATATAGGTGTCTTAATTTTAGTTATTTAGGCTCATTCTATTGCACTTAACAATGAGCAATTGCTCCTGCGTGTTCATCGGTGTAAATGTAGCTAATAAAAATTCATTCGACAAGAATAAGAAAAATAGCTATTTACTTATTTTTTTTTTTAAAGGTCTTGAAATGTAATGGGTGTCTTATGTTTGCTTATTTTGGCTCATTGTATTGTACTTAACATTGAGCAGTTGCTTCTGCGTGTTCCTCGGTGTAAATGTAGCTAAAAAAAATTCATTCGACAGGAATCAGAAAAATAGCTATTTACTTATTTTATTTTTTTTAAGGTTTTAAAAAGATATGGGTGTCTTAATTTTGCTTATTTTGGCTCACTGTTTTGTTCTTAACATTGGGCAGTTGCTTCTGCGTGTTCATCGGTGTAAATGTAGCTAAAAAAATTCATTCGACAAGAATACAAAAAATAGCTATATACTAATTTTATTTTTTTTAAAGGTCTTGATATGATATGGGTGTCATAATTTTGCTTATTTCGGCTCATCGTAATGTACTCAACATTAAGCAATTGCTCCTGCGTGTTAATCGGTGTAAATGTAGTTAAAAAAAATTCATTCGACAAGAATAAGCAAAATAGCTATTTACTTATTTTTTTTTTTTTAAAGGTCTTGATATGATATGGGTGTCTTAATTTTGCTTGCTTTGGCTCATTGTATTGTACTTAACATTAAGCAATTGCTCCAGCGTGTTCTTAGGTGTAAATGTAGCTAAAAAAAATTCATTCGATAAGAATAAGAAAAATAGTTATTTACTTATTTTTTTTTTAAGGTTTTAAAAAGATATAGGTGTCTTAGTTTTGGTTATTTAGGCTCACTGTATTGTACCTAACATTGAGCAATTGCTCCTGCGTGTTCATCGGTGTAAATGGAGCTAAAAAAAATTCATTCGACAAGAATAAGAAAAATAGCTATATACTTATTTTATTTTTTTTAAAGGTCTTGATATGATATGGGTGTCCTAATTTTGCTTATTTTGGCTCACTGTATTGTACTTAACATTAAGCATTTGCTCCAGCGTGTTCTTAGGTGTAAATGTAGCTAAAAAAAATTCATTCGACAAGAATAAGAAAAATAGCTATTTCGTTATTTTCTTTTTTTTAAAGGTCTTAAAAAGATGTAGGTGTCCTAATTTTGCTTATTTTGGCTCAGTGTATTGTACCTAACATTGAGCAATTGCTTCTGTGTGTTAGTCGGTGTAAATGTAGCTAAAAAAAATTCATTCGACAAGAATACAAAAAATAGCTATATACAAATATTATTTTTTTTAAAGGTCTTGATATGATATGGGTGTCTTAATTTTGCTTGGTTTGGCTCATTGTATTGTACTTAACATTGAGCAATTGCTCCTGCGCGTTCATCGGTGTAAATGTAGCTAAAAAAAATTCATTCGACAAGAATAAGAAAAATAGCTATTTCGTTATTTTCTTTTTTTTAGAGGTCTTAAAAAGATGTAGGTGTCCTAATTTTGCTTATCTTGGCTCAGTGTACTGTACCGAACATTGAGCAATTGCTTCTGCGTGTTCATCGGTGTAAATGTAGCTAAAAAAAATTCATTCGACAAGAATACAAAAAATAGCTATATACTAATTTTATTTTTTTTAAAGGTCTTGAAATGATATGGGTGTCTTAATTTTGCTTATTTTGGCTCACTGTATTGTACTTAACATTGAGCAATTGCTCCTGCGTGTTCATCCGTGTAAATGTAGCTAAAAAAAATTCATTCGACAAGAATAAGAAAAATAGTTATTTACTTATTTTATTTTTTTTAAGGTTTTAAAAAGATATGGGTGTCTTAATTTTGCTTATTTCGGCTCACTGTATTGTACTTAACATTGAGCAGTTGCTTCTGCGTGTTAATCGGTGTAAATGTAGCTAAAAAAAATTCATACGACAGGAATCAGAAAAATAGCTATTTACTTATTTTATTTTTTTAAAGGTCTTAAAAAGATGTAGGTGTCCTAATTTTGCTTATTTTGGCTCAGTGTATTGTACCTAACATTGAGCAATTGCTTCTGTGTGTTAGTCGGTGTAAATGTAGCTAAAAAAAATTCATTCGACAAGAATACAAAAAATAGCTATATACTAATTTTATTTTTTTTAAAGGTCTTGATTTGATATGGGTGTCTTAATTTTGCTTGCTTTGGCTCATTGTATTGTACTTAACATTGAGCAATTGCTCCTGCGCGTTCATCGGTGTAAATGTAGCTAAAAAAAATTCATTGGACAAGAATAAGAAAAATAGCTATTTCGTTATTTTCTTTTTTTTAGAGGTCTTAAAAAGATGTAGGTGTCCTAATTTTGCTTATTTTGGCTCAGTGTACTGTACCTAACATTGAGCAATTGCTTCTGCGTGTTCATCGGTGTAAATGTAGCTAAAAAAAATTCATTCGACAAGAATACAAAAAATAGCTATATACTAATTTTATTTTTTTTAAAGGTCTTGATATGATATGGGTGTCTTAATTTTGCTTGCTTTGGCTCATTGTATTGTACTTACCATTGAGCAATTGCTCCTGCGTGTTCATCCGTGTAAATGTAGCTAAAAAAAATTCATTCGACAAGAATAAGAAAAATAGTTATTTACTTATTTTATTTTTTTTAAGGTTTTAAAAAGATATGTGTGTCTTAATTTTGCTTATTTCGGCTCACTGTATTGTACTTAACATTGAGCAGTTGCTTCTCTGTGTTAATCGGTGTAAATGTAGCTAAAAAAAATTCATTCGACAGGAATCAGAAAAATAGCTATTTACTTATGTTATTTTTTTAAAGGTCTTAAAAAGATGTAGGTGTCCTAATTTTGCTTATTTTGGCTCAGTGTATTGTACCTAACATTGAGCAATTGCTTCTGTGTGTTAGTCGGTGTAAATGTAGCTAAAAAAAATTCATTCGACAAGAATACAAAAAATAGCTATATACAAATATTATTTTTTTTAAAGGTCTTGATATGATATGGGTGTCTTAATTTTGCTTGCTTTGGCTCATTGTATTGTACTTAACATTGAGCAATTGCTCCTGCGCGTTCATCGGTGTAAATGTAGCTAAAAAAAATTCATTCGACAAGAATAAGAAAAATAGCTATTTCGTTATTTTATTTTTTTTAGAGGTCTTAAAAAGATGTAGGTGTCCTAATTTTGCTTATCTTGGCTCAGTGTACTGTACCGAACATTGAGCAATTGCTTCTGCGTGTTCATCGGTGTAAATGTAGCTAAAAAAAATTCATTCGACAAGAATACAAAAAATAGCTATATACTTATTTTATTTTTTTTTAAAGGTCTTGATATGATATGGGTGTCTTAATTTTGCTTATTTTGGCTCATTAAATTGTACTTAACATTGAGCAATTGCTCCTGAGTGTTCATTGGAGTAAATGTAGCTAAAAAAAATTCATTCGACAAGAATAAGAAAAATAGCTATTTACTTTTTTTTTTTTTTTTAAAGGTCTTGAAATGATATGGGTGTCTTAATTTTGCTTATTTTGGCTCATTGTATTGTACTTAACATTGAGCAGTTGCCTCTGCGTGTTCATCGGTGTAAATGTAGCTAAAAAAAATTCATTCGACAAGAATACAAAAAATAGCTATATACTAATTTTATTTTTTTTAAAGGTCTTGATATGATATGGGTGTCTTAATTTTGCTTGCTTTGGCTCATTGTATTGTACTTAACATTGGGCAATTGCTCCTGCGCGTTCATCGGTGTAAATGTAGCTAAAAAAAATTCATTCGACAAGAATAAGAAAAATTGCTATTTCGTTATTTTCTTTTTTTTAGAGGTCTTAAAAAGATGTAGGTGTCCTAATTTTGCTTATTTTGGCTCATTGTATTGTACCTAACATTGAACAAATGCCCCTGCGTGTTCATCCGTGTAAATGTAGCTACTAAAAATTCATTCGACAAGAATAAGAAAAATAGCTATTTAGTTATTTTCTTTTTTTAAAGGTCTTAAAAAGATATAGGTGTTTTAGTTATGCTTATTTTGGCTCATTGTATTAAACTTAATATTGAGCAGTTGCTCCTGCGTGTTCATCCGTGTAAATGTAGCTACAAAAAATTCATTCGACAAAAATAAGAAAAATAGCTATTTTGTTATTTTCATTTTTTTAAAGGCCTTAAAAGATATAGGTGTCTTAATTTTGCTTATTTTGGCTCATTGTATTGCACTTAACATTGAGCAATTGCTCCTGCGTGTTCATCGGTGTAAATGTAGCTAATAAAAATTCATTCGACAAGAATAAGAAAAATAGCTATTTACTTATTTTATTTTTAGAGGTCTTAAAAAGATATGGGTGTCTTAATTTTGCTTATTTTTAATCATTGTATTGTTCTTAACATTAAACAGTTGCTTCTGCGTGTTCCTCGGTGTAAATGTAGCTAAAAAAAATTCATTCGACAGGAATCAGAAAAAAAGCTATTTACATATTTTATTTTTAGAGGTCTTAAAAAGATATGGGTGTCTTAATTTTGCTTATTTTTAATCATTGTATTGTTCTTAACATTAAACAGTTGCTTCTGCGTGTTCCTCGGTGTAAATGTAGCTAAAAAAAATTCATTGGACAGGAATCAGAAAAATAGCTATTTACATATTTTATTTTTTTAAAGGTCTTAAAAAGATAAAGGTGTCCTAATTTTGCTTATTTTGGCTCAATGTATATGAATGACAAGAATAAGAAAAATAGCTTTTTACTTATTTTTTTTTTTAAAGGTCTTTAAATGATATGGGTGTCTTAATTTTGCTTATTTTGGCTCAATGTATTGTACTTAACATTGAGCAGTTGCTTCTGCGTGTTCCTCGGTGTAAATGTAGCTAAAAAAAATTCATTCGACAGGAATCAGAAAAATAGCTATTTACATATTTTATTTTTTTAAAGGTCTTAAAAAGATATAGGTGTCCTAATTTTGCATATTTTGGCTCATTGTATTGTACCTAACATTGAGCAAATGCCCCTGCGTGTTCATCCGTGTAAATGTAGCTACAAAAAATTCATTCGACAAGAATAAGAAAAATAGCTATTTAGTTATTTTCTTTTTTTTAAAGGCCTTAAAAAGATATAGGTGTCTCAATGTTGCTTATTTTGGCTCATTGTATTGCACTTAACATTGAGCAATTGCTCCTGCGTGTTCATCGGTGTAAATGTAGCTACTAAAAATTCATTGGACAAGAATAAGAAAAATATCTATTTCGTTATTTTCATTTTTTTAAAGGTTTTAAAAAGATATAGGTGTCTTTATTTTGGTTATTTAGGCTCACTTTATTGCACTTAACATTGAGCAATTTCTCCTGCGTGTTCATCGGTGTAAATGTAGCTAAAAAAAATTCATTCGACAAGAATAAGAAAAATAGCTATTTACTTATTTTTTTTTAAAGGTCTTGAAATGATATGGGTGTCTTAATTTTGCTTATTTTGGCTCATTGTATTGTACTTAACATTGAGCAGTTGCTTCTGCGTGTTCCTCGGTGTAAATGTAGCTAAAAAAAATTCATTCGACAGGAATCAGAAAAATAGCTATTTACATATTTTATTTTTTTAAAGGTCTTAAAAAGATATAGGTGTCTTAATTTTGCTTATTTTGGCTCATTGTATTGTACCTAACATTGATCAAATGCCCCTGCGTGTTCATCCGTGTAAATGTAGCTACAAAAAATTCATTCGACAAGAATAAGAAAAATAGCTATTTAGTTATTTTCTTTTTTTTAAAGGCCTTAAAAAGATATAGGTGTCTCAATGTTGCTTATTTTGGCTCATTGTATTGCACTTAACATTGAGCAATTGCTCCTGCGTGTTCATCGGTGTAAATGTAGCTACAAAAAATTCATTCGACAAGAATAAGAAAAATAGCTATTTACTTATTTTTTTTTAAAGGTCTTGAAATGATATGGGTGTCTTAATTTTGCTTATTTTGGCTCATTGTATTGTACCTAACATTGAGCAATTGCTCCTGCGTGTTCGTCGGTGTAAATTTAGCTACAAAAAATTCATTCGACAAGAATAAGAAAAATAGCTATTTAGTTATTTTCTTTTTTTAAAGGTCTTCAAAAGATATAGGTGTCTTAATTTTGCTTATTTTGGCTCATTGTATTGTACTTTACATTGAGCAGTTGCCTCTGCGTGTTCTTCGGTGTAAATGTAGCTAAATAAAATTCATTCGACAGGAATCAGAAAAATAGCTATTTACATATTTTATTTTTTTAAAGGTCTTAAAAAGATATAGGTGTCCTAATTTTGCTTATTTTGGCTCATTGTATTGTACCTAACATTGAGCAAATGCCCCTGCGTGTTCATCGGTGTAAATGTAGCTACAAAAAATTCATTCGACAAGAATAAGAAAAATAGCTATTAAGTTATTTTTTTTTTTAAAGGTCTTAAAAAGATGTAGGTGTCTTAATTTTGCTTATTTTGGCTCATTGTATTGTACTTAACATTGAGCAGTTGCTTCTGCGTGTTCCTCGGTGTAAATGTAGCTAAAAAAAATTCATTCGACAGGAATCAGAAAAATAGCTATTTACATATTTTATTTTTTTAAAGGTCTTTAAAAGATATAGGTGTCCTAATTTTGCTTATTTTGGCTCAATGTATTGTACCTAACATTTAGCAAGTGCCCCTGCATGTTCATCCGTGTAAATGTAGCTACAAAAAATTCATTCGGCAAGAATAAGAAAAATAGCTATATACTTATTTTATTTTTTTTAAAGGTCTTGATATGATATGGGTGTCTTAATTTTGCTCGTTTTGGCTCACTAAATTGTACCTAACATTGACCAATTGCTCCTGGGTGTTCATCGGTGTAAATGGAGCTAAAAAAAATTCATTCGACAAGAATAAGAAAAATAGCCATTTCGTTTTTTTTTTTTTTTTAAGGTCTTGAAATGATATGGCTGTCTTAATTTTGCTTAAATTGGCTCATTGTATTGTGCTTAACATTGAGCAGTTGCTTCTGCGTGTTCCTCGGTGTAAATGTAGCTAAAAAAAATTCATTCGACAGGAATCAGAAAAATAGCTATTTACATATTTTATTTTTTTAAAGGTCTTAAAAAGATATAGGTGTCCTAATTTTGCTTATTTTGGCTCATTGTATTGTACCTTACATTGAGCAAATTCCCCTTGCGTGTTCATCCGTGTAAATGTAGCTACAAAAAATTCATTCGACAAGAATAAGAAAAATAGCTATTTCGTTATTTTCTTTTTTTTAAAGGTCTTGAAATGATATGGGTGTCTTAATTTTGCTTATTTTGGCTCATTGTATTGTACCTAACATTGACCAATTGCTCCTGCGTGTTCATCGGTGTAAATGGAGCTAAAAAAAATTCATTCGACAAGAAAAAGAAAAATAGCTATATACTTATTTTTTTTTTTTAAAGGTCATAAAAAGATATAGGTGTCCGAATTTTGCTTATTTTGGCTCATCGTATTGTACCTAACATTGAGCAATTGCTCCTGCGTGTTCGTCGGTGTAAATTTAGCTACAAAAAATTCATTCGACAAGAATAAGAAAAATAGCTATTTAGTTATTTTCTTTTTTTAAAGGTCTTCAAAAGATATAGGTGTCTTAATTTTGCTTATTTTGGCTCATTGTATTGTACCTGACATTGACCAATTGCTCTTGCGTGTTCATCGGTGTAAATGTAGCTACAAAAAATTCATTCGACAAGAATAAGAAAAATAGCTATTTACTTATTTTATTTTTTTTAAAGGTCTTAAAAAGATTTAGGTGTCTTTAATTTGCTTATTTTGGCTCAATGTATTGTACTTTACATTAAGCAGTTGCTTCTGCGTGTTCCTCGGTGTAAATGTAGCTAAATAAAATTCATTCGACAGGAATCAGAAAAATAGCTATTTACATATTTTATTTTTTTAAAGGTCTTAAAAAGATATAGGTGTCCTAATTTTGCTTATTTTGGCTCATTGTATTGTACCTAACATTGAGCAAATGCCCCTGCGTGTTCATCGGTGTAAATGTAGCTACAAAAAATTCATTCGACAAGAATAAGAAAAATAGCTATTTACTTATTTTATTTTTAGAGGTCTTAAAAAGATATGGGTGTCTTAATTTTGCTTATTTTTAATCATTGTATTGTTCTTAACATTAAACAGTTGCTTCTGCGTGTTCCTCGGTGTAAATGTAGCTAAAAAAAATTCATTCGACAGGAATCAGAAAAAAAGCTATTTACATATTTTATTTTTAGAGGTCTTAAAAAGATATGGGTGTCTTAATTTTGCTTATTTTTAATCATTGTATTGTTCTTAACATTAAACAGTTGCTTCTGCGTGTTCCTCGGTGTAAATGTAGCTAAAAAAAATTCATTGGACAGGAATCAGAAAAATAGCTATTTACATATTTTATTTTTTTAAAGGTCTTAAAAAGATAAAGGTGTCCTAATTTTGCTTATTTTGGCTCAATGTATATGAATGACAAGAATAAGAAAAATAGCTTTTTACTTATTTTTTTTTTTAAAGGTCTTGAAATGATATGGGTGTCTTAATTTTGCTTATTTTGGCTCAATGTATTGTACTTAACATTGAGCAGTTGCTTCTGCGTGTTCCTCGGTGTAAATGTAGCTAAAAAAAATTCATTCGACAGGAATCAGAAAAATAGCTATTTACATATTTTATTTTTTTAAAGGTCTTAAAAAGATATAGGTGTCCTAATTTTGCATATTTTGGCTCATTGTATTGTACCTAACATTGAGCAAATGCCCCTGCGTGTTCATCCGTGTAAATGTAGCTACAAAAAATTCATTCGACAAGAATAAGAAAAATAGCTATTTAGTTATTTTCTTTTTTTTAAAGGCCTTAAAAAGATATAGGTGTCTCAATGTTGCTTATTTTGGCTCATTGTATTGCACTTAACATTGAGCAATTGCTCCTGCGTGTTCATCGGTGTAAATGTAGCTACTAAAAATTCATTGGACAAGAATAAGAAAAATATCTATTTCGTTATTTTCATTTTTTTAAAGGTTTTAAAAAGATATAGGTGTCTTTATTTTGGTTATTTAGGCTCACTTTATTGCACTTAACATTGAGCAATTTCTCCTGCGTGTTCATCGGTGTAAATGTAGCTAAAAAAAATTCATTCGACAAGAATAAGAAAAATAGCTATTTACTTATTTTTTTTTAAAGGTCTTGAAATGATATGGGTGTCTTAATTTTGCTTATTTTGGCTCATTGTATTGTACTTAACATTGAGCAGTTGCTTCTGCGTGTTCCTCGGTGTAAATGTAGCTAAAAAAAATTCATTCGACAGGAATCAGAAAAATAGCTATTTACATATTTTATTTTTTTAAAGGTCTTAAAAAGATATAGGTGTCCTAATTTTGCTTATTTTGGCTCATTGTATTGTACCTAACATTGATCAAATGCCCCTGCGTGTTCATCCGTGTAAATGTAGCTACAAAAAATTCATTCGACAAGAATAAGAAAAATAGCTATTTAGTTATTTTCTTTTTTTTAAAGGCCTTAAAAAGATATAGGTGTCTCAATGTTGCTTATTTTGGCTCATTGTATTGCACTTAACATTGAGCAATTGCTCCTGCGTGTTCATCGGTGTAAATGTAGCTACAAAAAATTCATTCGACAAGAATAAGAAAAATAGCTATTTACTTATTTTTTTTTAAAGGTCTTGAAATGATATGGGTGTCTTAATTTTGCTTATTTTGGCTCATTGTATTGTACCTAACATTGAGCAATTGCTCCTGCGTGTTCGTCGGTGTAAATTTAGCTACAAAAAATTCATTCGACAAGAATAAGAAAAATAGCTATTTAGTTATTTTCTTTTTTTAAAGGTCTTCAAAAGATATAGGTGTCTTAATTTTGCTTATTTTGGCTCATTGTATTGTACTTTACATTGAGCAGTTGCCTCTGCGTGTTCTTCGGTGTAAATGTAGCTAAATAAAATTCATTCGACAGGAATCAGAAAAATAGCTATTTACATATTTTATTTTTTTAAAGGTCTTAAAAAGATATAGGTGTCCTAATTTTGCTTATTTTGGCTCATTGTATTGTACCTAACATTGAGCAAATGCCCCTGCGTGTTCATCGGTGTAAATGTAGCTACAAAAAATTCATTCGACAAGAATAAGAAAAATAGCTATTAAGTTATTTTTTTTTTTAAAGGTCTTAAAAAGATGTAGGTGTCTTAATTTTGCTTATTTTGGCTCATTGTATTGTACTTAACATTGAGCAGTTGCTTCTGCGTGTTCCTCGGTGTAAATGTAGCTAAAAAAAATTCATTCGACAGGAATCAGAAAAATAGCTATTTACATATTTTATTTTTTTAAAGGTCTTTAAAAGATATAGGTGTCCTAATTTTGCTTATTTTGGCTCAATGTATTGTACCTAACATTTAGCAAGTGCCCCTGCATGTTCATCCGTGTAAATGTAGCTACAAAAAATTCATTCGGCAAGAATAAGAAAAATAGCTATATACTTATTTTATTTTTTTTAAAGGTCTTGATATGATATGGGTGTCTTAATTTTGCTCGTTTTGGCTCACTAAATTGTACCTAACATTGACCAATTGCTCCTGGGTGTTCATCGGTGTAAATGGAGCTAAAAAAAATTCATTCGACAAGAATAAGAAAAATAGCCATTTCGTTTTTTTTTTTTTTTTAAGGTCTTGAAATGATATGGCTGTCTTAATTTTGCTTAAATTGGCTCATTGTATTGTGCTTAACATTGAGCAGTTGCTTCTGCGTGTTCCTCGGTGTAAATGTAGCTAAAAAAAATTCATTCGACAGGAATCAGAAAAATAGCTATTTACATATTTTATTTTTTTAAAGGTCTTAAAAAGATATAGGTGTCCTAATTTTGCTTATTTTGGCTCATTGTATTGTACCTTACATTGAGCAAATTCCCCTTGCGTGTTCATCCGTGTAAATGTAGCTACAAAAAATTCATTCGACAAGAATAAGAAAAATAGCTATTTCGTTATTTTCTTTTTTTTAAAGGTCTTGAAATGATATGGGTGTCTTAATTTTGCTTATTTTGGCTCATTGTATTGTACCTAACATTGACCAATTGCTCCTGCGTGTTCATCGGTGTAAATGGAGCTAAAAAAAATTCATTCGACAAGAAAAAGAAAAATAGCTATATACTTATTTTTTTTTTTTAAAGGTCATAAAAAGATATAGGTGTCCGAATTTTGCTTATTTTGGCTCATCGTATTGTACCTAACATTGAGCAATTGCTCCTGCGTGTTCGTCGGTGTAAATTTAGCTACAAAAAATTCATTCGACAAGAATAAGAAAAATAGCTATTTAGTTATTTTCTTTTTTTAAAGGTCTTCAAAAGATATAGGTGTCTTAATTTTGCTTATTTTGGCTCATTGTATTGTACCTGACATTGACCAATTGCTCTTGCGTGTTCATCGGTGTAAATGTAGCTACAAAAAATTCATTCGACAAGAATAAGAAAAATAGCTATTTACTTATTTTATTTTTTTTAAAGGTCTTAAAAAGATTTAGGTGTCTTTAATTTGCTTATTTTGGCTCAATGTATTGTACTTTACATTAAGCAGTTGCTTCTGCGTGTTCCTCGGTGTAAATGTAGCTAAATAAAATTCATTCGACAGGAATCAGAAAAATAGCTATTTACATATTTTATTTTTTTAAAGGTCTTAAAAAGATATAGGTGTCCTAATTTTGCTTATTTTGGCTCATTGTATTGTACCTAACATTGAGCAAATGCCCCTGCGTGTTCATCGGTGTAAATGTAGCTACAAAAAATTCATTCGACAAGAATAAGAAAAATAGCTATTAAGTTATTTTCTTTTTTTTAAAGGCCTTCAAAAGATATAGGTGTTTTAATTATGCTTATTTTGGCTCATTGTATTGAACTTAATATTGAGCAGTTGCTCCTGCGTGTTCATCCGTGTAAATGTAGCTACAAAAAATTCATTCGACAGGAATCAGAAAAATAGCTATTTACATATTTTATTTTTTTAAAGGTCTTTAAAAGATATAGGTGTCCTAATTTTGCTTATTTTGGCTCAATGTTTTGTACCTAACATTTAGCAAGTGCCCCTGCATGTTCATCCGTGTAAATGTAGCTACAAAAAATTCATTCGACAAGAATAAGAAAAATAGCTATTTCGTTATTTTCTTTTTTTTAAAGGTCTTGAAATGATATGGGTGTCTTAATTTTGCTTATTTTGGCTCATTGTATTGTACCTAACATTGACCAATTGCTCCTGCGTGTTCATCGGTGTAAATGGAGCTAAAAAAAATTCATTCGACAAGAAAAAGAAAAATAGCTATATACTTATTTTTTTTTTTTAAAGGTCATAAAAAGATATAGGTGTCCGAATTTTGCTTATTTTGGCTCATCGTATTGTACCTAACATTGAGCAATTGCTCCTGCGTGTTCGTCGGTGTAAATTTAGCTACAAAAAATTCATTCGACAAGAATAAGAAAAATAGCTATTTAGTTATTTTCTTTTTTTAAAGGTCTTCAAAAGATATAGGTGTCTTAATTTTGCTTATTTTGGCTCATTGTATTGTACCTGACATTGACCAATTGCTCTTGCGTGTTCATCGGTGTAAATGTAGCTACAAAAAATTCATTCGACAAGAATAAGAAAAATAGCTATTTACTTATTTTATTTTTTTTAAAGGTCTTAAAAAGATTTAGGTGTCTTTAATTTGCTTATTTTGGCTCAATGTATTGTACTTTACATTAAGCAGTTGCTTCTGCGTGTTCCTCGGTGTAAATGTAGCTAAATAAAATTCATTCGACAGGAATCAGAAAAATAGCTATTTACATATTTTATTTTTTTAAAGGTCTTAAAAAGATATAGGTGTCCTAATTTTGCTTATTTTGGCTCATTGTATTGTACCTAACATTGAACAAATGCCCCTGCGTGTTCATCCGTGTAAATGTAGCTACTAAAAATTCATTCGACAAGAATAAGAAAAATAGCTATTTAGTTATTTTCTTTTTTTAAAGGTCTTAAAAAGATATAGGTGTTTTAGTTATGCTTATTTTGGCTCATTGTATTAAACTTAATATTGAGCAGTTGCTCCTGCGTGTTCATCCGTGTAAATGTAGCTACAAAAAATTCATTCGACAAAAATAAGAAAAATAGCTATTTTGTTATTTTCATTTTTTTAAAGGCCTTAAAAGATATAGGTGTCTTAATTTTGCTTATTTTGGCTCATTGTATTGCACTTAACATTGAGCAATTGCTCCTGCGTGTTCATCGGTGTAAATGTAGCTAATAAAAATTCATTCGACAAGAATAAGAAAAATAGCTATTTACTTATTTTATTTTTAGAGGTCTTAAAAAGATATGGGTGTCTTAATTTTGCTTATTTTTAATCATTGTATTGTTCTTAACATTAAACAGTTGCTTCTGCGTGTTCCTCGGTGTAAATGTAGCTAAAAAAAATTCATTCGACAGGAATCAGAAAAAAAGCTATTTACATATTTTATTTTTAGAGGTCTTAAAAAGATATGGGTGTCTTAATTTTGCTTATTTTTAATCATTGTATTGTTCTTAACATTAAACAGTTGCTTCTGCGTGTTCCTCGGTGTAAATGTAGCTAAAAAAAATTCATTGGACAGGAATCAGAAAAATAGCTATTTACATATTTTATTTTTTTAAAGGTCTTAAAAAGATAAAGGTGTCCTAATTTTGCTTATTTTGGCTCAATGTATATGAATGACAAGAATAAGAAAAATAGCTTTTTACTTATTTTTTTTTTTAAAGGTCTTGAAATGATATGGGTGTCTTAATTTTGCTTATTTTGGCTCAATGTATTGTACTTAACATTGAGCAGTTGCTTCTGCGTGTTCCTCGGTGTAAATGTAGCTAAAAAAAATTCATTCGACAGGAATCAGAAAAATAGCTATTTACATATTTTATTTTTTTAAAGGTCTTAAAAAGATATAGGTGTCCTAATTTTGCATATTTTGGCTCATTGTATTGTACCTAACATTGAGCAAATGCCCCTGCGTGTTCATCCGTGTAAATGTAGCTACAAAAAATTCATTCGACAAGAATAAGAAAAATAGCTATTTAGTTATTTTCTTTTTTTTAAAGGCCTTAAAAAGATATAGGTGTCTCAATGTTGCTTATTTTGGCTCATTGTATTGCACTTAACATTGAGCAATTGCTCCTGCGTGTTCATCGGTGTAAATGTAGCTACTAAAAATTCATTGGACAAGAATAAGAAAAATATCTATTTCGTTATTTTCATTTTTTTAAAGGTTTTAAAAAGATATAGGTGTCTTTATTTTGGTTATTTAGGCTCACTTTATTGCACTTAACATTGAGCAATTTCTCCTGCGTGTTCATCGGTGTAAATGTAGCTAAAAAAAATTCATTCGACAAGAATAAGAAAAATAGCTATTTACTTATTTTTTTTTAAAGGTCTTGAAATGATATGGGTGTCTTAATTTTGCTTATTTTGGCTCATTGTATTGTACTTAACATTGAGCAGTTGCTTCTGCGTGTTCCTCGGTGTAAATGTAGCTAAAAAAAATTCATTCGACAGGAATCAGAAAAATAGCTATTTACATATTTTATTTTTTTAAAGGTCTTAAAAAGATATAGGTGTCCTAATTTTGCTTATTTTGGCTCATTGTATTGTACCTAACATTGATCAAATGCCCCTGCGTGTTCATCCGTGTAAATGTAGCTACAAAAAATTCATTCGACAAGAATAAGAAAAATAGCTATTTAGTTATTTTCTTTTTTTTAAAGGCCTTAAAAAGATATAGGTGTCTCAATGTTGCTTATTTTGGCTCATTGTATTGCACTTAACATTGAGCAATTGCTCCTGCGTGTTCATCGGTGTAAATGTAGCTACAAAAAATTCATTCGACAAGAATAAGAAAAATAGCTATTTACTTATTTTTTTTTAAAGGTCTTGAAATGATATGGGTGTCTTAATTTTGCTTATTTTGGCTCATTGTATTGTACCTAACATTGAGCAATTGCTCCTGCGTGTTCGTCGGTGTAAATTTAGCTACAAAAAATTCATTCGACAAGAATAAGAAAAATAGCTATTTAGTTATTTTCTTTTTTTAAAGGTCTTCAAAAGATATAGGTGTCTTAATTTTGCTTATTTTGGCTCATTGTATTGTACTTTACATTGAGCAGTTGCCTCTGCGTGTTCTTCGGTGTAAATGTAGCTAAATAAAATTCATTCGACAGGAATCAGAAAAATAGCTATTTACATATTTTATTTTTTTAAAGGTCTTAAAAAGATATAGGTGTCCTAATTTTGCTTATTTTGGCTCATTGTATTGTACCTAACATTGAGCAAATGCCCCTGCGTGTTCATCGGTGTAAATGTAGCTACAAAAAATTCATTCGACAAGAATAAGAAAAATAGCTATTAAGTTATTTTCTTTTTTTAAAGGTCTTCAAAAGATATAGGTATCTTAATTTTGCTTATTTTGGCTCATTGTATTGTACCTAACATTGACCAATTGCTCCTGCGTGTTCATCGGTGTAAATGTAGCTACAAAAAATTCATTCGACAAGAATAAGAAAAATAGCTATTTACTTATTTTTTTTTTTAAAGGTCTTAAAAAGATGTAGGTGTCTTAATTTTGCTTATTTTGGCTCAATGTATTGTACTTAACATTGAGCAGTTGCTTCTGCGTGTTCCTCGGTGTAAATGTAGCTAAAAAAAATTCATTCGACAGGAATCAGAAAAATAGCTATTTACATATTTTATTTTTTTAAAGGTCTTTAAAAGATATAGGTGTCCTAATTTTGCTTATTTTGGCTCAATGTATTGTACCTAACATTTAGCAAGTGCCCCTGCATGTTCATCCGTGTAAATGTAGCTACAAAAAATTCATTCGGCAAGAATAAGAAAAATAGCTATATACTTATTTTATTTTTTTTAAAGGTCTTGATATGATATGGGTGTCTTAATTTTGCTCGTTTTGGCTCACTAAATTGTACCTAACATTGACCAATTGCTCCTGGGTGTTCATCGGTGTAAATGGAGCTAAAAAAAATTCATTCGACAAGAATAAGAAAAATAGCCATTTCGTTTTTTGTTTTTTTTTAAGGTCTTGAAATGATATGGCTGTCTTAATTTTGCTTAAATTGGCTCATTGTATTGTGCTTAACATTGAGCAGTTGCTTCTGCGTGTTCCTCGGTGTAAATGTAGCTAAAAAAAATTCATTCGACAGGAATCAGAAAAATAGCTATTTACATATTTTATTTTTTTAAAGGTCTTAAAAAGATATAGGTGTCCTAATTTTGCTTATTTTGGCTCATTGTATTGTACCTTACATTGAGCAAATTCCCCTTGCGTGTTCATCCGTGTAAATGTAGCTACAAAAAATTCATTCGACAAGAATAAGAAAAATAGCTATTTCGTTATTTTCTTTTTTTTAAAGGTCTTGAAATGATATGGGTGTCTTAATTTTGCTTATTTTGGCTCATTGTATTGTACCTAACATTGACCAATTGCTCCTGCGTGTTCATCGGTGTAAATGGAGCTAAAAAAAATTCATTCGACAAGAAAAAGAAAAATAGCTATATACTTATTTTTTTTTTTTAAAGGTCATAAAAAGATATAGGTGTCCGAATTTTGCTTATTTTGGCTCATCGTATTGTACCTAACATTGAGCAATTGCTCCTGCGTGTTCGTCGGTGTAAATTTAGCTACAAAAAATTCATTCGACAAGAATAAGAAAAATAGCTATTTAGTTATTTTCTTTTTTTAAAGGTCTTCAAAAGATATAGGTGTCTTAATTTTGCTTATTTTGGCTCATTGTATTGTACCTGACATTGACCAATTGCTCTTGCGTGTTCATCGGTGTAAATGTAGCTACAAAAAATTCATTCGACAAGAATAAGAAAAATAGCTATTTACTTATTTTATTTTTTTTAAAGGTCTTAAAAAGATTTAGGTGTCTTTAATTTGCTTATTTTGGCTCAATGTATTGTACTTTACATTAAGCAGTTGCTTCTGCGTGTTCCTCGGTGTAAATGTAGCTAAATAAAATTCATTCGACAGGAATCAGAAAAATAGCTATTTACATATTTTATTTTTTTAAAGGTCTTAAAAAGATATAGGTGTCCTAATTTTGCTTATTTTGGCTCATTGTATTGTACCTAACATTGAGCAAATGCCCCTGCGTGTTCATCGGTGTAAATGTAGCTACAAAAAATTCATTCGACAAGAATAAGAAAAATAGCTATTAAGTTATTTTCTTTTTTTTAAAGGCCTTCAAAAGATATAGGTGTTTTAATTATGCTTATTTTGGCTCATTGTATTAAACTTAATATTGAGCAGTTGCTCCTGCGTGTTCATCCGTGTAAATGTAGCTACAAAAAATTCATTCGACAAGAATAAGAAAAATAGCTATTTACTTATTTTATTTTTAGAGGTCTTAAAAAGATATGGGTGTCTTAATTTTGCTTATTTTTAATCATTGTATTGTTCTTAACATTAAACAGTTGCTTCTGCGTGTTCCTCGGTGTAAATGTAGCTAAAAAAAATTCATTCGACAGGAATCAGAAAAAAAGCTATTTACATATTTTATTTTTAGAGGTCTTAAAAAGATATGGGTGTCTTAATTTTGCTTATTTTTAATCATTGTATTGTTCTTAACATTAAACAGTTGCTTCTGCGTGTTCCTCGGTGTAAATGTAGCTAAAAAAAATTCATTGGACAGGAATCAGAAAAATAGCTATTTACATATTTTATTTTTTTAAAGGTCTTAAAAAGATAAAGGTGTCCTAATTTTGCTTATTTTGGCTCAATGTATATGAATGACAAGAATAAGAAAAATAGCTTTTTACTTATTTTTTTTTTAAAGGTCTTGAAATGATATGGGTGTCTTAATTTTGCTTATTTTGGCTCAATGTATTGTACTTAACATTGAGCAGTTGCTTCTGCGTGTTCCTCGGTGTAAATGTAGCTAAAAAAAATTCATTCGACAGGAATCAGAAAAATAGCTATTTACATATTTTATTTTTTTAAAGGTCTTAAAAAGATATAGGTGTCCTAATTTTGCATATTTTGGCTCATTGTATTGTACCTAACATTGAGCAAATGCCCCTGCGTGTTCATCCGTGTAAATGTAGCTACAAAAAATTCATTCGACAAGAATAAGAAAAATAGCTATTTAGTTATTTTCTTTTTTTTAAAGGCCTTAAAAAGATATAGGTGTCTCAATGTTGCTTATTTTGGCTCATTGTATTGCACTTAACATTGAGCAATTGCTCCTGCGTGTTCATCGGTGTAAATGTAGCTACTAAAAATTCATTGGACAAGAATAAGAAAAATATCTATTTCGTTATTTTCATTTTTTTAAAGGTTTTAAAAAGATATAGGTGTCTTTATTTTGGTTATTTAGGCTCACTTTATTGCACTTAACATTGAGCAATTTCTCCTGCGTGTTCATCGGTGTAAATGTAGCTAGAAAAAATTCATTCGACAAGAATAAGAAAAATAGCTATTTACTTATTTTTTTTTAAAGGTCTTGAAATGATATGGGTGTCTTAATTTTGCTTATTTTGGCTCATTGTATTGTACTTAACATTGAGCAGTTGCTTCTGCGTGTTCCTCGGTGTAAATGTAGCTAAAAAAAATTCATTCGACAGGAATCAGAAAAATAGCTATTTACATATTTTATTTTTTTAAAGGTCTTAAAAAGATATAGGTGTCCTAATTTTGCTTATTTTGGCTCATTGTATTGTACCTAACATTGATCAAATGCCCCTGCGTGTTCATCCGTGTAAATGTAGCTACAAAAAATTCATTCGACAAGAATAAGAAAAATAGCTATTTAGTTATTTTCTTTTTTTTAAAGGCCTTAAAAAGATATAGGTGTCTCAATGTTGCTTATTTTGGCTCATTGTATTGCACTTAACATTGAGCAATTGCTCCTGCGTGTTCATCGGTGTAAATGTAGCTACAAAAAATTCATTCGACAAGAATAAGAAAAATAGCTATTTACTTATTTTTTTTAAAGGTCTTGAAATGATATGGGTGTCTTAATTTTGCTTATTTTGGCTCATTGTATTGTACCTAACATTGAGCAATTGCTCCTGCGTGTTCGTCGGTGTAAATTTAGCTACAAAAAATTCATTCGACAAGAATAAGAAAAATAGCTATTTAGTTATTTTCTTTTTTTAAAGGTCTTCAAAAGATATAGGTGTCTTAATTTTGCTTATTTTGGCTCATTGTATTGTACTTTACATTGAGCAGTTGCCTCTGCGTGTTCTTCGGTGTAAATGTAGCTAAATAAAATTCATTCGACAGGAATCAGAAAAATAGCTATTTACATATTTTATTTTTTTAAAGGTCTTAAAAAGATATAGGTGTCCTAATTTTGCTTATTTTGGCTCATTGTATTGTACCTAACATTGAGCAAATGCCCCTGCGCGTTCATCGGTGTAAATGTAGCTACAAAAAATTCATTCGACAAGAATAAGAAAAATAGCTATTAAGTTATTTTCTTTTTTTTTAAAGGCCTTCAAAAGATATAGGTGTTTTAATTATGCTTATTTTGGCTCATTGTATTGAACTTAATATTGAGCAGTTGCTCCTGCGTGTTCATCCGTGTAAATGTAGCTACAAAAAATTCATTCGACAAAAATAAGAAAAATAGCAATTTTGTTATTTTCTTTTTTTTAAAGGCCTTAAAAAGATATAGGTGTCTTAATTTTGCTTATTTTGGCTCATTGTATTGCACTTAACATTGAGCAATTGCTCCTGCGTGTTCATCGGTGTAAATGTAGCTAATAAAAATTCATTCGACAAGAATAAGAAAAATAGCTATTTACTTATTTTTTTTTTTAAAGGTCTTGAAATGAAATGGGTGTCTTAATTTTGCTTATTTTGGCTCATTGTATTGTACTTAACATTGAGCAGTTGCTTCTGCGTGTTCCTCGGTGTAAATGTAGCTAAAAAAAATTCATTCGACAGGAATCAGAAAAAAAGCTATTTACATATTTTATTTTTAGAGGTCTTAAAAAGATATGGGTGTCTTAATTTTGCTTATTTTTAATCATTGTATTGTTCTTAACATTAAACAGTTGCTTCTGCGTGTTCCTCGGTGTAAATGTAGCTAAAAAAAATTCATTCGACAGGAATCAGAAAAATAGCTATTTACATATTTTATTTTTTTAAAGGTCTTAAAAAGATAAAGGTGTCCTAATTTTGCTTATTTTGGCTCAATGTATTGTACCTAACATTGAGCAAATGCCCCTGCGTGTTCATCCGTGTAAATGTAGCTTCAAAAAATTCATTCGACAAGAATAAGAAAAATAGCTATTTAGTTATTTTCTTTTTTTTAAAGGCCTTAAAAAGATAAAGGTGTCTCAATTTTGCTTATTTTGGCTCACTGTATTGCACTCAACATTGCGCAATTGCTCCTGCGTGTTCATCGGTGTAAATGTAGCTAATAAAAATTCATTCGACAAGAATAAGAATAATAGCTTTTTACTTATTTTTTTTTTTTAAAGGTCTTGAAATGATATGGGTGTCTTAATTTTGCTTATTTTGGCTCAATGTATTGTACTTAACATTGAGCAGTTGCTTCTGCGTGTTCCTCGGTGTAAATGTAGCTAAAAAAAATTCATTCGACAGGAATCAGAAAAATAGCTATTTACATATTTTATTTTTTTAAAGGTCTTAAAAAGATATAGGTGTCCTAATTTTGCTTATTTTGGCTCATTGTATTGTACCTAACATTGAGCAAATGCCCCTTCGTGTTCATCCGTGTAAATGTAGCTACAAAAAATTCATTCGACAAGAATAAGAAAAATAGCTATTTAGTTATTTTCTTTTTTTTAAAGGCCTTAAAAAGATATAGGTGTCTCAATGTTGCTTATTTTGGCTCAATGTATTGCACTTAACATTGAGCAATTGCTCCTGCGTGCTCATCGGTGTAAATGTAGCTACTAAAAATTCATTGGACAAGAATAAGAAAAATATCTATTTCGTTATTTTCTTTTTTTGAAAGGTTTTAAAAAGATATAGGTGTCTTAATTTTGGTTATTTAGGCTCACTTTATTGTACATAACATTGAGCAATTTCTCCTGCGTGTTCATCGGTGTAAATGTAGCTAAAAAAAATTCATTCGACAAGAATAAGAAAAATAGCTATTTACTTATTTTTTTTTTTTTTTAAGGTCTTGAAATGATATGGGTGTCTTAATTTTGCTTATTTTGGCTCATCGTATTGTACCTAACATTGAGCAATTGCTCCTGCGTGTTCGTCGGTGTAAATTTAGCTACAAAAAATTCATTCGACAAGAATAAGAAAAATAGCTATTTAGTTATTTTCTTTTTTTAAAGGTCTTCAAAAGATATAGGTGTCCTAATTTTGCTTATTTTGGCTCATTGTATTGTACCTGACATTGACCAATTGCTCTTGCGTGTTCATCGGTGTAAATGTAGCTACAAAAAATTCATTCGACAAGAATAAGAAAAATAGCTATTTACTTATTTTATTTTTTTTAAAGGTCTTAAAAAGATTTAGGTGTCTTTAATTTGCTTATTTTGGCTCAATGTATTGTACTTTACATTAAGCAGTTGCTTCTGCGTGTTCCTCGGTGTAAATGTAGCTAAATAAAATTCATTCGACAGGAATCAGAAAAATAGCTATTTACATATTTTATTTTTTTAAAGGTCTTAAAAAGATATAGGTGTCCTAATTTTGCTTATTTTGGCTCATTGTATTGTACCTAACATTGAGCAAATGCCCCTGCGTGTTCATCGGTGTAAATGTAGCTACAAAAAATTCATTCGACAAGAATAAGAAAAATAGCTATTAAGTTATTTTCTTTTTTTTAAAGGCCTTCAAAAGATATAGGTGTTTTAATTATGCTTATTTTGGCTCATTGTATTAAACTTAATATTGAGCAGTTGCTCCTGCGTGTTCATCCGTGTAAATGTAGCTACAAAAAATTCATTCGACAAAAATAAGAAAAATAGCTATTTTGTTTTTTTCATTTTTTTAAAGGCCTTAAAAGATATAGGTGTCTTAATTTTGCTTATTTTGGCTCATTGTATTGCACTTAACATTGAGCAATTGCTCCTGCGTGTTCATCGGTGTAAATGTAGCTAATAAAAATTCATTCGACAAGAATAAGAAAAATAGCTATTTACTTATTTTATTTTTAGAGGTCTTAAAAAGATATGGGTGTCTTAATTTTGCTTATTTTTAATCGTTGTATTGTTCTTAACATTAAACAGTTGCTTCTGCGTGTTCCTCGGTGTAAATGTAGCTAAAAAAAATTCATTCGACAGGAATCAGAAAAAAAGCTATTTACATATTTTATTTTTTGAGGTCTTAAAAAGATATGGGTGTCTTAATTTTGCTTATTTTTAATCATTGTATTGTTCTTAACATTAAACAGTTGCTTCTGCGTGTTCCTCGGTGTAAATGTAGCTAAAAACAATTCATTCGACAGGAATCAGAAAAATAGCTATTTACATATTTTATTTTTTTAAAGGTCTTAAAAAGATAAAGGTGTCCTAATTTTGCTTATTTTGGCTCAATGTATTGTACCTAACATTGAGCAAATGCCCCTGCGTGTTCATCCGTGTAAATGTAGCTTCAAAAAATTCATTCGACAAGAATAAGAAAAATAGCTATTTAGTTATTTTCTTTTTTTTAAAGGCCTTAAAAAGATAAAGGTGTCTCAATTTTGCTTATTTTGGCTCACTGTATTGCACTTAACATTGCGCAATTGCTCCTGCGTGTTCATCGGTGTAAATGTAGGTAATAAAAATTCATTCGACAAGAATAAGAAAAATAGCTTTTTACTTATTTTTTTTTTTAAAGGTCTTGAAATGATATGGGTGTCTTAATTTTGCTTATTTTGGCTCAATGTATTGTACTTAACATTGAGCAGTTGCTTCTGCGTGTTCCTCGGTGTAAATGTAGCTAAAAAAAATTCATTCGACAGGAATCAGAAAAATAGCTATTTACATATTTTATTTTTTTAAAGGTCTTAAAAAGATATAGGTGTCCTAATTTTGCTTATTTTGGCTCATTGTATTGTACCTAACATTGAGCAAATGCCCCTGCGTGTTCATCCGTGTAAATGTAGCTACAAAAAATTCATTCGACAAGAATAAGAAAAATAGCTATTTAGTTATTTTCTTTTTTTTTAAGGCCTTAAAAAGATATAGGTGTCTCAATGTTGCTTATTTTGGCTCATTGTATTGCACTTAACATTGAGCAATTGCTCCTGCTTGTTCATCGGTGTAAATGTAGCTACTAAAAATTCATTGGACAAGAATAAGAAAAATATCTATTTCGTTATTTTCATTTTTTTAAAGGTTTTAAAAAGATATAGGTGTCTTAATTTTGGTTATTTAGGCTCACTTTATTGCACTTAACATTGAGCAATTTCTCCTGCGTGTTCATCGGTGTAAATGTAGCTAAAAAAAATTCATTCGACAAGAATAAGAAAAATAGCTATTTACTTATTTTTTTTTAAAGGTCTTGAAATGATATGGGTGTCTTAATTTTGCTTATTTTGGCTCATTGTATTGTACTTAACATTGAGCAGTTGCTTCTGCGTGTTCCTCGGTGTAAATGTAGCTAAAAAAAATTCATTCGACAGGAATCAGAAAAATAGCTATTTACATATTTTATTTTTTTAAAGGTCTTAAAAAGATATAGGTGTCCTAATTTTGCTTATTTTGGCTCATTGTATTGTACCTAACATTGATCAAATGCCCCTGCGTGTTCATCCGTGTAAATCTAGCTACAAAAAATTCATTCGACAAGAATAAGAAAAATAGCTATTTAGTTATTTTCTTTTTTTTAAAGACCTTAAAAAGATATATGTGTCTCAATGTTGCTTATTTTGGCTCATTGTATTGCACTTAACATTAAACAATTGCTCCTGCGTGTTCATCGGTGTAAATGTAGCTACAAAAAATTCATTCGACAAGAATAAGAAAAATAGCTATTTACTTATTTTTTTTTAAAGGTCTTGAAATGATATGGGTGTCTTAATTTTGCTTATTTTGGCTCATTGTATTGTACCTAACATTGAGCAATTGCTCCTGCGTGTTCGTCGGTGTAAATTTAGCTACAAAAAATTCATTCGACAAGAATAAGAAAAATAGCTATTTAGTTATTTTCTTTTTTTAAAGGTCTTCAAAAGATATAGGTGTCTTAATTTTGCTTATTTTGGCTCATTGTATTGTACCTAACATTGACCAATTGCTCCTGCGTGTTCACCGGTGTAAATGTAGCTACAAAAAATTCATTCGACCAGAATAAGAAAAATAGCTATTTACTTATTTTATTTTTTTTAAAGGTCTTAAAAAGATTTAGGTGTCTTTAATTTGCTTATTTTGGCTCATTGTATTGTACTTAACATTGAGCAATTGCTCCTGCGTGCTCATCGGTGTAAATGTAGCTACTAAAAATTCATTGGACAAGAATAAGAAAAATATCTATTTCGTTATTTTCTTTTTTTGAAAGGTTTTAAAAAGATATAGGTGTCTTAATTTTGGTTACATAGGCTCACTTTATTGCACTTAACATTGAGCAATTTCTCCTGCGTGTTCATCGGTGTAAATGTAGCTAAAAAAAATTCATTCGACAAGAATAAGAAAAATAGCTATTTACTTATTTTTTTTTTTTTTTAAGGTCTTGAAATGATATGGGTGTCTTAATTTTGGTAATATTGGCTCATTGTATTGTACTAAACATTGAGCAGTTGCTTCTGCGTGTTCCTCGGTGTAAATGTAGCTAAAAAAAATTCATTCGACAGGAATCAGAAAAAAAGCTATTTACATATTTTATTTTTGAAATGAAATGAAATGAAATATCGTCTTTATTTTCAGGCGAGCTTTAGCCCCGAAGGGCTACTCTTCCAGCTAACCTTCACAATTTTTTTTGTTTACATTAAATTTTTAGAGGTCTTAAAAAGATATGGGTGTCTTAATTTTGCTTATTTTTAATCATTGTATTGTTCTTAACATTAAACAGTTGCTTCTGCGTGTTCCTCGGTGTAAATGTAGCTAAAAAAAATTCATTGGACAGGAATCAGAAAAATAGCTATTTACATATTTTATTTTTTTAAAGGTCTTAAAAAGATAAAGGAGTCCTAATTTTGCTTATTTTGGCTCAATGTATTGTACCTAACATTGAGCAAATGCCCCTGCGTGTTCATCCGTGTAAATGTAGCTTCAAAAAATTCATTCGACAAGAATAAGAAAAATAGCTATTTAGTTATTTTCTTTTTTTTAAAGGCCTTAAAAAGATAAAGGTGTCTCAATTTTGCTTATTTTGGCTCACTGTATTGCACTTAACATTGCGCAATTGCTCCTGCGTGTTCATCGGTGTAAATGTAGGTAATAAAAATTCATTCGACAAGAATAAGAAAAATAGCTTTTTACTTATTTTTTTTTTTAAAGGTCTTGAAATGATATGGGTGTCTTAATTTTGCTTATTTTGGCTCAATGTATTGTACTTAACATTGAGCAGTTGCTTCTGCGTGTTCCTCGGTGTAAATGTAGCTAAAAAAAATTCATTCGACAGGAATCAGAAAAATAGCTATTTACATATTTTATTTTTTTAAAGGTCTTAAAAAGATATAGGTGTCCTAATTTTGCATATTTTGGCTCATTGTATTGTACCTAGCATTGAGCAAATGCCCCAGCGTGTTCATCCGTGTAAATGTAGCTACAAAAAATTCATTCGACAAGAATAAGAAAAATAGCTATTTAGTTATTTTCTTTTTTTTAAAGGCCTTAAAAAGATATAGGTGTCTCAATGTTGCTTATTTTGGCTCATTGTATTGCACTTAACATTGAGCAATTGCTCCTGCGTGTTCATCGGTGTAAATGTAGCTACTAAAAATTCATTGGACAAGAATAAGAAAAATATCTATTTCGTTATTTTCATTTTTTTAAAGGTTTTAAAAAGATATAGGTGTCTTAATTTTGGTTATTTAGGCTCACTTTATTGCACTTAACATTGAGCAATTTCTCCTGCGTGTTCATCGGTGTAAATGTAGCTAAAAAAAATTCATTCGACAAGAATAAGAAAAATAGCTATTTACTTATTTTTTTTTAAAGGTCTTGAAATGATATGGGTGTCTTAATTTTGCTTATTTTGGCTCATTGTATTGTACTTAACATTGAGCAGTTGCTTCTGCGTGTTCCTCGGTGTAAATGTAGCTAAAAAAAATTCATTCGACAGGAATCAGAAAAATAGCTATTTACATATTTTATTTTTTTAAAGGTCTTAAAAAGATATAGGTGTCCTAATTTTGCTTATTTTGGCTCATTGTATTGTACCTAACATTGATCAAATGCCCCTGCGTGTTCATCCGTGTAAATGTAGCTACAAAAAATTCATTCGACAAGAATAAGAAAAATAGCTATTTAGTTATTTTCTTTTTTTTAAAGGCCTTAAAAAGATATAGGTGTCTCAATGTTGCTTATTTTGGCTCATTGTATTGCACTTAACATTGAGCAATTGCTCCTGCGTGTTCATCGGTGTAAATGTAGCTACAAAAAATTCATTCGACAAGAATAAGAAAAATAGCTATTTACTTATTTTTTTTTAAAGGTCTTGAAATGATATGGGTGTCTTAATTTTGCTTATTTTGGCTCATTGTATTGTACCTAACATTGAGCAATTGCTCCTGCGTGTTCGTCGGTGTAAATTTAGCTACAAAAAATTCATTCGACAAGAATAAGAAAAATAGCTATTTAGTTATTTTCTTTTTTTAAAGGTCTTCAAAAGATATAGGTGTCTTAATTTTGCTTATTTTGGCTCATTGTATTGTACTTTACATTGAACAGTTGCTTCTGCGTGTTCTTCGGTGTAAATGTAGCTAAATAAAATTCATTCGACAGGAATCAGAAAAATAGCTATTTACATATTTTATTTTTTTAAAGGTCTTAAAAAGATATAGGTGTCCTAATTTTGCTTATTTAGGCTCATTGTATTGTACCTAACATTGAGCAAATGCCCCTGCGTGTTCATCGGTGTAAATGTAGCTACAAAAAATTCATTCGACAAGAATAAGAAAAATAGCTATTAAGTTATTTTCTTTTTTTTATAGGCCTTCAAAAGATATAGGTGTTTTAATTATGCTTATTTTGGCTCATTGTATTGAACTTAATATTGAGCAGTTGCTCCTGCGTGTTCATCCGTGTAAATGTAGCTACAAAAAATTCATTCGACAAAAATAAGAAAAATAGCAATTTTGTTATTTTCTTTTTTTTAAAGGCCTTAAAAAGATATAGGTGTCTTAATTTTGCTTATTTTGGCTCATTGTATTGCACTTAACATTGAGCAGTTGCTCCTGCGTGTTCATCGGTGTAAATGTAGCTAATAAAAATTCATTCGACAAGAATAAGAAAAATAGCTATTTACTTATTTTTTTTTTTAAAGGTCTTGAAATGAAATGGGTGTCTTAATTTTGCTTATTTTGGCTCATTGTATTGTACTTAACATTGAGCAGTTGCTTCTGCGTGTTCCTCGGTGTAAATGTAGCTAAAAAAAATTCATTCGACAGGAATCAGAAAAATAGCTATTTACATATTTTATTTTTTTAAAGGTCTTAAAAAGATATAGGTGTCCTAATTTTGCTTATTTTGGCTCATTGTATTGTACCTAACATTGATCAAATGCCCCTGCGTGTTCATCCGTGTAAATGTAGCTACAAAAAATTCATTCGACAAGAATAAGAAAAATAGCTATTTAGTTATTTTCTTTTTTTTAAAGGCCTTAAAAAGATATAGGTGTCTCAATGTTGCTTATTTTGGCTCATTGTATTGCACTTAACATTGAGCAATTGCTCCTGCGTGTTCATCGGTGTAAATGTAGCTACAAAAAATTCATTCGACAAGAATAAGAAAAATAGCTATTTACTTATTTTTTTTTAAAGGTCTTGAAATGATATGGGTGTCTTAATTTTGCTTATTTTGGCTCATTGTATTGTACCTAACATTGAGCAATTGCTCCTGCGTGTTCGTCGGTGTAAATTTAGCTACAAAAAATTCATTCGACAAGAATAAGAAAAATAGCTATTTAGTTATTTTCTTTTTTTAAAGGTCTTCAAAAGATATAGGTGTCTTAATTTTGCTTATTTTGGCTCATTGTATTGTACTTTACATTGAACAGTTGCTTCTGCGTGTTCTTCGGTGTAAATGTAGCTAAATAAAATTCATTCGACAGGAATCAGAAAAATAGCTATTTACATATTTTATTTTTTTAAAGGTCTTAAAAAGATATAGGTGTCCTAATTTTGCTTATTTTGGCTCATTGTATTGTACCTAACATTGAGCAAATGCCCCTGCGTGTTCATCGGTGTAAATGTAGCTACAAAAAATTCATTCGACAAGAATAAGAAAAATAGCTATTAAGTTATTTTCTTTTTTTTATAGGCCTTCAAAAGATATAGGTGTTTTAATTATGCTTATTTTGGCTCATTGTATTGAACTTAATATTGAGCAGTTGCTCCTGCGTGTTCATCCGTGTAAATGTAGCTACAAAAAATTCATTCGACAAAAATAAGAAAAATAGCAATTTTGTTATTTTCTTTTTTTTAAAGGCCTTAAAAAGATATAGGTGTCTTAATTTTGCTTATTTTGGCTCATTGTATTGCACTTAACATTGAGCCATTGCTCCTGCGTGTTCATCGGTGTAAATGTAGCTAATAAAAATTCATTCGACAAGAATAAGAAAAATAGCTATTTACTTATTTTTTTTTTTAAAGGTCTTGAAATGAAATGGGTGTCTTAATTTTGCTTATTTTGGCTCATTGTATTGTACTTAACATTGAGCAGTTGCTTCTGCGTGTTCCTCGGTGTAAATGTAGCTAAAAAAAATTCATTCGACAGGAATCAGAAAAAAAGCTATTTACATATTTTATTTTTAGAGAGTCTTAAAAAGATATGGGTGTCTTAATTTTGCTTATTTTTAATCATTGTATTGTTCTTAACATTAAACAGTTGCTTCTGCGTGTTCCTCGGTGTAAATGTAGCTAAAAAAAATTCATTCGACAGGAATCAGAAAAATAGCTATTTACATATTTTATTTTTTTAAAGGTCTTAAAAAGATAAAGGTGTCCTAATTTTGCTTATTTTGGCTCAATGTATTGTACCTAACATTGAGCAAATGCCCCTGCGTGTTCATCCGTGTAAATGTAGCTTCAAAAAATTCATTCGACAAGAATAAGAAAAATAGCTATTTAGTTATTTTCTTTTTTTTAAAGGCCTTAAAAAGATAAAGGTGTCTCAATTTTGCTTATTTTGGCTCACTGTATTGCACTTAACATTGCGCAATTGCTCCTGCGTGTTCATCGGTGTAAATGTAGCTAATAAAAATTCATTCGACAAGAATAAGAAAAATAGCTTTTTACTTATTTTTTTTTTTAAAGGTCTTGAAATGATATGGGTGTCTTAATTTTGCTTATTTTGGCTCAATGTATTGTACTTAACATTGAGCAAATGCCCCTGCGTGTTCATCCGTGTAAATGTAGCTTCAAAAAATTCATTCGACAAGAATAAGAAAAATAGCTATTTAGTTATTTTCTTTTTTTTAAAGGCCTTAAAAAGATATAGGTGTCTCAATGTTGCTTATTTTGGCTCACTGTATTGCACTTAACATTGAGCAATTGCTCCTGCGTGCTCATCGGTGTAAATGTAGCTACTAAAAATTCATTGGACAAGAATAAGAAAAATATCTATTTCGTTATTTTCTTTTTTTGAAAGGTTTTAAAAAGATATAGGTGTCTTAATTTTGGTTATTTAGGCTCACTTTATTGCACATAACATTGAGCAATTTCTCCTGCGTGTTCATCGGTGTAAATGTAGCTAAAAAAAATTCATTCGACAAGAATAAGAAAAATAGCTATTTACTTTTTTTTTTTTTTTTTTAAGGTCTTGAAATGATATGGGTGTCTTAATTTTGCTTATTTTGGCTCATCGTATTGTACCTAACATTGAGCAATTGCTCCTGCGTGTTCGTCGGTGTAAATTTAGCTACAAAAAATTCATTCGACAAGAATAAGAAAAATAGCTATTTAGTTATTTTCTTTTTTTAAAGGTCTTCAAAAGATATAGGTGTCTTAATTTTGCTTATTTTGGCTCATTGTATTGTACCTGACATTGACCAATTGCTCTTGCGTGTTCATCGGTGTAAATGTAGCTACAAAAAATTCATTCGACAAGAATAAGAAAAATAGCTATTTACTTATTTTATTTTTTTTAAAGGTCTTAAAAAGATTTAGGTGTCTTTAATTTGCTTATTTTGGCTCAATGTATTGTACTTTACATTAAGCAGTTGCTTCTGCGTGTTCCTCGGTGTAAATGTAGCTAAATAAAATTCATTCGACAGGAATCAGAAAAATAGCTATTTACATATTTTATTTTTTTAAAGGTCTTAAAAAGATATAGGTGTCCTAATTTTGCTTATTTTGGCTCATTGTATTGTACCTAACATTGAGCAAATGCCCCTGCGTGTTCATCGGTGTAAATGTAGCTACAAAAAATTCATTCGACAAGAATAAGAAAAATAGCTATTAAGTTATTTTCTTTTTTTTAAAGGCCTTCAAAAGATATAGGTGTTTTAATTATGCTTATTTTGGCTCATTGTATTAAACTTAATATTGAGCAGTTGCTCCTGCGTGTTCATCCGTGTAAATGTAGCTACAAAAAATTCATTCGACAAAAATAAGAAAAATAGCTATTTTGTTTTTTTCATTTTTTTAAAGGCCTTAAAAGATATAGGTGTCTTAATTTTGCTTATTTTGGCTCATTGTATTGCACTTAACATTGAGCAATTGCTCCTGCGTGTTCATCGGTGTAAATGTAGCTAATAAAAATTCATTCGACAAGAATAAGAAAAATAGCTATTTACTTATTTTATTTTTAGAGGTCTTAAAAAGATATGGGTGTCTTAATTTTGCTTATTTTTAATCATTGTATTGTTCTTAACATTAAACAGTTGCTTCTGCGTGTTCCTCGGTGTAAATGTAGCTAAAAAAAATTCATTCGACAGGAATCAGAAAAAAAGCTATTTACATATTTTATTTTTAGAGGTCTTAAAAAGATATGGGTGTCTTAATTTTGCTTATTTTTAATCATTGTATTGTTCTTAACATTAAACAGTTGCTTCTGCGTGTTCCTCGGTGTAAATGTAGCTAAAAACAATTCATTCGACAGGAATCAGAAAAATAGCTATTTACATATTTTATTTTTTTAAAGGTCTTAAAAAGATAAAGATGTCCTAATTTTGCTTATTTTGCCTCAATGTATTGTACCTAACATTGAGCAAATGCCCCTGCGTGTTCATCCGTGTAAATGTAGCTTCAAAAAATTCATTCGACAAGAATAAGAAAAATAGCTATTTAGTTATTTTCTTTTTTTTAAAGGCCTTAAAAAGATAAAGGTGTCTCAATTTTGCTTATTTTGGCTCACTGTATTGCACTTAACATTGCGCAATTGCTCCTGCGTGTTCATCGGTGTAAATGTAGGTAATAAAAATTCATTCGACAAGAATAAGAAAAATAGCTTTTTACTTATTTTTTTTTTTAAAGGTCTTGAAATGATATGGGTGTCTTAATTTTGCTTATTTTGGCTCAATGTATTGTACTTAACATTGAGCAGTTGCTTCTGCGTGTTCCTCGGTGTAAATGTAGCTAAAAAAAATTCATTCGACAGGAATCAGAAAAATAGCTATTTACATATTTTATTTTTTTAAAGGTCTTAAAAAGATATAGGTGTCCTAATTTTGCTTATTTTGGCTCAATGTATTGTACCTAACATTGAGCAAATGCCCCTGCGTGTTCATCCGTGTAAATGTAGCTACAAAAAATTCATTCGACAAGAATAAGAAAAATAGCTATTTAGTTATTTTCTTTTTTTTAAAGGCCTTAAAAAGATATAGGTGTCTCAATGTTGCTTATTTTGGCTCATTGTATTGCACTTAACATTGAGCAATTGCTCCTGCGTGTTCATCGGTGTAAATGTAGCTACAAAAAATTCATTCGACAAGAATAAGAAAAATAGCTATTTAGTTATTTTCTTTTTTTTAAAGGCCTTAAAAAGATATAGGTGTCTCAATGTTGCTTATTTTGGCTCATTGTATTGCACTTAACATTAAACAATTGCTCCTGCGTGTTCATCGGTGTAAATGTAGTTACAAAAAATTCATTCGACAAGAATAAGAAAAATAGCTATTTACTTATTTTTTTTTAAAGGTCTTGAAATGATATGGGTGTCTTAATTTTGCTTATTTTGGCTCATTGTATTGTACCTAACATTGAGCAATTGCTCCTGCGTGTTCGTCGGTGTAAATTTAGCTACAAAAAATTCATTCGACAAGAATAAGAAAAATAGCTATATAGTTATTTTCTTTTTTTAAAGGTCTTCAAAAGATATAGGTGTCTTAATTTTGCTTATTTTGGCTCATTGTATTGTACCTAACATTGACCAATTGCTCCTGCGTGTTCATCGGTGTAAATGTAGCTACAAAAAATTCATTCGACAAGAATAAGAAAAATAGCTATTTACTTATTTTATTTTTTTTAAAGGTCTTAAAAAGATTTAGGTGTCTTTAATTTGCTTATTTTGGCTCATTGTATTGTACTTTACATTGAGCAGTTGCTTCTGCGTGTTCTTCGGTGTAAATGTAGCTAAATAAAATTCATTCGACAGGAATCAGAAAAATAGCTATTTACATATTTTATTTTTTTAAAGGTCTTAAAAAGATATAGGTGTCCTAATTTTGCTTATTTTGGCTCATTGTATTGTACCTAACATTGAGCAAATGCCCCTGCGTGTTCATCGGTGTAAATGTAGCTACAAAAAATTCATTCGACAAGAATAAGAAAAATAGCTATTAAGTTATTTTCTTTTTTTTAAAGGCCTTCAAAAGATATAGGTGTTTTAATTATGCTTATTTTGGCTCAATGTATTGAACTTAATATTGAGCAGTTGCTCCTGCGTGTTCATCCGTGTAAATGTAGCTACAAAAAATTCATTCGACAAAAATAAGAAAAATAGCAATTTTGTTATTTTCTTTTTTTTAAAGGCCTTAAAAAGATATAGGTGTCTTAATTTTGCTTATTTTGGCTCACTGTATTGCACTTAACATTGAGCAATTGCTCCTGCGTGTTCATCGGTGTAAATGTAGCTAATAAAAATTCATTCGACAAGAATAAGAAAAATAGCTATTTACTTATTTTTTTTTTAAAGGTCTTGAAATGAAATGGGTGTCTTAATTTTGCTTATTTTGGCTCATTGTATTGTACTTAACATTGAGCAGTTGCTTCTGCGTGTTCCTCGGTGTAAATGTAGCTAAAAAAAATTCATTCGACAGGAATCAGAAAAAAAGCTATTTACATATTTTATTTTTAGAGGTCTTAAAAAGATATGGGTGTCTTAATTTTGCTTATTTTTAATCATTGTATTGTTATTAACATTAAACAGTTGCTTCTGCGTGTTCCTCGTTGTAAATGTAGCTAAAAAAAATTCATTCGACAGGAATCAGAAAAATAGCTATTTACATATTTTATTTTTTTAAAGGTCTTAAAAAGATAAAGGTGTCCTAATTTTGCTTATTTTGGCTCAATGTATTGTACCTAACATTGAGCAAATGCCCCTGCGTGTTCATCCGTGTAAATGTAGCTTCAAAAAATTCATTCGACAAGAATAAGAAAAATAGCTATTTAGTTATTTTCTTTTTTTTGAAGGCCTTAAAAAGATAAAGGTGTCTCAATTTTAATTATTTTGGCTCACTGTATTGCACTTAACATTGCGCAATTGCTCCTGCGTGTTCATCGGTGTAAATGTAGCTAATAAAAATTCATTCGACAAGAATAAGAAAAATAGCTTTTTACATATTTTATTTTTTTAAAGGTCTTAAAAAGATATAGGTGTCCTAATTTTGCTTATTTTGGCTCATTGTATTGTACCTAACATTGAGCAAATGCCCCTGCGTGTTCATCCGTGTAAATGTAGCTACAAAAAATTCATTCGACAAGAATAAGAAAAATAGCTATTTCGTTATTTTCTTTTTTTTAGAGGTCTTAAAAAGATATAGGTGTCCTAATTTTGCTTATTTTGGCTCATTGTATTGTACCTAACATTGAGCAAATGCCCCTGCGTGTTCATCCGTGTAAATGTAGCTACAAAAAATTCATTCGACAAGAATAAGAAAAATAGCTATTTCGTTATTTTCTTTTTTTTAGAGGTCTTAAAAAGATGTAGGTGTCCTAATTTTGCTTATTTTGGCTCAGTGTACTGTACCTAACATTGAGCAATTGCTTTTGCGTGTTCATCGGTGTAAATGTAGCTAAAAAAAATTCATTCGACAAGAATACGAAAAATATCTATATACTTATTTTATTTTTTTGAAAGGTCTTGATATGATATGTGTGTCATAATTTTGCTTATTTTGGCTCATTGTATTGTACTTAACATTGAGCAATTGCTCCTGCGTGCTCATCCGTGTAAATGTAGCTAAAAAAAATTCATTCGACAAGAATAAGAAAAATAGCTATTTACTTATTTTTTTTTAAAGGTCTTGAAATGATATGGGTGTCTTAATTTTGCTTATTTTGGCTCATTGTATTGTACTTGACATTGAGCAGTTGCTTCTGCGTGTTCCTCGGTGTAAATGTAGCTAAAAAAAATTCATTCGACAGGAATCAGAAAAATAGCTATTTACATATTTTATTTTTTTAAAGGTCTTAAAAAGATATAGGTGTCCTAATTTTGCTTATTTTGGCTCATTGTATTGTACCTAACATTTAGCAAATGCCCCTGCGTGTTCATCCGTGTAAATGTAGCTACAAAAAATTCATTCGACAAGAATAAGAAAAATAGCTATTTAGTTATATTCTTTTTTTTAAAGGCCTTAAAAAGATATAGGTGTCTCAATGTTGCTTATTTTGGCTCAATGTATTGCACTTAACATTGAGCAATTGCTCCTGCGTGTTCATCGGTGTAAATGTAGCTAATAAAAGTTCATTGGACAAGAATAAGAAAAATATCTATTTCGTTATTTTCTTTTTTTTAAAGGTTTTAAAAAGATATAGGTGTCTTAATTTTGGTTATTTAGGCTCACTTTATTGCACTTAACATTGAGCAATTTCTCCTGCGTGTTCGTCGGTGTAAATGTAGCTAAAAAAAATTCATTCGACAAGAATAAGAAAAATAGCTATTTACTTATTTTTTTTTAAAGGTCTTGAAATGATATGGGTGTCTTAATTTTGCTTATTTTGGCTCATTGTATCGTACTTAACATTGAGCAGTTGCTTCTGCGTGTTCCTCGGTGTAAATGTAGCTAAAAAAAATTCATTCGACAGGAATCAGAAAAATAGCTATTTACATATTTTATTTTTTTAAAGGTCTTAAAAAGATATAGGTGTCCTAATTTTGCTTATTTTGGCTCATTGTATTGTACCTAACATTGATCAAATGCCCCTGCGTGCTCATCCGTGTAAATGTAGCTACAAAAAATTCATTCGACAAGAATAAGAAAAATAGCTATTTAGTTATTTTCTTCTTTTTAAAGGCCTTAAAAAGATATAGGTGTCTCAATGTTGCTTATTTTGGCTCATTGTATTGCACTTAACATTGAGCAATTGCTCCTGCGTGTTCATCGGTGTAAATGTAGCTACAAAAAATTCATTCGACAAGAATAATAAAAATAGCTATTTACTTATTTTTTTTTAAAGGTCTTGAAATGATATGGGTGTCTTAATTTTGCTTATTTTGGCTCATTGTATTGTACTTAACATTGAGCAGTTGCTTCTGCGTGTTCCTCGGTGTAAATGTAGCTAAAAAAAATTCATTCGACAGGAATCAGAAAAAAAGCTATTTACATATTTTATTTTTAGAGGTCTTAAAAAGATATGGGTGTCTTAATTTTGCTTATTTTTAATCATTGTATTGTTATTAACATTAAACAGTTGCTTCTGCGTGTTCCTCGGTGTAAATGTAGCTAAAAAAAATTCATTCGACAGGAATCAGAAAAATAGCTATTTACATATTTTATTTTTTTAAAGGTCTTAAAAAGATAAAGGTGTCCTAATTTTGCTTATTTTGGCTCAATGTATTGTACCTAACATTGAGCAAATGCCCCTGCGTGTTCATCCGTGTAAATGTAGCTTCAAAAAATTCATTCGACAAGAATAAGAAAAATAGCTATTTAGTTATTTTCTTTTTTTTGAAGGCCTTAAAAAGATAAAGGTGTCTCAATTTTAATTATTTTGGCTCACTGTATTGCACTTAACATTGCGCAATTGCTCCTGCGTGTTCATCGGTGTAAATGTAGCTAATAAAAATTCATTCGACAAGAATAAGAAAAATAGCTTTTTACATATTTTATTTTTTTAAAGGTCTTAAAAAGATATAGGTGTCCTAATTTTGCTTATTTTGGCTCATTGTATTGTACCTAACATTGAGCAAATGCCCCTGCGTGTTCATCCGTGTAAATGTAGCTACAAAAAATTCATTCGACAAGAATAAGAAAAATAGCTATTTCGTTATTTTCTTTTTTTTAGAGGTCTTAAAAAGATATAGGTGTCCTAATTTTGCTTATTTTGGCTCATTGTATTGTACCTAACATTGAGCAAATGCCCCTGCGTGTTCATCCGTGTAAATGTAGCTACAAAAAATTCATTCGACAAGAATAAGAAAAATAGCTATTTCGTTATTTTCTTTTTTTTAGAGGTCTTAAAAAGATGTAGGTGTCCTAATTTTGCTTATTTTGGCTCAGTGTACTGTACCTAACATTGAGCAATTGCTTTTGCGTGTTCATCGGTGTAAATGTAGCTAAAAAAAATTCATTCGACAAGAATACGAAAAATATCTATATACTTATTTTATTTTTTTGAAAGGTCTTGATATGATATGTGTGTCATAATTTTGCTTATTTTGGCTCATTGTATTGTACTTAACATTGAGCAATTGCTCCTGCGTGCTCATCCGTGTAAATGTAGCTAAAAAAAATTCATTCGACAAGAATAAGAAAAATAGCTATTTACTTATTTTTTTTTAAAGGTCTTGAAATGATATGGGTGTCTTAATTTTGCTTATTTTGGCTCATTGTATTGTACTTGACATTGAGCAGTTGCTTCTGCGTGTTCCTCGGTGTAAATGTAGCTAAAAAAAATTCATTCGACAGGAATCAGAAAAATAGCTATTTACATATTTTATTTTTTTAAAGGTCTTAAAAAGATATAGGTGTCCTAATTTTGCTTATTTTGGCTCATTGTATTGTACCTAACATTGAGCAAATGCCCCTGCGTGTTCATCCGTGTAAATGTAGCTACAAAAAATTCATTCGACAAGAATAAGAAAAATAGCTATTTAGTTATATTCTTTTTTTTAAAGGCCTTAAAAAGATATAGGTGTCTCAATGTTGCTTATTTTGGCTCAATGTATTGCACTTAACATTGAGCAATTGCTCCTGCGTGTTCATCGGTGTAAATGTAGCTAATAAAAATTCATTGGACAAGAATAAGAAAAATATCTATTTCGTTATTTTCTTTTTTTTAAAGGTTTTAAAAAGATATAGGTGTCTTAATTTTGGTTATTTAGGCTCACTTTATTGCACTTAACATTGAGCAATTTCTCCTGCGTGTTCGTCGGTGTAAATGTAGCTAAAAAAAATTCATTCGACAAGAATAAGAAAAATAGCTATTTACTTATTTTTTTTTAAAGGTCTTGAAATGATATGGGTGTCTTAATTTTGCTTATTTTGGCTCATTGTATCGTACTTAACATTGAGCAGTTGCTTCTGCGTGTTCCTCGGTGTAAATGTAGCTAAAAAAAATTCATTCGACAGGAATCAGAAAAATAGCTATTTACATATTTTATTTTTTTAAAGGTCTTAAAAAGATATAGGTGTCCTAATTTTGCTTATTTTGGCTCATTGTATTGTACCTAACATTGATCAAATGCCCCTGCGTGCTCATCCGTGTAAATGTAGCTACAAAAAATTCATTCGACAAGAATAAGAAAAATAGCTATTTAGTTATTTTCTTTTTTTTAAAGGCCTTAAAAAGATATAGGTGTCTCAATGTTGCTTATTTTGGCTCATTGTATTGCACTTAACATTGAGCAATTGCTCCTGCGTGTTCATCGGTGTAAATGTAGCTACAAAAAATTCATTCGACAAGAATAATAAAAATCGCTATTTACTTATTTTTTTTTAAAGGTCTTGAAATGATATGGGTGTCTTAATTTTGCTTATTTTGGCTCATTGTATTGTACCTAACATTGAGCAATTGCTCCTGCGTGTTCGTCGGTGTAAATTTAGCTACAAAAAATTCATTCGACAAGAATAAGAAAAATAGCTATTTAGTTATTTTCTTTTTTTAAAGGTCTTCAAAAGATATAGGTGTCTTAATTTTGCTTATTTTGGCTCATTGTATTGTACCTAACATTGACCAATTGCTCCTGCGTGTTCATCGGTGTAAATGTAGCTACAAAAAATTCATTCGACAAGAATAAGAAAAATAGCTATTTACTTATTTTATTTTTTTTAAAGGTCTTAAAAAGATTTAGGTGTCTTTAATTTGCTTATTTTGGCTCATTGTATTGTACTTTACATTGAGCAGTTGCTTCTGCGTGTTCCTCGGTGTAAATGTAGCTAAATAAAATTCATTCGACAGGAATCAGAAAAATAGCTATTTACATATTTTATTTTTTTAAAGGTCTTAAAAAGATATAGGTGTCCTAATTTTGCTTATTTTGGCTCACTGTATTGTACCTAACATTGAGCAAATGCCCCTGCGTGTTCATCGGTGTAAATGTAGCTACAAAAAATTCATTCGACAAGAATAAGAAAAATAGCTATTAAGTTATTTTCTTTTTTTTAAAGGCCTTCAAAAGATATAGGTGTTTTAATTATGCTTATTTTGGCTCATTGTATTGAACTTAATATTGAGCAATTGCTCTTGCGTGTTCATCCGTGTAAATGTAGCTACAAAAAATTCATTCGGCAAAAATAAGAAAAATAGCTATTTTGTTATTTTCTTTTTTTTAAAGGCCTTAAAAAGATATAGGTGTCTTAATTTTGCTTATTTTGGCTCATTGTATTGCACTTAACATTGAGCAATTGCTCCTGCGTGTTCATCGGTGTAAATGTAGCTAATAAAAATTCATTCGACAAGAATAAGAAAAATAGCTATTTACTTATTTTTTTTTAAAGGTCTTGAAATGAAATGGGTGTCTTAATTTTGCTTATTTTGGCTCATTGTATTGTACTTAACATTGAGAAGTTGCTTCTGCGTGTTCCTCGGTGTAAATGTAGCTAAAAAAAATTCATTCGACAGGAATCAGAAAAAAAGCTATTTACATATTTTATTTTTAGAGGTCTTAAAAAGATATGGGTGTCTTAATTTTGCTTATTTTTAATCATTGTATTGTGCTTAACATTAAACAGTTGCTTCTGCGTGTTCCTCGGTGTAAATGTAGCTAAAAAAAATTCATTCGACAGGAATCAGAAAAATAGCTATTTACATATTTTATTTTTTTAAAGGTCTTAAAAAGATAAAGGTGTCCTAATTTTGCTTATTTTGCCTCAATGTATTGTACCTAACATTGAGCAAATGCCCCTGCGTGTTCATCCGTGTAAATGTAGCTTCAAAAAATTCATTCGACAAGAATAAGAAAAATAGCTATTTAGTTATTTTCTTTTTTTTAAAGGCCTTAAAAAGATAAAGGTGTCTCAATTTTGCTTATTTTGGCTCACTGTATTGCACTTAACATTGCGCAATTGCTCCTGCGTGTTCATCGGTGTAAATGTAGCTAATAAAAATTCATTCGACAAGAATAAGAAAAATAGCTTTTTACTTATTTTTTTTTTTAAAGGTCTTGAAATGATATAGGTGTCTTAATTTTGCTTATTTAGGCTCAATGTATTGTACTTAACATTGAGCAGTTGCTTCTGCGTGTTCCTCGGTGTAAATGTAGCTAAAAAAAATTCATTCGACAGGAATCAGAAAAATAGCTATTTACATATTTTATTTTTTTAAAGGTCTTAAAAAGATATAGGTGTCCTAATTTTGCTTATTTTGGCTCATTGTATTGTACCTAACATTGAGCAAATGCCCCTGCGTGTTCATCCGTGTAAATGTAGCTACAAAAAATTCATTCGACAAGAATAAGAAAAATAGCTATTTCGTTATTTTCTTTTTTTTAGAGGTCTTAAAAAGATGTAGGTGTCCTAATTTTGCTTATTTTGGCTCAGTGTACTGTACCTAACATTGAGCAATTGCTTTTGCGTGTTCATCGGTGTAAATGTAGCTAAAAAAAATTCATTCGACAAGAATACGAAAAATATCTATATACTTATTTTATTATTTTGAAAGGTCTTGATATGATATGTGTGTCATAATTTTGCTTATTTTGGCTCATTGTATTGTACTTAACATTGAGCAATTGCTCCTGCGTGCTCATCCGTGTAAATGTAGCTAAAAAAAATTCATTCGACAAGAATAAGAAAAATAGCTATTTACTTATTTTTTTTTAAAGGTCTTGAAATGATATGGGTGTCTTAATTTTGCTTATTTTGGCTCATTGTATTGTACTTGACATTGAGCAGTTGCTTCTGCGTGTTCTTCGGTGTAAATGTAGCTAAAAAAAATTCATTCGACAGGAATCAGAAAAATAGCTATTTACATATTTTATTTTTTTAAAGGTCTTAAAAAGATATAGGTGTCCTAATTTTGCTTATTTTGGCTCATTGTATTGTACCTAACATTGATCAAATGCCCCTGCGTGTTCATCCGTGTAAATGTAGCTACAAAAAATTCATTCGACAAGAATAAGAAAAATAGCTATTTAGTTATTTTCTTTTTTTTAAAGGCCTTAAAAAGATATAGGTGTCTCAATGTTGCTTATTTTGGCTCATTGTATTGCACTTAACATTGAGCAATTGCTCCTGCGTGTTCATCGGTGTAAATGTAGCTACAAAAAATTCATTCGACAAGAATAATAAAAATAGCTATTTACTTATTTTTTTTTAAAGGTCTTGAAATGATATGGGTGTCTTAATTTTGCTTATTTTGGCTCATTGTATTGTACCTAACATTGAGCAATTGCTCCTGCGTGTTCGTCGGTGTAAATTTAGCTACAAAAAATTCATTCGACAAGAATAAGAAAAATAGCTATTTACTTATTTTATTTTTTTTAAAGGTCTTAAAAAGATTTAGGTGTCTTTAATTTGCTTATTTTGGCTCATTGTATTGTACTTTACATTGAGCAGTTGCTTCTGCGTGTTCCTCGGTGTAAATGTAGCTAAATAAAATTCATTCGACAGGAATCAGAAAAATAGCTATTTACATATTTTATTTTTTTAAAGGTCTTAAAAAGATATAGGTGTCCTAATTTTGCTTATTTTGGCTCATTGTATTGTACCTAACATTGAGCAAATGCCCCTGCGTGTTCATCCGTGTAAATGTAGCTACAAAAAATTCATTCGACAAGAATAAGAAAAATAGCTATTTCGTTATTTTCTTTTTTTTAAAGGTCTTAAAAAGATGTAGGTGTCCTAATTTTGCTTATTTTGGCTCAGTGTACTGTACCTAACATTGAGCAATTGCTTTTGCGTGTTCATCGGTGTAAATGTAGCTAAAAAAAATTCATTCGACAAGAATACGAAAAATATCTATATACTTATTTTATTTTTTTGAAAGGTCTTGATATGATATGTGTGTCATAATTTTGCTTATTTTGGCTCATTGTATTGTACTTAACATTGAGCAATTGCTCCTGCGTGCTCATCCGTGTAAATGTAGCTAAAAAAAATTCATTCGACAAGAATAAGAAAAATAGCTATTTACTTATTTTTTTTTAAAGGTCTTGAAATGATATGGGTGTCTTAATTTTGCTTATTTTGGCTCATTGTATTGTACTTGACATTGAGCAGTTGCTTCTGCGTGTTCCTCGGTGTAAATGTAGCTAAAAAAAATTCATTCGACAGGAATCAGAAAAATAGCTATTTACATATTTTATTTTTTTAAAGGTCTTAAAAAGATATAGGTGTCCTAATTTTGCTTATTTTGGCTCATTGTATTGTACCTAACATTGAGCAAATGCCCCTGCGTGTTCATCCGTGTAAATGTAGCTACAAAAAATTCATTCGACAAGAATAAGAAAAATAGCTATTTAGTTATATTCTTTTTTTTAAAGGCCTTAAAAAGATATAGGTGTCTCATTGTTGCTTATTTTGGCTCAATGTATTGCACTTAACATTGAGCTATTGCTCCTGCGTGTTCATCGGTGTAAATGTAGCTAATAAAAATTCATTGGACAAGAATAAGAAAAATATCTATTTCGTTATTTTCTTTTTTTTAAAGGTTTTAAAAAGATATAGGTGTCTTAATTTTGGTTATTTAGGCTCACTTTATTGCACTTAACATTGAGCAATTTCTCCTGCGTGTTCGTCGGTGTAAATGTAGCTAAAAAAAATTCATTCGACAAGAATAAGAAAAATAGCTATTTACTTATTTTTTTTTAAAGGTCTTGAAATGATATGGGTGTCTTAATTTTGCTTATTTTGGCTCATTGTATTGTACTTAACATTGAGCAGTTGCTTCTGCGTGTTCCTCGGTGTAAATGTAGCTAAAAAAAATTCATTCGACAGGAATCAGAAAAATAGCTATTTACATATTTTATTTTTTTAAAGGTCTTAAAAAGATATAGGTGTCCTAATTTTGCTTATTTTGGCTCATTGTATTGTACCTAACATTGATCAAATGCCCCTGCGTGCTCATCCGTGTAAATGTAGCTACAAAAAATTCATTCGACAAGAATAAGAAAAATAGCTATTTAGTTATTTTCTTTTTTTTAAAGGCCTTAAAAAGATATAGGTGTCTCAATGTTGCTTATTTTGGCTCATTGTATTGCACTTAACATTGAGCAATTGCTCCTGCGTGTTCATCGGTGTAAATGTAGCTACAAAAAATTCATTCGACAAGAATAATAAAAATAGCTATTTACTTATTTTTTTTTAAAGGTCTTGAAATGATATGGGTGTCTTAATTTTGCTTATTTTGGCTCATTGTATTGTACCTAACATTGAGCAATTGCTCCTGCGTGTTCGTCGGTGTAAATTTAGCTACAAAAAATTCATTCGACAAGAATAAGAAAAATAGCTATTTAGTTATTTTCTTTTTTTAAAGGTCTTCAAAAGATATAGGTGTCTTAATTTTGCTTATTTTGGCTCATTGTATTGTACCTAACATTGACCAATTGCTCCTGCGTGTTCATCGGTGTAAATGTAGCTACAAAAAATTCATTCGACAAGAATAAGAAAAATAGCTATTTACTTATTTTATTTTTTTTAAAGGTCTTAAAAAGATTTAGGTGTCTTTAATTTGCTTATTTTGGCTCATTGTATTGTACTTTACATTGAGCAGTTGCTTCTGCGTGTTCCTCGGTGTAAATGTAGCTAAATAAAATTCATTCGACAGGAATCAGAAAAATAGCTATTTACATATTTTATTTTTTTAAAGGTCTTAAAAAGATAAAGGTGTCCTAATTTTGCTTATTTTGGCTCATTGTATTGTACCTAACATTGAGCAAATGCCCCTGCGTGTTCATCGGTGTAAATGTAGCTACAAAAAATTCATTCGACAAGAATAAGAAAAATAGCTATTAAGTTATTTTCTTTTTTTTAAAGGCCTTCAAAAGATATAGGTGTTTTAATTATGCTTATTTTGGCTCATTGTATTGAACTTAATATTGAGCAATTGCTCTTGCGTGTTCATCCGTGTAAATGTAGCTACAAAAAATTCATTCGACAAAAATAAGAAAAATAGCTATTTTGTTATTTTCTTTTTTTTAAAGGCCTTAAAAAGATATAGGTGTCTTAATTTTGCTTATTTTGGCTCATTGTATTGCACTTAACATTGAGCAATTGCTCCTGCGTGTTCATCGGTGTAAATGTAGCTAATAAAAATTCATTCGACAAGAATAAGAAAAATAGCTATTTACTTATTTTTTTTTAAAGGTCTTGAAATGAAATGGGTGTCTTAATTTTGCTTATTTTGGCTCATTGTATTGTACTTAACATTGAGAAGTTGCTTCTGCGTGTTCCTCGGTGTAAATGTAGCTAAAAAAAATTCATTCGACAGGAATCAGAAAAAAAGCTATTTACATATTTTATTTTTAGAAGTCTTAAAAAGATATGGGTGTCTTAATTTTGCTTATTTTTAATCATTGTATTGTGCTTAACATTAAACAGTTGCTTCTGCGTGTTCCTCGGTGTAAATGTAGCTAAAAAAAATTCATTCGACAGGAATCAGAAAAATAGCTATTTACATATTTTATTTTTTTAAAGGTCTTAAAAAGATAAAGGTGTCCTAATTTTGCTTATTTTGCCTCAATGTATTGTACCTAACATTGAGCAAATGCCCCTGCGTGTTCATCCGTGTAAATGTAGCTTCAAAAAATTCATTCGACAAGAATAAGAAAAATAGCTATTTAGTTATTTTCTTTTTTTTAAAGGCCTTAAAAAGATAAAGGTGTCTCAATTTTGCTTATTTTGGCTCACTGTATTGCACTTAACATTGCGCAATTGCTCCTGCGTGTTCATCGGTGTAAATGTAGCTAATAAAAATTCATTCGACAAGAATAAGAAAAATAGCTTTTTACTTATTTTTTTTTTTTAAAGGTCTTGAAATGATATGGGTGTCTTAATTTTGCTTATTTAGGCTCAATGTATTGTACTTAACATTGAGCAGTTGCTTCTGCGTGTTCCTCGGTGTAAATGTAGCTAAAAAAAATTCATTCGACAGGAATCAGAAAAATAGCTATTTACATATTTTATTTTTTTAAAGGTCTTAAAATGATATGGGTGTCTTAATTTTGCTTATTTAGGCTCAATGTATTGTACTTAACATTGAGCAAATGCCCCTGCGTGTTCATCCGTGTAAATGTAGCTACAAAAAATTCATTCGACAAGAATAAGAAAAATAGCTATTTCGTTATTTTCTTTTTTTTAGAGGTCTTAAAAAGATGTAGGTGTCCTAATTTTGCTTATTTTGGCTCAGTGTACTGTACCTAACATTGAGCAATTGCTTTTGCGTGTTCATCGGTGTAAATGTAGCTAAAAAAAATTCATTCGACAAGAATACGAAAAATATCTATATACTTATTTTATTTTTTTGAAAGGTCTTGATATGATATGTGTGTCATAATTTTGCTTATTTTGGCTCATTGTATTGTACTTAACATTGAGCAATTGCTCCTGCGTGCTCATCCGTGTAAATGTAGCTAAAAAAAATTCATTCGACAAGAATAAGAAAAATAGCTATTTACTTATTTTTTTTTAAAGGTCTTGAAATGATATGGGTGTCTTAATTTTGCTTATTTTGGCTCATTGTATTGTACTTGACATTGAGCAGTTGCTTCTGCGTGTTCTTCGGTGTAAATGTAGCTAAAAAAAATTCATTCGACAGGAATCAGAAAAATAGCTATTTACATATTTTATTTTTTTAAAGGTCTTAAAAAGATATAGGTGTCCTAATTTTGCTTATTTTGGCTCATTGTATTGTACCTAACATTGATCAAATGCCCCTGCGTGTTCATCCGTGTAAATGTAGCTACAAAAAATTCATTCGACAAGAATAAGAAAAATAGCTATTTAGTTATTTTCTTTTTTTTAAAGGCCTTAAAAAGATATAGGTGTCTCAATGTTGCTTATTTTGGCTCATTGTATTGCACTTAACATTGAGCAATTGCTCCTGCGTGTTCATCGGTGTAAATGTAGCTACAAAAAATTCATTCGACAAGAATAATAAAAATAGCTATTTACTTATTTTTTTTTAAAGGTCTTGAAATGATATGGGTGTCTTAATTTTGCTTATTTTGGCTCATTGTATTGTACCTAACATTGAGCAATTGCTCCTGCGTGTTCGTCGGTGTAAATTTAGCTACAAAAAATTCATTCGACAAGAATAAGAAAAATAGCTATTTACTTATTTTATTTTTTTTAAAGGTCTTAAAAAGATTTAGGTGTCTTTAATTTGCTTATTTTGGCTCATTGTATTGTACTTTACATTGAGCAGTTGCTTCTGCGTGTTCCTCGGTGTAAATGTAGCTAAATAAAATTCATTCGACAGGAATCAGAAAAATAGCTATTTACATATTTTATTTTTTTAAAGGTCTTAAAAAGATATAGGTGTCCTAATTTTGCTTATTTTGGCTCATTGTATTGTACCTAACATTGAGCAAATGCCCCTGCGTGTTCATCGGTGTAAATGTAGCTACAAAAAATTCATTCGACAAGAATAAGAAAAATAGCTATTTACATATTTTATTTTTTTAAAGGTCTTAAAATGATATGGGTGTCTTAATTTTGCTTATTTAGGCTCAATGTATTGTACTTAACATTGAGCAAATGCCCCTGCGTGTTCATCCGTGTAAATGTAGCTACAAAAAATTCATTCGACAAGAATAAGAAAAATAGCTATTTCGTTATTTTCTTTTTTTTAGAGGTCTTAAAAAGATGTAGGTGTCCTAATTTTGCTTATTTTGGCTCAGTGTACTGTACCTAACATTGAGCAATTGCTTTTGCGTGTTCATCGGTGTAAATGTAGCTAAAAAAAATTCATTCGACAAGAATACGAAAAATATCTATATACTTATTTTATTTTTTTGAAAGGTCTTGATATGATATGTGTGTCATAATTTTGCTTATTTTGGCTCATTGTATTGTACTTAACATTGAGCAATTGCTCCTGCGTGCTCATCCGTGTAAATGTAGCTAAAAAAAATTCATTCGACAAGAATAAGAAAAATAGCTATTTACTTATTTTTTTTTAAAGGTCTTGAAATGATATGGGTGTCTTAATTTTGCTTATTTTGGCTCATTGTATTGTACTTGACATTGAGCAGTTGCTTCTGCGTGTTCTTCGGTGTAAATGTAGCTAAAAAAAATTCATTCGACAGGAATCAGAAAAATAGCTATTTACATATTTTATTTTTTTAAAGGTCTTAAAAAGATATAGGTGTCCTAATTTTGCTTATTTTGGCTCATTGTATTGTACCTAACATTGATCAAATGCCCCTGCGTGTTCATCCGTGTAAATGTAGCTACAAAAAATTCATTCGACAAGAATAAGAAAAATAGCTATTTAGTTATTTTCTTTTTTTTAAAGGCCTTAAAAAGATATAGGTGTCTCAATGTTGCTTATTTTGGCTCATTGTATTGCACTTAACATTGAGCAATTGCTCCTGCGTGTTCATCGGTGTAAATGTAGCTACAAAAAATTCATTCGACAAGAATAATAAAAATAGCTATTTACTTATTTTTTTTTAAAGGTCTTGAAATGATATGGGTGTCTTAATTTTGCTTATTTTGGCTCATTGTATTGTACCTAACATTGAGCAATTGCTCCTGCGTGTTCGTCGGTGTAAATTTAGCTACAAAAAATTCATTCGACAAGAATAAGAAAAATAGCTATTTACTTATTTTATTTTTTTTAAAGGTCTTAAAAAGATTTAGGTGTCTTTAATTTGCTTATTTTGGCTCATTGTATTGTACTTTACATTGAGCAGTTGCTTCTGCGTGTTCCTCGGTGTAAATGTAGCTAAATAAAATTCATTCGACAGGAATCAGAAAAATAGCTATTTACATATTTTATTTTTTTAAAGGTCTTAAAAAGATATAGGTGTCCTAATTTTGCTTATTTTGGCTCATTGTATTGTACCTAACATTGAGCAAATGCCCCTGCGTGTTCATCGGTGTAAATGTAGCTACAAAAAATTCATTCGACAAGAATAAGAAAAATAGCTATTAAGTTATTTTCTTTTTTTTAAAGGCCTTCAAAAGATATAGGTGTTTTAATTATGCTTATTTTGGCTCATTGTATTGAACTTAATATTGAGCAGTTGCTCCTGCGTGTTCATCCGTGTAAATGTAGCTACAAAAAATTCATTCGACAAAAATAAGAAAAATAGCTATTTTGTTATTTTCTTTTTTTTAAAGGCCTTAAAAAGATATAGGTGTCTTAATTTTGCTTATTTTGGCTCATTGTATTGCACTTAACATTGAGCAATTGCTCCTGCGTGTTCATCGGTGTAAATGTAGCTAATAAAAATTCATTCGACAAGAATAAGAAAAATAGCTATTTACTTATTTTTTTTTTAAAGGTCTTGAAATGAAATGGGTGTCTTAATTTTGCTTATTTTGGCTCATTGTATTGTACTTAACATTGAGCAGTTGCTTCTGCGTGTTCCTCGGTGTAAATGTAGCTAAAAAAAATTCATTCGACAGGAATCAGAAAAAAAGCTATTTACATATTTTATTTTTAGAGGTCTTAAAAAGATATGGGTGTCTTAATTTTGCTTATTTTTAATCATTGTATTGTGCTTAACATTAAACAGTTGCTTCTGCGTGTTCCTCGGTGTAAATGTAGCTAAAAAAAATTCATTCGACAGGAATCAGAAAAATAGCTATTTACATATTTTATTTTTTTAAAGGTCTTAAAAAGATAAAGGTGTCCTAATTTTGCTTATTTTGCCTCAATGTATTGTACCTAACATTGAGCAAATGCCCCTGCGTGTTCATCCGTGTAAATGTAGCTTCAAAAAATTCATTCGACAAGAATAAGAAAAATAGCTATTTAGTTATTTTCTTTTTTTTAAAGGCCTTAAAAAGATAAAGGTGTCTCAATTTTGCTTATTTTGGCTCACTGTATTGCACTTAACATTGCGCAATTGCTCCTGCGTGTTCATCGGTGTAAATGTAGCTAATAAAAATTCATTCGACAAGAATAAGAAAAATAGCTTTTTACTTATTTTTTTTTTTTAAAGGTCTTGAAATGACATGGGTGTCTTAATTTTGCTTATTTTGGCTCAATGTATTGTACTTAACATTGAGCAGTTGCTTCTGCGTGTTCCTCGGTGTAAATGTAGCTAAAAAAAATTCATTCGACAAGAATAAGAAAAATAGCTATTAAGTTATTTTCTTTTTTTTAAAGGCCTTCAAAAGATATAGGTGTTTTAATTATGCTTATTTTGGCTCATTGTATTGAACTTAATATTGAGCAGTTGCTCTTGCGTGTTCATCCGTGTAAATGTAGCTACAAAAAATTCATTCGACAAAAATAAGAAAAATAGCTATTTTGTTATTTTCTTTTTTTTAAAGGCCTTAAAAAGATATAGGTGTCTTAATTTTGCTTATTTTGGCTCAATGTATTGTACCTAACATTGAGCAAATGCCCCTGCGTGTTCATCCGTGTAAATGTAGCTTCAAAAAATTCATTCGACAAGAATAAGAAAAATAGCTATTTCGTTATTTTCTTTTTTTTAGAGGTCTTAAAAAGATGTAGGTGTCCTAATTTTGCTTATTTTGGCTCAGTGTACTGTACCTAACATTGAGCAATTGCTTTTGCGTGTTCATCGGTGTAAATGTAGCTAAAAAAAATTCATTCGACAAGAATACGAAAAATATCTATATACTTATTTTATTTTTTTGAAAGGTCTTGATATGATATGTGTGTCATAATTTTGCTTATTTTGGCTCATTGTATTGTACTTAACATTGAGCAATTGCTCCTGCGTGCTCATCCGTGTAAATGTAGCTAAAAAAAATTCATTCGACAAGAATAAGAAAAATAGCTATTTACTTATTTTTTTTTAAAGGTCTTGAAATGATATGGGTGTCTTAATTTTGCTTATTTTGGCTCATTGTATTGTACTTGACATTGAGCAGTTGCTTCTGCGTGTTCTTCGGTGTAAATGTAGCTAAAAAAAATTCATTCGACAGGAATCAGAAAAATAGCTATTTACATATTTTATTTTTTTAAAGGTCTTAAAAAGATATAGGTGTCCTAATTTTGCTTATTTTGGCTCATTGTATTGTACCTAACATTGATCAAATGCCCCTGCGTGTTCATCCGTGTAAATGTAGCTACAAAAAATTCATTCGACAAGAATAAGAAAAATAGCTATTTAGTTATTTTCTTTTTTTTAAAGGCCTTAAAAAGATATAGGTGTCTCAATGTTGCTTATTTTGGCTCATTGTATTGCACTTAACATTGAGCAATTGCTCCTGCGTGTTCATCGGTGTAAATGTAGCTACAAAAAATTCATTCGACAAGAATAATAAAAATAGCTATTTACTTATTTTTTTTTAAAGGTCTTGAAATGATATGGGTGTCTTAATTTTGCTTATTTTGGCTCATTGTATTGTACCTAACATTGAGCAATTGCTCCTGCGTGTTCGTCGGTGTAAATTTAGCTACAAAAAATTCATTCGACAAGAATAAGAAAAATAGCTATTTACTTATTTTATTTTTTTTAAAGGTCTTAAAAAGATTTAGGTGTCTTTAATTTGCTTATTTTGGCTCATTGTATTGTACTTTACATTGAGCAGTTGCTTCTGCGTGTTCCTCGGTGTAAATGTAGCTAAATAAAATTCATTCGACAGGAATCAGAAAAATAGCTATTTACATATTTTATTTTTTTAAAGGTCTTAAAAAGATATAGGTGTCCTAATTTTGCTTATTTTGGCTCATTGTATTGTACCTAACATTGAGCAAATGCCCCTGCGTGTTCATCGGTGTAAATGTAGCTACAAAAAATTCATTCGACAAGAATAAGAAAAATAGCTATTAAGTTATTTTCTTTTTTTTAAAGGCCTTCAAAAGATATAGGTGTTTTAATTATGCTTATTTTGGCTCATTGTATTGAACTTAATATTGAGCAGTTGCTCCTGCGTGTTCATCCGTGTAAATGTAGCTACAAAAAATTCATTCGACAAAAATAAGAAAAATAGCTATTTTGTTATTTTCTTTTTTTTAAAGGCCTTAAAAAGATATAGGTGTCTTAATTTTGCTTATTTTGGCTCATTGTATTGCACTTAACATTGAGCAATTGCTCCTGCGTGTTCATCGGTGTAAATGTAGCTAATAAAAATTCATTCGACAAGAATAAGAAAAATAGCTATTTACTTATTTTTTTTTTAAAGGTCTTGAAATGAAATGGGTGTCTTAATTTTGCTTATTTTGGCTCATTGTATTGTACTTAACATTGAGCAGTTGCTTCTGCGTGTTCCTCGGTGTAAATGTAGCTAAAAAAAATTCATTCGACAGGAATCAGAAAAAAAGCTATTTACATATTTTATTTTTAGAGGTCTTAAAAAGATATGGGTGTCTTAATTTTGCTTATTTTTAATCATTGTATTGTGCTTAACATTAAACAGTTGCTTCTGCGTGTTCCTCGGTGTAAATGTAGCTAAAAAAAATTCATTCGACAGGAATCAGAAAAATAGCTATTTACATATTTTATTTTTTTAAAGGTCTTAAAAAGATAAAGGTGTCCTAATTTTGCTTATTTTGCCTCAATGTATTGTACCTAACATTGAGCAAATGCCCCTGCGTGTTCATCCGTGTAAATGTAGCTTCAAAAAATTCATTCGACAAGAATAAGAAAAATAGCTATTTAGTTATTTTCTTTTTTTTAAAGGCCTTAAAAAGATAAAGGTGTCTCAATTTTGCTTATTTTGGCTCACTGTATTGCACTTAACATTGCGCAATTGCTCCTGCGTGTTCATCGGTGTAAATGTAGCTAATAAAAATTCATTCGACAAGAATAAGAAAAATAGCTTTTTACTTATTTTTTTTTTTTAAAGGTCTTGAAATGACATGGGTGTCTTAATTTTGCTTATTTTGGCTCAATGTATTGTACTTAACATTGAGCAGTTGCTTCTGCGTGTTCCTCGGTGTAAATGTAGCTAAAAAAAATTCATTCGACAAGAATAAGAAAAATAGCTATTAAGTTATTTTCTTTTTTTTAAAGGCCTTCAAAAGATATAGGTGTTTTAATTATGCTTATTTTGGCTCATTGTATTGAACTTAATATTGAGCAGTTGCTCTTGCGTGTTCATCCGTGTAAATGTAGCTACAAAAAATTCATTCGACAAAAATAAGAAAAATAGCTATTTTGTTATTTTCTTTTTTTTAAAGGCCTTAAAAAGATATAGGTGTCTTAATTTTGCTTATTTTGGCTCATTGTATTGCACTTAACATTGAGCAATTGCTCCTGCGTGTTCATCGGTGTAAATGTAGCTAATAAAAATTCATTCGACAAGAATAAGAAAAATAGCTATTTACTTATTTTTTTTTTAAAGGTCTTGAAATGAAATGGGTGTCTTAATTTTGCTTATTTTGGCTCATTGTATTGTACTTAACATTGAGCAGTTGCTTCTGCGTGTTCCTCGGTGTAAATGTAGCTAAAAAAAATTCATTCGACAGGAATCAGAAAAAAAGCTATTTACATATTTTATTTTTAGAGGTCTTAAAAAGATATGGGTGTCTTAATTTTGCTTTTTTTAATCATTGTATTGTGCTTAACATTAAACAGTTGCTTCTGCGTGTTCCTCGGTGTAAATGTAGCTAAAAAAAATTCATTCGACAGGAATCAGAAAAATAGCTATTTACATATTTTATTTTTTTAAAGGTCTTAAAAAGATAAAGGTGTCCTAATTTTGCTTATTTTGCCTCAATGTATTGTACCTAACATTGAGCAAATGCCCCTGCGTGTTCATCCGTGTAAATGTAGCTTCAAAAAATTCATTCGACAAGAATAAGAAAAATAGCTATTTAGTTATTTTCTTTTTTTTAAAGGCCTTAAAAAGATAAAGGTGTCTCAATTTTGCTTATTTTGGCTCACTGTATTGCACTTAACATTGCGCAATTGCTCCTGCGTGTTCATCGGTGTAAATGTAGCTAATAAAAATTCATTCGACAAGAATAAGAAAAATAGCTTTTTACTTATTTTTTTTTTTAAAGGTCTTGAAATGATATGGGTGTCTTAATTTTGCTTATTTTGGCTCAATGTATTGTACTCAACATTGAGCAGTTGCTTCTGCGTGTTCCTCGGTGTAAATGTAGCTAAAAAAAATTCATTCGACAGGAATCAGAAAAATAGCTATTTAGTTATTTTCTTTTTTTTTAAGGCCTTAAAAAGATATAGGTGTCTCAATGTTGCTTATTTTGGCTCATTGTATTGCACTTAACATTGAGCAATTGCTCCTGCGTGCTCATCGGTGTAAATGTAGCTACTAAAAATTCATTGGACAAGAATAAGAAAAATATCTATTTCGTTATTTTCTTTTTTTTAAAGGTTTTAAAAAAAAATAGGTGTCTTAATTTTGGTTATTTAGGCTCACTTTATTGCACTTAACATTGAGCAATTTCTCCTGCGTGTTCATCGGTGTAAATGTAGCTAAAAAAAATTCATTCGACAAGAATAAGAAAAATAGCTATTTACTTATTTTTTTTTAATGGTCTTGAAATGATATGGGTGTCTTAATTTTGCTTATTTTGGCTCATTGTATTGTACTTGACATTGAGCAGTTGCTTCTGCGTGTTCCTCGGTGTAAATGTAGCTAAAAAAAATTCATTCGACAGGAATCAGAAAAATAGCTATTTACATATTTTATTTTTTTAAAGGTCTTAAAAAGATATAGGTGTCCTAATTTTGCTTATTTTGGCTCATTGTATTGTACCTAACATTGATCAAATGCCCCTGCGTGTTCATCCGTGTAAATGTAGCTACAAAAAATTCATTCGACAAGAATATGAAAAATAGCTATTTAGTTATTTTCTTTTTTTTAAAGGCCTTAAAAAGATATAGGTGTCTCAATGTTGCTTATTTTGGCTCATTGTATTGCACTTAACGTTGAGCAATTGCTCCTGCGTGTTCATCGGTGTAAATGTAGCTACAAAAAATTCATTCGACAAGAATAATAAAAATAGCTATTTACTTATTTTTTTTAAAGGTCTTGAAATGATATGGGTGTCTTAATTTTGCTTATTTTGGCTCATTGTATTGTACCTAACATTGAGCAATTGCTCCTGCGTGTTCGTCGGTGTAAATTTAGCTACAAAAAATTCATTCGACAAGAATAAGAAAAATAGCTATTTAGTTATTTTCTTTTTTTAAAGGTCTTCAAAAGATATAGGTGTCTTAATTTTGCTTATTTTGGCTCATTGTATTGTACCTAACATTGACCAATTGCTCCTGCGTGTTCATCGGTGTAAATGTAGCTACAAAAAATTCATTCGACAAGAATAAGAAAAATAGCTATTTACTTATTTTATTTTTTTAAAGGTCTTAAAAAGATTTAGGTGTCTTTAATTTGCTTATTTTGGCTCATTGTATTGTACTTTACATTGAGCAGTTGCTTCTGCGTGTTCTTCGGTGTAAATGTAGCTAAAAAAAATTCATTCGACAGGAATCAGAAAAATAGCTATTTACATATTTTATTTTTTTAAAGGTCTTAAAAAGATATAGGTGTCCTAATTTTGCTTATTTTGGCTCATTGTATTGTACCTAACATTGATCAAATGCCCCTGCGTGTTCATCCGTGTAAATGTAGCTACAAAAAATTCATTCGACAAGAATAAGAAAAATAGCTATTTAGTTATTTTCTTTTTTTTAAAGGCCTTAAAAAGATATAGGTGTCTCAATGTTGCTTATTTTGGCTCATTGTATTGCACTTAACATTGAGCAATTGCTCCTGCGTGTTCATCGGTGTAAATGTAGCTACAAAAAATTCATTCGACAAGAATAATAAAAATAGCTATTTACTTATTTTTTTTTAAAGGTCTTGAAATGATATGGGTGTCTTAATTTTGCTTATTTTGGCTCATTGTATTGTACCTAACATTGAGCAATTGCTCCTGCGTGTTCGTCGGTGTAAATTTAGCTACAAAAAATTCATTCGACAAGAATAAGAAAAATAGCTATTTACTTATTTTATTTTTTTTAAAGGTCTTAAAAAGATTTAGGTGTCTTTAATTTGCTTATTTTGGCTCATTGTATTGTACTTTACATTGAGCAGTTGCTTCTGCGTGTTCCTCGGTGTAAATGTAGCTAAATAAAATTCATTCGACAGGAATCAGAAAAATAGCTATTTACATATTTTATTTTTTTAAAGGTCTTAAAAAGATATAGGTGTCCTAATTTTGCTTATTTTGGCTCATTGTATTGTACCTAACATTGAGCAAATGCCCCTGCGTGTTCATCGGTGTAAATGTAGCTACAAAAAATTCATTCGACAAGAATAAGAAAAATAGCTATTAAGTTATTTTCTTTTTTTTAAAGGCCTTCAAAAGATATAGGTGTTTTAATTATGCTTATTTTGGCTCATTGTATTGAACTTAATATTGAGCAGTTGCTCCTGCGTGTTCATCCGTGTAAATGTAGCTACAAAAAATTCATTCGACAAAAATAAGAAAAATAGCTATTTTGTTATTTTCTTTTTTTTAAAGGCCTTAAAAAGATATAGGTGTCTTAATTTTGCTTATTTTGGCTCATTGTATTGCACTTAACATTGAGCAATTGCTCCTGCGTGTTCATCGGTGTAAATGTAGCTAATAAAAATTCATTCGACAAGAATAAGAAAAATAGCTATTTACTTATTTTTTTTTTAAAGGTCTTGAAATGAAATGGGTGTCTTAATTTTGCTTATTTTGGCTCATTGTATTGTACTTAACATTGAGCAGTTGCTTCTGCGTGTTCCTCGGTGTAAATGTAGCTAAAAAAAATTCATTCGACAGGAATCAGAAAAAAAGCTATTTACATATTTTATTTTTAGAGGTCTTAAAAAGATATGGGTGTCTTAATTTTGCTTATTTTTAATCATTGTATTGTGCTTAACATTAAACAGTTGCTTCTGCGTGTTCCTCGGTGTAAATGTAGCTAAAAAAAATTCATTCGACAGGAATCAGAAAAATAGCTATTTACATATTTTATTTTTTTAAAGGTCTTAAAAAGATAAAGGTGTCCTAATTTTGCTTATTTTGCCTCAATGTATTGTACCTAACATTGAGCAAATGCCCCTGCGTGTTCATCCGTGTAAATGTAGCTTCAAAAAATTCATTCGACAAGAATAAGAAAAATAGCTATTTAGTTATTTTCTTTTTTTTAAAGGCCTTAAAAAGATAAAGGTGTCTCAATTTTGCTTATTTTGGCTCACTGTATTGCACTTAACATTGCGCAATTGCTCCTGCGTGTTCATCGGTGTAAATGTAGCTAATAAAAATTCATTCGACAAGAATAAGAAAAATAGCTTTTTACTTATTTTTTTTTTTTAAAGGTCTTGAAATGACATGGGTGTCTTAATTTTGCTTATTTTGGCTCAATGTATTGTACTTAACATTGAGCAGTTGCTTCTGCGTGTTCCTCGGTGTAAATGTAGCTAAAAAAAATTCATTCGACAAGAATAAGAAAAATAGCTATTAAGTTATTTTCTTTTTTTTAAAGGCCTTCAAAAGATATAGGTGTTTTAATTATGCTTATTTTGGCTCATTGTATTGAACTTAATATTGAGCAGTTGCTCTTGCGTGTTCATCCGTGTAAATGTAGCTACAAAAAATTCATTCGACAAAAATAAGAAAAATAGCTATTTTGTTATTTTCTTTTTTTTAAAGGCCTTAAAAAGATATAGGTGTCTTAATTTTGCTTATTTTGGCTCATTGTATTGCACTTAACATTGAGCAATTGCTCCTGCGTGTTCATCGGTGTAAATGTAGCTACAAAAAATTCATTCGACAAGAATAATAAAAATAGCTATTTACTTATTTTTTTTTAAAGGTCTTGAAATGATATGGGTGTCTTAATTTTGCTTATTTTGGCTCATTGTATTGTACCTAACATTGAGCAATTGCTCCTGCGTGTTCGTCGGTGTAAATTTAGCTACAAAAAATTCATTCGACAAGAATAAGAAAAATAGCTATTTACTTATTTTATTTTTTTTAAAGGTCTTAAAAAGATTTAGGTGTCTTTAATTTGCTTATTTTGGCTCATTGTATTGTACTTTACATTGAGCAGTTGCTTCTGCGTGTTCCTCGGTGTAAATGTAGCTAAATAAAATTCATTCGACAGGAATCAGAAAAATAGCTATTTACATATTTTATTTTTTTAAAGGTCTTAAAAAGATATAGGTGTCCTAATTTTGCTTATTTTGGCTCATTGTATTGTACCTAACATTGAGCAAATGCCCCTGCGTGTTCATCGGTGTAAATGTAGCTACAAAAAATTCATTCGACAAGAATAAGAAAAATAGCTATTAAGTTATTTTCTTTTTTTTAAAGGCCTTCAAAAGATATAGGTGTTTTAATTATGCTTATTTTGGCTCATTGTATTGAACTTAATATTGAGCAGTTGCTCCTGCGTGTTCATCCGTGTAAATGTAGCTACAAAAAATTCATTCGACAAAAATAAGAAAAATAGCTATTTTGTTATTTTCTTTTTTTTAAAGGCCTTAAAAAGATATAGGTGTCTTAATTTTGCTTATTTTGGCTCATTGTATTGCACTTAACATTGAGCAATTGCTCCTGCGTGTTCATCGGTGTAAATGTAGCTAATAAAAATTCATTCGACAAGAATAAGAAAAATAGCTATTTACTTATTTTTTTTTTAAAGGTCTTGAAATGAAATGGGTGTCTTAATTTTGCTTATTTTGGCTCATTGTATTGTACTTAACATTGAGCAGTTGCTTCTGCGTGTTCCTCGGTGTAAATGTAGCTAAAAAAAATTCATTCGACAGGAATCAGAAAAAAAGCTATTTACATATTTTATTTTTAGAGGTCTTAAAAAGATATGGGTGTCTTAATTTTGCTTATTTTTAATCATTGTATTGTGCTTAACATTAAACAGTTGCTTCTGCGTGTTCCTCGGTGTAAATGTAGCTAAAAAAAATTCATTCGACAGGAATCAGAAAAATAGCTATTTACATATTTTATTTTTTTAAAGGTCTTAAAAAGATAAAGGTGTCCTAATTTTGCTTATTTTGCCTCAATGTATTGTACCTAACATTGAGCAAATGCCCCTGCGTGTTCATCCGTGTAAATGTAGCTTCAAAAAATTCATTCGACAAGAATAAGAAAAATAGCTATTTAGTTATTTTCTTTTTTTTAAAGGCCTTAAAAAGATAAAGGTGTCTCAATTTTGCTTATTTTGGCTCACTGTATTGCACTTAACATTGCGCAATTGCTCCTGCGTGTTCATCGGTGTAAATGTAGCTAATAAAAATTCATTCGACAAGAATAAGAAAAATAGCTTTTTACTTATTTTTTTTTTTTAAAGGTCTTGAAATGACATGGGTGTCTTAATTTTGCTTATTTTGGCTCAATGTATTGTACTTAACATTGAGCAGTTGCTTCTGCGTGTTCCTCGGTGTAAATGTAGCTAAAAAAAATTCATTCGACAAGAATAAGAAAAATAGCTATTAAGTTATTTTCTTTTTTTTAAAGGCCTTCAAAAGATATAGGTGTTTTAATTATGCTTATTTTGGCTCATTGTATTGAACTTAATATTGAGCAGTTGCTCTTGCGTGTTCATCCGTGTAAATGTAGCTACAAAAAATTCATTCGACAAAAATAAGAAAAATAGCTATTTTGTTATTTTCTTTTTTTTAAAGGCCTTAAAAAGATATAGGTGTCTTAATTTTGCTTATTTTGGCTCATTGTATTGCACTTAACATTGAGCAATTGCTCCTGCGTGTTCATCGGTGTAAATGTAGCTAATAAAAATTCATTCGACAAGAATAAGAAAAATAGCTATTTACTTATTTTTTTTTTAAAGGTCTTGAAATGAAATGGGTGTCTTAATTTTGCTTATTTTGGCTCATTGTATTGTACTTAACATTGAGCAGTTGCTTCTGCGTGTTCCTCGGTGTAAATGTAGCTAAAAAAAATTCATTCGACAGGAATCAGAAAAAAAGCTATTTACATATTTTATTTTTAGAGGTCTTAAAAAGATATGGGTGTCTTAATTTTGCTTTTTTTAATCATTGTATTGTGCTTAACATTAAACAGTTGCTTCTGCGTGTTCCTCGGTGTAAATGTAGCTAAAAAAAATTCATTCGACAGGAATCAGAAAAATAGCTATTTACATATTTTATTTTTTTAAAGGTCTTAAAAAGATAAAGGTGTCCTAATTTTGCTTATTTTGCCTCAATGTATTGTACCTAACATTGAGCAAATGCCCCTGCGTGTTCATCCGTGTAAATGTAGCTTCAAAAAATTCATTCGACAAGAATAAGAAAAATAGCTATTTAGTTATTTTCTTTTTTTTAAAGGCCTTAAAAAGATAAAGGTGTCTCAATTTTGCTTATTTTGGCTCACTGTATTGCACTTAACATTGCGCAATTGCTCCTGCGTGTTCATCGGTGTAAATGTAGCTAATAAAAATTCATTCGACAAGAATAAGAAAAATAGCTTTTTACTTATTTTTTTTTTTAAAGGTCTTGAAATGATATGGGTGTCTTAATTTTGCTTATTTTGGCTCAATGTATTGTACTTAACATTGAGCAGTTGCTTCTGCGTGTTCCTCGGTGTAAATGTAGCTAAAAAAAATTCATTCGACAGGAATCAGAAAAATAGCTATTTAGTTATTTTCTTTTTTTTTTAGGCCTTAAAAAGATATAGGTGTCTCAATGTTGCTTATTTTGGCTCATTGTATTGCACTTAACATTGAGCAATTGCTCCTGCGTGCTCATCGGTGTAAATGTAGCTACTAAAAATTCATTGGACAAGAATAAGAAAAATATCTATTTCGTTATTTTCTTTTTTTTAAAGGTTTTAAAAAAAAATAGGTGTCTTAATTTTGGTTATTTAGGCTCACTTTATTGCACTTAACATTGAGCAATTTCTCCTGCGTGTTCATCGGTGTAAATGTAGCTAAAAAAAATTCATTCGACAAGAATAAGAAAAATAGCTATTTACTTATTTTTTTTTAATGGTCTTGAAATGATATGGGTGTCTTAATTTTGCTTATTTTGGCTCATTGTATTGTACTTGACATTGAGCAGTTGCTTCTGCGTGTTCCTCGGTGTAAATGTAGCTAAAAAAAATTCATTCGACAGGAATCAGAAAAATAGCTATTTACATATTTTATTTTTTTAAAGGTCTTAAAAAGATATAGGTGTCCTAATTTTGCTTATTTTGGCTCATTGTATTGTACCTAACATTGATCAAATGCCCCTGCGTGTTCATCCGTGTAAATGTAGCTACAAAAAATTCATTCGACAAGAATAAGAAAAATAGCTATTTAGTTATTTTCTTTTTTTTAAAGGCCTTAAAAAGATATAGGTGTCTCAATGTTGCTTATTTTGGCTCATTGTATTGCACTTAACATTGAGCAATTGCTCCTGCGTGTTCATCGGTGTAAATGTAGCTACAAAAAATTCATTCGACAAGAATAATAAAAATAGCTATTTACTTATTTTTTTTAAAGGTCTTGAAATGATATGGGTGTCTTAATTTTGCTTATTTTGGCTCATTGTATTGTACCTAACATTGAGCAATTGCTCCTGCGTGTTCGTCGGTGTAAATTTAGCTACAAAAAATTCATTCGACAAGAATAAGAAAAATAGCTATTTAGTTATTTTCTTTTTTTAAAGGTCTTCAAAAGATATAGGTGTCTTAATTTTGCTTATTTTGGCTCATTGTATTGTACCTAACATTGACCAATTGCTCCTGCGTGTTCATCGGTGTAAATGTAGCTACAAAAAATTCATTCGACAAGAATAAGAAAAATAGCTATTTACTTATTTTATTTTTTTAAAGGTCTTAAAAAGATTTAGGTGTCTTTAATTTGCTTATTTTGGCTCATTGTATTGTACTTTACATTGAGCAGTTGCTTCTGCGTGTTCCTCGGTGTAAATGTAGCTAAATAAAATTCATTCGACAGGAATCAGAAAAATAGCTATTTACATATTTTATTTTTTTAAAGGTCTTAAAAAGATATAGGTGTCCTAATTTTGCTTATTTTGGCTCATTGTATTGTACCTAACATTGAGCAAATGCCCCTGCGTGTTCATCGGTGTAAATGTAGCTACAAAAAATTCATTCGACAAGAATAAGAAAAATAGCTATTAAGTTATTTTCTTTTTTTTAAAGGCCTTCAAAAGATATAGGTGTTTTAATTATGCTTATTTTGGCTCATTGTATTGAACTTAATATTGAGCAGTTGCTCCTGCGTGTTCATCCGTGTAAATGTAGCTACAAAAAATTCATTCGACAAAAATAAGAAAAATAGCTATTTTGTTATTTTCTTTTTTTTAAAGGCCTTAAAAAGATATAGGTGTCTTAATTTTGCTTATTTTGGCTCATTGTATTGCACTTAACATTGAGCAATTGCTCCTGCGTGTTCATCGGTGTAAATGTAGCTAATAAAAATTCATTCGACAAGAATAAGAAAAATAGCTATTTACTTATTTTTTTTTTAAAGGTCTTGAAATGAAATGGGTGTCTTAATTTTGCTTATTTTGGCTCATTGTATTGTACTTAACATTGAGCAGTTGCTTCTGCGTGTTCCTCGGTGTAAATGTAGCTAATAAAAATTCATTCGACAAGAATAAGAAAAATAGCTATTTACTTATTTTTTTTTTAAAGGTCTTGAAATGAAATGGGTGTCTTAATTTTGCTTATTTTGGCTCATTGTATTGTACTTAACATTGAGCAGTTGCTTCTGCGTGTTCCTCGGTGTAAATGTAGCTACAAAAAATTCATTCGACAGGAATCAGAAAAATAGCTATTTACATATTTTATTTTTTTAAAGGTCTTAAAAAGATATAGGTGTCCTAATTTTGCTTATTTTGGCTCATTGTATTGTACCTAACATTGAGCAAATGCCCCTGCGTGTTCATCCGTGTAAATGTAGCTACAAAAAATTCATTCGACAAGAATAAGAAAAATAGCTACTTAGTTATTTTCTTTTTTTTAAAGGCCTTAAAAAGATATAGGTGTCTCAATGTTGCTTATTTTGGCTCATTGTATTGCACTTAACATTGAGCAATTGCTCCTGCGTGCTCATCGGTGTAAATGTAGCTACTAAAAATTCATTGGACAAGAATAAGAAAAATATCTATTTCGTTATTTTCTTTTTTTGAAAGGTTTTAAAAAGATATAGGTGTCTTAATTTTGGTTATTTAGGCTCACTTTATTGCACTTAACATTGAGCAATTTCTCCTGCGTGTTCATCGGTGTAAATGTAGCTAAAAAAAATTCATTCGACAAGAATAAGAAAAATAGCTATTTACTTTTTTTTTTTTTTTTTAAGGTCTTGAAATGATATGGGTGTCTTAATTTTGCTAATATTGGCTCATTGTATTGTACTAAACATTGAGCAGTTGCTTCTGCGTGTTCCTCGGTGTAAATGTAGCTAAAAAAAATTCATTCGACAGGAATCAGAAAAATAGCTATTTACATATTTTATTTTTTTAAAGGTCTTAAAAAGATATAGGTGTCCTAATTTTGCTTATTTTGGATCATTGTATTGTACCTAACATTGAGCAAATGCCCCTGCGTGTTCATCCGTGTAAATGTAGCTACAAAAAATTCATTCGACAAGAATAAGAAAAATAGCTATTTAGTTATTTTCTTTTTTTTAAAGGCCTTAAAAAGATATAGGTGTCTCAATGTTGCTTATTTTGGCTCAATGTATTGCACTTAACATTGAGCAATTGCTCCTGCGTGTTCATCGGTGTAAATGTAGCTAATAAAAATTCATTGGACAAGAATAAGAAAAATATCTATTTCGTTATTTTCTTTTTTTTAAAGGTTTTAAAAAGATATAGGTGTCTTAATTTTGGTTATTTAGGCTCACTTTATTGCACTTAACATTGAGCAATTTCTCCTGCGTGTTCATCGGTGTAAATGTAGCTAAAAAAAATTCATTCGACAAGAATAAGAAAAATAGCTATTTACTTATTTTTTTTTTAAAGGTCTTGAAATGATATGGGTGTCTTAATTTTGCTTATTTTGGCTCATTGTATTGTACTTAACATTGAGCAGTTGCTTCTGCGTGTTCCTCGGTGTAAATGTAGCTAAAAAAAATTCATTCGACAAGAATAAGAAAAATAGCTATTTACTTATTTTTTTTTTAAAGGTCTTGAAATGAAATGGGTGTCTTAATTTTGCTTATTTTGGCTCATTGTATTGTACTTAACATTGAGCAGTTGCTTCTGCGTGTTCCTCGGTGTAAATGTAGCTACAAAAAATTCATTCGACAGGAATCAGAAAAATAGCTATTTACATATTTTATTTTTTTAAAGGTCTTAAAAAGATATAGGTGTCCTAATTTTGCTTATTTTGGCTCATTGTATTGTACCTAACATTGAGCAAATGCCCCTGCGTGTTCATCCGTGTAAATGTAGCTACAAAAAATTCATTCGACAAGAATAAGAAAAATAGCTATTTAGTTATTTTCTTTTTTTTAAAGGCCTTAAAAAGATATAGGTGTCTCAATGTTGCTTATTTTGGCTCATTGTATTGCACTTAACATTGAGCAATTGCTCCTGCGTGCTCATCGGTGTAAATGTAGCTACTAAAAATTCATTGGACAAGAATAAGAAAAATATCTATTTCGTTATTTTCTTTTTTTGAAAGGTTTTAAAAAGATATAGGTGTCTTAATTTTGGTTATTTAGGCTCACTTTATTGCACTTAACATTGAGCAATTTCTCCTGCGTGTTCATCGGTGTAAATGTAGCTAAAAAAAATTCATTCGACAAGAATAAGAAAAATAGCTATTTACTTATTTTTTTTTTTTTTTAAGGTCTTGAAATGATATGGGTGTCTTAATTTTGCTAATATTGGCTCATTGTATTGTACTAAACATTGAGCAGTTGCTTCTGCGTGTTCCTCGGTGTAAATGTAGCTAAAAAAAATTCATTCGACAGGAATCAGAAAAATAGCTATTTACATATTTTATTTTTTTAAAGGTCTTAAAAAGATATAGGTGTCCTAATTTTGCTTATTTTGGCTCATTGTATTGTACCTAACATTGAGCAAATGCCCCTGCGTGTTCATCCGTGTAAATGTAGCTACAAAAAATTCATTCGACAAGAATAAGAAAAATAGCTATTTAGTTATTTTCTTTTTTTTAAAGGCCTTAAAAAGATATAGGTGTCTCAATGTTGCTTATTTTGGCTCAATGTATTGCACTTAACATTGAGCAATTGCTCCTGCGTGTTCATCGGTGTAAATGTAGCTAATAAAAATTCATTGGACAAGAATAAGAAAAATATCTATTTCGTTATTTTCTTTTTTTTAAAGGTTTTAAAAAGATATAGGTGTCTTAATTTTGGTTATTTAGGCTCACTTTATTGCACTTAACATTGAGCAATTTCTCCTGCGTGTTCATCGGTGTAAATGTAGCTAAAAAAAATTCATTCGACAAGAATAAGAAAAATAGCTATTTACTTATTTTTTTTTAAAGGTCTTGAAATGATATGGGTGTCTTAATTTTGCTTATTTTGGCTCATTGTATTGTACTTAACATTGAGCAGTTGCTTCTGCGTGTTCCTCGGTGTAAATGTAGCTAAAAAAAATTCATTCGACAGGAATCAGAAAAATAGCTATTTACATATTTTATTTTTTTAAAGGTCTTAAAAAGATATAGGTGTCCTAATTTTGCTTATTTTGGCTCATTGTATTGTACCTAACATTGATCAAATGCCCCTGCGTGCTCATCCGTGTAAATGTAGCTACAAAAAATTCATTCGACAAGAATAAGAAAAATAGCTATTTAGTTATTTTCTTTTTTTTAAAGGCCTTAAAAAGATATAGGTGTCTCAATGTTGCTTATTTTGGCTCATTGTATTGCACTTAACATTGAGCAATTGCTCCTGCGTGTTCATCGGTGTAAATGTAGCTACAAAAAATTCATTCGACAAGAATAATAAAAATAGCTATTTACTTATTTTTTTTTAAAGGTCTTGAAATGATATGGGTGTCTTAATTTTGCTTATTTTGGCTCATTGTATTGTACCTAACATTGAGCAATTGCTCCTGCGTGTTCGTCGGTGTAAATTTAGCTAAATAAAATTCATTCGACAGGAATCAGAAAAATAGCTATTTACATATTTTAATTTTTTAAAGGTCTTAAAAAGATATAGGTGTCCTAATTTTGCTTATTTTGGCTCATTGTATTGTACCTAACATTGAGCAAATGCCCCTGCGTGTTCATCGGTGTAAATGTAGCTACAAAAAATTCATTCGACAAGAATAAGAAAAATAGCTATTAAGTTATTTTCTTTTTTTTAAAGGCCTTCAAAAGATATAGGTGTTTTAATTATGCTTATTTTGGCTCATTGTATTGAACTTAATATTGAGCAGTTGCTCTTGCGTGTTCATCCGTGTAAATGTAGCTACAAAAAATTCATTCGACAAAAATAAGAAAAATAGCTATTTTGTTATTTTCTTTTTTTTAAAGGCCTTAAAAAGATATAGGTGTCTTAATTTTGCTTATTTTGGCTCATTGTATTGCACATAACATTGAGCAATTGCTCCTGCGTGTTCATCGTTGTAAATGTAGCTAATAAAAATTCATTCGACAAGAATAAGAAAAATAGCTATTTACTTATTTTTTTTTTAAAGGTCTTGAAATGAAATGGGTGTCTTAATTTTGCTTATTTTGGCTCATTGTATTGTACTTAACATTGAGCAGTTGCTTCTGCGTGTTCCTCGGTGTAAATGTAGCTAAAAAAAATTCATTCGACAGGAATCAGAAAAATAGCTATTTACATATTTTATTTTTTTAAAGGTCTTAAAAAGATATAGGTGTCCTTATTTTGCTTATTTTGGCTCATTGTATTGTACCTAACATTGATCAAATGCCCCTGCGTGTTCATCCGTGTAAATGTAGCTACAAAAAATTCATTCGACAAGAATAAGAAAAATAGCTATTTAGTTATTTTCTTTTTTTTAAAGGCCTTAAAAAGATATAGGTGTCTCAATGTTGCTTATTTTGGCTCATTGTATTGCACTTAACATTGAGCAATTGCTCCTGCGTGTTCATCGGTGTAAATGTAGCTACAAAAAATTCATTCGACAAGAATAATAAAAATAGCTATTTACTTATTTTTTTTTAAAGGTCTTGAAATGATATGGGTGTCTTAATTTTGCTTATTTTGGCTCATTGTATTGTACCTAACATTGAGCAATTGCTCCTAAGTGTTCGTCGGTGTAAATTTAGCTACAAAAAATTCATTCGACAAGAATAAGAAAAATAGCTATCTAGTTATTTTCTTTTTTTAAAGGTCTTCAAAAGATATAGGTGTCTTAATTTTGCTTATTTTGGCTCATTGTATTGTACCTAACATTGACCAATTGCTCCTGCGTGTTCATCGGTGTAAATGTAGCTACAAAAAATTCATTCGACAAGAATAAGAAAAATAGCTATTTACTTATTTTATTTTTTTTAAAGGTCTTAAAAAGATTTAGGTGTCTTTAATTTGCTTATTTTGGCTCATTGTATTGTACTTTACATTGAGCAGTTGCTTCTGCGTGTTCCTCGGTGTAAATGTAGCTAAATAAAATTCATTCGACAGGAATCAGAAAAATAGCTATTTACATATTTTATTTTTTTAAAGGTCTTAAAAAGATATAGGTGTCCTAATTTTGCTTATTTTGGCTCATTGTATTGTACCTAACATTGAGCAAATGCCCCTGAGTGTTCATCGGTGTAAATGTAGCTACAAAAAATTCATTCGACAAGAATAAGAAAAATAGCTATTAAGTTATTTTCTTTTTTTTAAAGGCCTTCAAAAGATATAGGTGTTTTAATTATGCTTATTTTGGCTCATTGTATTGAACTTAATATTGAGCAGTTGCTCCTGCGTGTTCATCCGTGTAAATGTAGCTACAAAAAATTCATTCGACAAAAATAAGAAAAATAGCTATTTTGTTATTTTCTTTTTTTTAAAGGCCTTAAAAAGATATAGGTGTCTTAATTTTGCTTATTTTGGTTCATTGTATTGCACTTAACATTGAGCAATTGCTCCTGCGTGTTCATCGGTGTAAATGTAGCTAATAAAAATTCATTCGACAAGAATAAGAAAAATAGCTATTTACTTATTTTTTTTTAAAGGTCTTGAAATGAAATGGGTGTCTTAATTTTGCTTATTTTGGCTCATTGTATTGTACTTAACATTGAGCAGTTGCTTCTGCGTGTTCCTCGGTGTAAATGTAGCTAATAAAAATTCATTCGACAAGAATAAGAAAAATAGCTATTTACTTATTTTTTTTTTAAAGGTCTTGAAATGAAATGGGTGTCTTAATTTTGCTTATTTTGGCTCATTGTATTGTACTTAACATTGAGCAGTTGCTTCTGCGTGTTCCTCGGTGTAAATGTAGCTACAAAAAATTCATTCGACAGGAATCAGAAAAATAGCTATTTACATATTTTATTTTTTTAAAGGTCTTAAAAAGATATAGGTGTCCTAATTTTGCTTATTTTGGCTCATTGTATTGTACCTAACATTGAGCAAATGCCCCTGCGTGTTCATCCGTGTAAATGTAGCTACAAAAAATTCATTCGACAAGAATAAGAAAAATAGCTATTTAGTTATTTTCTTTTTTTTAAAGGCCTTAAAAAGATATAGGTGTCTCAATGTTGCTTATTTTGGCTCATTGTATTGCACTTAACATTGAGCAATTGCTCCTGCGTGCTCATCGGTGTAAATGTAGCTACTAAAAATTCATTGGACAAGAATAAGAAAAATATCTATTTCGTTATTTTCTTTTTTTGAAAGGTTTTAAAAAGATATAGGTGTCTTAATTTTGGTTATTTAGGCTCACTTTATTGCACTTAACATTGAGCAATTTCTCCTGCGTGTTCATCGGTGTAAATGTAGCTAAAAAAAATTCATTCGACAAGAATAAGAAAAATAGCTATTTACTTATTTTTTTTTTTTTTTAAGGTCTTGAAATGATATGGGTGTCTTAATTTTGCTAATATTGGCTCATTGTATTGTACTAAACATTGAGCAGTTGCTTCTGCGTGTTCCTCGGTGTAAATGTAGCTAAAAAAAATTCATTCGACAGGAATCAGAAAAATAGCTATTTACATATTTTATTTTTTTAAAGGTCTTAAAAAGATATAGGTGTCCTAATTTTGCTTATTTTGGCTCATTGTATTGTACCTAACATTGAGCAAATGCCCCTGCGTGTTCATCCGTGTAAATGTAGCTACAAAAAATTCATTCGACAAGAATAAGAAAAATAGCTATTTAGTTATTTTCTTTTTTTTAAAAGCCTTAAAAAGATATAGGTGTCTCAATGTTGCTTATTTTGGCTCAATGTATTGCTCTTAACATTGAGCAATTGCTCCTGCGTGTTCATCGGTGTAAATGTAGCTAATAAAAATTCATTGGACAAGAATAAGAAAAATATCTATTTCGTTATTTTCTTTTTTTTAAAGGTTTTAAAAAGATATAGGTGTCTTAATTTTGGTTATTTAGGCTCACTTTATTGCACTTAACATTGAGCAATTTCTCCTGCGTGTTCATCGGTGTAAATGTAGCTAAAAAAAATTCATTCGACAAGAATAAGAAAAATAGCTATTTACTTATTTTTTTTTAAAGGTCTTGAAATGATATGGGTGTCTTAATTTTGCTTATTTTGGCTCATTGTATTGTACTTAACATTGAGCAGTTGCTTCTGCGTGTTCCTCGGTGTAAATGTAGCTAAAAAAAATTCATTCGACAGGAATCAGAAAAATAGCTATTTAGTTATTTTCTTTTTTTAAAGGTCTTCAAAAGATATAGGTGTCTTAATTTTGCTTATTTTGGCTCATTGTATTGTACCTAACATTGACCAATTGCTCCTGCGTGTTCATCGGTGTAAATGTAGCTACAAAAAATTCATTCGACAAGAATAAGAAAAATAGCTATTTACTTATTTTATTTTTTTTAAAGGTCTTAAAAAGATTTAGGTGTCTTTAATTTGCTTATTTTGGCTCATTGTATTGTACTTTACATTGAGCAGTTGCTTCTGCGTGTTCCTCGGTGTAAATGTAGCTAAATAAAATTCATTCGACAGGAATCAGAAAAATAGCTATTTACATATTTTATTTTTTTAAAGGTCTTAAAAAGATATAGGTGTCCTAATTTTGCTTATTTTGGCTCATTGTATTGTACCTAACATTGAGCAAATGCCCCTGCGTGTTAATCGGTGTAAATGTAGCTACAAAAAATTCATTCGACAAGAATAAGAAAAATAGCTATTAAGTTATTTTCTTTTTTTTAAAGGCCTTCAAAAGATATAGGTGTTTTAATTATGCTTATTTTGGCTCATTGTATTGAACTTAATATTGAGCAGTTGCTCTTGCGTGTTCATCCGTGTAAATGTAGCTACAAAAAGTTCATTCGACAAAAATAAGAAAAATAGCTATTTTGTTATTTTCTTTTTTTTAAAGGCCTTAAAAAGATATAGGTGTCTTAATTTTGCTTATTTTGGCTCATTGTATTGCACATAACATTGAGCAATTGCTCCTGCGTGTTCATCGTTGTAAATGTAGCTAATAAAAATTCATTCGACAAGAATAAGAAAAATAGCTATTTACTTATTTTTTTTTTTAAAGGTCTTGAAATGAAATGGGTGTCTTAATTTTGCTTATTTTGGCTCATTGTATTGTACTTAACATTGAGCAGTTGCTTCTGCGTGTTCCTCGGTGTAAATGTAGCTAAAAAAATTCATTCGACAGGAATCAGAAAAATAGCTGTTTACATATTTTATTTTTTTAAAGGTCTTAAAAAGATATAGGTGTCCTAATTTTGCTTATTTTGGCTCATTGTATTGTACCTAACATTGATCAAATGCCCCTGCGTGTTCATCCGTGTAAATGTAGCTACAAAAAATTCATTCGACAAGAATAAGAAAAATAGCTATTTAGTTATTTTCTTTTTTTTAAAGGCCTTAAAAAGATATAGGTGTCTCAATGTTGCTTATTTTGGCTCATTGTATTGCACTTAACATTGAGCAATTGCTCCTGCGTGTTCATCGGTGTAAATGTAGCTACAAAAAATTCATTCGACAAGAATAATAAAAATAGCTATTTACTTATTTTTTTTTAAAGGTCTTGAAATGATATGGGTGTCTTAATTTTGCTTATTTTGGCTCATTGTATTGTACCTAACATTGAGCAATTGCTCCTGCGTGTTCGTCGGTGTAAATTTAGCTACAAAAAATTCATTCGACAAGAATAAGAAAAATAGCTATCTAGTTATTTTCTTTTTTTAAAGGTCTTCAAAAGATATAGGTGTCTTAATTTTGCTTATTTTGGCTCATTGTATTGTACCTAACATTGACCAATTGCTCCTGCGTGTTCATCGGTGTAAATGTAGCTACAAAAAATTCATTCGACAAGAATAAGAAAAATAGCTATTTACTTATTTTATTTTTTTTAAAGGTCTTAAAAAGATTTAGGTGTCTTTAATTTGCTTATTTTGGCTCATTGTATTGTACTTTACATTGAGCAGTTGCTTCTGCGTGTTCGTCGGTGTAAATGTAGCTAAATAAAATTCATTCGACAGGAATCAGAAAAATAGCTATTTACATATTTTATTTTTTTAAAGGTCTTAAAAAGATATAGGTGTCCTAATTTTGCTTATTTTGGCTCATTGTATTGTACCTAACATTGAGCAAATGCCCCTGCGTGTTCATCGGTGTAAATGTAGCTACAAAAAATTCATTCGACAAGAATAAGAAAAATAGCTATTAAGTTATTTTCTTTTTTTTAAAGGCCTTCAAAAGATATAGGTGTTTTAATTATGCTTATTTTGGCTCATTGTATTGAACTTAATATTGAGCAGTTGCTCCTGCGTGTTCATCCGTGTAAATGTAGCTACAAAAAATTCATTCGACAAAAATAAGAAAAATAGCTATTTTGTTATTTTCTTTTTTTTAAAGGCCTTAAAAAGATATAGGTGTCTTAATTTTGATTATTTTGGCTCATTGTATTGCACTTAACATTGAGCAATTGCTCCTGCGTGTTCATCGGTGTAAATGTAGCTAATAAAAATTCATTCGACAAGAATAAGAAAAATAGCTATTTACTTATTTTTTTTTAAAGGTCTTGAAATGAAATGGGTGTCTTAATTTTGCTTATTTTGGCTCATTGTATTGTACTTAACATTGAGCAGTTGCTTCTGCGTGTTCCTCGGTGTAAATGTAGCTAATAAAAATTCATTCGACAAGAATAAGAAAAATAGCTATTTACTTATTTTTTTTTTAAAGGTCTTGAAATGAAATGGGTGTCTTAATTTTGCTTATTTTGGCTCATTGTATTGTACTTAACATTGAGCAGTTGCTTCTGCGTGTTCCTCGGTGTAAATGTAGCTACAAAAAATTCATTCGACAGGAATCAGAAAAATAGCTATTTACATATTTTATTTTTTTAAAGGTCTTAAAAAGATATAGGTGTCCTAATTTTGCTTATTTTGGCTCATTGTATTGTACCTAACATTGAGCAAATGCCCCTGCGTGTTCATCCGTGTAAATGTAGCTACAAAAAATTCATTCGACAAGAATAAGAAAAATAGCTATTTAGTTATTTTCTTTTTTTTAAAGGCCTTAAAAAGATATAGGTGTCTCAATGTTGCTTATTTTGGCTCATTGTATTGCACTTAACATTGAGCAATTGCTCCTGCGTGCTCATCGGTGTAAATGTAGCTACTAAAAATTCATTGGACAAGAATAAGAAAAATATCTATTTCGTTATTTTCTTTTTTTGAAAGGTTTTAAAAAGATATAGGTGTCTTAATTTTGGTTATTTAGGCTCACTTTATTGCACTTAACATTGAGCAATTTCTCCTGCGTGTTCATCGGTGTAAATGTAGCTAAAAAAAATTCATTCGACAAGAATAAGAAAAATAGCTATTTACTTATTTTTTTTTTTTTTTAAGGTCTTGAAATGATATGGGTGTCTTAATTTTGCTAATATTGGCTCATTGTATTGTACTAAACATTGAGCAGTTGCTTCTGCGTGTTCCTCGGTGTAAATGTAGCTAAAAAAAATTCATTCGACAGGAATCAGAAAAATAGCTATTTACATATTTTATTTTTTTAAAGGTCTTAAAAAGACATAGGTGTCCTAATTTTGCTTATTTTGGCTCATTGTATTGTACCTAACATTGAGCAAATGCCCCTGCGTGTTCATCCGTGTAAATGTAGCTACAAAAAATTCATTCGACAAGAATAAGAAAAATAGCTATTTAGTTATTTTCTTTTTTTTAAAGGCCTTAAAAAGATATAGGTGTCTCAATGTTGCTTATTTTGGCTCAATGTATTGCTCTTAACATTGAGCAATTGCTCCTGCGTGTTCATCGGTGTAAATGTAGCTAATAAAAATTCATTGGACAAGAATAAGAAAAATATCTATTACGTTATTTTCTTTTTTTTAAAGGTTTTAAAAAGATATAGGTGTCTTAATTTTGGTTATTTAGGCTCACTTTATTGCACTTAACATTGAGCAATTTCTCCTGCGTGTTCATCGGTGTAAATGTAGCTAAAAAAAATTCATTCGACAAGAATAAGAAAAATAGCTATTTACTTATTTTTTTTTAAAGGTCTTGAAATGATATGGGTGTCTTAATTTTGCTTATTTTGGCTCATTGTATTGTACTTAACATTGAGCAGTTGCTTCTGCGTGTTCCTCGGTGTAAATGTAGCTAAAAAAAATTCATTCGACAGGAATCAGAAAAATAGCTATTTACATATTTTATTTTTTTAAAGGTCTTAAAAAGATATAGGTGTCCTAATTTTGCTTATTTTGGCTCATTGTATTGTACCTAACATTGATCAAATGCCCCTGCGTGCTCATCCGTGTAAATGTAGCTACAAAAAATTCATTCGACAAGAATAAGAAAAATAGCTATTTAGTTATTTTCTTTTTTTTAAAGGCCTTAAAAAGATATAGGTGTCTCAATGTTGCTTATTTTGGCTCATTGTATTGCACTTAACATTGAGCAATTGCTCCTGCGTGTTCATCGGTGTAAATGTAGCTACAAAAAATTCATTCGACAAGAATAATAAAAATAGCTATTTACTTATTTTTTTTTAAAGGTCTTGAAATGATATGGGTGTCTTAATTTTGCTTATTTTGGCTCATTGTATTGTACCTAACATTGAGCAATTGCTCCTGCGTGTTCGTCGGTGTAAATTTAGCTACAAAAAATTCATTCGACAAGAATAAGAAAAATAGCTATTTAGTTATTTTCTTTTTTTAAAGGTCTTCAAAAGATATAGGTGTCTTAATTTTGCTTATTTTGGCTCATTGTATTGTACCTAACATTGACCAATTGCTCCTGCGTGTTCATCGGTGTAAATGTAGCTACAAAAAATTCATTCGACAAGAATAAGAAAAATAGCTATTTACTTATTTTATTTTTTTTAAAGGTCTTAAAAAGATTTAGGTGTCTTTAATTTGCTTATTTTGGCTCATTGTATTGTACTTTACATTGAGCAGTTGCTTCTGCGTGTTCCTCGGTGTAAATGTAGCTAAATAAAATTCATTCGACAGGAATCAGAAAAATAGCTATTTACATATTTTATTTTTTTAAAGGTCTTAAAAAGATATAGGTGTCCTAATTTTGCTTATTTTGGCTCATTGTATTGTACCTAACATTGAGCAAATGCCCCTGCGTGTTCATCGGTGTAAATGTAGCTACAAAAAATTCATTCGACAAGAATAAGAAAAATAGCTATTAAGTTATTTTCTTTTTTTTAAAGGCCTTCAAAAGATATAGGTGTTTTAATTATGCTTATTTTGGCTCATTGTATTGAACTTAATATTGAGCAGTTGCTCTTGCGTGTTGAAGTTTTTTTTTCTTTTTTTGCTCCCCCCCCCCTCGTACCCACTAGATTAAGAACTGTATCTGTATAACTTGTTAATTAATAAGGTACTGTATGTACTCTAGCGGTCATTGATAGTTGAGCGTCCGACTTAACCACGAACTTGACCTTAGTTGTTAAAAGTGCTGATAGTGCACGGTGGTGTGTTGACTATATTTTTAACCTGGCCATCGCAGATATCGAGGCAGGTGAACTACTGACGCAGTCCAATATAATGAAGGCGTAACAGTTGTTGGTATCGCATTCAGATTGTGTCAACAAACAGCGGTCGAAAATTTCTTTGCTCTCTGATAGGCCCAACTCCCCGCGCTGAATTTATTCCCTTATCCAAGCCTAGAGAAGAGATCCCGCAACCTGTGTTGTCTTTTGCAATTGCGCACCCCCTCCCCTCCAAGCCCCGGAAGTGTGTTTCTTGACAACGGCGCTGAAATGTCTGTAATCCCCCTCTCCTCTTGCCCCCATGGAAGTGCAAAGCTTCTTCATCCCCTTGACAGACAGGCAATAGGCGTGATTTCTACCCCCCTTGAAAACATCAGAAAAATTGGACTGACCATTCTTTTCTGTGATCAGTCTCTAAAGGAAGATTGTGTATTGTATTAGATGAAAATTTTGGTTACTGACAGACGGTATTTCCATAAGAAAAACAATTTATGTATTTTAGTGTTTAAACTATTCAGAAGAGTCTATTGTGTACACTAATAAGTTAAACATTTTTGCACACTGACCTTAGCTGATGCACGTAATGCAGCGCCTAGCCTAGGTCAAATAGCTAAATAAGACATGCATGCAAACAAGGCCCAGACCTCTAATTGTTACAATTTTTTGTATAATAATTAGTTAGTGTTAGACTAGATAGGTTAATTTTAAGTTTATTAATTTTGCATTTTTTGCATTGCTTCTATACAAAAGGTACTAAGTAGTACATGTCCCACCTTATATCCATGCCTATGAGCTTCTCTTGTATATGAATTGAGTACCCCAGTTCGCAAAAGAACTGAGAAGATCCCCCCCCCCCCGCGGTAGGTACCGCCGATATTAATACTATGTATACGTTTGAAGTGATATTGTTAATAGCCTATAAGGCGAATTTGTGAATAATATTGTACTGCATATTAATGTCCTATTTATATGTGTTTTAGTGAACTCCCCACGTCGAATAGTACAATTGCAAAGATGGACGGAGCCTCTTTCATAAAATATTTGTCCTAAACCCTATGTAAATAATGAAGAAAAGGTAGTATGTAGTATCGATGGTGAAGTCCCCCTCCTAAGGTAACTGCAGCTAAACACAGGCATCGCGACCCTGATGTATTTGCAGCTGGTAATAAACATATAAAAAATAACAATGAAAAATTGGTGGTGATGTGACATCAGCGTTATAAAACGAAGTACAGCCTTGAATAAGCTTATGCTTATACAGTCACTGTGCCGACTTTTAGTTTTGAAGTATATAAAACTTATGGCGAAGGGCCCTGTTACTTGCTAACACCGTTCTCGCTGCAGATGACTGGCCAGTATCTGTATCGAGGGGTTGGTAAAGAAACATGGGCACCCTGGCACCTTTAAGATCAGTCACTTGACTAAATTAACTGTTTTCTCTCCCTACAGCTCTCTGTGCCTTTTCCACATACAGTATGTATGTTTTTATGTATGCCCCGCCCCCTGTCTCTTTTGAGAGGCACAGAATTTTGAAAGTTTTCTTATCACCACTCCCCGAAATGACGAATTTTGTATTTCCTACCTATGTTTCTATTCTAAGAGCCCCCTTCCTCAAGGATTACGGCAGAAAGCCAAATTTCACCTTCGATTTCCCATCTCTCATCAATATGGTCTGAAATACACTTTCTAAAAATTTGCCCCAAAAAACCCCCAGACTAGTATTTCAGTCCATAGTCCCTATAATTTAAATGTTATCAGTCTATGTAAAGACGTTTTCCTCAACCCTAAGTGTAGCAATTAAGTTTAAATTTAAGAATTGATTTGTATTTTCAAAATAAATAAAAAATGTATTTATAAACCGTAAGTATGGCTATGTTTCTAAGATTGCTCAGTCTAAGTTATAGCCCGAGATGTGCCCCTACCCACCGACGTCACGTCTCGTCCAGTTCAACACCACGACCAGCCACCCAACGTCCTCCCAGCCTATGTTATCTTCGACCAGTTCAGAACGAGACCAGTCATTTCCGAGACCAGTCATTCCTGAGTCAAAGTGTGCATTCGACTCCAACCGCGGGTATTACCCGCCAAAATCAATTCCGTCAGTCGTCTGCGATACAGCTGATCAGATTCCTGCCTATTCAATCTGGCCATTTCCCTCGTACGTACAGGCCAACCACTAAGCCGCACGACCCCATGCGACCTACATCAAAGTCGCCTCCATGCTGAATACTCGTGCCATAACCACGTACCAGGCGGTGCCACATAAAATCCGCCACACCAGGCAATGCTTTGACTGCTGATCAACCTCCTGTTCCACGCACCATGCGACGACCCATTCCCGTCCATGTAACTATGCATCGGGCCCAGCACCATTGGTCCGTTTTACTTTTGAGTCATCATATCGAGTCCTCCACTGGTCCATTTCTCCTGAGTCCTCATCGAGTTTTCCACTGGTCAATGTCCCCACGAGTCTTCACGAAGTTTTCCGCTGGTCTACCCTCCTCCAATCGTCCCTTTTCGAGCTCTCTTCGCGCCTGCTTCGAGTCCAGTCGCCTACACGTCGAGTCCCCTACAAGTCTACACATCACTTCCCAGCCGTCTCGGACACACACACACGCACATTTATCTTTTTATATTATGTTTTGTTGTTATTGTTGTCCCAATTTTATAATGTTGTTTGTCCCTCTATTTTTTATGATCTGCTAATATTGTGTCCCATGATAACTTACTGCATTGTGTTTTGATACGGGTCGAATCTGTCTTTATGAAAAAACCCCATCACGATGAGTTTTTTCAACTATGTGAGGGTGGTGGGTGTTACGCCCTAGGCCTAACACAAGAGCATACGCTCTTCTCGGCCTAGGCTCAGGGCTGAGGACAGACGGCAAACCTCTGTTGTGTAAATGTTATATCTGTCGTCACGTATGTCCTTAGCCATAATGTATAAATCACGAACCTTGGGTTCGAAGAAGGAGAGAGTTTTAGAGAGTCCAGAGAGAGAGTTTGGAGACTATGGATAGAGTAGTTAGAGTCGATAGAGTCTAGTGAGACAGAACTGATTCACCATGTGAGTTGATACACGGTGCAAGTAGGAGTAAGCTCCTATGGATGTATGAGTAAGTACGTTATCATGTAGCCCTTATGTAACTAAGTTCCCCCCCCCCCCAATTCATGATGTTGTCCCTTGTCCCTTAAGTGCTTAAGTTGTCCCTAAGTTATTATGTGGTATTAATGTTAAGTGTATTAATATAATATAAGGTATTTGGTACCATCCTATTAGCTTATATATAATTCCCCTCTCATAAGTCCACTCTGAATACTCTAATCTATAGAAGGTCCCAATTAGTGGTATTTGGAGTGTGACACATCCGTGTAAATGTAGCTACAAAAAATTCATTCGACAAAAATATGAAAAATAGCTATTTTGTTATTTTCTTTTTTTTAAAGGCCTTAAAAAGATATAGGTGTCTTAATTTTGCTTATTTTGGCTCATTGTATTGCACTTAACATTGAGCAATTGCTCCTGCGTGTTCATCGGTGTAAATGTAGCTAATAAAAATTCATTCGACAAGAATAAGAAAAATAGCTATTTACTTATTTTTTTTTTAAAGGTCTTGAAATGAAATGGGTGTCTTAATTTTGCTTATTTTGGCTCATTGTATTGTACTTAACATTGAGCAGTTGCTTCTGCGTGTTCCTCGGTGTAAATGTAGCTAAAAAAAATTCATTCGACAGGAATCAGAAAAAAAGCTATTTACATATTTTATTTTTAGAGGTCTTAAAAAGATATGGGTGTCTTAATTTTGCTTTTTTTAATCATTGTATTGTGCTTAACATTAAACAGTTGCTTCTGCGTGTTCCTCGGTGTAAATGTAGCTAAAAAAAATTCATTCGACAGGAATCAGAAAAATAGCTATTTACATATTTTATTTTTTTAAAGGTCTTAAAAAGATAAAGGTGTCCTAATTTTGCTTATTTTGCCTCAATGTATTGTACCTAACATTGAGCAAATGCCCCTGCGTGTTCATCCGTGTAAATGTAGCTTCAAAAAATTCATTCGACAAGAATAAGAAAAATAGCTATTTAGTTATTTTCTTTTTTTTAAAGGCCTTAAAAAGATAAAGGTGTCTCAATTTTGCTTATTTTGGCTCACTGTATTGCACTTAACATTGCGCAATTGCTCCTGCGTGTTCATCGGTGTAAATGTAGCTAATAAAAATTCATTCGACAAGAATAAGAAAAATAGCTTTTTACTTATTTTTTTTTTTTAAAGGTCTTGAAATGATATGGGTGTCTTAATTTTGCTTATTTTGGCTCAATGTAATGTACTTAACATTGAGCAGTTGCTTCTGCGTGTTCCTCGGTGTAAATGTAGCTAAAAAAAATTCATTCGACAGGAATCAGAAAAATAGCTATTTACACATTTTATTTTTTTAAAGGTCTTAAAAAGATATAGGTGTCCTAATTTTGCTTATTTTGGCTCATTGTATTGTACCTAACATTGAGCAAATGCCCCTGCGTGTTCATCCGTGTAAATGTAGCTACAAAAAATTCATTCGACAAGAATAAGAAAAATAGCTATTTAGTTATTTTCTTTTTTTTAAAGGCCTTAAAAAGATATAGGTGTCTCAATGTTGCTTATTTTGGCTCATTGTATTGCACTTAACATTGAGCAATTGCTCCTGCGTGTTCATCGGTGTAAATGTAGCTACAAAAAATTCATTCGACAAGAATAATAAAAATAGCTATTTACTTATTTTTTTTTAAAGGTCTTGAAATGATATGGGTGTCTTAATTTTGCTTATTTTGGCTCATTGTATTGTACCTAACATTGAGCAATTGCTCCTGCGTGTTCGTCAGTGTAAATTTAGCTACAAAAAATTCATTCGACAAGAATAAGAAAAATAGCTATTTAGTTATTTTCTTTTTTTAAAGGTCTTCAAAAGATATAGGTGTCTTAATTTTGCTTATTTTGGCTCATTGTATTGTACCTAACATTGACCAATTGCTCCTGCGTGTTCATCGGTGTAAATGTAGCTACAAAAAATTCATTCGACAAGAATAAGAAAAATAGCTATTTACTTATTTTATTTTTTTTAAAGGTCTTAAAAAGATTTAGGTGTCTTTAATTTGCTTATTTTGGCTCATTGTATTGTACTTTACATTGAGCAGTTGCTTCTGCGTGTTCCTCGGTGTAAATGTAGCTAAATAAAATTCATTCGACAGGAATCAGAAAAATAGCTATTTACATATTTTATTTTTTTAAAGGTCTTAAAAAGATATAGGTGTCCTAATTTTGCTTATTTTGGCTCATTGTATTGTACCTAACATTGAGCAAATGCCCCTGCGTGTTCATCGGTGTAAATGTAGCTACAAAAAATTCATTCGACAAGAATAAGAAAAATAGCTATTAAGTTATTTTCTTTTTTTTAAAGGCATTCAAAAGATATAGGTGTTTTAATTATGCTTATTTTGGCTCATTGTATTGAACTTAATATTGAGCAGTTGCTCTTGCGTGTTCATCCGTGTAAATGTAGCTACAAAAAATTCATTCGACAAAAATAAGAAAAATAGCTATTTTGTTATTTTCTTTTTTTTAAAGGCCTTAAAAAGATATAGGTGTCTTAATTTTGCTTATTTTGGCTCATTGTATTGCACTTAACATTGAGCAATTGCTCCTGCGTGTTCATCGGTGTAAATGTAGCTAATAAAAATTCATTCGACAAGAATAAGAAAAATAGCTATTTACTTATTTTTTTTTTAAAGGTCTTGAAATGAAATGGGTGTCTTAATTTTGCTTATTTTGGCTCATTGTATTGTACTTAACATTGAGCAGTTGCTTCTGCGTGTTCCTCGGTGTAAATGTAGCTAAAAAAAATTCATTCGACAGGAATCAGAAAAATAGCTATTTACATATTTTATTTTTTTAAAGGTCTTAAAAAGATATAGGTGTCCTAATTTTGCTTATTTTGGCTCATTGTATTGTACCTAACATTGATCAAATGCCCCTGCGTGTTCATCCGTGTAAATGTAGCTACAAAAAATTCATTCGACAAGAATAAGAATAATAGCTATTTAGTTATTTTCTTTTTTTTAAAGGCCTTAAAAAGATATAGGTGTCTCAATGTTGCTTATTTTGGCTCATTGTATTGCACTTAACATTGAGCAATTGCTCCTGCGTGTTCATCGGTGTAAATGTAGCTACAAAAAATTCATTCGACAAGAATAATAAAAATAGCTATTTACTTATTTTTTTTTAAAGGTCTTGAAATGATATGGGTGTCTTAATTTTGCTTATTTTGGCTCATTGTATTGTACCTAACATTGAGCAATTGCTCCTGCGTGTTCGTCGGTGTAAATTTAGCTACAAAAAATTCATTCGACAAGAATAAGAAAAATAGCTATTTAGTTATTTTCTTTTTTTAAAGGTCTTCAAAAGATATAGGTGTCTTAATTTTGCTTATTTTGGCTCATTGTATTGTACCTAACATTGACCAATTGCTCCTGCGTGTTCATCGGTGTAAATGTAGCTACAAAAAATTCATTCGACAAGAATAAGAAAAATAGCTATTTACTTATTTTATTTTTTTTAAAGGTCTTAAAAAGATTTAGGTGTCTTTAATTTGCTTATTTTGGCTCATTGTATTGTACTTTACATTGAGCAGTTGCTTCTGCGTGTTCCTCGGTGTAAATGTAGCTAAATAAAATTCATTCGACAGGAATCAGAAAAATAGCTATTTACATATTTTATTTTTTTAAAGGTCTTAAAGAGATATAGGTGTCCTAATTTTGCTTATTTTGGCTCATTGTATTGTACCTAACATTGAGCAAATGCCCCTGCGTGTTCATCGGTGTAAATGTAGCTACAAAAAATTCATTCGACAAGAATAAGAAAAATAGCTATTAAGTTATTTTCTTTTTTTTAAAGGCCTTCAAAAGATATAGGTGTTTTAATTATGCTTATTTTGGCTCATTGTATTGAACTTAATATTGAGCAGTTGCTCCTGCGTGTTCATCCGTGTAAATGTAGCTACAAAAAATTCATTCGACAAAAATAAGAAAAATAGCTATTTTGTTATTTTCTTTTTTTTAAAGGCCTTAAAAAGATATAGGTGTCTTAATTTTGCTTATTTTGGCTCATTGTATTGCACTTAACATTGAGCAATTGCTCCTGCGTGTTCATCGGTGTAAATGTAGCTAATAAAAATTCATTCGACAAGAATAAGAAAAATAGCTATTTACTTATTTTTTTTTTAAAGGTCTTGAAATGAAATGGGTGTCTTAATTTTGCTTATTTTGGCTCATTGTATTGTACTTAACATTGAGCAGTTGCTTCTGCGTGTTCCTCGGTGTAAATGTAGCTAATAAAAATTCATTCGACAAGAATAAGAAAAATAGCTATTTACTTATTTTTTTTTTAAAGGTCTTGAAATGAAATGGGTGTCTTAATTTTGCTTATTTTGGCTCATTGTATTGTACTTAACATTGAGCCGTTGCTTCTGCGTGTTCCTCGGTGTAAATGTAGCTACAAAAAATTCATTCGACAGGAATCAGAAAAATAGCTATTTACATATTTTATTTTTTTAAAGGTCTTAAAAAGATATAGGTGTCCTAATTTTGCTTATTTTGGCTCATTGTATTGTACCTAACATTGAGCAAATGCCCCTGCGTGTTCATCCGTGTAAATGTAGCTACAAAAAATTCATTCGACAAGAATAAGAAAAATAGCTATTTAGTTATTTTCTTTTTTTTAAAGGCCTTAAAAAGATATAGGTGTCTCAATGTTGCTTATTTTGGCTCATTGTATTGCACTTAACATTGAGCAATTGCTCCTGCGTGCTCATCGGTGTAAATGTAGCTACTAAAAATTCATTGGACAAGAATAAGAAAAATATCTATTTCGTTATTTTCTTTTTTTGAAAGGTTTTAAAAAGATATAGGTGTCTTAATTTTGGTTATTTAGGCTCACTTTATTGCACTTAACATTGAGCAATTTCTCCTGCGTGTTCATCGGTGTAAATGTAGCTAAAAAAAATTCATTCGACAAGAATAAGAAAAATAGCTATTTACTTATTTTTTTTTTTTTTTAAGGTCTTGAAATGATATGGGTGTCTTAATTTTGCTAATATTGGCTCATTGTATTGTACTAAACATTGAGCAGTTGCTTCTGCGTGTTCCTCGGTGTAAATGTAGCTAAAAAAAATTCATTCGACAGGAATCAGAAAAATAGCTATTTACATATTTTATTTTTTTAAAGGTCTTAAAAAGATATAGGTGTCCTAATTTTGCTTATTTTGGCTCATTGTATTGTACCTAACATTGAGCAAATGCCCCTGCGTGTTCATCCGTGTAAATGTAGCTACAAAAAATTCATTCGACAAGAATAAGAAAAATAGCTATTTAGTTATTTTCTTTTTTTTAAAGGCCTTAAAAAGATATAGGTGTCTCAATGTTGCTTATTTTGGCTCAATGTATTGCACTTAACATTGAGCAATTGCCCCTGCGTGTTCATCGGTGTAAATGTAGCTAATAAAAATTCATTGGACAAGAATAAGAAAAATATCTATTTCGTTATTTTCTTTTTTTTAAAGGTTTTAAAAAGATATAGGTGTCCTAATTTTGCTTATTTTGGCTCATTGTATTGTACCTAACATTGAGCAAATGCCTCTGCGTGTTCATCGGTGTAAATGTAGCTACAAAAAATTCATTCGACAAGAATAAGAAAAATAGCTATTAAGTTATTTTCTTTTTTTTAAAGGCCTTCAAAAGATAAAGGTGTTTTAATTATGCTTATTTTGGCTCATTGTATTGAACTTAATATTGAGCAGTTGCTCTTGCGTGTTCATCCGTGTAAATGTAGCTACAAAAAATTCATTCGACAAAAATAAGAAAAATAGCTATTTTGTTATTTTCTTTTTTTTAAAGGCCTTAAAAAGATATAGGTGTCTTAATTTTGCTTATTTTGGCTCATTGTATTGCACTTAACATTGAGCAATTGCTCCTGCGTGTTCATCGGTGTAAATGTAGCTAATAAAAATTCATTCGACAAGAATAAGAAAAATAGCTATTTACTTATTTTTTTTTTAAAGGTCTTGAAATGAAATGGGTGTCTTAATTTTGCTTATTTTGGCTCATTGTATTGTACTTAACATTGAGCAGTTGCTTCTGCGTGTTCCTCGGTGTAAATGTAGCTAATAAAAATTCATTCGACAAGAATAAGAAAAATAGCTATTTACTTATTTTTTTTTTAAAGGTCTTGAAATGAAATGGGTGTCTTAATTTTGCTTATTTTGGCTCATTGTATTGTACTTAACATTGAGCAGTTGCTTCTGCGTGTTCCTCGGTGTAAATGTAGCTACAAAAAATTCATTCGACAGGAATCAGAAAAATAGCTATTTACATATTTTATTTTTTTAAAGGTCTTAAAAAGATATAGGTGTCCTAATTTTGCTTATTTTGGCTAAATGTATTGTACCTAACATTGAGCAAATGCCCCTGCGTGTTCATCCGTGTAAATGTAGCTACAAAAAATTCATTCGACAAGAATAAGAAAAATAGCTATTTAGTTATTTTCTTTTTTTTAAAGGCCTTAAAAAGATATAGGTGTCTCAATGTTGCTTATTTTGGCTCATTGTATTGCACTTAACATTGAGCAATTGCTCCTGCGTGCTCATCGGTGTAAATGTAGCTACTAAAAATTCATTGGACAAGAATAAGAAAAATATCTATTTCGTTATTTTCTTTTTTTGAAAGGTTTTAAAAAGATATAGGTGTCTTAATTTTGGTTATTTAGGCTCACTTTATTGCACTTAACATTGAGCAATTTCTCCTGCGTGTTCATCGGTGTAAATGTAGCTAAAAAAAATTCATTCGACAAGAATAAGAAAAATAGCTATTTACTTATTTTTTTTTTTTTTTAAGGTCTTGAAATGATATGGGTGTCTTAATTTTGCTAATATTGGCTCATTGTATTGTACTAAACATTGAGCAGTTGCTTCTGCGTGTTCCTCGGTGTAAATGTAGCTAAAAAAAATTCATTCGACAGGAATCAGAAAAATAGCTATTTACATATTTTATTTTTTTAAAGGTCTTAAAAGATATAGGTGTCCTAATTTTGCTTATTTTGGCTCATTGTATTGTACCTAACATTGAGCAAATGCCCCTGCGTGTTCATCCGTGTAAATGTAGCTACAAAAAATTCATTCGACAAGAATAAGAAAAATAGCTATTTAGTTATTTTCTTTTTTTTAAAGGCCTTAAAAAGATATAGGTGTCTCAATGTTGCTTATTTTGGCTCAATGTATTGCACTTAACATTGAGCAATTGCTCCTGCGTGTTCATCGGTGTAAATGTAGCTAATAAAAATTCATTGGACAAGAATAAGAAAAATATCTATTTCGTTATTTTCTTTTTTTTAAAGGTTTTAAAAAGATATAGGTGTCCTAATTTTGCTTATTTTGGCTCATTGTATTGTACCTAACATTGAGCAAATGCCCCTGCGTGTTCATCGGTGTAAATGTAGCTACAAAAAATTCATTCGACAAGAATAAGAAAAATAGCTATTAAGTTATTTTCTTTTTTTTAAAGGCCTTCAAAAGATATAGGTGTTTTAATTATGCTTATTTTGGCTCATTGTATTGAACTTAATATTGAGCAGTTGCTCTTGCGTGTTCATCCGTGTAAATGTAGCTACAAAAAATTCATTCGACAAAAATAAGAAAAATAGCTATTTTGTTATTTTCTTTTTTTTAAAGGCCTTAAAAAGATATAGGTGTCTTAATTTTGCTTATTTTGGCTCATTGTATTGCACTTAACATTGAGCAATTGCTCCTGCGTGTTCATCGGTGTAAATGTAGCTAATAAAAATTCATTCGACAAGAATAAGAAAAATAGCTATTTACTTATTTTTTTTTTAAAGGTCTTGAAATGAAATGGGTGTCTTAATTTTGCTTATTTTGGCTCATTGTATTGTACTTAACATTGAGCCGTTGCTTCTGCGTGTTCCTCGGTGTAAATGTAGCTAAAAAAAATTCATTCGACAGGAATCAGAAAAATAGCTATTTACATATTTTATTTTTTTAAAGGTCTTAAAAAGATATAGGTGTCCTAATTTTGCTTATTTTGGCTCATTGTATTGTACCTAACATTGATCAAATGCCCCTGCGTGTTCATCCGTGTAAATGTAGCTACAAAAAATTCATTCGACAAGAATAAGAATAATAGCTATTTAGTTATTTTCTTTTTTTTAAAGGCCTTAAAAAGATATAGGTGTCTCAATGTTGCTTATTTTGGCTCATTGTATTGCACTTAACATTGAGCAATTGCTCCTGCGTGTTCATCGGTGTAAATGTAGCTACAAAAAATTCATTCGACAAGAATAAGAAAAATAGCTATTTACTTATTTTTTTTTAAAGGTCTTGAAATGATATGGGTGTCTTAATTTTGCTTATTTTGGCTCATTGTATTGTACCTAACATTGAACAATTGCTCCTGCGTGTTCGTCGGTGTAAATTTAGCTACAAAAAATTCATTCGACAAGAATAAGAAAAATAGCTATTTAGTTATTTTCTTTTTTTAAAGGTCTTCAAAAGATATAGGTGTCTTAATTTTGCTTATTTTGGCTCATTGTATTGTACCTAACATTGACCAATTGCTCCTGCGTGTTCATCGGTGTAAATGTAGCTACAAAAAATTCATTCGACAAGAATAAGAAAAATAGCTATTTACTTATTTTATTTTTTTTAAAGGTCTTAAAAAGATTTAGGTGTCTTTAATTTGCTTATTTTGGCTCATTGTATTGTACTTTACATTGAGCAGTTGCTTCTGCGTGTTCCTCGGTGTAAATGTAGCTAAATAAAATTCATTCGACAGGAATCAGAAAAATAGCTATTTACATATTTTATTTTTTTAAAGGTCTTAAAAAGATATAGGTGTCCTAGTTTTGCTTATTTTGGCTCATTGTATTGTACCTAACATTGAGCAAATGCCTCTGCGTGTTCATCGGTGTAAATGTAGCTACAAAAAATTCATTCGACAAGAATAAGAAAAATAGCTATTAAGTTATTTTCTTTTTTTTAAAGGCCTTCAAAAGATAAAGGTGTTTTAATTATGCTTATTTTGGCTCATTGTATTGAACTTAATATTGAGCAGTTGCTCTTGCGTGTTCATCCGTGTAAATGTAGCTACAAAAAATTCATTCGACAAAAATAAGAAAAATAGCTATTTTGTTATTTTCTTTTTTTTAAAGGCCTTAAAAAGATATAGGTGTCTTAATTTTGCTTATTTTGGCTCATTGTATTGCACTTAACATTGAGCAATTGCTCCTGCGTGTTCATCGGTGTAAATGTAGCTAATAAAAATTCATTCGACAAGAATAAGAAAAATAGCTATTTACTTATTTTTTTTTTAAAGGTCTTGAAATGAAATGGGTGTCTTAATTTTGCTTATTTTGGCTCATTGTATTGTACTTAACATTGAGCAGTTGCTTCTGCGTGTTCCTCGGTGTAAATGTAGCTAATAAAAATTCATTCGACAAGAATAAGAAAAATAGCTATTTACTTATTTTTTTTTTAAAGGTCTTGAAATGAAATGGGTGTCTTAATTTTGCTTATTTTGGCTCATTGTATTGTACTTAACATTGAGCAGTTGCTTCTGCGTGTTCCTCGGTGTAAATGTAGCTACAAAAAATTCATTCGACAGGAATCAGAAAAATAGCTATTTACATATTTTATTTTTTTAAAGGTCTTAAAAAGATATAGGTGTCCTAATTTTGCTTATTTTGGCTAAATGTATTGTACCTAACATTGAGCAAATGCCCCTGCGTGTTCATCCGTGTAAATGTAGCTACAAAAAATTCATTCGACAAGAATAAGAAAAATAGCTATTTAGTTATTTTCTTTTTTTTAAAGGCCTTAAAAAGATATAGGTGTCTCAATGTTGCTTATTTTGGCTCATTGTATTGCACTTAACATTGAGCAATTGCTCCTGCGTGCTCATCGGTGTAAATGTAGCTACTAAAAATTCATTGGACAAGAATAAGAAAAATATCTATTTCGTTATTTTCTTTTTTTGAAAGGTTTTAAAAAGATATAGGTGTCTTAATTTTGGTTATTTAGGCTCACTTTATTGCACTTAACATTGAGCAATTTCTCCTGCGTGTTCATCGGTGTAAATGTAGCTAAAAAAAATTCATTCGACAAGAATAAGAAAAATAGCTATTTACTTATTTTTTTTTTTTTTTAAGGTCTTGAAATGATATGGGTGTCTTAATTTTGCTAATATTGGCTCATTGTATTGTACTAAACATTGAGCAGTTGCTTCTGCGTGTTCCTCGGTGTAAATGTAGCTAAAAAAAATTCATTCGACAGGAATCAGAAAAATAGCTATTTACATATTTTATTTTTTTAAAGGTCTTAAAAGATATAGGTGTCCTAATTTTGCTTATTTTGGCTCATTGTATTGTACCTAACATTGAGCAAATGCCCCTGCGTGTTCATCCGTGTAAATGTAGCTACAAAAAATTCATTCGACAAGAATAAGAAAAATAGCTATTTAGTTATTTTCTTTTTTTTAAAGGCCTTAAAAAGATATAGGTGTCTCAATGTTGCTTATTTTGGCTCAATGTATTGCACATAACATTGAGCAATTGCTCCTGCGTGTTCATCGGTGTAAATGTAGCTAATAAAAATTCATTGGACAAGAATAAGAAAAATATCTATTTCGTTATTTTCTTTTTTTTAAAGGTTTTAAAAAGATATAGGTGTCCTAATTTTGCTTATTTTGGCTCATTGTATTGTACCTAACATTGAGCAAATGCCCCTGCGTGTTCATCGGTGTAAATGTAGCTACAAAAAATTCATTCGACAAGAATAAGAAAAATAGCTATTAAGTTATTTTCTTTTTTTTAAAGGCCTTCAAAAGATATAGGTGTTTTAATTATGCTTATTTTGGCTCATTGTATTGAACTTAATATTGAGCAGTTGCTCTTGCGTGTTCATCCGTGTAAATGTAGCTACAAAAAATTCATTCGACAAAAATAAGAAAAATAGCTATTTTGTTATTTTCTTTTTTTTAAAGGCCTTAAAAAGATATAGGTGTCTTAATTTTGCTTATTTTGGCTCATTGTATTGCACTTAACATTGAGCAATTGCTCCTGCGTGTTCATCGGTGTAAATGTAGCTAATAAAAATTCATTCGACAAGAATAAGAAAAATAGCTATTTACTTATTTTTTTTTTAAAGGTCTTGAAATGAAATGGGTGTCTTAATTTTGCTTATTTTGGCTCATTGTATTGTACTTAACATTGAGCCGTTGCTTCTGCGTGTTCCTCGGTGTAAATGTAGCTAAAAAAAATTCATTCGACAGGAATCAGAAAAATAGCTATTTACATATTTTATTTTTTTAAAGGTCTTAAAAAGATATAGGTGTCCTAATTTTGCTTATTTTGGCTCATTGTATTGTACCTAACATTGATCAAATGCCCCTGCGTGTTCATCCGTGTAAATGTAGCTACAAAAAATTCATTCGACAAGAATAAGAATAATAGCTATTTAGTTATTTTCTTTTTTTTAAAGGCCTTAAAAAGATATAGGTGTCTCAATGTTGCTTATTTTGGCTCATTGTATTGCACTTAACATTGAGCAATTGCTCCTGCGTGTTCATCGGTGTAAATGTAGCTACAAAAAATTCATTCGACAAGAATAAGAAAAATAGCTATTTACTTATTTTTTTTTAAAGGTCTTGAAATGATATGGGTGTCTTAATTTTGCTTATTTTGGCTCATTGTATTGTACCTAACATTGAACAATTGCTCCTGCGTGTTCGTCGGTGTAAATTTAGCTACAAAAAATTCATTCGACAAGAATAAGAAAAATAGCTATTTAGTTATTTTCTTTTTTTAAAGGTCTTCAAAAGATATAGGTGTCTTAATTTTGCTTATTTTGGCTCATTGTATTGTACCTAACATTGACCAATTGCTCCTGCGTGTTCATCGGTGTAAATGTAGCTACAAAAAATTCATTCGACAAGAATAAGAAAAATAGCTATTTACTTATTTTATTTTTTTTAAAGGTCTTAAAAAGATTTAGGTGTCTTTAATTTGCTTATTTTGGCTCATTGTATTGTACTTTACATTGAGCAGTTGCTTCTGCGTGTTCCTCGGTGTAAATGTAGCTAAATAAAATTCATTCGACAGGAATCAGAAAAATAGCTATTTACATATTTTATTTTTTTAAAGGTCTTAAAAAGATATAGGTGTCCTAGTTTTGCTTATTTTGGCTCATTGTATTGTACCTAACATTGAGCGAATGCCCCTGCGTGTTCATCGGTGTAAATGTAGCTACAAAAAATTCATTCGACAAGAATAAGAAAAATAGCTATTAAGTTATTTTCTTTTTTTTAAAGGCCTTCAAAAGATATAGGTGTTTTAATTATGCTTATTTTGGCTCATTGTATTGAACTTAATATTGAGCAGTTGCTCCTGCGTGTTCATCCGTGTAAATGTAGCTACAAAAAATTCATTCGACAAAAATAAGAAAAATAGCTATTTTGTTATTTTCTTTTTTTTAAAGGCCTTAAAAAGATATAGGTGTCTTAATTTTGCTTATTTTGGCTCATTGTATTGCACTTAACATTGAGCAATTGCTCCTGCGTGTTCATCGGTGTAAATGTAGCTAATAAAAATTCATTCGACAAGAATAAGAAAAATAGCTATTTACTTATTTTTTTTTTAAAGGTCTTGAAATGAAATGGGTGTCTTAATTTTGCTTATTTTGGCTCATTGTATTGTACTTAACATTGAGCAGTTGCTTCTGCGTGTTCCTCGGTGTAAATGTAGCTAATAAAAATTCATTCGACAAGAATAAGAAAAATAGCTATTTACTTATTTTTTTTTTAAAGGTCTTGAAATGAAATGGGTGTCTTAATTTTGCTTATTTTGGCTCATTGTATTGTACTTAACATTGAGCAGTTGCTTCTGCGTGTTCCTCGGTGTAAATGTAGCTACAAAAAATTCATTCGACAGGAATCAGAAAAATAGCTATTTACATATTTTATTTTTTTAAAGGTCTTAAAAAGATATAGGTGTCCTAATTTTGCTTATTTTGGCTCATTGTATTGTACCTAACATTGAGCAAATGCCCCTGCGTGTTCATCGGTGTAAATGTAGCTACAAAAAATTCATTCGACAAGAATAAGAAAAATAGCTATTTAGTTATTTTCTTTTTTTTAAAGGCCTTAAAAAGATATAGGTGTCTCAATGTTGCTTATTTTGGCTCATTGTATTGCACTTAACATTGAGCAATTGCTCCTGCGTGCTCATCGGTGTAAATGTAGCTACTAAAAATTCATTGGACAAGAATAAGAAAAATATCTATTTCGTTATTTTCTTTTTTTGAAAGGTTTTAAAAAGATATAGGTGTCTTAATTTTGGTTATTTAGGCTCACTTTATTGCACTTAACATTGAGCAATTTCTCCTGCGTGTTCATCGGTGTAAATGTAGCTAAAAAAAATTCATTCGACAAGAATAAGAAAAATAGCTATTTACTTATTTTTTTTTTTTTTTTAAGGTCTTGAAATGATATGGGTGTCTTAATTTTGCTAATATTGGCTCATTGTATTGTACTAAACATTGAGCAGTTGCTTCTGCGTGTTCCTCGGTGTAAATGTAGCTAAAAAAAATTCATTCGACAGGAATCAGAAAAATAGCTCTTTACATATTTTATTTTTTTAAAGGTCTTAAAAAGATATAGGTGTCCTAATTTTGCTTATTTTGGCTCATTGTATTGTACCTAACATTGAGCAAATGCCCCTGCGTGTTCATCCGTGTAAATGTAGCTACAAAAAATTCATTCGACAAGAATAAGAAAAATAGCTATTTAGTTATTTTCTTTTTTTTAAAGGCCTTAAAAAGATATAGGTGTCTCAATGTTGCTTATTTTGGCTCAATGTATTGCACTTAACATTGAGCAATTGCTCCTGCGTGTTCATCGGTGTAAATGTAGCTAATAAAAATTCATTGGACAAGAATAAGAAAAATATCTATTTCGTTATTTTCTTTTTTTTAAAGGTTTTAAAAAGATATAGGTGTCTTAATTTTGGTTATTTAGGCTCACTTTATTGCACTTAACATTGAGCAATTTCTCCTGCGTGTTCATCGGTGTAAATGTAGCTAAAAAAAATTCATTCGACAAGAATAAGAAAAATAGCTATTTACTTATTTTTTTTTAAAGGTCTTGAAATGATATGGGTGTCTTAATTTTGCTTATTTTGGCTCATTGTATTGTACTTAACATTGAGCAGTTGCTTCTGCGTGTTCCTCGGTGTAAATGTAGCTAAAAAAAATTCATTCGACAGGAATCAGAAAAATAGCTATTTACATATTTTATTTTTTTAAAGGTCTTAAAAAGATATAGGTGTCCTAATTTTGCATATTTTTGCTCATTGTATTGTACCTAACATTGATCAAATGCCCCTGCGTGCTCATCCGTGTAAATGTAGCTACAAAAAATTCATTCGACAAGAATAAGAAAAATAGCTATTTAGTTATTTTCTTTTTTTTAAAGGCCTTAAAAAGATATAGGTGTCTCAATGTTGCTTATTTTGGCTCATTGTATTGCACTTAACATTGAGCAATTGCTCCTGCGTGTTCATCGGTGTAAATGTAGCTACAAAAAATTCATTCGACAAGAATAATAAAAATAGCTATTTACTTATTTTTTTTTAAAGGTCTTGAAATGATATGGGTGTCTTAATTTTGCTTATTTTGGCTCATTGTATTGTACCTAACATTGAGCAATTGCTCCTGCGTGTTCGTCGGTGTAAATTTAGCTACAAAAAATTCATTCGACAAGAATAAGAAAAATAGCTATTTAGTTATTTTCTTTTTTTAAAGGTCTTCAAAAGATATAGGTGTCTTAATTTTGCTTATTTTGGCTCATTGTATTGTACCTAACATTGACCAATTGCTCCTGCGTGTTCATCGGTGTAAATGTAGCTACAAAAAATTCATTCGACAAGAATAAGAAAAATAGCTATTTACTTATTTTATTTTTTTTAAAGGTCTTAAAAAGATTTAGGTGTCTTTGATTTGCTTATTTTGGCTCATCGTATTGTACTTTACATTGAGCAGTTGCTTCTGCGTGTTCCTCGGTGTAAATGTAGCTAAATAAAATTCATTCGACAGGAATCAGAAAAATAGCTATTTACATATTTTATTTTTTTAAAGGTCTTAAAAAGATATAGGTGTCCTAATTTTGCTTATTTTGGCTCATTGTATTGTATTTAACATTGAGCAAATGCCCCTGCGTGTTCATCGGTGTAAATGTAGCTACAAAAAATTCATTCGACAAGAATAAGAAAAATAGCTATTAAGTTATTTTCTTTTTTTTAAAGGCCTTCAAAAGATATAGGTGTTTTAATTATGCTTATTTTGGCTCATTGTATTGAACTTAATATTGAGCAGTTGCTCCTGCGTGTTCATCCGTGTAAATGTAGCTACAAAAAATTCATTCGACAAAAATAAGAAAAATAGCTATTTTGTTATTTTCTTTTTTTTAAAGGCCTTAAAAAGATATAGGTGTCTTAATTTTGCTTATTTTGGCTCATTGTATTGCACTTAACATTGAGCAATTGCTCCTGCGTGTTCATCGGTGTAAATGTAGCTAATAAAAATTCATTCGACAAGAATAAGAAAAATAGCTATTTACTTATTTTTTTTTTAAAGGTCTTGAAATGAAATGGGTGTCTTAATTTTGCTTATTTTGGCTCATTGTATTGTACTTAACATTGAGCAGTTGCTTCTGCGTGTTCCTCGGTGAAAATGTAGCTAAAAAAAATTCATTCGACAGGAATCAGAAAAATAGCTATTTACTTATTTTATTTTTTTGAAGGTCTTTAAAAGATATAGGTGTCCTAATTTTGCTTATTTTGGCTCACTGTATTGTACCTAACATTGAGCAAATGCTCCTGCGTGTTCATCCGTGTAAATGTAGCTACTAAAAATTCATTCGACAAGAATAAGAAAAATAGCTATTTACTTATTTTATTTTTTTAAAGGTCATGAAATGATATGGGTGCCTTAATTTTGCTTTTTTTGACTCATTGTATTGTACTTAACATTGAGCAATTGCTCCTGCGTGTTCATCGGTGTAAATGTAGCTAAACAAAATTCATTCGACAAGAATACGAAAATTCACGATGGAACAGGAAAATAATGGTCGGTTGGCTTTTCTTGATGTGTTGGTAACGAAGAAAGAAGACGGAACTCTGGGCCACACAGTGTATCGAAAACCGACCCACACGGATAGAAACTTGAACAAGAATTGTAACCATCATCCGAGCCAAAAACGAGCCATGATAAAGACACTCATCCACCGTGCCAACAGGATCTGCGAACCAACATTTCTTCAACGGGAACTCAAGCACTTAGACACGGCACTGCAATCGAATGGATACAGCGCACGAGAAATAGCCCGCGCCATCCGACCCCGCATGAATAGATCCGCTCGGCAAGACGCACCCCCAAGTACTACTGGCCTACTCTGCCTTCCATTCATCAAGGGAGTCTCAGACCGTATAGGTAAACTCTTCTTACGGCACAATGTGAAGACTATTTACAAGCCTACGAGAAAATTAAATAGTTTGTACAGATCAGCCAAAGATAGCCGGGACCCGATGACGTCAGCAGGTGTTTACAGGATTCCGTGTTCGTGTGGAGAAGTCTATATAGGTACTACGAAACGAAGCTTAAAAACCAGGATTGATGAACATAAACGAAACTGCCGTCTTCTACAGTCGGAGAAGTCTGCAATCGCTGAGCATGTTCTAACACAAACCGGTCACATAATACAATTTCAAGATGCTACAGTACTTTCTACAACTTCTTCATACCACCCTCGGTTACACAGAGAGGCTATAGAGATCCACAAGCACCCGCATAACTTCAATAGGAAAGAAGAAGGATTAAAGGTCAATCGAATTTGGTATCCAGCCTTAAAGAAGACTACAGCAGAGAAACTGGTGTCATCATCCGGAAATCAGGTTGAGGTAGTAGGGAGCCAATCAGGAGCGAGAATGACTCCGCCTCCACCCCCCACCACCCCGCATCTTAGTATAAATTTCAGAGCACAACCTCCTGCCCTCACAGTCGCTGCTGAGCCTCCGAGATACAATCTTAGAAGTCTACGCAGTTCCACTGAAGATGTCGACCGCAGATGTTGACGAAACGTTTGGATGTTCTCTTTCACTTCGTCCACGGCCCATCAGCCCGGATTCTACTGGTTCCTCATTCGACTCCGGCCGTGAAAGTCTTTGCAGTTAAATAGCTGTTTACTTACTTTTTTTTTTTTTTAAAGGTCTTGAAATGATATGGGTGTCCTAATTTTGCTTATTTTGGCTCATTGTATTGTACCTAACATTGAGCAAATGCCCCTGCTTGTTCATCCGTGTAAATGTAGCTACAAAAAATTCATTCGACAAGAATAAGAAAAATAGCTATTTAGTTATTTTCTTTTTTTTAAAGGCCTTAAAAAGATATAGGTGTCTTAATTATGCTTATTTTGGCTCATTGTATTGCACTTAATATTGAGCAATTGCTCCTACGTGTTCATCCGTGTAAATGTAGCTAAAAAAAATTCATTCGACAGGAATCAGAAAAATAGCTATTTACTTATTTTATTTTTTTAAAGGTCTTAAAAAGATAAAGGTGTCCTAATTTTGCTTATTTTGGCTCATTGTATTGTACCTAACATTGACCAATTGCTCCTGCGTGTTCATCGGTGTAAATGGAGCTAAAAAAAATTCATTCGACAAGAAAAAGAAAAATAGCTATATACTTATTTTTTTTTTAAAGGTCTTAAAAAGATATAGGTGTCATAATTTTGCTTATTTTGGCTCATTGTATTGTACCTAACATTGAACAAATGCCCCTGCGTGTTCATCCGTGTAAATGTAGCTACAAAAAATTCATTCGACAAGAATAAGAAAAATAGCTATTTAGTTATTTTCTTTTTTTAAAGGTCTTAAAAAGATATAGGTGTCTTAATTTTGCTTATTTTGGCTCATTGTATTGTACCTAACATTGGCCAATTGCTCCTGCGTGTTCATCGGTGTAAATGTAGCTAATAAAAATTCATTCGACAAGAATAGGAAAAACAGCTATTTCGTTATTTTCTTTTTTTAAAGGTCTTAAAAAGATATAGGTGTCTTAATTTTGGTTATTTAGGCTCACTGTATTGCACTTAACATTGGGCAATTGCTCCTGCGTGTTCATCGGTGTAAATGTAGCTAAAAAAAATTCATTCGACAAGAATAAGAAAAATAGCTATTTACTTATTTTTTTTTTTTTAAGGTCTTGAAATGATATGGGTGTCTTAATTTTGCTTATATTGGCTCATTGTATTGTACTTAACAATGACCAGTTGCTTCTGCGTGTTCCTCGGTGTAAATGTAGCTAAATAAAATTCATTCGACAGGAATCAGAAAAATAGCTATTTACATATTTTATTTTTTTAAAGGTCTTAAAAAGATATAGGTGTCCTAATTTTGCTTATTTTGGCTCATTGTATTGTACCTAACATTGAGCAAATGCCCCTGCGTGTTCATCCGTGTAAATGTAGCTACAAAAAATTCATTCGACAAGAATAAGAAAAATAGCTATTAAGTTATTTTCTTTTTTTTAAAGGCCTTCAAAAGATATAGGTGTCTTAATTATGCTTATTTTGGCTCATTGTATTGTACCTAACATTGCCCAATTGCTCCTGGGTGTTCATCGGTGTAAATGGAGCTAAAAAAAATTCATTCGACAAGAATAAGAAAAATAGCTATTTCGTTATTTTCTTTTTTTTAAAGGTCTTGAAATGATATGGGTGTCTTAGTTTTGCTTATTTTGGCTCATTGTATTGTACTTAACATTGAGCAGTTGCTTCTGCGTGTTCCTCGGTGAAACTGTAGCTAAAAAAAATTCATTCGACAGGAATCAGAAAAATAGCTATTTACATATTTTATTTTTTTGAAGGTCTTTAAAAGATATAGGTGTCTTAATTTTGCTCATTTTGGCTCATTGTGTTGTACCTAACATTGACCAATTGCTCCTGCGTGTTCATCGGTGTAAATGTAGCTACTAAAAATTCATTTGACAAGAATAAAAAAAACAGCTATTTCGTTATTTTCTTTTTTTAAAGGTCTTAAGAAGATATTGGTGTCTTAATTTTGGTTATTTAGGCTCACTGTATTGCACTTAACATTGGGCCATTGCTCCTGCGTGTTCATCAGTGTAAATGTAGCTAAAAAAAATTCATTCGACAAGAATAAGAAAAATAGCTATTTACTTATTTTTTTTTTTTTTAAGGTCTTGAAATGATATGGGTGTCTTAATTTTGCTTATATTGGCTCAATGTATTGTACTTAACATTGAGCAGTTGCTTCTGCGTGTTCCTCGGTGTAAATGTAGCTAAATAAAATTCATTCGACAGGAATCAGAAAAATAGCTATTTACATATTTTATTTTTTTAAAGGTTTTAAAAAGATATAGGTGTCCTAATTTTGCTTATTTTGGCTCATTGTATTGTACCTAACATTGACCAATTGCTCCTGGGTGTTCATCGGTGTAAATGGAGCTAAAAAAAATTCATTCGACAAGAATAAGAAAAATAGCTATTTCGTTATTTTCTTTTTTTTAAAGGTCTTGAAATGATATGGGTGTCTTAGTTTTGCTTATTTTGGCTCATTGTATTGTACTTAACATTGAGCAGTTGCTTCTGCGTGTTCGTCGGTGAAAATGTAGCTAAAAAAAATTCATTCGACAGGAATCAGAAAAATAGCTATTTACATATTTTATTTTTTTGAAGGTCTTTAAAAGATATAGGTGTCTTAATTTTGCTCATTTTGGCTCATTGTATTGTACCTAACATTGACCAATTGCTCCTGCGTGTTCATCGGTGTAAATGTAGCTACTAAAAATTCATTCGACAAGAATAAAAAAAACAGCTATTTCGTTATTTCCTTTTTTTAAAGGTCTTAAAAAGATATTGGTGTCTTAATTTTGGTTATTTAGGCTCACTGTATTGCACTTAACATTGGGCCATTGCTCCTTTGTGTTCATCAGTGTAAATGTAGCTAAAAAAAATTCATTCGACAAGAATAAGAAAAATAGCTATTTACTTATTTTTTTTTTTTTTAAGGTCTTGAAATGATATGGGTGTCTTAATTTTGCTTATATTGGCTCACTGTATTGTACTTAACATTGAGCAGTTGCTTCTGCGTGTTCCTCGGTGTAAATGTAGCTAAATAAAATTCATTCGACAGGAATCAGAAAAATAGCTATTTACATATTTTATTTTTTTAAAGGTCTTAAAAAGATATAGGTGTCCTAATTTTGCTTATTTTGGCTCATTGTATTGTACCTAACATTGACCAATTGCTCCTGGGTGTTCATCGGTGTAAATGGAGCTAAAAAAAATTCATTCGACAAGAATAAGAAAAATAGCTATTTCGTTATTTTCTTTTTTTTAAAGGTCTTGAAATGATATGGGTGTCTTAGTTTTGCTTATTTTGGCTCACTGTATTGTACTTAACATTGAGCAGTTGCTTCTGCGTGTTCCTCGGTGAAAATGTAGCTAAAAAAAATTCATTCGACAGGAATCAGAAAAATAGCTATTTACATATTTTATTTTTTTGAAGGTCTTTAAAAGATATAGGTGTCCTAATTTTGCTTATTTTGGCTCACTGTATTGTACCTAACATTGAGCAAATGCTCCTGCGTGTTCATCCGTGTAAATGTAGCTACTAAAAATTCATTCGACAAGAATAGGAAAAATAGCTATTTACTTATTTTATTTTTTTAAAGGTCATGAAATGATATGGGTGCCTTAATTTTGCTTTTTTTGACTCATTGTATTGTACTTAACATTGAGCAGTTGCTTCTGCGTGTTCCTCGGTGAAAATGTAGCTAAAAAAAATTCATTCGACAGGAATCAGAAAAATAGCTATTTACTTATTTTATTTTTTTGAAGGTCTTTAAAAGATATAGGTGTCCTAATTTTGCTTATTTTGGCTCACTGTATTGTACCTAACATTGAGCAAATGCTCCTGCGTGTTCATCCGTGTAAATGTAGCTACTAAAAATTCATTCGACAAGAATAAGAAAAATAGCTATTTACTTATTTTATTTTTTTAAAGGTCATGAAATGATATGGGTGCCTTAATTTTGCTTTTTTTGACTCATTGTATTGTACTTAACATTGAGCAATTGCTCCTGCGTGTTCATCGGTGTAAATGTAGCTAAACAAAATTCATTCGACAAGAATACGAAAATTCACGATGGAACAGGAAAATAATGGTCGGTTGGCTTTTCTTGATGTGTTGGTAACGAAGAAAGAAGACGGAACTCTGGGCCACACAGTGTATCGAAAACCGACCCACACGGATAGAAACTTGAACAAGAATTGTAACCATCATCCGAGCCAAAAACGAGCCATGATAAAGACACTCATCCACCGTGCCAACAGGATCTGCGAACCAACATTTCTTCAACGGGAACTCAAGCACTTAGACACGGCACTGCAATCGAATGGATACAGCGCACGAGAAATAGCCCGCGCCATCCGACCCCGCATGAATAGATCCGCTCGGCAAGACGCACCCCCAAGTACTACTGGCCTACTCTGCCTTCCATTCATCAAGGGAGTCTCAGACCGTATAGGTAAACTCTTCTTACGGCACAATGTGAAGACTATTTACAAGCCTACGAGAAAATTAAATAGTTTGTACAGATCAGCCAAAGATAGCCGGGACCCGATGACGTCAGCAGGTGTTTACAGGATTCCGTGTTCGTGTGGAGAAGTCTATATAGGTACTACGAAACGAAGCTTAAAAACCAGGATTGATGAACATAAACGAAACTGCCGTCTTCTACAGTCGGAGAAGTCTGCAATCGCTGAGCATGTTCTAACACAAACCGGTCACATAATACAATTTCAAGATGCTACAGTACTTTCTACAACTTCTTCATACCACCCTCGGTTACACAGAGAGGCTATAGAGATCCACAAGCACCCGCATAACTTCAATAGGAAAGAAGAAGGATTAAAGGTCAATCGAATTTGGTATCCAGCCTTAAAGAAGACTACAGCAGAGAAACTGGTGTCATCATCCGGAAATCAGGTTGAGGTAGTAGGGAGCCAATCAGGAGCGAGAATGACTCCGCCTCCACCCCCCACCACCCCGCATCTTAGTATAAATTTCAGAGCACAACCTCCTGCCCTCACAGTCGCTGCTGAGCCTCCGAGATACAATCTTAGAAGTCTACGCAGTTCCACTGAAGATGTCGACCGCAGATGTTGACGAAACGTTTGGATGTTCTCTTTCACTTCGTCCACGGCCCATCAGCCCGGATTCTACTGGTTCCTCATTCGACTCCGGCCGTGAAAGTCTTTGCAGTTAAATAGCTGTTTACTTACTTTTTTTTTTTTTTAAAGGTCTTGAAATGATATGGGTGTCCTAATTTTGCTTATTTTGGCTCACTGTATTGTACCTAACATTGAGCAAATGCCCCTGCTTGTTCATCCGTGTAAATGTAGCTACAAAAAATTCATTCGACAAGAATAAGAAAAATAGCTATTTAGTTATTTTCTTTTTTTTAAAGGCCTTAAAAAGATATAGGTGTCTTAATTATGCTTATTTTGGCTCATTGTATTGCACTTAATATTGAGCAATTGCTCCTACGTGTTCATCCGTGTAAATGTAGCTAAAAAAAATTCATTCGACAGGAATCAGAAAAATAGCTATTTACTTATTTTATTTTTTTAAAGGTCTTAAAAAGATAAAGGTGTCCTAATTTTGCTTATTTTGGCTCATTGTATTGTACCTAATATTGACCAATTGCTCCTGCGTGTTCATCGGTGTAAATGGAGCTAAAAAAAATTCATTCGACAAGAAAAAGAAAAATAGCTATATACTTATTTTTTTTTAAAGGTCTTAAAAAGATATAGGTGTCTTAATTTTGGTTATTTAGGCTCACTGTATTGCACTTAACATTGGGCCATTGCTCCTGCGTGTTCATCGGTGTAAATGTAGCTAAAAAAAATTCATTCGACAAGAATAAGAAAAATAGCTATTTACTTATTTTTTTTTTTTTAAGGTCTTGAAATGATATGGGTGTCTTAATTTTGCTTATGTTGGCTCATTGTATTGTACTTAACAATGAGCAGTTGCTTCTGCGTGTTCCTCGGTGTAAATGTAGCTAAATAAAATTCATTCGACAGGAATCAGAAAAATAGCTATTTACATATTTTATTTTTTTAAAGGTTTTTAAAAGATATGGGTGTCTTAATTTTGTTTATTTTGGCTCATTGTATTGTACCTAACATTGAGCAAATGCCCCTGCGTGTTCATCCGTGTAAATGTAGCTACAAAAAATTCATTCGACAAGAATAAGAAAAATAGCTATTAAGTTATTTTCTTTTTTTTAAGGCCTTCAAAAGATATAGGTGTCTTAATTATGCTTATTTTGGCTCATTGTATTGAACTTAATATTGAGCAGTTGCTCCTGCGTGTTCATCCGTGTAAATGTAGCTACAAAAAATTCATTCGACAAGAATAAGAAAAATAGCTATTTTGTTATTTTCTTTTTTTTGAAGGCCTTAAAAAGATATAGGTGTCTTAATTTTGCTTATTTTGGCTTATTGTATTGTACTTAACATTGAGCAGTTGCTTCTGCGTGTTCCTCGGTGTAAATGTAGCTAAAAAAAATTCATTCGACAGGAATCAGAAAAAAAGCTATTTACATATTTTATTTTTAGAGGTCTTAAAAAGATATGGGTGTCCTAATTTTGCTTATTTTGGCTCATTGTATTGTACCTAACATTGAGCAAATGCCCCTGCTTGTTCATCCGTGTAAATGTAGCTACAAAAAATTCATTCGACAAGAATAAGAAAAATAGCTATTTAGTTATTTTCTTTTTTTTAAAGGCCTTAAAAAGATATAGGTGTCTTAATTATGCTTATTTTGGCTCATTGTATTGCACTTAATATTGAGCAATTGCTCCTACGTGTTCATCCGTGTAAATGTAGCTAAAAAAAATTCATTCGACAGGAATCAGAAAAATAGCTATTTACTTATTTTATTTTTTTAAGGGTCTTAAAAAGATAAAGGTGTCCTAATTTTGCTTATTTTGGCTCATTGTATTGTACCTAACATTGACCAATTGCTCCTGCGTGTTCATCGGTGTAAATGGAGCTAAAAAAAATTCATTCGACAAGAAAAAGAAAAATAGCTATATACTTATTTTTTTTTTAAAGGTCTTAAAAAGATATAGGTGTCATAATTTTGCTTATTTTGGCTCATTGTATTGTACCTAACATTGAACAAATGCCCCTGCGTGTTCATCCGTGTAAATGTAGCTACAAAAAATTCATTCGACAAGAATAAGAAAAATAGCTATTTAGTTATTTTCTTTTTTTAAAGGTCTTAAAAAGATATAGGTGTCTTAATTTTGCTTATTTTGGCTCATTGTATTGTACCTAACATTGGCCAATTGCTCCTGCGTGTTCATCGGTGTAAATGTAGCTAATAAAAATTCATTCGACAAGAATAGGAAAAACAGCTATTTCGTTATTTTCTTTTTTTAAAGGTCTTAAAAAGATATAGGTGTCTTAATTTTGGTTATTTAGGCTCACTGTATTGCACTTAACATTGGGCAATTGCTCCTGCGTGTTCATCGGTGTAAATGTAGCTAAAAAAAATTCATTCGACAAGAATAAGAAAAATAGCTATTTACTTATTTTTTTTTTTTTAAGGTCTTGAAATGATATGGGTGTCTTAATTTTGCTTATATTGGCTCATTGTATTGTACTTAACAATGACCAGTTGCTTCTGCGTGTTCCTCGGTGTAAATGTAGCTAAATAAAATTCATTCGACAGGAATCAGAAAAATAGCTATTTACATATTTTATTTTTTTAAAGGTCTTAAAAAGATATAGGTGTCCTAATTTTGCTTATTTTGGCTCATTGTATTGTACCTAACATTGAGCAGATGCCCCTGCGTGTTCATCCGTGTAAATGTAGCTACAAAAAATTCATTCGACAAGAATAAGAAAAATAGCTATTAAGTTATTTTCTTTTTTTTAAAGGCCTTCAAAAGATATAGGTGTCTTAATTATGCTTATTTTGGCTCATTGTATTGTACCTAACATTGCCCAATTGCTCCTGGGTGTTCATCGGTGTAAATGGAGCTAAAAAAAATTCATTCGACAAGAATAAGAAAAATAGCTATTTCGTTATTTTCTTTTTTTTAAAGGTCTTGAAATGATATGGGTGTCTTAGTTTTGCTTATTTTGGCTCATTGTATTGTACTTAACATTGAGCAGTTGCTTCTGCGTGTTCCTCGGTGTAAATGTAGCTAAATAAAATTCATTCGACAGGAATCAGAAAAATAGCTATTTACATATTTTATTTTTTTAAAGGTCTTAAAAAGATATAGGTGTCCTAATTTTGCTTATTTTGGTTCATTGTATTGTACCTAACATTGACCAATTGCTCCTGGGTGATCATCGGTGTAAATGGAGCTAAAAAAAATTCATTCGACAAGAATAAGAAAAATAGCTATTTCGTTATTTTCTTTTTTTTAAAGGTCTTGAAATGATATGGGTGTCTTAGTTTTGCTTATTTTGGCTCATTGTATTGTACTTAACATTGAGCAGTTGCTTCTGCGTGTTCCTCGGTGAAAATGTAGCTAAAAAAAATTCATTCGACAGGAATCAGAAAAATAGCTATTTACATATTTTATTTTTTTGAAGGTCTTTAAAAGATATAGGTGTCTTAATTATGCTCATTTTGGCTCATTGTATTGTACCTAACATTGACCAATTGCTCCTGCGTGTTCATCGGTGTAAATGTAGCTACTAAAAATTCATTCGACAAGAATAAAAAAAACAGCTATTTCGTTATTTTCTTTTTTTAAAGGTCTTAAAAAGATATTGGTGTCTTAATTTTGGTTATTTAGGCTCACTGTATTGCACTTAACATTGGGCCATTGCTCCTTTGTGTTCATCAGTGTAAATGTAGCTAAAAAAAATTCATTCGACAAGAATAAGAAAAATAGCTATTTACTTATTTTTTTTTTTTTAAGGTCTTGAAATGATATGGGTGTCTTAATTTTGCTTATATTGGCTCACTGTATTGTACTTAACATTGAGCAGTTGCTTCTGCGTGTTCCTCGGTGTAAATGTAGCTAAATAAAATTCATTCGACAGGAATCAGAAAAATAGCTATTTACATATTTTATTTTTTTAAGGGTCTTAAAAAGATATAGGTGTCCTAATTTTGCTTATTTTGGCTCATTGTATTGTACCTAACATTGACCAATTGCTCCTGGGTGTTCATCGGTGTAAATGGAGCTAAAAAAAATTCATTCGACAAGAATAAGAAAAATAGCTATTTCGTTATTTTCTTTTTTTTAAAGGTCTTGAAATGATATGGGTGTCTTAGTTTTGCTTATTTTGGCTCATTGTATTGTACTTAACATTGAGCAGTTGCTTCTGCGTGTTCCTCGGTGAAAATGTAGCTAAAAAAAATTCATTCGACAGGAATCAGAAAAATAGCTATTTACATATTTTATTTTTTTGAAGGTCTTTAAAAGATATAGGTGTCCTAATTTTGCTCATTTTGGCTCATTGTATTGTACCTAACATTGACCAATTGCTCCTGCGTGTTCATCGGTGTAAATGTAGCTACTAAAAATTCATTCGACAAGAATAAAAAAAACAGCTATTTCGTTATTTTCTTTTTTTAAAGGTCTTAAAAAGATATTGGTGTCTTAATTTTGGTTATTTAGGCTCACTGTATTGCACTTAACATTGGGCCATTGCTCCTTTGTGTTCATCAGTGTAAATGTAGCTAAAAAAAATTCATTCGACAAGAATAAGAAAAATAGCTATTTACTTATTTTTTTTTTTTTTAAGGTCTTGAAATGATATGGGTGTCTTAATTTTGCTTATATTGGCTCACTGTATTGTACTTAACATTGAGCAGTTGCTTCTGCGTGTTCCTCGGTGTAAATGTAGCTAAATAAAATTCATTCGACAGGAATCAGAAAAATAGCTATTTACATATTTTATTTTTTTAAAGGTCTTTAAAAGATATAGGTGTCCTAATTTTGCTTATTTTGGCTCATTGTATTGTACCTAACATTGACCAATTGCTCCTGGGTGTTCATCGGTGTAAATGGAGCTAAAAAAAATTCATTCGACAAGAATAAGAAAAATAGCTATTTCGTTATTTTCTTTTTTTTAAAGGTCTTGAAATGATATGGGTGTCTTAGTTTTGCTTATTTTGGCTCACTGTATTGTACTTAACATTGAGCAGTTGCTTCTGCGTGTTCCTCGGTGAAAATGTAGCTAAAAAAAATTCATTCGACAGGAATCAGAAAAATAGCTATTTACATATTTTATTTTTTTGAAGGTCTTTAAAAGATATAGGTGTCCTAATTTTGCTTATTTTGGCTCACTGTATTGTACCTAACATTGAGCAAATGCTCCTGCGTGTTCATCCGTGTAAATGTAGCTACTAAAAATTCATTCGACAAGAATAGGAAAAATAGCTATTTACTTATTTTATTTTTTTAAAGGTCATGAAATGATATGGGTGCCTTAATTTTGCTTTTTTTGACTCATTGTATTGTACTTAACATTGAGCAGTTGCTTCTGCGTGTTCCTCGGTGAAAATGTAGCTAAAAAAAATTCATTCGACAGGAATCAGAAAAATAGCTATTTACTTATTTTATTTTTTTGAAGGTCTTTAAAAGATATAGGTGTCCTAATTTTGCTTATTTTGGCTCACTGTATTGTACCTAACATTGAGCAAATGCTCCTGCGTGTTCATCCGTGTAAATGTAGCTACTAAAAATTCATTCGACAAGAATAAGAAAAATAGCTATTTACTTATTTTATTTTTTTGAAGGTCTTTAAAAGATATAGGTGTCCTAATTTTGCTTATTTTGGCTCACTGTATTGTACCTAACATTGAGCAAATGCTCCTGCGTGTTCATCCGTGTAAATGTAGCTACTAAAAATTCATTCGACAAGAATAAGAAAAATAGCTATTTACTTATTTTATTTTTTTAAAGGTCATGAAATGATATGGGTGCCTTAATTTTGCTTTTTTTGACTCATTGTATTGTACTTAACATTGAGCAATTGCTCCTGCGTGTTCATCGGTGTAAATGTAGCTAAACAAAATTCATTCGACAAGAATACGAAAATTCACGATGGAACAGGAAAATAATGGTCGGTTGGCTTTTCTTGATGTGTTGGTAACGAAGAAAGAAGACGGAACTCTGGGCCACACAGTGTATCGAAAACCGACCCACACGGATAGAAACTTGAACAAGAATTGTAACCATCATCCGAGCCAAAAACGAGCCATGATAAAGACACTCATCCACCGTGCCAACAGGATCTGCGAACCAACATTTCTTCAACGGGAACTCAAGCACTTAGACACGGCACTGCAATCGAATGGATACAGCGCACGAGAAATAGCCCGCGCCATCCGACCCCGCATGAATAGATCCGCTCGGCAAGACGCACCCCCAAGTACTACTGGCCTACTCTGCCTTCCATTCATCAAGGGAGTCTCAGACCGTATAGGTAAACTCTTCTTACGGCACAATGTGAAGACTATTTACAAGCCTACGAGAAAATTAAATAGTTTGTACAGATCAGCCAAAGATAGCCGGGACCCGATGACGTCAGCAGGTGTTTACAGGATTCCGTGTTCGTGTGGAGAAGTCTATATAGGTACTACGAAACGAAGCTTAAAAACCAGGATTGATGAACATAAACGAAACTGCCGTCTTCTACAGTCGGAGAAGTCTGCAATCGCTGAGCATGTTCTAACACAAACCGGTCACATAATACAATTTCAAGATGCTACAGTACTTTCTACAACTTCTTCATACCACCCTCGGTTACACAGAGAGGCTATAGAGATCCACAAGCACCCGCATAACTTCAATAGGAAAGAAGAAGGATTAAAGGTCAATCGAATTTGGTATCCAGCCTTAAAGAAGACTACAGCAGAGAAACTGGTGTCATCATCCGGAAATCAGGTTGAGGTAGTAGGGAGCCAATCAGGAGCGAGAATGACTCCGCCTCCACCCCCCACCACCCCGCATCTTAGTATAAATTTCAGAGCACAACCTCCTGCCCTCACAGTCGCTGCTGAGCCTCCGAGATACAATCTTAGAAGTCTACGCAGTTCCACTGAAGATGTCGACCGCAGATGTTGACGAAACGTTTGGATGTTCTCTTTCACTTCGTCCACGGCCCATCAGCCCGGATTCTACTGGTTCCTCATTCGACTCCGGCCGTGAAAGTCTTTGCAGTTAAATAGCTGTTTACTTACTTTTTTTTTTTTTTAAAGGTCTTGAAATGATATGGGTGTCCTAATTTTGCTTATTTTGGCTCACTGTATTGTACCTAACATTGAGCAAATGCCCCTGCTTGTTCATCCGTGTAAATGTAGCTACAAAAAATTCATTCGACAAGAATAAGAAAAATAGCTATTTAGTTATTTTCTTTTTTTTAAAGGCCTTAAAAAGATATAGGTGTCTTAATTATGCTTATTTTGGCTCATTGTATTGCACTTAATATTGGGCAATTGCTCCTACGTGTTCATCCGTGTAAATGTAGCTAAAAAAAATTCATTCGACAGGAATCAGAAAAATAGCTATTTACTTATTTTATTTTTTTAAAGGTCTTAAAAAGATAAAGGTGTCCTAATTTTGCTTATTTTGGCTCATTGTATTGTACCTAATATTGAGCAATTGCTCCTGCGTGTTCATCGGTGTAAATGGAGCTAAAAAAAATTCATTCGACAAGAAAAAGAAAAATAGCTATATACTTATTTTTTTTTTAAAGGTCTTAAAAAGATATAGGTGTCTTAATTTTGGTTATTTAGGCTCACTGTATTGCACTTAACATTGGGCCATTGCTCCTGCGTGTTCATCGGTGTAAATGTAGCTAAAAAAAATTCATTCGACAAGAATAAGAAAAATAGCTATTTACTTATTTTTTTTTTTTTAAGGTCTTGAAATGATATGGGTGTCTTAATTTTGCTTATATTGGCTCATTGTATTGTACTTAACAATGAGCAGTTGCTTCTGCGTGTTCCTCGGTGTAAATGTAGCTAAATAAAATTCATTCGACAGGAATCAGAAAAATAGCTATTTACATATTTTATTTTTTTAAAGGTTTCTAAAAGATATGGGTGTCTTAATTTTGTTTATTTTGGCTCATTGTATTGTACCTAACATTGAGCAAATGCCCCTGCGTGTTCATCCGTGTAAATGTAGCTACAAAAAATTCATTCGACAAGAATAAGAAAAATAGCTATTAAGTTATTTTCTTTTTTTTAAGGCCTTCAAAAGATATAGGTGTCTTAATTATGCTTATTTTGGCTCATTGTATTGAACTTAATATTGAGCAGTTGCTCCTGCGTGTTCATCCGTGTAAATGTAGCTACAAAAAATTCATTCGACAAGAATAAGAAAAATAGCTATTTTGTTATTTTCTTTTTTTTGAAGGCCTTAAAAAGATATAGGTGTCTTAATTTTGCTTATTTTGGCTTATTGTATTGTACTTAACATTGAGCAGTTGCTTCTGCGTGTTCCTCGGTGTAAATGTAGCTAAAAAAAATTCATTCGACAGGAATCAGAAAAAAAGCTATTTACATATTTTATTTTTAGAGGTCTTAAAAAGATATGGGTGTCCTAATTTTGCTTATTTTGGCTCATTGTATTGTACCTAACATTGAGCAAATGCCCCTGCTTGTTCATCCGTGTAAATGTAGCTACAAAAAATTCATTCGACAAGAATAAGAAAAATAGCTATTTAGTTATTTTCTTTTTTTTAAAGGCCTTAAAAAGATACAGGTGTCTTAATTATGCTTATTTTGGCTCATTGTATTGCACTTAATATTGAGCAATTGCTCCTACGTGTTCATCCGTGTAAATGTAGCTAAAAAAAATTCATTCGACAGGAATCAGAAAAATAGCTATTTACTTATTTTATTTTTTTAAGGGTCTTAAAAAGATAAAGGTGTCCTAATTTTGCTTATTTTGGCTCATTGTATTGTACCTAACATTGACCAATTGCTCCTGCGTGTTCATCGGTGTAAATGGAGCTAAAAAAAATTCATTCGACAAGAAAAAGAAAAATAGCTATATACTTATTTTTTTTTTAAAGGTCTTAAAAAGATATAGGTGTCATAATTTTGCTTATTTTGGCTCATTGTATTGTACCTAACATTGAACAAATGCCCCTGCGTGTTCATCCGTGTAAATGTAGCTACAAAAAATTCATTCGACAAGAATAAGAAAAATAGCTATTTAGTTATTTTCTTTTTTTAAAGGTCTTAAAAAGATATAGGTGTCTTAATTTTGCTTATTTTGGCTCATTGTATTGTACCTAACATTGGCCAATTGCTCCTGCGTGTTCATCGGTGTAAATGTAGCTAATAAAAATTCATTCGACAAGAATAGGAAAAACAGCTATTTCGTTATTTTCTTTTTTTAAAGGTCTTAAAAAGATATAGGTGTCTTAATTTTGGTTATTTAGGCTCACTGTATTGCATTTAACATTGGGCAATTGCTCCTGCGTGTTCATCGGTGTAAATGTAGCTAAAAAAAATTCATTCGACAAGAATAAGAAAAATAGCTATTTACTTATTTTTTTTTTTTTAAGGTCTTGAAATGATATGGGTGTCTTAATTTTGCTTATATTGGCTCATTGTATTGTACTTAACAATGACCAGTTGCTTCTGCGTGTTCCTCGGTGTAAATGTAGCTAAATAAAATTCATTCGACAGGAATCAGAAAAATAGCTATTTACATATTTTATTTTTTTAAAGGTCTTAAAAAGATATAGGTGTCCTAATTTTGCTTATTTTGGCTCATTGTATTGTACCTAACATTGAGCAAATGCCCCTGCGTGTTCATCCGTGTAAATGTAGCTACAAAAAATTCATTCGACAAGAATAAGAAAAATAGCTATTAAGTTATTTTCTTTTTTTTAAAGGCCTTCAAAAGATATAGGTGTCTTAATTATGCTTATTTTGGCTCATTGTATTGTACCTAACATTGCCCAATTGCTCCTGGGTGTTCATCGGTGTAAATGGAGCTAAAAAAAATTCATTCGACAAGAATAAGAAAAATAGCTATTTCGTTATTTTCTTTTTTTTAAAGGTCTTGAAATGATATGGGTGTCTTAGTTTTGCTTATTTTGGCTCATTGTATTGTACTTAACATTGAGCAGTTGCTTCTGCGTGTTCCTCGGTGAAAATGTAGCTAAAAAAAATTCATTCGACAGGAATCAGAAAAATAGCTATTTACATATTTTATTTTTTTGAAGGTCTTTAAAAGATATAGGTGTCTTAATTTTGCTCATTTTGGCTCATTGTGTTGTACCTAACATTGACCAATTGCTCCTGCGTGTTCATCGGTGTAAATGTAGCTACTAAAAATTCATTCGACAAGAATAAAAAAAACAGCTATTTCGTTATTTTCTTTTTTTAAAGGTCTTAAAAAGATATTGGTGTCTTAATTTTGGTTATTTAGGCTCACTGTATTGCACTTAACATTGGGCCATTGCTCCTGCGTGTTCATCAGTGTAAATGTAGCTAAAAAAAATTCATTCGACAAGAATAAGAAAAATAGCTATTTACTTATTTTTTTTTTTTTAAGGTCTTGAAATGATATGGGTGTCTTAATTTTGCTTATATTGGCTCACTGTATTGTACTTAACATTGAGCAGTTGCTTCTGCGTGTTCCTCGGTGTAAATGTAGCTAAATAAAATTCATTCGACAGGAATCAGAAAAATAGCTATTTACATATTTTATTTTTTTAAAGGTCTTAAAAAGATATAGGTGTCCTAATTTTGCTTATTTTGGCTCATTGTATTGTACCTAACATTGACCAATTGCTCCTGGGTGTTCATCGGTGTAAATGGAGCTAAAAAAAATTCATTCGACAAGAATAAGAAAAATAGCTATTTCGTTATTTTCTTTTTTTTAAAGGTCTTGAAATGATATGGGTGTCTTAGTTTTGCTTATTTTGGCTCATTGTATTGTACTTAACATTGAGCAGTTGCTTCTGCGTGTTCCTCGGTGAAAATGTAGCTAAAAAAAATTCATTCGACAGGAATCAGAAAAATAGCTATTTACATATTTTATTTTTTTGAAGGTCTTTAAAAGATATAGGTGTCTTAATTTTGCTCATTTTGGCTCATTGTATTGTACCTAACATTGAGCAGATGCCCCTGCGTGTTCATCCGTGTAAATGTAGCTACAAAAAATTCATTCGACAAGAATAAGAAAAATAGCTATTAAGTTATTTTCTTTTTTTTAAAGGCCTTCAAAAGATATAGGTGTCTTAATTATGCTTATTTTGGCTCATTGTATTGTACCTAACATTGCCCAATTGCTCCTGCGTGTTCATCCGTGTAAATGTAGCTACAAAAAATTCATTCGACAAGAATAAGAAAAATAGCTATTTTGTTATTTTTTTTTTTTTAAAGGCCTTAAAAAGATATAGGTGTCTTAATTTTGCTTATTTTGGCTCATTGTATTGCACTTAACATTAAGCAGTTGCTTCTGCGTGTTCCTCGGTGTAAATGTAGCTAAAAAAAATTCATTCGACAAGAATAAAAAAAACTGCTATTTCGTTATTTTCTTTTTTTAAAGGTCTTAAAAAGATATTGGTGTCTTAATTTTGGTTATTTAGGCTCAATGTATTGCACTTAACATTGGGCCATTGCTCCTGCGTGTTCATCAGTGTAAATGTAGCTAAAAAAAATTCATTCGACAAGAATAAGAAAAATAGCTATTTACTTATTTTTTTTTTTTTAAGGTCTTGAAATGATATGGGTGTCTTAATTTTGCTTATATTGGCTCACTGTATTGTACTTAACATTGAGCAGTTGCTTCTGCGTGTTCCTCGGTGTAAATGTAGCTAAATAAAATTCATTCGACAGGAATCAGAAAAATAGCTATTTACATATTTTATTTTTTTAAAGGTCTTAAAAAGATATAGGTGTCCTAATTTTGCTTATTTTGGCTCATTGTATTGTACCTAACATTGACCAATTGCTCCTGGGTGTTCATCGGTGTAAATGGAGCTAAAAAAAATTCATTCGACAAGAATAAGAAAAATAGCTATTTCGTTATTTTCTTTTTTTTAAAGGTCTTGAAATGATATGGGTGTCTTAGTTTTGCTTATTTTGGCTCATTGTATTGTACTTAACATTGAGCAGTTGCTTCTGCGTGTTCCTCGGTGAAAATGTAGCTAAAAAAAATTCATTCGACAGGAATCAGAAAAATAGCTATTTACATATTTTATTTTTTTGAAGGTCTTTAAAAGATATAGGTGTCTTAATTTTGCTCATTTTGGCTCATTGTATTGTACCTAACATTGGCCAATTGCTCCTGCGTGTTCATCGGTGTAAATGTAGCTACTAAAAATTCATTCGACAAGAATAAGAAAAATAGCTATATACTTATTTTTTTTTTTTAAAGGTCTTAAAAAGATATAGGTGTCCTAATTTTGCTTATTTTGGCTCATTGTATTGTACCTAACATTGAGCAATTGCTCCTGCGTGTTCGTCGGTGTAAATTTAGCTACAAAAAATTCATTCGACAAGAATAAGAAAAATAGCTATTTAGTTATTTTCTTTTTTTAAAGGTCTTCAAAAGATATAGGTGTCTTAATTTTGCTTATTTTGGCTCATTGTATTGTTCCTAACATTGACCAATTGCTCCTGCGTGTTCATCGGTGTAAATGTAGCTACAAAAAATTCATTCGACAAGAATAAGAAAAATAGCTATTTACTTATTTTATTTTTTTTAAGGGTCTTAAAAAGATTTAGCTGTCTTTATTTTGCTTATTTTGGCTCATTGTATAGTACTTTACATTGAGCAGTTGCTTCTGCGTGTTCCTCGGTGTAAATGTAGCTAAATAAAATTCATTCGACAGGAATCAGAAAAATAGCTATTTACATATTTTATTTTTTTAAAGGTCTTAAAAAGATATAGGTGTCCTAATTTTGCTTATTTTGGCTCATTGTATTGTACCTAACATTGAGCAAATGCCCCTGCGTGTTCATCGGTGTAAATGTAGCTACAAAAAATTCATTCGACAAGAATAAGAAAAATAGCTATTAAGTTATTTTCTTTTTTTTAAAGGCCTTCAAAAGATATAGGTGTCTTAATTATGCTTATTTTGGCTCATTGTATTAAGCTTAATATTGAGCTGTTTCTCCTGCGTGTTCATCCGTGTAAATGTAGCTACAAAAAATTCATTCGACAAGAATAAGAAAAATAGCTATTTTGTTATTTTTTTTTTTTTAAAGGCCTTAAAAAGATATAGGTGTCTTAATTTTGCTTATTTTGGCTCATTGTATTGTACCTAACATTGACCAATTGCTCCTGGGTGTTCCTCGGTGTAAATGTAGCTAAAAAAAATTCATTCGACAGGAATCAGAAAAATAGCTATTTACATATTTTATTTTTTTAAAGGTCTTAAAAAGATATAGGTGTCTTTATTTTGCTTATTTTGGCTCATTGTATTGTACCTAACATTGAACAAATGCCCCTGCGTGTTCATCCATGTAAATGTAGCTACCAAAAATTCATTCGACAAGAATAAGAAAAATAGCTATTTAGTTATTTTCTTTTTTTAAAGGTCTTAAAAAGATATAGGTGTCTTAATTTTGCTTATTTTGGCTCATTGTATTGTACCTAACATTGAGCAAATGCCCCTGCGTGTTCATCCGTGTAAATGTAGCTACTAAAAATTCATTCGACAAGAATAAGAAAAATAGCTATTTAGTTATTTTCTTTTTTTTAAGGGCCTTAAAAAGATATAGGTGTCTCAATGTTGCTTATTTTGGCTCATTGTATTGCACTTAACATTGAGCAATTGCTCCTGCGTGTTCATCGGTGTAAATGTAGCTAATAAAAATTCATTCGACAAGAATAAGAAAAATAGCTATTTACTTATTTTTTTTTAAAGGTCTTGAAATGATATGGGTGTCTTAATTTTGCTTATTTTGGCTCATTGTATTGTACTTAACATTGAGCAGTTGCTTCTGCGTGTTCCTCGGTGTAAATGTAGCTAAAAAAAATTCATTCGACAGGAATCAGAAAAATAGCTATTTACATATTTTATTTTTTTAAAGGTCTTAAAAAGATATGGGTGTCCTAATTTGGCTTATTTTGGCTCATTGTATTGCACCTAACATTGGGCAAATGCCCATGCTTGTTCATCCGTGTAAATGTAGCTACAAAAAATTCATTCGACAAGAATAAGAAAAATAGCTATTTAGTTATTTTCTTTTTTTTAAAGGTCTTAAAAAGATATAGGTGTCTTAATTTTGCTTATTTTGGCTCACTGTATTGTACCTAACATCGAGCAATTGCTCCTGCGTGTTCGTCGGTGTAAATTTAGCTACAAAAAATTCATTCGACAAGAATAAGAAAAATAGCTATTTAGTTATTTTCTTTTTTTAAAGGTCTTCAAAAGATATAGGTGTCTTAGTTTTGCTTATTTCGGCTCATTGTATTGTACTTAACATTAAGCATTTGCTCCAGCGTGTTCTTAGGTGTAAATGTAGCTAAAAAAAATTCATTCGACAAGAATAAGAAAAATAGCTATTTACTTATTTTTTTTTAAAGGTCTTGAAATGATATGGGTGTCTTAATTTTGCTTATTTTGGCTCATTGTATTGTACTTAACATTGAACAGTTGCTTCTGCGTGTTCCTCGGTGTAAATGTAGCTAAAAAAAATTCATTCGACAGGAATCAGAAAAATAGCTATTTACATATTTTATTTTTTTAAAGGTCTTAAAAAGATATGGGTGTCTTAATTTTGCTTTTTTTGGCTCATTGTATTGCACTTAACATAGAGCAGTTGCTTCTGCGTGTTCCTCGGTGTAAATGTAGCTAAAAAAAATTCATTCGACAGGAATCAGAAAAATAGCTATTTACATATTTTATTTTTTTAAAGGTCTCAAAAAGATATAGGTGCCCTAATTTTGCTTATTTTGGCTCACTGTATTGTACCTAACATTGACCAATTGCTCCTGGGTGTTCATCGGTGTAAATGGAGCTAAAAAAAATTCATTCGACAAGAATAAGAAAAATAGCTATATACTTGTTTTTTTTTTTTAAAGGTCTTAAAAAGATATAGGTGTCCTAATTTTGCTTATTTTGGCTCATTGTATTGTACCTAACATTGAGCAATTGCTCCTGCGTGTTCGTCGGTGTAAATTTAGCTACAAAAAATTCATTCGACAAGAATAAGAAAAATAGCTATTTAGTTATTTTCTTTTTTTAAAGGTCTTCAAAAGATATAGGTGTCTTAATTTTGCTTATTTTGGCTCATTGTATTGTTCCTAACATTGACCAATTGCTCCTGCGTGTTCATCGGTGTAAATGTAGCTACAAAAAATTAATTCGACAAGAATAAGAAAAATAGCTATTTACTTATTTTATTTTTTTTAAGGGTCTTAAAAAGATTTAGCTGTCTTTATTTTGCTTATTTTGGCTCATTGTATAGTACTTTACATTGAGCAGTTGCTTCTGCGTGTTCCTCGGTGTAAATGTAGCTAAATAAAATTCATTCGACAGGAATCAGAAAAATAGCTATTTACATATTTTATTTTTTTAAAGGTCTTAAAAAGATATAGGTGTCCTAATTTTGCTTATTTTGTTTCATTGTATTGTACCTAACATTGAGCAAATGCCCCTGCGTGTTCATCGGTGTAAATGTAGCTACAAAAAATTCATTCGACAAGAATAAGAAAAATAGCTATTAAGTTATTTTCTTTTTTTTAAAGGCCTTCAAAAGATATAGGTGTCTTAATTATGCTTATTTTGGCTCATTGTATTAAGCTTAATATTGAGCAGTTGCTCCTGCGTGTTCATCCGTGTAAATGTAGCTACAAAAAATTCATTCGACAAGAATAAGAAAAATAGCTATTTTTTTTTTTTTTTTTTTTAAAGGCCTTAAAAAGATATAGGTGTCTTAATTTTGCTTATTTTGGCTCATTGTATTGCACTTAACATTGAGCAGTTGCTTCTGCGTGTTCCTCGGTGTAAATGTAGCTAAAAAAAATTCATTCGACAGGAATCAGAAAAATAGCTATTTACATATTTTATTTTTAGAGGTCTTAAAAAGATATGGGTGTCTTAATTTTGCTTATTTTTAATCATTGTATTGTTCTTAACATTAAACAGTTGCTTCTGCGTGTTCCTCTGTGTAAATGTAGCTAAAAAAAATTCATTCGACAGGAATCAGAAAAATAGCTATTTACATATTTTATTTTTTTAAAGGTCTTAAAAAGATATAGGTGTCTTTATTTTGCTTATTTTGGCTCATTGTATTGTACCTAACATTGAACAAATGCCCCTGCGTGTTCATCCATGTAAATGTAGCTACCAAAAATTCATTCGACAAGAATAAGAAAAATAGCTATTTAGTTATTTTCTTTTTTTAAAGGTCTTAAAAAGATATAGGTGTCTTAATTTTGCTTATTTTGGCTCATTGTATTGTACCTAACATTGAGCAAATGCCCCTGCGTGTTCATCCGTGTAAATGTAGCTACTAAAAATTCATTCGACAAGAATAAGAAAAATAGCTATTTAGTTATTTTCTTTTTTTTAAGGGCCTTAAAAAGATATAGGTGTCTCAATGTTGCTTATTTTGGCTCATTGTATTGCACTTAACATTGAGCAATTGCTCCTGCGTGTTCATCGGTGTAAATGTAGCTAATAAAAATTCATTCGACAAGAATAAGAAAAATAGCTATTTACTTATTTTTTTTTAAAGGTCTTGAAATGATATGGGTGTCTTAATTTTGCTTATTTTGGCTCATTGTATTGTACTTAACATTGAGCAGTTGCTTCTGCGTGTTCCTCGGTGTAAATGTAGCTAAAAAAAATTCATTCGACAGGAATCAGAAAAATAGCTATTTACATATTTTATTTTTTTAAAGGTCTTAAAAAGATATGGGTGTCCTAATTTGGCTTATTTTGGCTCATTGTATTGTACCTAACATTGGGCAAATGCCCATGCTTGTTCATCCGTGTAAATGTAGCTACAAAAAATTCATTCGACAAGAATAAGAAAAATAGCTATTTAGTTATTTTCTTTTTTTTAAAGGTCTTAAAAAGATATAGGTGTCTTAATTTTGCTTATTTTGGCTCACTGTATTGTACCTAACATCGAGCAATTGCTCCTGCGTGTTCGTCGGTGTAAATTTAGCTACAAAAAATTCATTCGACAAGAATAAGAAAAATAGCTATTTAGTTATTTTCCTTTTTTAAAGGTCTTCAAAAGATATAGGTGTCTTAGTTTTGCTTATTTCGGCTCATTGTATTGTACCTAACATTGACCAATTGCTCCTGCGTGTTCATCGGTGTAAATGTAGCTACAAAAAATTCATTCGACAAGAATAAGAAAAATAGCTATTTACTTATTTTATTTTTTTTAAAGGTCTTAAAAAGATTTAGGTGTCTTTATTTTGCTTATTTTGGCTCATTGTATTGTACTTTACATTGAGCAGTTGCTTCTGCGTGTTCCTCGGTGTAAATGTAGCTAAAAAAAATTCATTCGACAGGTATCAGAAAAATAGCTATTTACATATTTTATTTTTTTAAAGGTCTTAAAAAGATTTAGCTGTCTTTATTTTGCTTATTTTGGCTCATTGTATAGTACTTTACATTGAGCAGTTGCTTCTGCGTGTTCCTCGGTGTAAATGTAGCTAAATAAAATTCATTCGACAGGAATCAGAAAAATAGCTATTTAGTTATTTTCTTTTTTTAAAGGTCTTCAAAAGATATAGGTGTCTTAGTTTTGCTTATTTCGGCTCATTGTATTGTACCTAACATTGACCAATTGCTCCTGCGTGTTCGTCGGTGTAAATGTAGCTACAAAAAATTCATTCGACAAGAATAAGAAAAATAGCTATTTACTTATATTATTTTTTTTAAAGGTCTTAAAAAGATTTAGGTGTCTTTATTTTGCTTATTTTGGCTCACTGTATTGTACTTTACATTGAGCAGTTGCTTCTGCGTGTTCCTCGGTGTAAATGTAGCTAAAAAAAATTCATTCGACAGGAATCAGAAAAATAGCTATTTACATATTTTATTTTTTTAAAGGTCTTAAAAAGATTTAGCTGTCTTTATTTTGCTTATTTTGGCTCATTGTATAGTACTTTACATTGAGCAGTTGCTTCTGCGTGTTCCTCGGTGTAAATGTAGCTAAATAAAATTCATTCGACAGGAATCAGAAAAATAGCTATTTACATATTTTATTTTTTTAAAGGTCTTAAAAAGATATAGGTGTCCTAATTTTGCTTATTTTGGCTCATTGTATTGTACCTAACATTGAGCAAATGCCCCTGCGTGTTCATCGGTGTAAATGTAGCTACAAAAAATTCATTCGACAAGAATAAGAAAAATAGCTATTAAGTTATTTTCTTTTTTTTAAAGGCCTTAAAAAGATATAGGTGTCTTAATTTTGCTTATTTTGGCTCATTGTATTGCACTTAACATTGAGCAATTGCTCCTGCGTGTTCATCGGTGTAAATGTAGCTACAAAAAATTCATTCGACAAGAATAAGAAAAATAGCTATTTACTTATTTTATTTTTTTAAAGGTCTTAAAAAGATTTAGGTGTCTTTATTTTGCTTATTTTTGCTCATTGTATTATACTTAACATTGAGCAGTTGCTTCTGCGTGTTCCTCGGTGTAAATGTAGCTAAAAAAAATTCATTCGACAGGAATCAGAAAAAAAGCTATTTACATATTTTATTTTTTTTAAAGGTCTTAAAAAGATTTAGGTGTCTTTATTTTGCTTATTTTGGCTCATTGTATTGTACTTAACATTAAGCATTTGCTCCAGCGTGTTCTTAGGTGTAAATGTAGCTAAAAAAAATTCATTCGACAAGAATAAGAAAAATAGCTATTTACTTATTTTTTTTTTTTAAAGGTCTTGAAATGATATGGGTGTCTTAATTTTGCTTATTTTGGCTCATTGTATTGTACCTAACATTGAGCAATTGCTCCCGCGTGTTCGTAGGTGTAAATGTAGCTAAAAAAAATTCATTCTACAAGAATAAGAAAAATAGCTATTTACTTATTTTTTTTTTTAAAGGTCTTGAAATGATATGGGTGTCTTAATTTTGCTTATTTTGGCTCATTGTATTGTACTTTACATTGAGCAGTTGCTTCTGCGTGTTCGTCGGTGTAAATGTAGCTAAAAAAAATTCATTCGACAGGAATCAGAAAAATAGCTATTTACATATTTTATTTTTTTAAAGGTCTTAAAAAGATATAGGTGTCCTAATTTTGCTTATTTTGGCTCACTGTATTGTACCTAACATTGACCAATTGCTCCTGGGTGTTCATCGGTGTAAATGGAGCTAAAAAAAATTCATTCGACAAGAATAAGAAAAATAGCTATATACTTATTTTTTTTTTTTAAAGGTCTTAAAAAGATATAGGTGTCCTAATTTTGCTTATTTTGGCTCATTGTATTGTACCTAACATTGAGCAATTGCTCCTGCGTGTTCGTCGGTGTAAATTTAGCTACAAAAAATTCATTCGACAAGAATAAGAAAAATAGCTATTTACTTATTTTATTTTTTTTAAGGGTCTTAAAAAGATTTAGCTGTCTTTATTTTGCTTATTTTGGCTCATTGTATAGTACTTTACATTGAGCAGTTGCTTTTGCGTGTTCCTCGGTGTAAATGTAGCTAAATAAAATTCATTCGACAGGAATCAGAAAAATAGCTATTTACATATTTTATTTTTTTAAAGGTCTTAAAAAGATATAGGTGTCCTAATTTTGCTTATTTTGGCTCATTGTATTGTACCTAACATTGAGCAAATGCCCCTGCGTGTTCATCGGTGTAAATGTAGCTACAAAAAATTCATTCGACAAGAATAAGAAAAATAGCTATTAAGTTATTTTCTTTTTTTTAAAGGCCTTCAAAAGATATAGGTGTCTTAATTATGCTTATTTTGGCTCATTGTATTAAGCTTAATATTGAGCAGTTGCTCCTGCGTGTTCATCCGTGTAAATGTAGCTACAAAAAATTCATTCGACAAGAATAAGAAAAATAGCTATTTTGTTATTATTTTTTTTTTAAAGGCCTTAAAAAGATATAGGTGTCTTAATTTTGCTTATTTTGGCTCATTGTATTGCACTTAACATTGAGCAGTTGCTTCTGCGTGTTCCTCGGTGTAAATGTAGCTAAAAAAAATTCATTCGACAGGAATCAGAAAAATAGCTATTTACATATTTTATTTTTAGAGGTCTTAAAAAGATATGGGTGTCTTAATTTTGCTTATTTTTAATCATTGTATTGTTCTTAACATTAAACAGTTGCTTCTGCGTGTTCCTCGGTGTAAATGTAGCTAAACAAAATTCATTCGACAGGAATCAGAAAAATAGCTATTTACATATTTTATTTTTTTAAAGGTCTTAAAAAGATATAGGTGTCTTTATTTCGCTTATTTTGGCTCATTGTATTGTACCTAACATTGAACAAATGCCCCTGCGTGTTCATCCGTGTAAATGTAGCTACCAAAAATTCATTCGACAAGAATAAGAAAAATAGCTATTTAGTTATTTTCTTTTTTTAAAGGTCTTAAAAAGATATAGGTGTCTTAATTTTGCTTATTTTGGCTCATTGTATTGTACCTAACATTGAGCAAATGCCCCTGCGTGTTCATCCGTGTAAATGTAGCTACTAAAAATTCATTCGACAAGAATAAGAAAAATAGCTATTTAGTTATTTTCTTTTTTTTAAGGGCCTTAAAAAGATATAGGTGTCTCAATGTTGCTTATTTTGGCTCATTGTATTGCACTTAACATTGAGCAATTGCTCCTGCGTGTTCATCGGTGTAAATGTAGCTAATAAAAATTCATTCGACAAGAATAAGAAAAATAGCTATTTACTTATTTTTTTTTAAAGGTCTTGAAATGATATGGGTGTCTTAATTTTGCTTATTTTGGCTCATTGTATTGTACTTAACATTGAGCAGTTGCTTCTGCGTGTTCCTCGGTGTAAATGTAGCTAAAAAAAATTCATTCGACAGGAATCAGAAAAATAGCTATTTACATATTTTATTTTTTTAAAGGTCTTAAAAAGATATGGATGTCCTAATTTGGCTTATTTTGGCTCATTGTATTGTACCTAACATTGGGCAAATGCCCATGCTTGTTCATCCGTGTAAATGTAGCTACAAAAAATTCATTCGACAAGAATAAGAAAAATAGCTATTTAGTTATTTTCTTTTTTTTAAAGGTCTTAAAAAGATATAGGTGTCTTAATTTTGCTTATTTTGGCTCACTGTATTGTACCTAACATCGAGCAATTGCTCCTGCGTGTTCGTCGGTGTAAATTTAGCTACAAAAAATTCATTCGACAAGAATAAGAAAAATAGCTATTTAGTTATTTTCTTTTTTTAAAGGTCTTCAAAAGATATAGGTGTCTTAGTTTTGCTTATTTCGGCTCATTGTATTGTACCTAACATTGACCAATTGCTCCTGCGTGTTCATCGGTGTAAATGTAGCTACAAAAAATTCATTCGACAAGAATAAGAAAAATAGCTATTTACTTATTTTATTTTTTTAAAGGTCTTGAAATGATATGGGTGTCTTAATTTTGCTTATTTTGGCTCATTGTATTGTACCTAACATTAAGCAATTGCTCCAGCGTGTTCTTAGGTGTAAATGTAGCTAAAAAAAATTCATTCGACAAGAATAAGAAAAATAGCTATTTACTTATTTTTTTTTTTTAAAGGTCTTGAAATGATATGGGTGTCTTAATTTTGCTTATTTTGCCTCATTGTATTTTACTTAACATTGAGCAGTTGCTTCTGCGTGTTCCTCGGTGTAAATGTAGCTAAAAAAAATTCATTCGACAGGAATCAGAAAAATAGCTATTTACTTATTTTATTTTTTTAAAGGTCTTCAAAAGATATAGGTGTCTTAATTTTGGTTATTTAGGCTCAATGTATTGCACTTAACATTGAGCAATTGCTCCTGCGTGTTCGTCGGTGTAAATTTAGCTACAAAAAATTCATTCGACAAGAATAAGAAAAATAGCTATTTAGTTATTTTCTTTTTTTAAAGGTCTTCAAAAGATATAGGTGTCTTAGTTTTGCTTATTTCGGCTCATTGTATTGTACCTAACATTGACCAATTGCTCCTGCGTGTTCATCGGTGTAAATGTAGCTACAAAAAATTCATTCGACAAGAATAAGAAAAATAGCTATTTACTTATTTTATTTTTTTAAAGGTCTTAAAAAGATATAGGTGTCCTAATTTTGCTTATTTTGGCTCACTGTATTGTATTAAACATTGACCAATTGCTCCTGGGTGTTCATCGGTGTAAATGGAGCTAAAAAAAATTCATTCGACAAGAATAAGAAAAATAGCTATATACTTATTTTTTTTTTTTAAAGGTCTTAAAAAGATATAGGTGTCCTAATTTTGCTTATTTTGGCTCATTGTATTGTACCTAACATTGAGCAATTGCTCCTGCGTGTTCGTCGGTGTAAATTTAGCTACAAAAAATTCATTCGACAAGAATAAGAAAAATAGCTATTTAGTTATTTTCTTTTTTTAAAGGTCTTCAAAAGATATAGGTGTCTTAATTTTGCTTATTTTGGCTCATTGTATTGTTCCTAACATTGACCAATTGCTCCTGCGTGTTCATCGGTGTAAATGTAGCTACAAAAAATTCATTCGACAAGAATAAGAAAAATAGCTATTTACTTATTTTTTTTTTTTTAAGGGTCTTAAAAAGATTTAGCTGTCTTTATTTTGCTTATTTTGGCTCATTGTATAGTACTTTACATTGAGCAGTTGCTTTTGCGTGTTCCTCGGTGTAAATGTAGCTAAATAAAATTCATTCGACAGGAATCAGAAAAATAGCTATTTACATATTTTATTTTTTTAAAGGTCTTAAAAAGATATAGGTGTCCTAGTTTTGCTTATTTTGGCTCATTGTATTGTACCTAACATTGAGCAAATGCCCCTGCGTGTTCATCGGTGTAAATGTAGCTACAAAAAATTCATTCGACAAGAATAAGAAAAATAGCTATTAAGTTATTTTCTTTTTTTTAAAGGCCTTCAAAAGATATAGGTGTCTTAATTATGCTTATTTTGGCTCATTGTATTAAGCTTAATATTGAGCAGTTGCTCCTGCGTGTTCATCCGTGTAAATGTAGCTACAAAAAATTCATTCGACAAGAATAAGAAAAATAGCTATTTTGTTATTATTTTTTTTTTAAAGGCCTTAAAAAGATATAGGTGTCTTAATTTTGCTTATTTTGGCTCATTGTATTGCACTTAACATTGAGCAGTTGCTTCTGCGTGTTCCTCGGTGTAAATGTAGCTAAAAAAAATTCATTCGACAGGAATCAGAAAAATAGCTATTTACATATTTTATTTTTAGAGGTCTTAAAAAGATATGGGTGTCTTAATTTTGCTTATTTTTAATCATTGTATTGTTCTTAACATTAAACAGTTGCTTCTGCGTGTTCCTCGGTGTAAATGTAGCTAAAAAAAATTCATTCGACAGGAATCAGAAAAATAGCTATTTACATATTTTATTTTTTTAAAGGTCTTAAAAAGATATAGGTGTCTTTATTTCGCTTATTTTGGCTCATTGTATTGTACCTAACATTGAACAAATGCCCCTGCGTGTTCATCCGTGTAAATGTAGCTACCAAAAATTCATTCGACAAGAATAAGAAAAATAGCTATTTAGTTATTTTCTTTTTTTAAAGGTCTTAAAAAGATATAGGTGTCTTAATTTTGCTTATTTTGGCTCATTGTATTGTACCTAACATTGAGCAAATGCCCCTGCGTGTTCATCCGTGTAAATGTAGCTACTAAAAATTCATTCGACAAGAATAAGAAAAATAGCTATTTAGTTATTTTCTTTTTTTTAAGGGCCTTAAAAAGATATAGGTGTCTCAATGTTGCTTATTTTGGCTCATTGTATTGCACTTAACATTGAGCAATTGCTCCTGCGTGTTCATCGGTGTAAATGTAGCTAATAAAAATTCATTCGACAAGAATAAGAAAAATAGCTATTTACTTATTTTTTTTTAAAGGTCTTGAAATGATATGGGTGTCTTAATTTTGCTTATTTTGGCTCATTGTATTGTACTTAACATTGAGCAGTTGCTTCTGCGTGTTCCTCGGTGTAAATGTAGCTAAAAAAAATTCATTCGACAGGAATCAGAAAAATAGCTATTTACATATTTTATTTTTTTAAAGGTCTTAAAAAGATATGGATGTCCTAATTTGGCTTATTTTGGCTCATTGTATTGTACCTAACATTGGGCAAATGCCCATGCTTGTTCATCCGTGTAAATGTAGCTACAAAAAATTCATTCGACAAGAATAAGAAAAATAGCTATTTAGTTATTTTCTTTTTTTAAAGGTCTTCAAAAGATATAGGTGTCTTAGTTTTGCTTATTTCGGCTCATTGTATTGTACCTAACATTGACCAATTGCTCCTGCGTGTTCATCGGTGTAAATGTAGCTACAAAAAATTCATTCGACAAGAATAAGAAAAATAGCTATTTACTTATTTTATTTTTTTAAAGGTCTTGAAATGATATGGGTGTCTTAATTTTGCTTATTTTGGCTCATTGTATTGTACCTAACATTAAGCAATTGCTCCAGCGTGTTCTTAGGTGTAAATGTAGCTAAAAAAAATTCATTCGACAAGAATAAGAAAAATAGCTATTTACTTATTTTTTTTTTTTAAAGGTCTTGAAATAATATGGGTGTCTTAATTTTGCTTATTTTGCCTCATTGTATTTTACTTAACATTGAGCAGTTGCTTCTGCGTGTTCCTCGGTGTAAATGTAGCTAAAAAAAATTCATTCGACAGGAATCAGAAAAATAGCTATTTACTTATTTTATTTTTTTAAAGGTCTTCAAAAGATATAGGTGTCTTAATTTTGGTTATTTAGGCTCAATGTATTGCCCTTAACATTGAGCAATTGCTCCTGCGTGTTCGTCGGTGTAAATTTAGCTACAAAAAATTCATTCGACAAGAATAAGAAAAATAGCTATTTAGTTATTTTCTTTTTTTAAAGGTCTTCAAAAGATATAGGTGTCTTAGTTTTGCTTATTTCGGCTCATTGTATTGTACCTAACATTGACCAATTGCTCCTGCGTGTTCATCGGTGTAAATGTAGCTACAAAAAATTCATTCGACAAGAATAAGAAAAATAGCTATTTACTTATTTTATTTTTTTTAAAGGTCTTAAAAAGATTTAGGTGTCTTTATTTTGCTTATTTTGGCTCATTGTATTGTACTTTACATTGAGCAGTTGCTTCTGCGTGTTCCTCGGTGTAAATGTAGCTAAAAAAAATTCATTCGACAGGTATCAGAAAAATAGCTATTTACATATTTTATTTTTTTAAAGGTCTTAAAAAGATTTAGCTGTCTTTATTTTGCTTATTTTGGCTCATTGTATAGTACTTTACATTGGGCAGTTGCTTCTGCGTGTTCCTTGGTGTAAATGTAGCTAAATAAAATTCATTCGACAGGAATCAGAAAAATAGCTATTTAGTTATTTTCTTTTTTTAAAGGTCTTCAAAAGATATAGGTGTCTTAGTTTTGCTTATTTCGTCTCATTGTATTGTACCTAACATTGACCAATTGCTCCTGCGTGTTCATCGGTGTAAATGTAGCTACAAAAAATTCATTCGACAAGAATAAGAAAAATAGCTATTTACTTATATTATTTTTTTTAAAGGTCTTAAAAAGATTTAGGTGTCTTTATTTTGCTTATTTTGGCTCACTGTATTGTACTTTACATTGAGCAGTTGCTTCTGCGTGTTCCTCGGTGTAAATGTAGCTAAAAAAAATTCATTCGACAGGAATCAGAAAAATAGCTATTTACATATTTTATTTTTTTAAAGGTCTTAAAAAGATTTAGCTGTCTTTATTTTGCTTATTTTGGCTCATTGTATAGTACCTAACATTGACCAATTGCTCCTGCGTGTTCATCGGTGTAAATGTAGCTACAAAAAATTCATTCGACAAGAATAAGAAAAATAGCTATTTACTTATTTTATTTTTTTAAAGGTCTTAAAAAGATATAGGTGTCCTAATTTTGCTTATTTTGGCTCACTGTATTGTATTAAACATTGACCAATTGCTCCTGGGTGTTCATCGGTGTAAATGGAGCTAAAAAAAATTCATTCGACAAGAATAAGAAAAATAGCTATATACTTATTTTTTTTTTTTAAAGGTCTTAAAAAGATATAGGTGTCCTAATTTTGCTTATTTTGGCTCATTGTATTGTACCTAACATTGAGCAATTGCTCCTGCGTGTTCGTCGGTGTAAATTTAGCTACAAAAAATTCATTCGACAAGAATAAGAAAAATAGCTATTTAGTTATTTTCTTTTTTTAAAGGTCTTCAAAAGATATAGGTGTCTTAATTTTGCTTATTTTGGCTCATTGTATTGTTCCTAACATTGACCAATTGCTCCTGCGTGTTCATCGGTGTAAATGTAGCTACAAAAAATTCATTCGACAAGAATAAGAAAAATAGCTATTTACTTATTTTTTTTTTTTTAAGGGTCTTAAAAAGATTTAGCTGTCTTTATTTTGCTTATTTTGGCTCATTGTATAGTACTTTACATTGAGCAGTTGCTTTTGCGTGTTCCTCGGTGTAAATGTAGCTAAATAAAATTCATTCGACAGGAATCAGAAAAATAGCTATTTACATATTTTATTTTTTTAAAGGTCTTAAAAAGATATAGGTGTCCTAATTTTGCTTATTTTGGCTCATTGTATTGTACCTAACATTGAGCAAATGCCCCTGCGTGTTCATCGGTGTAAATGTAGCTACAAAAAATTCATTCGACAAGAATAAGAAAAATAGCTATTAAGTTATTTTCTTTTTTTTAAAGGCCTTCAAAAGATATAGGTGTCTTAATTATGCTTATTTTGGCTCATTGTATTAAGCTTAATATTGAGCAGTTGCTCCTGCGTGTTCATCCGTGTAAATGTAGCTACAAAAAATTCATTCGACAAGAATAAGAAAAATAGCTATTTTGTTATTATTTTTTTTTTAAAGGCCTTAAAAAGATATAGGTGTCTTAATTTTGCTTATTTTGGCTCATTGTATTGCACTTAACATTGAGCAGTTGCTTCTGCGTGTTCCTCGGTGTAAATGTAGCTAAAAAAAATTCATTCGACAGGAATCAGAAAAATAGCTATTTACATATTTTATTTTTAGAGGTCTTAAAAAGATATGGGTGTCTTAATTTTGCTTATTTTTAATCATTGTATTGTTCTTAACATTAAACAGTTGCTTCTGCGTGTTCCTCGGTGTAAATGTAGCTAAAAAAAATTCATTCGACAGGAATCAGAATAATAGCTATTTACATATTTTATTTTTTTAAAGGTCTTAAAAAGATATAGGTGTCTTTATTTCGCTTATTTTGGCTCATTGTATTGTACCTAACATTGAACAAATGCCCCTGCGTGTTCATCCGTGTAAATGTAGCTACCAAAAATTCATTCGACAAGAATAAGAAAAATAGCTATTTAGTTATTTTCTTTTTTTAAAGGTCTTAAAAAGATATAGGTGTCTTAATTTTGCTTATTTTGGCTCATTGTATTGTACCTAACATTGAGCAAATGCCCCTGCGTGTTCATCCGTGTAAATGTAGCTACTAAAAATTCATTCGACAAGAATAAGAAAAATAGCTATTTAGTTATTTTCTTTTTTTTAAGGGCCTTAAAAAGATATAGGTGTCTCAATGTTGCTTATTTTGGCTCATTGTATTGCACTTAACATTGAGCAATTGCTCCTGCGTGTTCATCGGTGTAAATGTAGCTAATAAAAATTCATTCGACAAGAATAAGAAAAATAGCTATTTACTTATTTTTTTTTAAAGGTCTTGAAATGATATGGGTGTCTTAATTTTGCTTATTTTGGCTCATTGTATTGTACTTAACATTGAGCAGTTGCTTCTGCGTGTTCCTCGGTGTAAATGTAGCTAAAAAAAATTCATTCGACAGGAATCAGAAAAATAGCTATTTACATATTTTATTTTTTTAAAGGTCTTAAAAAGATATGGATGTCCTAATTTGGCTTATTTTGGCTCATTGTATTGTACCTAACATTGGGCAAATGCCCATGCTTGTTCATCCGTGTAAATGTAGCTACAAAAAATTCATTCGACAAGAATAAGAAAAATAGCTATTTAGTTATTTTCTTTTTTTTAAAGGTCTTAAAAAGATATAGGTGTCTTAATTTTGCTTATTTTGGCTCACTGTATTGTACCTAACATCGAGCAATTGCTCCTGCGTGTTCGTCGGTGTAAATTTAGCTACAAAAAATTCATTCGACAAGAATAAGAAAAATAGCTATTTAGTTATTTTCTTTTTTTAAAGGTCTTCAAAAGATATAGGTGTCTTAGTTTTGCTTATTTCGGCTCATTGTATTGTACCTAACATTGACCAATTGCTCCTGCGTGTTCATCGGTGTAAATGTAGCTACAAAAAATTCATTCGACAAGAATAAGAAAAATAGCTATTTACTTATTTTATTTTTTTAAAGGTCTTGAAATGATATGGGTGTCTTAATTTTGCTTATTTTGGCTCATTGTATTGTACCTAACATTAAGCAATTGCTCCAGCGTGTTCTTAGGTGTAAATGTAGCTAAAAAAAATTCATTCGACAAGAATAAGAAAAATAGCTATTTACTTATTTTTTTTTTTTAAAGGTCTTGAAATGATATGGGTGTCTTAATTTTGCTTATTTTGCCTCATTGTATTTTACTTAACATTGAGCAGTTGCTTCTGCGTGTTCCTCGGTGTAAATGTAGCTAAAAAAAATTCATTCGACAGGAATCAGAAAAATAGCTATTTACTTATTTTATTTTTTTAAAGGTCTTCAAAAGATATAGGTGTCTTAATTTTGGTTATTTAGGCTCAATGTATTGCACTTAACATTGAGCAATTGCTCCTGCGTGTTCGTCGGTGTAAATTTAGCTACAAAAAATTCATTCGACAAGAATAAGAAAAATAGCTATTTAGTTATTTTCTTTTTTTAAAGGTCTTCAAAAGATATAGGTGTCTTAGTTTTGCTTATTTCGGCTCATTGTATTGTACCTAACATTGACCAATTGCTCCTGCGTGTTCATCGGTGTAAATGTAGCTACAAAAAATTCATTCGACAAGAATAAGAAAAATAGCTATTTACTTATTTTATTTTTTTTAAAGGTCTTAAAAAGATTTAGGTGTCTTTATTTTGCTTATTTTGGCTCATTGTATTGTACTTTACATTGAGCAGTTGCTTCTGCGTGTTCCTCGGTGTAAATGTAGCTAAAAAAAATTCATTCGACAGGTATCAGAAAAATAGCTATTTACATATTTTATTTTTTTAAAGGTCTTAAAAAGATTTAGCTGTCTTTATTTTGCTTATTTTGGCTCATTGTATAGTACTTTACATTGGGCAGTTGCTTCTGCGTGTTCCTTGGTGTAAATGTAGCTAAATAAAATTCATTCGACAGGAATCAGAAAAATAGCTATTTAGTTATTTTCTTTTTTTAAAGGTCTTCAAAAGATATAGGTGTCTTAGTTTTGCTTATTTCGTCTCATTGTATTGTACCTAACATTGACCAATTGCTCCTGCGTGTTCATCGGTGTAAATGTAGCTACAAAAAATTCATTCGACAAGAATAAGAAAAATAGCTATTTACTTATATTATTTTTTTTAAAGGTCTTAAAAAGATTTAGGTGTCTTTATTTTGCTTATTTTGGCTCACTGTATTGTACTTTACATTGAGCAGTTGCTTCTGCGTGTTCCTCGGTGTAAATGTAGCTAAAAAAAATTCATTCGACAGGAATCAGAAAAATAGCTATTTACATATTTTATTTTTTTAAAGGTCTTAAAAAGATTTAGCTGTCTTTATTTTGCTTATTTTGGCTCATTGTATAGTACTTTACATTGAGCAGTTGCTTCTGCGTGTTCCTCGGTGTAAATGTAGCTAAATAAAATTCATTCGACAGGAATCAGAAAAATAGCTATTTACATATTTTATTTTTTTAAAGGTCTTAAAAAGATATAGGTGTCCTAATTTTGCTTATTTTGGCTCATTGTATTGTACCTAACATTGAGCAAATGCCCCTGCGTGTTCATCGGTGTAAATGTAGCTACAAAAAATTCATTCGACAAGAATAAGAAAAATAGCTATTAAGTTATTTTCTTTTTTTTAAAGGCCATAAAAAGATATAGGTGTCTTAATTTTGCTTATTTTGGCTCATTGTATTGCACTTAACATTGAGCAATTGCTCCTGCGTGTTCATCGGTGTAAATGTAGCTACAAAAAATTCATTCGACAAGAATAAGAAAAATAGCTATTTACTTATTTTATTTTTTTAAAGGTCTTAAAAAGATTTAGGTGTCTTTATTTTGCTTATTTTTGCTCATTGTATTATACTTAACATTGAGCAGTTGCTTCTGCGTGTTCCTCGGTGTAAATGTAGCTAAAAAAAATTCATTCGACAGGAATCAGAAAAAAAGCTATTTACATATTTTATTTTTTTTAAAGGTCTTAAAAAGATTTAGGTGTCTTTATTTTGCTTATTTTGGCTCATTGTATTGTACTTAACATTAAGCATTTGCTCCAGCGTGTTCTTAGGTGTAAATGTAGCTAAAAAAAATTCATTCGACAAGAATAAGAAAAATAGCTATTTACTTATTTTTTTTTTTTAAAGGTCTTGAAATGATATGGGTGTCTTAATTTTGCTTATTTTGGCTCATTGTATTGTACCTAACATTGAGCAATTGCTCCCGCGTGTTCGTAGGTGTAAATGTAGCTAAAAAAAATTCATTCTACAAGAATAAGAAAAATAGCTATTTACTTATTTTTTTTTTTAAAGGTCTTGAAATGATATGGGTGTCTTAATTTTGCTTATTTTGGCTCATTGTATTGTACTTTACATTGAGCAGTTGCTTCTGCGTGTTCGTCGGTGTAAATGTAGCTAAAAAAAATTCATTCGACAGGAATCAGAAAAATAGCTATTTACATATTTTATTTTTTTAAAGGTCTTAAAAAGATATAGGTGTCCTAATTTTGCTTATTTTGGCTCACTGTATTGTACCTAACATTGACCAATTGCTCCTGGGTGTTCATCGGTGTAAATGGAGCTAAAAAAAATTCATTCGACAAGAATAAGAAAAATAGCTATATACTTATTTTTTTTTTTTAAAGGTCTTAAAAAGATATAGGTGTCCTAATTTTGCTTATTTTGGCTCATTGTATTGTACCTAACATTGAGCAATTGCTCCTGCGTGTTCGTCGGTGTAAATTTAGCTACAAAAAATTCATTCGACAAGAATAAGAAAAATAGCTATTTAGTTATTTTCTTTTTTTAAAGGTCTTCAAAAGATATAGGTGTCTTAATTTTGCTTATTTTGGCTCATTGTATTGTTCCTAACATTGACCAATTGCTCCTGCGTGTTCATCGGTGTAAATGTAGCTACAAAAAATTCATTCGACAAGAATAAGAAAAATAGCTATTTACTTATTTTATTTTTTTTAAGGGTCTTAAAAAGATTTAGCTGTCTTTATTTTGCTTATTTTGGCTCAATGTATAGTACTTTACATTGAGCAGTTGCTTCTGCGTGTTCCTCGGTGTAAATGTAGCTAAATAAAATTCATTCGACAGGAATCAGAAAAATAGCTATTTACATATTTTATTTTTTTAAAGGTCTTAAAAAGATATAGGTGTCCTAATTTTGCTTATTTTGGCTCATTGTATTGTACCTAACATTGAGCAAATGCCCCTGCGTGTTCATCGGTGTAAATGTAGCTACAAAAAATTCATTCGACAAGAATAAGAAAAATAGCTATTAAGTTATTTTCTTTTTTTTAAAGGCCTTCAAAAGATATAGGTGTCTTAATTATGCTTATTTTGGCTCATTGTATTAAGCTTAATATTGAGCAGTTGCTCCTGCGTGTTCATCCGTGTAAATGTAGCTACAAAAAATTCATTCGACAAGAATAAGAAAAATAGCTATTTTGTTATTATTTTTTTTTTAAAGGCCTTAAAAAGATATAGGTGTCTTAATTTTGCTTATTTTGGCTCATTGTATTGCACTTAACATTGAGCAGTTGCTTCTGCGTGTTCCTCGGTGTAAATGTAGCTAAAAAAAATTCATTCGACAGGAATCAGAAAAATAGCTATTTACATATTTTATTTTTAGAGGTCTTAAAAAGATATGGGTGTCTTAATTTTGCTTATTTTTAATCATTGTATTGTTCTTAACATTAAACAGTTGCTTCTGCGTGTTCCTCGGTGTAAATGTAGCTAAAAAAAATTCATTCGACAGGAATCAGAAAAATAGCTATTTACATATTTTATTTTTTTAAAGGTCTTAAAAAGATATAGGTGTCTTTATTTTGCTTATTTTGGCTCATTGTATTGTACCTAACATTGAACAAATGCCCCTGCGTGTTCATCCGTGTAAATGTAGCTACCAAAAATTCATTCGTTAAGAATAAGAAAAATAGCTATTTAGTTATTTTCTTTTTTTAAAGGTCTTAAAAAGATATAGGTGTCTTAATTTTGCTTATTTTGGCTCATTGTATTGTACCTAACATTGAGCAAATGCCCCTGCGTGTTCATCCGTGTAAATGTAGCTACTAAAAATTCATTCGACAAGAATAAGAAAAATAGCTATTTAGTTATTTTCTTTTTTTTAAGGGCCTTAAAAAGATATAGGTGTCTCAATGTTGCTTATTTTGGCTCATTGTATTGCACTTAACATTGAGCAATTGCTCCTGCGTGTTCATCGGTGTAAATGTAGCTAATAAAAATTCATTCGACAAGAATAAGAAAAATAGCTATTTACTTATTTTTTTTTAAAGGTCTTGAAATGATATGGGTGTCTTAATTTTGCTTATTTTGGCTCATTGTATTGTACTTAACATTGAGCAGTTGCTTCTGCGTGTTCCTCGGTGTAAATGTAGCTAAAAAAAATTCATTCGACAGGAATCAGAAAAATAGCTATTTACATATTTTATTTTTTTAAAGGTCTTAAAAAGATATGGATGTCCTAATTTGGCTTATTTTGGCTCATTGTATTGTACCTAACATTGGGCAAATGCCCATGCTTGTTCATCCGTGTAAATGTAGCTACAAAAAATTCATTCGACAAGAATAAGAAAAATAGCTATTTAGTTATTTTCTTTTTTTTAAAGGTCTTAAAAAGATATAGGTGTCTTAATTTTGCTTATTTTGGCTCACTGTATTGTACCTAACATCGAGCAATTGCTCCTGCGTGTTCGTCGGTGTAAATTTAGCTACAAAAAATTCATTCGACAAGAATAAGAAAAATAGCTATTTAGTTATTTTCTTTTTTTAAAGGTCTTCAAAAGATATAGGTGTCTTAGTTTTGCTTATTTCGGCTCATTGTATTGTACCTAACATTGACCAATTGCTCCTGCGTGTTCATCGGTGTAAATGTAGCTACAAAAAATTCATTCGACAAGAATAAGAAAAATAGCTATTTACTTATTTTATTTTTTTAAAGGTCTTGAAATGATATGGGTGTCTTAATTTTGCTTATTTTGGCTCATTGTATTGTACCTAACATTAAGCAATTGCTCCAGCGTGTTCTTAGGTGTAAATGTAGCAAAAAAAAAATTCATTCGACAAGAATAAGAAAAATAGCTATTTACTTATTTTTTTTTTTTAAAGGTCTTGAAATGATATGGGTGTCTTAATTTTGCTTATTTTGCCTCATTGTATTTTACTTAACATTGAGCAGTTGCTTCTGCGTGTTCCTCGGTGTAAATGTAGCTAAAAAAAATTCATTCGACAGGAATCAGAAAAATAGCTATTTACATATTTTATTTTTTTAAAGGTCTTAAAAAGATTTAGCTGTCTTTATTTTGCTTATTTTGGCTCATTGTATAGTACTTTACATTGAGCAGTTGCTTCTGCGTGTTCCTCGGTGTAAATGTAGCTAAATAAAATTCATTCGACAGGAATCAGAAAAATAGCTATTTACATATTTTATTTTTTTAAAGGTCTTAAAAAGATATAGGTGTCCTAATTTTGCTTATTTTGGCTCATTGTATTGTACCTAACATTGAGCAAATGCCCCTGCGTGTTCATCGGTGTAAATGTAGCTACAAAAAATTCATTCGACAAGAATAAGAAAAATAGCTATTAAGTTATTTTCTTTTTTTTAAAGGCCATAAAAAGATATAGGTGTCTTAATTTTGCTTATTTTGGCTCATTGTATTGCACTTAACATTGAGCAATTGCTCCTGCGTGTTCATCGGTGTAAATGTAGCTACAAAAAATTCATTCGACAAGAATAAGAAAAATAGCTATTTACTTATTTTATTTTTTTAAAGGTCTTAAAAAGATTTAGGTGTCTTTATTTTGCTTATTTTTGCTCATTGTATTATACTTAACATTGAGCAGTTGCTTCTGCGTGTTCCTCGGTGTAAATGTAGCTAAAAAAAATTCATTCGACAGGAATCAGAAAAAAAGCTATTTACATATTTTATTTTTTTTAAAGGTCTTAAAAAGATTTAGGTGTCTTTATTTTGCTTATTTTGGCTCATTGTATTGTACTTAACATTAAGCATTTGCTCCAGCGTGTTCTTAGGTGTAAATGTAGCTAAAAAAAATTCATTCGACAAGAATAAGAAAAATAGCTATTTACTTATTTTTTTTTTTTAAAGGTCTTGAAATGATATGGGTGTCTTAATTTTGCTTATTTTGGCTCATTGTATTGTACCTAACATTGAGCAATTGCTCCCGCGTGTTCGTAGGTGTAAATGTAGCTAAAAAAAATTCATTCTACAAGAATAAGAAAAATAGCTATTTACTTATTTTTTTTTTTAAAGGTCTTGAAATGATATGGGTGTCTTAATTTTGCTTATTTTGGCTCATTGTATTGTACTTTACATTGAGCAGTTGCTTCTGCGTGTTCGTCGGTGTAAATGTAGCTAAAAAAAATTCATTCGACAGGAATCAGAAAAATAGCTATTTACATATTTTATTTTTTTAAAGGTCTTAAAAAGATATAGGTGTCCTAATTTTGCTTATTTTGGCTCACTGTATTGTACCTAACATTGACCAATTGCTCCTGGGTGTTCATCGGTGTAAATGGAGCTAAAAAAAATTCATTCGACAAGAATAAGAAAAATAGCTATATACTTATTTTTTTTTTTTAAAGGTCTTAAAAAGATATAGGTGTCCTAATTTTGCTTATTTTGGCTCATTGTATTGTACCTAACATTGAGCAATTGCTCCTGCGTGTTCGTCGGTGTAAATTTAGCTACAAAAAATTCATTCGACAAGAATAAGAAAAATAGCTATTTAGTTATTTTCTTTTTTTAAAGGTCTTCAAAAGATATAGGTGTCTTAATTTTGCTTATTTTGGCTCATTGTATTGTTCCTAACATTGACCAATTGCTCCTGCGTGTTCATCGGTGTAAATGTAGCTACAAAAAATTCATTCGACAAGAATAAGAAAAATAGCTATTTACTTATTTTATTTTTTTTAAGGGTCTTAAAAAGATTTAGCTGTCTTTATTTTGCTTATTTTGGCTCAATGTATAGTACTTTACATTGAGCAGTTGCTTCTGCGTGTTCCTCGGTGTAAATGTAGCTAAATAAAATTCATTCGACAGGAATCAGAAAAATAGCTATTTACATATTTTATTTTTTTAAAGGTCTTAAAAAGATATAGGTGTCCTAATTTTGCTTATTTTGGCTCATTGTATTGTACCTAACATTGAGCAAATGCCCCTGCGTGTTCATCGGTGTAAATGTAGCTACAAAAAATTCATTCGACAAGAATAAGAAAAATAGCTATTAAGTTATTTTCTTTTTTTTAAAGGCCTTCAAAAGATATAGGTGTCTTAATTATGCTTATTTTGGCTCATTGTATTAAGCTTAATATTGAGCAGTTGCTCCTGCGTGTTCATCCGTGTAAATGTAGCTACAAAAAATTCATTCGACAAGAATAAGAAAAATAGCTATTTTGTTATTATTTTTTTTTTAAAGGCCTTAAAAAGATATAGGTGTCTTAATTTTGCTTATTTTGGCTCATTGTATTGCACTTAACATTGAGCAGTTGCTTCTGCGTGTTCCTCGGTGTAAATGTAGCTAAAAAAAATTCATTCGACAGGAATCAGAAAAATAGCTATTTACATATTTTATTTTTAGAGGTCTTAAAAAGATATGGGTGTCTTAATTTTGCTTATTTTTAATCATTGTATTGTTCTTAACATTAAACAGTTGCTTCTGCGTGTTCCTCGGTGTAAATGTAGCTAAAAAAAATTCATTCGACAGGAATCAGAAAAATAGCTATTTACATATTTTATTTTTTTAAAGGTCTTAAAAAGATATAGGTGTCTTTATTTTGCTTATTTTGGCTCATTGTATTGTACCTAACATTGAACAAATGCCCCTGCGTGTTCATCCGTGTAAATGTAGCTACCAAAAATTCATTCGTTAAGAATAAGAAAAATAGCTATTTAGTTATTTTCTTTTTTTAAAGGTCTTAAAAAGATATAGGTGTCTTAATTTTGCTTATTTTGGCTCATTGTATTGTACCTAACATTGAGCAAATGCCCCTGCGTGTTCATCCGTGTAAATGTAGCTACTAAAAATTCATTCGACAAGAATAAGAAAAATAGCTATTTAGTTATTTTCTTTTTTTTAAGGGCCTTAAAAAGATATAGGTGTCTCAATGTTGCTTATTTTGGCTCATTGTATTGCACTTAACATTGAGCAATTGCTCCTGCGTGTTCATCGGTGTAAATGTAGCTAATAAAAATTCATTCGACAAGAATAAGAAAAATAGCTATTTACTTATTTTTTTTTAAAGGTCTTGAAATGATATGGGTGTCTTAATTTTGCTTATTTTGGCTCATTGTATTGTACTTAACATTGAGCAGTTGCTTCTGCGTGTTCCTCGGTGTAAATGTAGCTAAAAAAAATTCATTCGACAGGAATCAGAAAAATAGCTATTTACATATTTTATTTTTTTAAAGGTCTTAAAAAGATATGGATGTCCTAATTTGGCTTATTTTGGCTCATTGTATTGTACCTAACATTGGGCAAATGCCCATGCTTGTTCATCCGTGTAAATGTAGCTACAAAAAATTCATTCGACAAGAATAAGAAAAATAGCTATTTAGTTATTTTCTTTTTTTTAAAGGTCTTAAAAAGATATAGGTGTCTTAATTTTGCTTATTTTGGCTCACTGTATTGTACCTAACATCGAGCAATTGCTCCTGCGTGTTCGTCGGTGTAAATTTAGCTACAAAAAATTCATTCGACAAGAATAAGAAAAATAGCTATTTAGTTATTTTCTTTTTTTAAAGGTCTTCAAAAGATATAGGTGTCTTAGTTTTGCTTATTTCGGCTCATTGTATTGTACCTAACATTGACCAATTGCTCCTGCGTGTTCATCGGTGTAAATGTAGCTACAAAAAATTCATTCGACAAGAATAAGAAAAATAGCTATTTACTTATTTTATTTTTTTAAAGGTCTTGAAATGATATGGGTGTCTTAATTTTGCTTATTTTGGCTCATTGTATTGTACCTAACATTAAGCAATTGCTCCAGCGTGTTCTTAGGTGTAAATGTAGCTAAAAAAAATTCATTCGACAAGAATAAGAAAAATAGCTATTTACTTATTTTTTTTTTTTAAAGGTCTTGAAATGATATGGGTGTCTTAATTTTGCTTATTTTGCCTCATTGTATTTTACTTAACATTGAGCAGTTGCTTCTGCGTGTTCCTCGGTGTAAATGTAGCTAAAAAAAATTCATTCGACAGGAATCAGAAAAATAGCTATTTACTTATTTTATTTTTTTAAAGGTCTTCAAAAGATATAGGTGTCTTAATTTTGGTTATTTAGGCTCAATGTATTGCACTTAACATTGAGCAATTGCTCCTGCGTGTTCGTCGGTGTAAATTTAGCTACAAAAAATTCATTCGACAAGAATAAGAAAAATAGCTATTTAGTTATTTTCTTTTTTTAAAGGTCTTCAAAAGATATAGGTGTCTTAGTTTTGCTTATTTCGGCTCAATGTATTGTACCTAACATTGACCAATTGCTCCTGCGTGTTCATCGGTGTAAATGTAGCTACAAAAAATTCATTCGACAAGAATAAGAAAAATAGCTATTTACTTATTTTATTTTTTTTAAAGGTCTTAAAAAGATTTAGGTGTCTTTATTTTGCTTATTTTGGCTCATTGTATTGTACTTTACATTGAGCAGTTGCTTCTGCGTGTTCCTCGGTGTAAATGTAGCTAAAAAAAATTCATTCGACAGGTATCAGAAAAATAGCTATTTACATATTTTATTTTTTTAAAGGTCTTAAAAAGATTTAGCTGTCTTTATTTTGCTTATTTTGGCTCATTGTATAGTACTTTACATTGAGCAGTTGCTTCTGCGTGTTCCTCGGTGTAAATGTAGCTAAATAAAATTCATTCGACAGGAATCAGAAAAATAGCTATTTAGTTATTTTCTTTTTTTAAAGGTCTTCAAAAGATATAGGTGTCTTAGTTTTGCTTATTTCGGCTCATTGTATTGTACCTAACATTGACCAATTGCTCCTGCGTGTTCATCGGTGTAAATGTAGCTACAAAAAATTCATTCGACAAGAATAAGAAAAATAGCTATTTACTTATATTATTTTTTTTAAAGGTCTTAAAAAGATATAGGTGTCTTTATTTTGCTTATTTTGGCTCACTGTATTGTACTTTACATTGAGCAGTTGCTTCTGCGTGTTCCTCGGTGTAAATGTAGCTACAAAAAATTCATTCGACAAGAATAAGAAAAATAGCTATTAAGTTATTTTCTTTTTTTTAAAGGCCTTAAAAAGATAAAGGTGTCTTAATTTTGCTTATTTTGGCTCATTGTATTGCACTTAACATTGAGCAATTGCTCCTGCGTGTTCATCGGTGTAAATGTAGCTACAAAAAATTCATTCGACAAGAATAAGAAAAATAGCTATTTACTTATTTTATTTTTTTAAAGGTCTTAAAAAGATTTAGGTGTCTTTATTTTGCTTATTTTTGCTCATTGTATTATACTTAACATTGAGCAGTTGCTTCTGCGTGTTCCTCGGTGTAAATGTAGCTAAAAAAAATTCATTCGACAGGAATCAGAAAAAAAGCTATTTACATATTTTATTTTTAGAGGTCTTAAAAAGATATGGGTGTCTTAATTTTGCTTATTTTTAATCATTGTATTGTTCTTAACATTAAACAGTTGCTTCTGCGTGTTCTTCGGTGTAAATGTAGCTAAAAAAAATTCATTCGACAGGAATCAGAAAAATAGCTATTTACTTATTTTATTTTTTTAAAGGTCTTAAAAAGATTTAGGTGTCTTTATTTTGCTTATTTTTGCTCATTGTATTATACTTAACATTGAGCAGTTGCTTCTGCGTGTTCCTCGGTGTAAATGTAGCTAAAAAAAATTCATTCGACAGGAATCAGAAAAATAGCTATTTACATATTTTATTTTTTTAAAGGTCTTAAAAAGATATGGATGTCCTAATTTGGCTTATTTTGGCTCATTGTATTGTACCTAACATTGGGCAAATGCCCATGCTTGTTCATCCGTGTAAATGTAGCTACAAAAAATTCATTCGACAAGAATAAGAAAAATAGCTATTTAGTTATTTTCTTTTTTTTAAAGGTCTTAAAAAGATATAGGTGTCTTATTTTGCTTATTTTGGCTCACTGTATTGTACCTAACATCGAGCAATTGCTCCTGCGTGTTCGTCGGTGTAAATTTAGCTACAAAAAATTCATTCGACAAGAATAAGAAAAATAGCTATTTAGTTATTTTCTTTTTTTAAAGGTCTTCAAAAGATATAGGTGTCTTAGTTTTGCTTATTTCGGCTCATTGTATTGTACCTAACATTGACCAATTGCTCCTGCGTGTTCATCGGTGTAAATGTAGCTACAAAAAATTCATTCGACAAGAATAAGAAAAATAGCTATTTACTTATTTTATTTTTTTAAAGGTCTTGAAATGATATGGGTGTCTTAATTTTGCTTATTTTGGCTCATTGTATTGTACCTAACATTAAGCAATTGCTCCAGCGTGTTCTTAGGTGTAAATGTAGCTAAAAAAAATTCATTCGACAAGAATAAGAAAAATAGCTATTTACTTTTTTTTTTTTTTTAAAGGTCTTGAAATGATATGGGTGTCTTAATTTTGCTTATTTTGCCTCATTGTATTTTACTTAACATTGAGAAGTTGCTTCTGCGTGTTCCTCGGTGTAAATGTAGCTAAAAAAAATTCATTCGACAGGAATCAGAAAAATAGCTATTTACTTATTTTATTTTTTTAAAGGTCTTCAAAAGATATAGGTGTCTTAATTTTGGTTATTTAGGCTCAATGTATTGCACTTAACATTGAGCAATTGCTCCTGCGTGTTCGTCGGTGTAAATTTAGCTACAAAAAATTCATTCGACAAGAATAAGAAAAATAGCTATTTAGTTATTTTCTTTTTTTAAAGGTCTTCAAAAGATATAGGTGTCTTAGTTTTGCTTATTTCGGCTCATTGTATTGTACCTAACATTGACCAATTGCTCCTGCGTGTTCATCGGTGTAAATGTAGCTACAAAAAATTCATTCGACAAGAATAAGAAAAATAGCTATTTACTTATTTTATTTTTTTTAAAGGTCTTAAAAAGATTTAGGTGTCTTTATTTTGCTTATTTTGGCTCATTGTATTGTACTTTACATTGAGCAGTTGCTTCTGCGTGTTCCTCGGTGTAAATGTAGCTAAAAAAAATTCATTCGACAGGTATCAGAAAAATAGCTATTTACATATTTTATTTTTTTAAAGGTCTTAAAAAGATTTAGCTGTCTTTATTTTGCTTATTTTGGCTCATTGTATAGTACTTTACATTGAGCAGTTGCTTCTGCGTGTTCCTCGGTGTAAATGTAGCTAAATAAAATTCATTCGACAGGAATCAGAAAAATAGCTATTTAGTTATTTTCTTTTTTTAAAGGTCTTCAAAAGATATAGGTGTCTTAGTTTTGCTTATTTCGGCTCATTGTATTGTACCTAACATTGACCAATTGCTCCTGCGTGTTCATCGGTGTAAATGTAGCTACAAAAAATTCATTCGACAAGAATAAGAAAAATAGCTATTTACTTATATTATTTTTTTTAAAGGTCTTAAAAAGATTTAGGTGTCTTTATTTTGCTTATTTTGGCTCACTGTATTGTACTTTACATTGAGCAGTTGCTTCTGCGTGTTCCTCGGTGTAAATGTAGCTACAAAAAATTCATTCGACAAGAATAAGAAAAATAGCTATTAAGTTATTTTCTTTTTTTTAAAGGCCTTAAAAAGATATAGGTGTCTTAATTTTGCTTATTTTGGCTCATTGTATTGCACTTAACATTGAGCAATTGCTCCTGCGTGTTCATCGGTGTAAATGTAGCTACAAAAAATTCATTCGACAAGAATAAGAAAAATAGCTATTTATTTATTTTATTTTTTTAAAGGTCTTAAAAAGATTTAGGTGTCTTTATTTTGCTTATTTTTGCTCATTGTATTATACTTAACATTGAGCAGTTGCTTCTGCGTGTTCCTCGGTGTAAATGTAGCTAAAAAAAATTCATTCGACAGGAATCAGAAAAAAAGCTATTTACATATTTTATTTTTAGAGGTCTTAAAAAGATATGGGTGTCTTAATTTTGCTTATTTTTAATCATTGTATTGTTCTTAACATTAAACAGTTGCTTCTGCGTGTTCTTCGGTGTAAATGTAGCTAAAAAAAATTCATTCGACAGGAATCAGAAAAATAGCTATTTACATATTTTATTTTTTTAAAGGTCTTAAAAAGATAAAGGTGTCCTAATTTTGCTTATTTTGGCTCAATGTATTGTACCTAACATTGAGCAAATGCCCCTGCGTGTTCATCCGTGTAAATGTAGCTTCAAAAAATTCATTCGACAAGAATAAGAAAAATAGCTATTTAGTTATTTTCTTTTTTTTAAAGGCCTTAAAAAGATATAGGTGTCTCAATTTTCCTTATTTTGGCTCACTGTATTGCACTTAACATTGCGCAATTGCTCCTGCGTGTTCATCGGTGTAAATGTAGCTAATAAAAATTCATTCGACAAGAATAAGAAAAATAGCTTTTTACTTATTTTTTTTTAAAGGTCTTGAAATGATATGGGTGTCTTAATTTTGCTTATTTTGGCTCAATGTATTGTACTTAACATTGAGCAGTTGCTTCTGCGTGTTCCTCGGTGTAAATGTAGCTAAAAAAAATTCATTCGACAGTAATCAGAAAAATAGCTATTTACATATTTTATTTTTTTAAAGGTCTTAAAAAGATATAGGTGTCCTAATTTTGCTTATTTTGGCTCACTGTATTGTACCTAACATTGAGCAAATGCCCCTGCTTGTTCATCCGTGTAAATATAGCTACAAAAAATTCATTCGACAAGAATAAGAAAAATAGCTATTTAGTTATTTTCTTTTTTTTAAAGGCCTTAAAAAGATATAGGTGTCTTAATTATGCTTAGTTTGGCTCATTTTATTGCACTTAATATTGAGCAATTGCTCCTACGTGTTCATCCGTGTAAATGTAGCTAAAAAAAATTCATTCGACAGGAATCAGAAAAATAGCTATTTACTTATTTTATTTTTTTAAAGGTCTTAAAAAGATAAAGGTGTCCTAATTTTGCTTATTTTGGCTCATTGTATTGTACCTAACAATGACCAATTGCTCCTGCGTGTTCATCGGTGTAAAGTGAGCTAAAAAAAATTCATTCGACAAGAAAAAGAAAAATAGCTATATACTTATTTTTTTTTTAAAGGTCTTAAAAAGATAAAGGTGTCCTAATTTTGCTTATTTTGGCTCAATGTATTGTACCTAACATTGAGCAAATGCCCCTGCTTGTTCATCCGTGTAAATGTAGCTTCAAAAAATTCATTCGACAAGAATAAGAAAAATAGCTATTTAGTTATTTTCTTTTTTTTAAGGGCCTTAAAAAGATATAGGTGTCTCAATGTTGCTTATTTTGGCTCATTGTATTGCACTTAACATTGAGCAATTGCTCCTGCGTGTTCATCGGTGTAAATGTAGCTAATAAAAATTCATTCGACAAGAATAAGAAAAATAGCTATTTACTTATTTTTTTTTAAAGGTCTTGAAATGATATGGGTGTCTTAATTTTGCTTATTTTGGCTCACTGTATTGTACTTAACATTGAGCAGTTGCTTCTGCGTGTTCCTCGGTGTAAATGTAGCTAAAAAAAATTCATTCGACAGGAATCAGAAAAATAGCTATTTACATATTTTATTTTTTTAAAGGTCTTAAAAAGATATGGATGTCCTAATTTGGCTTATTTTGGCTCATTGTATTGTACCTAACATTGGGCAAATGCCCATGCTTGTTCATCCGTGTAAATGTAGCTACAAAAAATTCATTCGACAAGAATAAGAAAAATAGCTATTTAGTTATTTTCTTTTTTTTAAAGGTCTTAAAAAGATATAGGTGTCTTAATTTTGCTTATTTTGGCTCACTGTATTGTACCTAACATCGAGCAATTGCTCCTGCGTGTTCGTCGGTGTAAATTTAGCTACAAAAAATTCATTCGACAAGAATAAGAAAAATAGCTATTTAGTTATTTTCTTTTTTTAAAGGTCTTCAAAAGATATAGGTGTCTTAGTTTTGCTTATTTCGGCTCATTGTATTGTACCTAACATTGACCAATTGCTCCTGCGTGTTCATCGGTGTAAATGTAGCTACAAAAAATTCATTCGACAAGAATAAGAAAAATAGCTATTTACTTATTTTATTTTTTTAAAGGTCTTGAAATGATATGGGTGTCTTAGTTTTGCTTATTTTGGCTCATTGTATTGTACCTAACATTAAGCAATTGCTCCAGCGTGTTCTTAGGTGTAAATGTAGCTAAAAAAAATTCATTCGACAAGAATAAGAAAAATAGCTATTTACTTATTTTTTTTTTTTAAAGGTCTTGAAATGATATGGGTGTCTTAATTTTGCTTATTTTGCCTCATTGTGTTTTACTTAACATTGAGCAGTTGCTTCTGCGTGTTCCTCGGTGTAAATGTAGCTAAAAAAAATTCATTCGACAGGAATCAGAAAAATAGCTATTTACTTATTTTATTTTTTTAAAGGTCTTCAAAAGATATAGGTATCTTAATTTTGGTTATTTAGGCTCAATGTATTGCACTTAACATTGACCAATTGCTCCTGCGTGTTCGTCGGTGTAAATTTAGCTACAAAAAATTCATTCGACAAGAATAAGAAAAATAGCTATTTAGTTATTTTCTTTTTTTAAAGGTCTTCAAAAGATATAGGTGTCTTAGTTTTGCTTATTTCGGCTCATTGTATTGTACCTAACATTGACCAATTGCTCCTGCGTGTTCATCGGTGTAAATGTAGCTACAAAAAATTCATTCGACAAGAATAAGAAAAATAGCTATTTACTTATTTTATTTTTTTTAAAGGTCTTAAAAAGATTTAGGTGTCTTTATTTTGCTTATTTTGGCTCATTGTATTGTACTTTACATTGAGCAGTTGCTTCTGCGTGTTCCTCGGTGTAAATGTAGCTAAAAAAAATTCATTCGACAGGTATCAGAAAAATAGCTATTTACATATTTTATTTTTTTAAAGGTCTTAAAAAGATTTAGCTGTCTTTATTTTGCTTATTTTGGCTCATTGTATAGTACTTTACATTGAGCAGTTGCTTCTGCGTGTTCCTCGGTGTAAATGTAGCTAAATAAAATTCATTCGACAGGAATCAGAAAAATAGCTATTTAGTTATTTTCTTTTTTTAAAGGTCTTCAAAAGATATAGGTGTCTTAGTTTTGCTTATTTCGGCTCATTGTATTGTACCTAACATTGACCAATTGCTCCTGCGTGTTCATCGGTGTAAATGTAGCTACAAAAAATTCATTCGACAAGAATAAGAAAAATAGCTATTTACTTATATTATTTTTTTTAAAGGTCTTAAAAAGATTTAGGTGTCTTTATTTTGCTTATTTTGGCTCACTGTATTGTACTTTACATTGAGCAGTTGCTTCTGCGTGTTCCTCGGTGTAAATGTAGCTAAAAAAAATTCATTCGACAGGAATCAGAAAAATAGCTATTTACATATTTTATTTTTTTAAAGGTCTTTAAAAGATTTAGCTGTCTTTATTTTGCTTATTTTGGCTCATTGTATAGTACTTTACATTGAGCAGTTGCTTCTGCGTGTTCCTCGGTGTAAATGTAGCTAAATAAAATTCATTCGACAGGAATCAGAAAAATAGCTATTTACATATTTTATTTTTTTAAAGGTCTTAAAAAGATATAGGTGTCCTAATTTTGCTTATTTTGGCTCATTGTATTGTACCTAACATTGAGCAAATGCCCCTGCGTGTTCATCGGTGTAAATGTAGCTACAAAAAATTCATTCGACAAGAATAAGAAAAATAGCTATTAAGTTATTTTCTTTTTTTTAAAGGCCTTAAAAAGATATAGGTGTCTTAATTTTGCTTATTTTGGCTCATTGTATTGCACTTAACATTGAGCAATTGCTCCTGCGTGTTCATCGGTGTAAATGTAGCTACAAAAAATTCATTCGACAAGAATAAGAAAAATAGCTATTTACTTATTTTATTTTTTTAAAGGTCTTAAAAAGATTTAGGTGTCTTTATTTTGCTTATTTTTGCTCATTGTATTATACTTAACATTGAGCAGTTGCTTCTGCGTGTTCCTCGGTGTAAATGTAGCTAAAAAAAATTCATTCGACAGGAATCAGAAAAATAGCTATTTACATATTTTATTTTTTTAAAGGTCTTAAAAAGATATGGATGTCCTAATTTGGCTTATTTTGGCTCATTGTATTGTACCTAACATTGGGCAAATGCCCATGCTTGTTCATCCGTGTAAATGTAGCTACAAAAAATTCATTCGACAAGAATAAGAAAAATAGCTATTTAGTTATTTTCTTTTTTTTAAAGGTCTTAAAAAGATATAGGTGTCTTAATTTTGCTTATTTTGGCTCACTGTATTGTACCTAACATCGAGCAATTGCTCCTGCGTGTTCGTCGGTGTAAATTTAGCTACAAAAAATTCATTCGACAAGAATAAGAAAAATAGCTATTTAGTTATTTTCTTTTTTTAAAGGTCTTCAAAAGATATAGGTGTCTTAGTTTTGCTTATTTCGGCTCATTGTATTGTACCTAACATTGACCAATTGCTCCTGCGTGTTCATCGGTGTAAATGTAGCTACAAAAAATTCATTCGACAAGAATAAGAAAAATAGCTATTTACTTATTTTATTTTTTTAAAGGTCTTGAAATGATATGGGTGTCTTAATTTTGCTTATTTTGGCTCATTGTATTGTACCTAACATTAAGCAATTGCTCCAGCGTGTTCTTAGGTGTAAATGTAGCTAAAAAAAATTCATTCGACAAGAATAAGAAAAATAGCTATTTACTTATTTTTTTTTTTTAAAGGTCTTGAAATGATATGGGTGTCTTAATTTTGCTTATTTTGCCTCATTGTATTTTACTTAACATTGAGCAGTTGCTTCTGCGTGTTCCTCGGTGTAAATGTAGCTAAAAAAAATTCATTCGACAGGAATCAGAAAAATAGCTATTTACTTATTTTATTTTTTTAAAGGTCTTCAAAAGATATAGGTGTCTTAATTTTGGTTATTTAGGCTCAATGTATTGCACTTAACATTGAGCAATTGCTCCTGCGTGTTCGTCGGTGTAAATTTAGCTACAAAAAATTCATTCGACAAGAATAAGAAAAATAGCTATTTAGTTATTTTCTTTTTTTAAAGGTCTTCAAAAGATATAGGTGTCTTAGTTTTGCTTATTTCGGCTCATTGTATTGTACCTAACATTGACCAATTGCTCCTGCGTGTTCATCGGTGTAAATGTAGCTACAAAAAATTCATTCGACAAGAATAAGAAAAATAGCTATTTACTTATTTTATTTTTTTTAAAGGTCTTAAAAAGATTTAGGTGTCTTTATTTTGCTTATTTTGGCTCATTGTATTGTACTTTACATTGAGCAGTTGCTTCTGCGTGTTCCTCGGTGTAAATGTAGCTAAAAAAAATTCATTCGACAGGTATCAGAAAAATAGCTATTTACATATTTTATTTTTTTAAAGGTCTTAAAAAGATTTAGCTGTCTTTATTTTGCTTATTTTGGCTCATTGTATAGTACTTTACATTGAGCAGTTGCTTCTGCGTGTTCCTCGGTGTAAATGTAGCTAAATAAAATTCATTCGACAGGAATCAGAAAAATAGCTATTTAGTTATTTTCTTTTTTTAAAGGTCTTCAAAAGATATAGGTGTCTTAGTTTTGCTTATTTCGGCTCACTGTATTGTACCTAACATTGACCAATTGCTCCTGCGTGTTCATCTGTGTAAATGTAGCTACAAAAAATTCATTCGACAAGAATAAGAAAAATAGCTATTTACTTATATTATTTTTTTTAAAGGTCTTAAAAAGATTTAGGTGTCTTTATTTTGCTTATTTTGGCTCAATGTATTGTACTTTACATTGAGCAGTTGCTTCTGCGTGTTCCTCGGTGTAAATGTAGCTACAAAAAATTCATTCGACAAGAATAAGAAAAATAGCTATTAAGTTATTTTCTTTTTTTTAAAGGCCTTAAAAAGATATAGGTGTCTTAATTTTGCTTATTTTGGCTCATTGTATTGCACTTAACATTGAGCAATTGCTCCTGCGTGTTCATCGGTGTAAATGTAGCTACAAAAAATTCATTCGACAAGAATAAGAATAATAGCTATTTACTTATTTTATTTTTTTAAAGGTCTTAAAAAGATTTAGGTGTCTTTATTTTGCTTATTTTTGCTCATTGTATTATACTTAACATTGAGCAGTTGCTTCTGCGTGTTCCTCGGTGTAAATGTAGCTAAAAAAAATTCATTCGACAGGAATCAGAAAAATAGCTATTTACATATTTTATTTTTTTAAAGGTCTTTAAAAGATTTAGCTGTCTTTATTTTGCTTATTTTGGCTCATTGTATAGTACTTTACATTGAGCAGTTGCTTCTGCGTGTTCCTCGGTGTAAATGTAGCTAAATAAAATTCATTCGACAGGAATCAGAAAAATAGCTATTTACATATTTTATTTTTTTAAAGGTCTTAAAAAGATATAGGTGTCCTAATTTTGCTTATTTTGGCTCAATGTATTGTACCTAACATTGAGCAAATGCCCCTGCGTGTTCATCGGTGTAAATGTAGCTACAAAAAATTCATTCGACAAGAGTAAGAAAAATAGCTATTAAGTTATTTTCTTTTTTTTAAAGGCCTTAAAAAGATATAGGTGTCTTAATTTTGCTTATTTTGGCTCATTGTATTGCACTTAACATTGAGCAATTGCTCCTGCGTGTTCATCGGTGTAAATGTAGCTACAAAAAATTCATTCGACAAGAATAAGAAAAATAGCTATTTACTTATTTTATTTTTTTAAAGGTCTTAAAAAGATTTAGGTGTCTTTATTTTGCTTATTTTTGCTCATTGTATTATACTTAACATTGAGCAGTTGCTTCTGCGTGTTCCTCGGTGTAAATGTAGCTAAAAAAAATTCATTCGACAGGAATCAGAAAAATAGCTATTTACATATTTTATTTTTTTAAAGGTCTTAAAAAGATATGGATGTCCTAATTTGGCTTATTTTGGCTCATTGTATTGTACCTAACATTGGGCAAATGCCCATGCTTGTTCATCCGTGTAAATGTAGCTACAAAAAATTCATTCGACAAGAATAAGAAAAATAGCTATTTAGTTATTTTCTTTTTTTTAAAGGTCTTAAAAAGATATAGGTGTCTTAATTTTGCTTATTTTGGCTCACTGTATTGTACCTAACATCGAGCAATTGCTCCTGCGTGTTCGTCGGTGTAAATTTAGCTACAAAAAATTCATTCGACAAGAATAAGAAAAATAGCTATTTAGTTATTTTCTTTTTTTAAAGGTCTTCAAAAGATATAGGTGTCTTAGTTTTGCTTATTTCGGCTCATTGTATTGTACCTAACATTGACCAATTGCTCCTGCGTGTTCATCGGTGTAAATGTAGCTACAAAAAATTCATTCGACAAGAATAAGAAAAATAGCTATTTACTTATTTTATTTTTTTAAAGGTCTTGAAATGATATGGGTGTCTTAATTTTGCTTATTTTGGCTCATTGTATTGTACCTAACATTAAGCAATTGCTCCAGCGTGTTCTTAGGTGTAAATGTAGCTAAAAAAAATTCATTCGACAAGAATAAGAAAAATAGCTATTTACTTATTTTTTTTTTTTAAAGGTCTTGAAATGATATGGGTGTCTTAATTTTGCTTATTTTGCCTCATTGTATTTTACTTAACATTGAGCAGTTGCTTCTGCGTGTTCCTCGGTGTAAATGTAGCTAAAAAAAATTCATTCGACAGGAATCAGAAAAATAGCTATTTACTTATTTTATTTTTTTAAAGGTCTTCAAAAGATATAGGTGTCTTAATTTTGGTTATTTAGGCTCAATGTATTGCACTTAACATTGAGCAATTGCTCCTGCGTGTTCGTCGGTGTAAATTTAGCTACAAAAAATTCATTCGACAAGAATAAGAAAAATAGCTATTTAGTTATTTTCTTTTTTTAAAGGTCTTCAAAAGATATAGGTGTCTTAGTTTTGCTTATTTCGGCTCATTGTATTGTACCTAACATTGACCAATTGCTCCTGCGTGTTCATCGGTGTAAATGTAGCTACAAAAAATTCATTCGACAAGAATAAGAAAAATAGCTATTTACTTATTTTATTTTTTTTAAAGGTCTTAAAAAGATTTAGGTGTCTTTATTTTGCTTATTTTGGCTCATTGTATTGTACTTTACATTGAGCAGTTGCTTCTGCGTGTTCCTCGGTGTAAATGTAGCTAAAAAAAATTCATTCGACAGGTATCAGAAAAATAGCTATTTACATATTTTATTTTTTTAAAGGTCTTAAAAAGATTTAGCTGTCTTTATTTTGCTTATTTTGGCTCATTGTATAGTACTTTACATTGAGCAGTTGCTTCTGCGTGTTCCTCGGTGTAAATGTAGCTAAATAAAATTCATTCGACAGGAATCAGAAAAATAGCTATTTAGTTATTTTCTTTTTTTAAAGGTCTTCAAAAGATATAGGTGTCTTAGTTTTGCTTATTTCGGCTCACTGTATTGTACCTAACATTGACCAATTGCTCCTGCGTGTTCATCTGTGTAAATGTAGCTACAAAAAATTCATTCGACAAGAATAAGAAAAATAGCTATTTACTTATATTATTTTTTTTAAAGGTCTTAAAAAGATTTAGGTGTCTTTATTTTGCTTATTTTGGCTCAATGTATTGTACTTTACATTGAGCAGTTGCTTCTGCGTGTTCCTCGGTGTAAATGTAGCTACAAAAAATTCATTCGACAAGAATAAGAAAAATAGCTATTAAGTTATTTTCTTTTTTTTAAAGGCCTTAAAAAGATATAGGTGTCTTAATTTTGCTTATTTTGGCTCATTGTATTGCACTTAACATTGAGCAATTGCTCCTGCGTGTTCATCGGTGTAAATGTAGCTACAAAAAATTCATTCGACAAGAATAAGAATAATAGCTATTTACTTATTTTATTTTTTTAAAGGTCTTAAAAAGATTTAGGTGTCTTTATTTTGCTTATTTTTGCTCATTGTATTATACTTAACATTGAGCCGTTGCTTCTGCGTGTTCCTCGGTGTAAATGTAGCTAAAAAAAATTCATTCGACAGGAATCAGAAAAAAAGCTATTTACATATTTTATTTTTAGAGGTCTTAAAAAGATATGGGTGTCTTAATTTTGCTTATTTTTAATCATTGTATTGTTCTTAACATTAAACAGTTGCTTCTGCGTGTTCTTCGGTGTAAATGTAGCTAAAAAAAATTCATTCGACAGGAATCAGAAAAATAGCTATTTACATATTTTATTTTTTTAAAGGTCTTAAAAAGATAAAGGTGTCCTAATTTTGCTTATTTTGGCTCAATGTATTGTACCTAACATTGAGCAAATGCCCCTGCGTGTTCATCCGTGTAAATGTAGCTTCAAAAAATTCATTCGACAAGAATAAGAAAAATAGCTATTTAGTTATTTTCTTTTTTTTAAAGGCCTTAAAAAGATATAGGTGTCTCAATTTTGCTTATTTTGGCTCACTGTATTGCACTTAACATTGCGCAATTGCTCCTGCGTGTTCATCGGTGTAAATGTAGCTAATAAAAATTCATTCGACAAGAATAAGAAAAATAGCTTTTTACTTATTTTTTTTTAAAGGTCTTGAAATGATATGGGTGTCTTAATTTTGCTTATTTTGGCTCAATGTATTGTACTTAACATTGAGCAGTTGCTTCTGCGTGTTCCTCGGTGTAAATGTAGCTAAAAAAAATTCATTCGACAGTAATCAGAAAAATAGCTATTTACATATTTTATTTTTTTAAAGGTCTTAAAAAGATATAGGTGTCCTAATTTTGCTTATTTTGGCTCACTGTATTGTACCTAACATTGAGCAAATGCCCCTGCTTGTTCATCCGTGTAAATATAGCTACAAAAAATTCATTCGACAAGAATAAGAAAAATAGCTATTTAGTTATTTTCTTTTTTTTAAAGGCCTTAAAAAGATATAGGTGTCTTAATTATGCTTATTTTGGCTCATTTTATTGCACTTAATATTGAGCAATTGCTCCTACGTGTTCATCCGTGTAAATGTAGCTAAAAAAAATTCATTCGACAGGAATCAGAAAAATAGCTATTTACTTATTTTATTTTTTTAAAGGTCTTAAAAAGATAAAGGTGTCCTAATTTTGCTTATTTTGGCTCATTGTATTGTACCTAACAATGACCAATTGCTCCTGCGTGTTCATCGGTGTAAAGTGAGCTAAAAAAAATTCATTCGACAAGAAAAAGAAAAATAGCTATATACTTATTTTTTTTTTAAAGGTCTTAAAAAGATAAAGGTGTCCTAATTTTGCTTATTTTGGCTCAATGTATTGTACCTAACATTGAGCAAATGCCCCTGCTTGTTCATCCGTGTAAATGTAGCTTCAAAAAATTCATTCGACAAGAATAAGAAAAATAGCTATTTAGTTATTTTCTTTTTTTTAAAGGCCTTAAGAAGATATAGGTGTCTCAATTTTGCTTATTTTGGCTCACTGTATTGCACTTAACATTGCGCAATTGCTCCTGCGTGTTCATCGGTGTAAATGTAGCTAATAAAAATTCATTCGACAAGAATAAGAAAAATAGCTATTTACTTATTTTTTTTTTTAAAGGTCTTAAAAAGATATAGGTGTCCTAATTTTGCTTATTTTGGCTCATTGTATTGTACCTAACATTGACCAATTGCTCCTGCGTGTTCATCTATGTAAATGTAGCTACAAAAAATTCATTCGACAAGAATAAGAAAAATAGCTATTTACTAATTTTATTTTTTTTAAAGGTCTTAAAAAGATTTAGCTGTCCTTATTTTGCTTATTTTGGCTCATTGTGTAGTACTTTACATTGAGCAGTTGCTTCTGCGTGTTCCTCGGTGTAAATGTAGCTAAAAAAAATTCATTCGACAGGAATCAGAAAAATAGCTATATACTTATTTTATTTTTTTTAAAGGTCTTGATATGATATGGGTGTCTTAATTTTGCTTATTTTGGCTCATTGTATTGTACTTAACATTAAGCATTTGCTCCAGCGTGTTCTTAGGTGTAAATGTAGCTAAAAAAAATTCATTCGACAAGAATAAGAAAAATAGCTATTTACTTATTTTTTTTTTTTAAAGGTCTTGAAATGATATGGGTGTCTTAATTTTGCTTATTTTGGCTCATTGTATTGTACCTAACATTGAGCAATTGCTCCCGCGTGTTCGTAGGTGTAAATGTAGCTAAAAAAAATTCATTCTACATGAATAAGAAAAATAGCTATTTACTTATTTTTTTTTTTAAAGGTCTTGAAGTGATATGGGTGTCTTAATTTTGCTTATTTTGGCTCATTGTATTGTACTTAACATTGAGCAGTTGCTTCTGCGTGTTCCTCGGTGTAAATGTAGCTAAAAAAAATTCATTCGACAGGAATCAGAAAAATAGCTATTTACTTATTTCATTTTTTTAAAAGTCTTTAAAAGATATAGGTGTCCTAATTTTGCTTATTTTGGCTCAATGTATTGTACCTAACATTGAACAAATGCCCCTGCGTGTTCATCCGTGTAAATGTAGCTACAAAAAATTCATTCGACAAGAATAAGAAAAATAGTTATTTACTTATTTTTTTTTTTTTTAAGGTTTTAAAAAGATATAGGTGTCATAATTTTGCTTATTTTAGCTCACTGTATTGCACATAACATTGAGCAGTTGCTTCTGCGTGTTAATCGGTGTAAATGTAGCTAATAAAAATTCATTCGACAGGAATCAGAAAAATAGCTATTTGCTTATTTTATTTTTTTAAAGGTCTTAAAAAGATGTAGGTGTCCTAATTTTGCTTATTTTGGCTCAATGTATTGTACCTAACATTGAGCGAATGCCCCTGCGTGTTCATCCGTGTAAATGTAGCTACAAAAAATTCATTCGACAAGAATAAGAAAAATAGCTATTTAGTTATTTTCTTTTTTTAAAGGTCTTCAAAAGATATAGGTGTCTTAATTTTGCTTATTTTGGCTCATTGTATTGTACCTAACATTGACAAATTGCTCCTGCGTGTTCATCGGTGTAAATGTAGCTACAAAAAATTCATTCGACAAGAATAAGAAAAATAGCTATTTACTTATTTTTTTTTTAAAGGTCTTAAAAAGATTTAGGTGTCTTAATTTTGCTCATTTTGGCTCATTGTATTGTACTTAACATTGAGCAGTTGCTTCTGCGTGTTCCTCGGTGTAAATGTAGCTAAAAAAAATTCATTCGACAGGAATCAGAAAAATAGCTATTTACATATTTTATTTTTTTAAGGTCTTAAAAAGATATAGGTGTCTTAATTTTGGTTATTTAGGCTCACTGTATTGCACTAAACATTGACCAATTGCTCCTGCGTGTTCGTCGGTGTAAATGGAGCTAAAAAAAAATTCATTCGACAAGAATAAGAAAAATAGCTATATACTTATTTTATTTTTTTTAAAGGTCTTGATATGATATGGGTGTCTTAATTTTGCTTATTTTGGCTCAGTGTATTGCACTTAACATTAAGCAATTGCTCCAGCGTGTTCTTAGGTGTAAATGTAGCTACAAAAAATTCATTCGACAAGAATAAGAAAAATAGCTACTTAGTTATTTTCTTTTTTTTAAAGGTCTTAAAAAGATATAGGTGTCTTAATTTTGCTTATTTTGGCTCAATGTATTGTACCTAACATTGAGCAATTGCTCCTGCATGTTCATCGGTGTAAATGTAGCTACAAAAAATTCATTCGACAAGAATAAGAAAAATAGCTATTTCGTTATTTTCTTTTTTTTAAAGGTCTTAAAATGATATGGGTGTCTTAATTTTGCTTATTTTTAATCATTGTATTGTTCTTAACATTAAACAGTTGCTTCTGCGTGTTCTTCGGTGTAAATGTAGCTAAAAAAAATTCATTCGACAGGAATCAGAAAAATAGCTATTTACATATTTTATTTTTTTAAAGGTCTTAAAAAGATAAAGGTGTCCTAATTTTGCTTATTTTGGCTCAATGTATTGTACCTAACATTGAGCAAATGCCCCTGCGTGTTCATCCGTGTAAATGTAGCTTCAAAAAATTCATTCGACAAGAATAAGAAAAATAGCTATTTAGTTATTTTCTTTTTTTTAAAGGCCTTAAAAAGATATAGGTGTCTCAATTTTGCTTATTTTGGCTCACTGTATTGCACTTAACATTGCGCAATTGCTCCTGCGTGTTCATCGGTGTAAATGTAGCTAATAAAAATTCATTCGACAAGAATAAGAAAAATAGCTTTTTACTTATTTTTTTTTTAAAGGTCTTGAAATGATATGGGTGTCTTAATTTTGCTTATTTTGGCTCAATGTATTGTACTTAACATTGAGCAGTTGCTTCTGCGTGTTCCTCGGTGTAAATGTAGCTAAAAAAAATTCATTCGACAGTAATCAGAAAAATAGCTATTTACATATTTTATTTTTTTAAAGGTCTTAAAAAGATATAGGTGTCCTAATTTTGCTTATTTTGGCTCACTGTACTGTACCTAACATTGAGCAAATGCCCCTGCTTGTTCATCCGTGTAAATATAGCTACAAAAAATTCATTCGACAAGAATAAGAAAAATAGCTATTTAGTTATTTTCTTTTTTTTAAAGGCCTTAAAAAGATATAGGTGTCTTAATTATGCTTATTTTGGCTCATTGTATTGCAGTTAATATTGAGCAATTGCTCCTACGTGTTCATCCGTGTAAATGTAGCTAAAAAAAATTCATTCGACAGGAATCAGAAAAATAGCTATTTACTTATTTTATTTTTTTAAAGGTCTTAAAAAGATAAAGGTGTCCTAATTTTGCTTATTTTGGCTCATTGTATTGTACCTAACATTGACCAATTGCTCCTGCGTGTTCATCGGTGTAAAGTGAGCTAAAAAAAATTCATTCGACAAGAAAAAGAAAAATAGCTATATACTTATTTTTTTTTTTAAAGGTCTTAAAAAGATAATGGTGTCCTAATTTTGCTTATTTTGGCTCAATGTATTGTACCTAACATTGAGCAAATGCCCCTGCTTGTTCATCCGTGTAAATGTAGCTTCAAAAAATTCATTCGACAAGAATAAGAAAAATAGCTATTTAGTTATTTTTTTTTTTTTAAAGGCCTTAAAAAGATATAGGTGTCTCAATTTTGCTTATTTAGGCTCACTGTATTGCACTTAACATTGCGCAATTGCCCCTGCGTGTTCATCGGTGTAAATGTAGCTAATAAAAATTCATTCGACAAGAATAAGAAAAATAGCTATTTACTTATTTTTTTTTTAAAGGTCTTGAAATGATATGGGTGTCTTCATTTTGCTTATTTTGGCTCATTGTATTGTACTTAACATTGAGCAGTTGCTTCTGCGTGTTCCTCGGTGTAAATGTAGCTAAAAAAAATTCATTCGACAGGAATCAGAAAAATAGCTATTTACATATTTTATTTTTTTAAAGGTCTTAAAAAGACATAGGTGTCCTAATTTTGCTTATTTTGGCTCACTGTATTGTACCTAACATTGAGCAAATGCCCCTGCTTGTTCATCCGTGTAAATATAGCTACAAAAAATTCATTCGACAAGAATAAGAAAAATAGCTATTTAGTTATTTTCTTTTATTTAAAGGCCTTAAAAAGATATAGGTGTCTTAATTATGCTTATTTTGGCTCATTGTATTGCACTTAATATTGAGCAATTGCTTCTACGTGTTCATCCGTGTAAATGTAGCTAAAAAAAATTCATTCGACAGGAATCAGAAAAATAGCTATTTACTTATTTTATTTTTTTAAAGGTCTTAAAAAGATAAAGGTGTCCTAGTTTTGCTTATTTTGGCTCATTGTATTGTACCTAACATTGACCAATTGCTCCTCTGTGTTCATCGGAGTAAAGTGAGCTAAAAAAAATTCATTCGACAAGAAAAAGAAAAATAGCTATATACTTATTTTTTTTTTTAAAGGTCTTAAAAAGATAAAGGTGTCCTAATTTTGCTTATTTTGGCTCAATGTATTGTACCTAACATTGAGCAAATGCCCCTGCTTGTTCATCCGTGTAAATGTAGCTTCAAAAAATTCATTCGACAAGAATAAGAAAAATAGCTATTTAGTTATTTTCTTTTTTTTAAAGGCCTTAAGAAGATATAGGTGTCTCAATTTTGCTTATTTTGGCTCACTGTATTGCACTTAACATTGCGCAATTGCTCCTGCGTGTTCATCGGTGTAAATGTAGCTAATAAAAATTCATTCGACAAGAATAAGAAAAATAGCTATTTACTTATTTTTTTTTTAAAGGTCTTGAAATGATATGGGTGTCTTAATTTTGCTTATTTTGGCTCATTGTATTGTACTTAACATTGAGCAGTTGCTTCTGCGTGTTCCTCGGTGTAAATGTAGCTAAAAAAAATTCATTCGACAGGAATCAGAAAAATAGCTATTTACATATTTTATTTTTTTAAAGGTCTTAAAAAGATATAGGTGTCCTAATTTTGCTTATTTTGGCTCACTGTATTGTACCTAACATTGAGCAAATGCCCCTGCTTGTTCATCCGTGTAAATATAGCTACAAAAAATTCATTCGACAAGAATAAGAAAAATAGCTATTTAGTTATTTTCTTTTTTTTAAAGGCCTTAAAAAGATATAGGTGTCTTAATTATGCTTATTTTGGCTCATTGTATTGCACTCAATATTGAGCAATTGCTCCTACGTGTTCATCCGTGTAAATGTAGCTAAAAAAAATTCATTCGACAGGAATCAGAAAAATAGCTATTTACTTATTTTATTTTTTTAAAGGTCTTAAAAAGATAAAGGTGTCCTAATTTTGCTTATTTTGGCTCATTGTATTGTACCTAACATTGACCAATTGCTCCTGCGTGTTCATCTATGTAAATGTAGCTACAAAAAATTCATTCGACAAGAATAAGAAAAATAGCTATTTACTTATTTTATTTTTTTTAAAGGTCTTAAAAAGATTTAGCTGTCCTTATTTTGCTTATTTTGGCTCATTGTGTAGTACTTTACATTGAGCAGTTGCTTCTGCGTGTTCCTCGGTGTAAATGTAGCTAAAAAAAATTCATTCGACAGGAATCAGAAAAATAGCTATATACTTATTTTATTTTTTTTAAAGGTCTTGATATGATATGGGTGTCTTAATTTTGCTTATTTTGGCTCATTGTATTGTACTTAACATCAAGCATTTGCTCCAGCGTGTTCTTAGGTGTAAATGTAGCTAAAAAAAATTCATTCGACAAGAATAAGAAAAATAGCTATATACTTATTTTTTTTTTTTAAAGGTCTTGAAATGATATGGGTGTCTTAATTTTGCTTATTTTGGCTCACTGTATTGTACCTAACATTGAGCAATTGCTCCCGCGTGTTCGTAGGTGTAAATGTAGCTAAAAAAAATTCATTCTACAAGAATAAGAAAAATAGCTATTTACTTATTTTTTTTTTAAAGGTCTTGAAGTGATATGGGTGTCTTAATTTTGCTTATTTTGGCTCATTGTATTGTACTTAACATTGAGCAGTTGCTTCTGCGTGGTTCTCGGTGTAAATGTAGCTAAAAAAAATTCATTCGACAGGAATCAGAAAAATAGCTATTTACTTATTTCATTTTTTTAAAAGTCTTTAAAAGATGTAGGTGTCCTAATTTTGCTTATTTTGGCTCAATGTATTGTACCTAACATTGAGCAAATACCCCTGCGTGTTCATCCGTGTAAATGTAGCTACAAAAAATTCATTCGTCAAGAATAAGAAAAATAGCTATTTAGTTATTTTCTTTTTTTAAAGGTCTTCAAAAGATATAGGTGTCTTAGTTTTGCTTATTTTGGCTCATTGTATTGTACCTAACATTGACCAATTGCTCCTGCGTGTTCATCGGTGTAAATGTAGCTACAAAAAATTCATTCGACAAGAATAAGAAAAATAGCTATTTACTTATTTTTTTTTTAAAGGTCTTAAAAAGATTTAGGTGTCTTAATTTTGCTCATTTTGGCTCATTGTATTGTACTAAACATTGAGCAGTTGCTTCTGCGTGTTCCTCGGTGTAAATGTAGCTAAAAAAAATTCATTCGACAGGAATCAGAAAAATAGCTATTTACATATTTTATTTTTTTAAGGTCTTAAAAAGATATAGGTGTCTTAATTTTGGTTATTTAGGCTCACTGTATTGCACTAAACATTGACCAATTGCTCCTGCGTGTTCGTCGGTGTAAATGGAGCTAAAAAAAAATTCATTCGACAAGAATAAGAAAAATAGCTATATACTTATTTTATTTTTTTTAAAGGTCTTGATATGATATGGGTGTCTTAATTTTGCTTATTTTGGCTCAGTGTATTGTACTTAACATTAAGCAATTGCTCCAGCGTGTTCTTAGGTGTAAATGTAGCTACAAAAAATTCATTCGACAAGAATAAGAAAAATAGCTACTTAGTTATTTTCTTTTTTTTAAAGGTCTTAAAAAGATATAGGTGTCTTAATTTTGCTTATTTTGGCTCAATGTATTGTACCTAACATTGAGCAATTGCTCCTGCATGTTCATCGGTGTAAATGTAGCTACAAAAAATTCATTCGACAAGAATAAGAAAAATAGCTATTTCGTTATTTTCTTTTTTTTAAAGGTCTTAAAATGATATGGGTGTCTTAATTTTGCTTATTTTTAATCATTGTATTGTTCTTAACATTAAACAGTTGCTTCTGCGTGTTCCTCGGTGTAAATGTAGCTAAAAAAAATTCATTCGACAGTAATCAGAAAAATAGCTATTTACATATTTTATTTTTTTAAAGGTCTTAAAAAGATATAGGTGTCCTAATTTTGCTTATTTTGGCTCACTGTATTGTACCTTACATTGAGCAAATGCCCCTGCTTGTTCATCCGTGTAAATATAGCTACAAAAAATTCATTCGACAAGAATAAGAAAAATAGCTATTTAGTTATTTTCTTTTTTTTAAAGGCCTTAAAAAGATATAGGTGTCTTAATTATGCTTATTTTGGCTCATTGTATTGCACTTAATATTGAGCAATTGCTCCTACGTGTTCATCCGTGTAAATGTAGCTAAAAAAAATTCATTCGACAGGAATCAGAAAAATAGCTATTTACTTATTTTATTTTTTTAAAGGTCTTAAAAAGATAAAGGTGTCCTAATATTGCTTATTTTGGCTCATTGTATTGTACCTAACATTGACCAATTGCTCCTGCGTGTTCATCGGTGTAAAGTGAGCTAAAAAAAATTCATTCGACAAGAAAAAGAAAAATAGCTATATACTTATTTTATTTTTAAAGGTCTTAAAAAGATAAAGGTGTCCTAATTTTGCTTATTTTGGCTCAATGTATTGTACCTAACATTGAGCAAATGCCCCTGCTTGTTCATCCGCGTAAATGTAGCTTCAAAAAATTCATTCGACAAGAATAAGAAAAATAGCTATTTAGTTATTTTCTTTTTTTTAAAGGCCTTAAAAAGATATAGGTGTCTCAGTTTTGCTTATTTTGGCTCACTGTATTGCACTTAACATTGCGCAATTGCTCCTGCGTGTTCATCGGTGTAAATGTAGCTAATAAAAATTCATTCGACAAGAATAAGAAAAATAGCTATTTACTTATTTTTTTTTTAAAGGTCTTGAAATGATATGGGTGTCTTCATTTTGCTTATTTTGGCTCATTGTATTGTACTCAACATTGAGCAGTTGCTTCTGCGTGTTCCTCGGTGTAAATGTAGCTAAAAAAAATTCATTCGACAGGAATCAGAAAAATAGCTATTTACATATTTTATTTTTTTAAAGGTCTTAAAAAGATGTAGGTGTCCTAATTTTGCTTATTTTGGCTCAATGTATTGTACCTAACAATGAGCAAATGCCCCTGCGTGTTCATCCGTGTAAATGTAGCTACAAAAAATTCATTCGACAAGAATAAGAAAAATAGCTATTTAGTTATTTTCTTTTTTTAAAGGTCTTCAAAAGATATAGGTGTCTTAATTTTGCTTATTTTGGCTCATTGTATTGTACCTAACATTGACCAATTGCTCCTGCGTGTTCATCGGTGTAAATGTAGCTACAAAAAATTCATTCGACAAGAATAAGAAAAATAGCTATTTACTTATTTTTTTTTAAAGGTCTTAAAAAGATTTAGGTGTCTTAATTTTGCTCATTTTGGCTCATTGTATTGTACTTAACATTGAGCAGTTGCTTCTGCGTGTTCCTCGGTGTAAATGTAGCTAAAAAAAATTCATTCGACAGGAATCAGAAAAATAGCTATTTACATATTTTATTTTTTTAAGGTCTTAAAAAGATATAGGTGTCTTAATTTTGGTTATTTAGGCTCACTGTATTGCACTAAACATTGACCAATTGCTCCTGCGTGTTCGTCGGTGTAAATGGAGCTAAAAAAAAATTCATTCGACAAGAATAAGAAAAATAGCTATATACTTATTTTATTTTTTTTAAAGGTCTTGATATGATATGGGTGTCTTAATTTTGCTTATTTTTGCTCAGTGTATTGTACTTAACATTAAGCAATTGCTCCAGCGTGTTCCTAGGTGTAAATGTAGCTACAAAAAATTCATTCGACAAGAATAAGAAAAATAGCTACTTAGTTATTTTCTTTTTTTTAAAGGTCTTAAAAAGATATAGGTGTCTTAATTTTGCTTATTTTGGCTCAATGTATTGTACCTAACATTGAGCAATTGCTCCTGCATGTTCATCGGTGTAAATGTAGCTACAAAAAATTCATTCGACAAGAATAAGAAAAATAGCTATTTCGTTATTTTCTTTTTTTTAAAGGTCTTAAAATGATATGGGTGTCTTAATTTTGCTTACTTTGGCTCATTGTATTGTACCTAACATTGAGCAATTGCTCCAGCGTGTTCGTAGGTGTAAAGGTAGCTAAAAAAAATTCATTCTACAAGAATAAGAAAAATAGCTATTTACTTATTTTTTTTTTTTTAAAGGTCTTGTAATGATATGGGTGTCTTAATTTTGCTTATTTTGGCTCATTGTATTGTACTTAACATTGAGCAGTTGCTTCTGCGTGTTCCTCGGTGTAAATGTAGCTAAAAAAAATTCATTCGACAGGAATCAGAAAAATAGCTATTTACTTATTTCATTTTTTTAAAAGTCTTTAAAAGATATAGGTGTCCTAATTTTGCTTATTTTGGCTCAATGTATTGTACCTAACATTGAACAAATGCCCCTGCGTGTTCATCCGTGTAAATGTAGCTACAAAAAATTCATTCGACAAGAATAAGAAAAATAGCTATTTAGTTATTTTCTTTTTTTAAAGGTCTTTAAAAGATATAGGTGTCTTTATTTTGCTTATTTTGGCTCATTGTATTGTACCTAACATTGACCAATTGCTCCTGCGTGTTCATCGGTGTAAATGTAGCTACTAAAAATTCATTCGTCAAGAATAAGAAAAATAGCTATTTCGTTATTTTCTTTTTTTTAAAGGTCTTCGAAAGATATAGGTGTCTTAATTTTGCTTATTTTGGCTCATTGTATTGTACTTAACATTAAGCAATTGCTCCAGCGTGTTCTTAGGTGTAAATGTAGCTAAAAAAAATTCATTCGATAAGAATAAGAAAAATAGTTATTTACTTATTTTTTTTTTTTTAAGGTTTTAAAAAGATATAGGTGTCATAATTTTGCTTATTTTGGCTCACTGTATTGCACTTAACATTGAGCAATTGCTCCTGCGTGTTCATCGGTGTAAATGTAGCTAAAAAAAATTCATTCGACAAGAATAAGAAAAATAGCTATTTACTTATTTTTTTTTTTTTTAAGGTCTTGATATGATATGGGTGTCTTAATTTTGCTTATTTTGGCTCATTTTATTGTACTTAACATTAAGCAATTGCTCCAGCGTGTTCTTAGGTGTAAATGTAGCTAAAAAAAATTCATTCGATAAGAATAAGAAAAATAGTTATTTACTTATTTTTTTTTTTTTATGGTTTTAAAAAGATATAGGTGTCATAATTTTGCTTATTTTGGCTCACTGTATTGCACTTAACATTGAGCAGTTGCTTCTGCGTGTTAATCGGTGTAAATGTAGCTAATAAAAATTCATTCGACAGGAATCAGAAAAATAGCTATTTGCTTATTTTATTTTTTTAAAGGTCTTAAAAAGATGTAGGTGTCCTAATTTTGCTTATTTTGGCTCAATGTATTGTACCTAACATTGAGCAAATGCCCCTGCGTGTTCATCCGTGTAAATGTAGCTACAAAAAATTCATTCGACAAGAATAAGAAAAATAGCTATTTAGTTATTTTCTTTTTTTAAAGGTCTTCAAAAGATATAGGTGTCTTAATTTTGCTTATTTTGGCTCATTGTATTGTACCTAACATTGACCAATTGCTCCTGCGTGTTCATCGGTGTAAATGTAGCTACAAAAAATGCATTCGACAAGAATAAGAAAAATAGCTATTTACTTATTTTTTTTTTAAAGGTCTTAAAAAGATTTAGGTGTCTTAATTTTGCTCATTTTGGCTCATTGTATTGTACTAAACATTGAGCAGTTGCTTCTGCGTGTTCCTCGGTGTAAATGTAGCTAAAAAAAATTCATTCGACAGGAATCAGAAAAATAGCTATTTACATATTTTATTTTTTTAAGGTCTTAAAAAGATATAGGTGTCTTAATTTTGGTTATTTAGGCTCACTGTATTGCACTAAACATTGACCAATTGCTCCTGCGTGTTCGTCGGTGTAAATGGAGCTAAAAAAAAATTCATTCGACAAGAATAAGAAAAATAGCTATATACTTATTTTATTTTTTTTAAAGGTCTTGATATGATATGGGTGTCTTAATTTTGCTTATTTTGGCTCAGTGTATTGTACTTAACATTAAGCAATTGCTCCAGCGTGTTCTTAGGTGTAAATGTAGCTACAAAAAATTCATTCGACAAGAATAAGAAAAATAGCTACTTAGTTATTTTCTTTTTTTTAAAGGTCTTAAAAAGATATAGGTGTCTTAATTTTGCTTATTTTGGCTCAATGTATTGTACCTAACATTGAGCAATTGCTCCTGCATGTTCATCGGTGTAAACGTAGCTACAAAAAATTCATTCGACAAGAATAAGAAAAATAGCTATTTCGTTATTTTCTTTTTTTTAAAGGTCTTAAAATGATATGGGTGTCTTAATTTTGCTTACTTTGGCTCATTGTATTGTACCTAACATTGAGCAATTGCTCCAGCGTGTTCGTAGGTGTAAATGTAGCTAAAAAAAATTCATTCTACAAGAATAAGAAAAATAGCTATTTACTTATTTTTTTTTTTAAAGGTCTTGTAATGATATGGGTGTCTTAATTTTGCTTATTTTGGCTCATTGTATTGTACTTAACATTAAGCAGTTGCTTCTGCGTGTTCCTCGGTGTAAATGTAGCTAAAAAAAATTCATTCGACAGGAATCAGAAAAATAGCTATTTACTTATTTCATTTTTTTAAAAGTCTTTAAAAGATATAGGTGTCCTAATTTTGCTTATTTTGGCTCAATGTATTGTACCTAACATTGAACAAATGCCCCTGCGTGTTCATCCGTGTAAATGTAGCTACAAAAAATTCATTCGACAAGAATAAGAAAAATAGCTATTTAGTTATTTTCTTTTTTTAAAGGTCTTTAAAAGATATAGGTGTCTTAATTTTGCTTATTTTGGCTCATTGTATTGTACCTAACATTGACCAATTGCTCCTGCGTGTTCATCGGTGTAAATGTAGCTACTAAAAATTCATTCGTAAAGAATAAGAAAAATAGCTATTTCGTTATTTTCTTTTTTTTAAAGGTCTTCAAAAGATATAGGTGTCTTAATTTTGGTTATTTACGCTCACTGTAATGCACTTAACATTGAGCAATTGCTCCTGCGTGTTCATCGGTGTAAATGTAGCTAAAAAAAATTCATTCGACAAGAATAAGAAAAATAGCTATTTACTTATTTTTTTTTTTTTTAAGGTCTTGATATGATATGGGTGTCTTAATTTTGCTTATTTTGGCTCATTGTATTGTACTTAACATTAAGCAATTGCTCCAGCGTGTTCTTAGGTGTAAATGTAGCTAAAAAAAATTCATTCGATAAGAATAAGAAAAATGGCTATTTAGTTATTTTCTTTTTTTTAAAGGTCTTAATAAGATATAGGTGTCTTAATTTTGCTTATGTTGGCTCATTGTATTGTACGTAACATTGAGCATATGCTCCTGCGTGTTCATCCGTGTAAATGTAGCTACTAAAAATTCATTCGACAAGAATATGAAAAATAGCTATTTACTTATTTTATTTTTTTAAAGGCCTTGAAATGATATGGGTGCCTTAATTTTGCTTTTTTTGACTCATTGTATTGTACTTAACATTGAGCAATTGCTCCTGCGTGTTCATCGGAGTAAATGTAGCTAAACAAAATTCATTCGACAATAATACGAAAATTCACGATGGAACAGGAAAATAATGGTCGGTTGGCTTTTCTTGATGTGTTGGTAACGAAGAAAGAAGACGGAACTCTGGGCCACACAGTGTATCGAAAACCGACCCACACGGATAGATACTTGAACATGAATTGTAACCATCATCCGAGCCAAAAACGAGCCATGATAAAGACACTCATCCACCGTGCCAACAGGATCTGCGAACCAACATTTCTTCAACGGGAACTCAAGCACTTAGACACGGCACTGCAATCGAATGGATACAGCGCACGAGAAATAGCCCGCGCCATCCGACCCCGCATGAATAGATCCGCTCGGCAAGACGCACCCCCAAGTACTACTGGCCTACTCTGCCTTCCATTCATCAAGGGAGTCTCAGACCGTATAGGTAAACTCTTCTTACGGCACAATGTGAAGACTATTTACAAGCCTACGAGAAAATTAAATAGTTTGTACAGATCAGCCAAAGATAGCCGGGACCCGATGACGTCAGCAGGTGTTTACAGGATTCCGTGTTCGTGTGGAGAAGTCTATATAGGTACTACGAAACGAAGCTTAAAAACCAGGATTGATGAACATAAACGAAACTGCCGTCTTCTACAGTCGGAGAAGTCTGCAATCGCTGAGCATGTTCTAACACAAACCGGTCACATGATACAATTTCAAGATGCTACAGTACTTTCTACAACTTCTTCATACCACCCTCGGTTACACAGAGAGGCTATAGAGATCCACAAGCACCCGCATAACTTCAATAGGAAAGAAGAAGGATTAAAGGTCAATCGAATTTGGTATCCAGCCTTAAAGAAGACTACAGCAAAGAAATTGGTGTCATCATCCGGAAATCAGGTTGAGGTAGTAGGGAGCCAATCAGGAGCGAGGATGACTCCGCCTCCAACCCCCACCACCCCGCATCTTAGTATAAATTTCAGAGCACAACCTCCTGCCCTCACAGTCGCTGCTGAGCCTCCGAGATACAATCTTAGAAGTCTACGCAGTTCCACTGAAGATGTCGACCGCAGATGTTGACGAAACGTTTGGAAGTTCTCTTTCACTTCGACCACGGCCCATCAGCCCGGATTCTACTGGTTCCTCATTCGACTCCGGCCGTGAAAGTCTTTGCAGTTAAATAGCTGTTTACTTATTTTTTTTATTTTTTAAAGGTCTTGAAATGATATGGGTGTCCTAATTTTGTTTACTTTGGCTCACTGTATTGTACCTAACATTGAGCAAATGCCCCTGTGTGTTCATCCGTGTAAATGTAGCTACAAAAAATTCATTCAACAAGAATAAGAAAAATAGCTATTTAGTTATTTTCTTTTTTTTAAAGGTCTTAAAAAGATATAGGTGTCTTAATTTTGCTTATTTTGGCTCATTGTATTGTACCTAACATTGAGCAATTGCTCCTGCATGTTCATCGGTGTAAATGTAGCTACAAAAAATTCATTCGACAAGAATAAGAAAAATAGCTATTTAGTTATTTTCTTTTTTTAAAGGTCTTTAAAAGATATAGGTGTCTTAATTTTGCTTATTTTGGCTCATTGTATTGTACCTAACATTGACCAATTGCTCCTGCGTGTTCATCGGTGTAAATGTAGCTACTAAAAATTCATTCGTCAAGAATAAGAAAAATAGCTATTTCGTTATTTTCTTTTTTTTAAAGGTCTTCAAAAGATATAGGTGTCTTAATTTTGCTTATTTTGGCTCACTGTATTGTACTTAACATTAAGCAATTGCTCCAGCGTGTTCTTAGGTGTAAATGTAGCTAAAAAAAATTCATTCGATAAGAATAAGAAAAATAGTTATTTACTTATTTTTTTTTTTTAAGGTTTTAAAAAGATATAGGTGTCATAATTTTGCTTATTTTGGCTCACTGTATTGCACTTAACATTGAGCAATTGCTCCTGCGTGTTCATCGGTGTAAATGTAGCTAAAAAAAATTCATTCGACAAGAATAAGAAAAATAGCTATTTACTTATTTTTTTTTTTTTTAAGGTCTTGATATGATATGGGTGTCTTAATTTTGCTTATTTTGGCTCATTTTAGTGTACTTAACATTAAGCAATTGCTCCAGCGTGTTCTTAGGTGTAAATGTAGCTAAAAAAAATTCATTCGATAAGAATAAGAAAAATAGTTATTTACTTATTTTTTTTTTTTATGGTTTTAAAAAGATATAGGTGTCATAATTTTGCTTATTTTGGCTCAGTGTATTGTACTTAACATTAAGCAATTGCTCCAGCGTGTTCTTAGGTGTAAATGTAGCTACAAAAAATTCATTCGACAAGAATAAGAAAAATAGCTACTTAGTTATTTTCTTTTTTTTAAAGGTCTTAAAAAGATATAGGTGTCTTAATTTTGCTTATTTTGGCTCAATGTATTGTACCTAACATTGAGCAATTGCTCCTGCATGTTCATCGGTGTAAACGTAGCTACAAAAAATTCATTCGACAAGAATAAGAAAAATAGCTATTTCGTTATTTTCTTTTTTTTAAAGGTCTTAAAATGATATGGGTGTCTTAATTTTGCTTACTTTGGCTCATTGTATTGTACCTAACATTGAGCAATTGCTCCAGCGTGTTCGTAGGTGTAAATGTAGCTAAAAAAAATTCATTCTACAAGAATAAGAAAAATAGCTATTTACTTATTTTTTTTTTTAAAGGTCTTGTAATGATATGGGTGTCTTAATTTTGCTTATTTTGGCTCATTGTATTGTACTTAACATTAAGCAGTTGCTTCTGCGTGTTCCTCGGTGTAAATGTAGCTAAAAAAAATTCATTCGACAGGAATCAGAAAAATAGCTATTTACTTATTTCATTTTTTTAAAAGTCTTTAAAAGATATAGGTGTCCTAATTTTGCTTATTTTGGCTCAATGTATTGTACCTAACATTGAACAAATGCCCCTGCGTGTTCATCCGTGTAAATGTAGCTACAAAAAATTCATTCGACAAGAATAAGAAAAATAGCTATTTAGTTATTTTCTTTTTTTAAAGGTCTTTAAAAGATATAGGTGTCTTAATTTTGCTTATTTTGGCTCATTGTATTGTACCTAACATTGACCAATTGCTCCTGCGTGTTCATCGGTGTAAATGTAGCTACTAAAAATTCATTCGTCAAGAATAAGAAAAATAGCTATTTCGTTATTTTCTTTTTTTTAAAGGTCTTCAAAAGATATAGGTGTCTTAATTTTGGTTATTTACGCTCACTGTAATGCACTTAACATTGAGCAATTGCTCCTGCGTGTTCATCGGTGTAAATGTAGCTAAAAAAAATTCATTCGACAAGAATAAGAAAAATAGCTATTTACTTATTTTTTTTTTTTTTAAGGTCTTGATATGATATGGGTGTCTTAATTTTGCTTATTTTGGCTCATTGTATTGTACTTAACATTAAGCAATTGCTCCAGCGTGTTCTTAGGTGTAAATGTAGCTAAAAAAAATTCATTCGATAAGAATAAGAAAAATGGCTATTTAGTTATTTTCTTTTTTTTAAAGGTCTTAATAAGATATAGGTGTCTTAATTTTGCTTATGTTGGCTCATTGTATTGTACGTAACATTGAGCATATGCTCCTGCGTGTTCATCCGTGTAAATGTAGCTACTAAAAATTCATTCGACAAGAATATGAAAAATAGCTATTTACTTATTTTATTTTTTTAAAGGCCTTGAAATGATATGGGTGCCTTAATTTTGCTTTTTTTGACTCATTGTATTGTACTTAACATTGAGCAATTGCTCCTGCGTGTTCATCGGAGTAAATGTAGCTAAACAAAATTCATTCGACAATAATACGAAAATTCACGATGGAACAGGAAAATAATGGTCGGTTGGCTTTTCTTGATGTGTTGGTAACGAAGAAAGAAGACGGAACTCTGGGCCACACAGTGTATCGAAAACCGACCCACACGGATAGATACTTGAACATGAATTGTAACCATCATCCGAGCCAAAAACGAGCCATGATAAAGACACTCATCCACCGTGCCAACAGGATCTGCGAACCAACATTTCTTCAACGGGAACTCAAGCACTTAGACACGGCACTGCAATCGAATGGATACAGCGCACGAGAAATAGCCCGCGCCATCCGACCCCGCATGAATAGATCCGCTCGGCAAGACGCACCCCCAAGTACTACTGGCCTACTCTGCCTTCCATTCATCAAGGGAGTCTCAGACCGTATAGGTAAACTCTTCTTACGGCACAATGTGAAGACTATTTACAAGCCTACGAGAAAATTAAATAGTTTGTACAGATCAGCCAAAGATAGCCGGGACCCGATGACGTCAGCAGGTGTTTACAGGATTCCGTGTTCGTGTGGAGAAGTCTATATAGGTACTACGAAACGAAGCTTAAAAACCAGGATTGATGAACATAAACGAAACTGCCGTCTTCTACAGTCGGAGAAGTCTGCAATCGCTGAGCATGTTCTAACACAAACCGGTCACATGATACAATTTCAAGATGCTACAGTACTTTCTACAACTTCTTCATACCACCCTCGGTTACACAGAGAGGCTATAGAGATCCACAAGCACCCGCATAACTTCAATAGGAAAGAAGAAGGATTAAAGGTCAATCGAATTTGGTATCCAGCCTTAAAGAAGACTACAGCAAAGAAATTGGTGTCATCATCCGGAAATCAGGTTGAGGTAGTAGGGAGCCAATCAGGAGCGAGGATGACTCCGCCTCCAACCCCCACCACCCCGCATCTTAGTATAAATTTCAGAGCACAACCTCCTGCCCTCACAGTCGCTGCTGAGCCTCCGAGATACAATCTTAGAAGTCTACGCAGTTCCACTGAAGATGTCGACCGCAGATGTTGACGAAACGTTTGGAAGTTCTCTTTCACTTCGACCACGGCCCATCAGCCCGGATTCTACTGGTTCCTCATTCGACTCCGGCCGTGAAAGTCTTTGCAGTTAAATAGCTGTTTACTTATTTTTTTTATTTTTTAAAGGTCTTGAAATGATATGGGTGTCCTAATTTTGTTTACTTTGGCTCACTGTATTGTACCTAACATTGAGCAAATGCCCCTGTGTGTTCATCCGTGTAAATGTAGCTACAAAAAATTCATTCAACAAGAATAAGAAAAATAGCTATTTAGTTATTTTCTTTTTTTTAAAGGTCTTAAAAAGATATAGGTGTCTTAATTTTGCTTATTTTGGCTCATTGTATTGTACCTAACATTGAGCAATTGCTCCTGCATGTTCATCGGTGTAAATGTAGCTACAAAAAATTCATTCGACAAGAATAAGAAAAATAGCTATTTAGTTATTTTCTTTTTTTAAAGGTCTTTAAAAGATATAGGTGTCTTAATTTTGCTTATTTTGGCTCATTGTATTGTACCTAACATTGACCAATTGCTCCTGCGTGTTCATCGGTGTAAATGTAGCTACTAAAAATTCATTCGTCAAGAATAAGAAAAATAGCTATTTCGTTATTTTCTTTTTTTTAAAGGTCTTCAAAAGATATAGGTGTCTTAATTTTGCTTATTTTGGCTCACTGTATTGTACTTAACATTAAGCAATTGCTCCAGCGTGTTCTTAGGTGTAAATGTAGCTAAAAAAAATTCATTCGATAAGAATAAGAAAAATAGTTATTTACTTATTTTTTTTTTTTAAGGTTTTAAAAAGATATAGGTGTCATAATTTTGCTTATTTTGGCTCACTGTATTGCACTTAACATTGAGCAATTGCTCCTGCGTGTTCATCGGTGTAAATGTAGCTAAAAAAAATTCATTCGACAAGAATAAGAAAAATAGCTATTTACTTATTTTTTTTTTTTTTAAGGTCTTGATATGATATGGGTGTCTTAATTTTGCTTATTTTGGCTTATTTTATTGTACTTAACATTAAGCAATTGCTCCAGCGTGTTCTTAGGTGTAAATGTAGCTAAAAAAAATTCATTCGATAAGAATAAGAAAAATAGTTATTTACTTATTTTTTTTTTTTATGGTTTTAAAAAGATATAGGTGTCATAATTTTGCTTATTTTGGCTCACTGTATTGCACTTAACATTGAGCAGTTGCTTCTGCGTGTTAATCGGTGTAAATGTAGCTAATAAAAATTCATTCGACAGGAATCAGAAAAATAGCTATTTGCTTATTTTATTTTTTTAAAGGTCTTAAAAAGATGTAGGTGTCCTAATTTTGCTTATTTTGGCTCAATGTATTGTACCTAACATTGAGCAAATGCCCCTGCGTGTTCATCCGTGTAAATGTAGCTACAAAAAATTCATTCGACAAGAATAAGAAAAATAGCTATTTAGTTATTTTCTTTTTTTAAAGGTCTTCAAAAGATATAGGTGTCTTAATTTTGCTTATTTTGGCTCATTGTATTGTACCTAACATTGACCAATTGCTCCTGCGTGTTCATCGGTGTAAATGTAGCTACATAAAATTCATTCGACAAGAATAAGAAAAATAGCTATTTACTTATTTTTTTTTTAAAGGTCCTAAAAAGATTTAGGTGTCTTAATTTTGCTCATTTTGGCTCATTGTATTGTACTAAACATTGAGCAGTTGCTTCTGCGTGTTCCTCGGTGTAAATGTAGCTAAAAAAAATTCATTCGACAGGAATCAGAAAAATAGCTATTTACATATTTTATTTTTTTAAGGTCTTAAAAAGATATAGGTGTCTTAATTTTGGTTATTTAGGCTCACTGTATTGCACTAAACATTGACCAATTGCTCCTGCGTGTTCGTCGGTGTAAATGGAGCTAAAAAAAAATTCATTCGACAAGAATAAGAAAAATAGCTATATACTTATTTTATTTTTTTTAAAGGTCTTGATATGATATGGGTGTCTTAATTTTGCTTATTTTGGCTCAGTGTATTGTACTTAACATTAAGCAATTGCTCCAGCGTGTTCTTAGGTGTAAATGTAGCTACAAAAAATTCATTCGACAAGAATAAGAAAAATAGCTACTTAGTTATTTTCTTTTTTTTAAAGGTCTTAAAAAGATATAGGTGTCTTAATTTTGCTTATTTTGGCTCAATGTATTGTACCTAACATTGAGCAATTGCTCCTGCATGTTCATCGGTGTAAACGTAGCTACAAAAAATTCATTCGACAAGAATAAGAAAAATAGCTATTTCGTTATTTTCTTTTTTTTAAAGGTCTTAAAATGATATGGGTGTCTTAATTTTGCTTACTTTGGCTCATTGTATTGTACCTAACATTGAGCAATTGCTCCAGCGTGTTCGTAGGTGTAAATGTAGCTAAAAAAAATTCATTCTACAAGAATAAGAAAAATAGCTATTGACTTATTTTTTTTTTTAAAGGTCTTGTAATGATATGGGTGTCTTAATTTTGCTTATTTTGGCTCATTGTATTGTACTTAACATTGAGCAGTTGCTTCTGCGTGTTCCTCGGTGTAAATGTAGCTAAAAAAAATTCATTCGACAGGAATCAGAAAAATAGCTATTTACTTATTTCATTTTTTTAAAAGTCTTTAAAAGATATAGGTGTCCTAATTTTGCTTATTTTGGCTCAATGTATTGTACCTAACATTGACCAATTGCTCCTGCGTGTTCATCGGTGTAAATGTAGCTACTAAAAATTCATTCGTCAAGAATAAGAAAAATAGCTATTTAGTTATTTTCTTTTTTTAAAGGTCTTTAAAAGATATAGGTGTCTTAATTTTGCTTATTTTGGCTCATTGTATTGTACCTAACATTGACCAATTGCTCCTGCGTGTTCATCGGTGTAAATGTAGCTACTAAAAATTCATTCGTCAAGAATAAGAAAAATAGCTATTTCGTTATTTTCTTTTTTTTAAAGGTCTTCAAAAGATATAGGTGTCTTAATTTTGGTTATTTACGCTCACTGTAATGCACTTAACATTGAGCAATTGCTCCTGCGTGTTCATCGGTGTAAATGTAGCTAAAAAAAATTCATTCGACAAGAATAAGAAAAATAGCTATTTACTTATTTTTTTTTTTTTTAAGGTCTTGATATGATATGGGTGTCTTAATTTTGCTTATTTTGGCTCATTGTATTGTACTTAACATTAAGCAATTGCTCCAGCGTGTTCTTAGGTGTAAATGTAGCTAAAAAAAATTCATTCGATAAGAATAAGAAAAATGGCTATTTAGTTATTTTCTTTTTTTTAAAGGTCTTAATAAGATATAGGTGTCTTAATTTTGCTTATGTTGGCTCATTGTATTGTACGTAACATTGAGCATATGCTCCTGCGTGTTCATCCGTGTAAATGTAGCTACTAAAAATTGATTCGACAAGAATATGAAAAATAGCTATTTACTTATTTTATTTTTTTAAAGGCCTTGAAATGATATGGGTGCCTTAATTTTGCTTTTTTTGACTCATTGTATTGTACTTAACATTGAGCAATTGCTCCTGCGTGTTCATCGGAGTAAATGTAGCTAAACAAAATTCATTCGACAATAATACGAAAATTCACGATGGAACAGGAAAATAATGGTCGGTTGGCTTTTCTTGATGTGTTGGTAACGAAGAAAGAAGACGGAACTCTGGGCCACACAGTGTATCGAAAACCGACCCACACGGATAGATACTTGAACATGAATTGTAACCATCATCCGAGCCAAAAACGAGCCATGATAAAGACACTCATCCACCGTGCCAACAGGATCTGCGAACCAACATTTCTTCAACGGGAACTCAAGCACTTAGACACGGCACTGCAATCGAATGGATACAGCGCACGAGAAATAGCCCGCGCCATCCGACCCCGCATGAATAGATCCGCTCGGCAAGACGCACCCCCAAGTACTACTGGCCTACTCTGCCTTCCATTCATCAAGGGAGTCTCAGACCGTATAGGTAAACTCTTCTTACGGCACAATGTGAAGACTATTTACAAGCCTACGAGAAAATTAAATAGTTTGTACAGATCAGCCAAAGATAGCCGGGACCCGATGACGTCAGCAGGTGTTTACAGGATTCCGTGTTCGTGTGGAGAAGTCTATATAGGTACTACGAAACGAAGCTTAAAAACCAGGATTGATGAACATAAACGAAACTGCCGTCTTCTACAGTCGGAGAAGTCTGCAATCGCTGAGCATGTTCTAACACAAACCGGTCACATGATACAATTTCAAGATGCTACAGTACTTTCTACAACTTCTTCATACCACCCTCGGTTACACAGAGAGGCTATAGAGATCCACAAGCACCCGCATAACTTCAATAGGAAAGAAGAAGGATTAAAGGTCAATCGAATTTGGTATCCAGCCTTAAAGAAGACTACAGCAAAGAAATTGGTGTCATCATCCGGAAATCAGGTTGAGGTAGTAGGGAGCCAATCAGGAGCGAGGATGACTCCGCCTCCAACCCCCACCACCCCGCATCTTAGTATAAATTTCAGAGCACAACCTCCTGCCCTCACAGTCGCTGCTGAGCCTCCGAGATACAATCTTAGAAGTCTACGCAGTTCCACTGAAGATGTCGACCGCAGATGTTGACGAAACGTTTGGAAGTTCTCTTTCACTTCGACCACGGCCCATCAGCCCGGATTCTACTGGTTCCTCATTCGACTCCGGCCGTGAAAGTCTTTGCAGTTAAATAGCTGTTTACTTATTTTTTTTATTTTTTAAAGGTCTTGAAATGATATGGGTGTCCTAATTTTGTTTACTTTGGCTCACTGTATTGTACCTAACATTGAGCAAATGCCCCTGTGTGTTCATCCGTGTAAATGTAGCTACAAAAAATTCATTCAACAAGAATAAGAAAAATAGCTATTTAGTTATTTTCTTTTTTTTAAAGGTCTTAAAAAGATATAGGTGTCTTAATTTTGCTTATTTTGGCTCATTGTATTGTACCTAACATTGAGCAATTGCTCCTGCATGTTCATCGGTGTAAATGTAGCTAAAAAAAATTCATTCGACAAGAATAAGAAAAATAGCTATTTACTTATTTTTTTTTTTAAAGGTCTTGAAATGATATGGGTGTCTTAGTTTTGCTTATTTTGGCTCATTGTATTGTACTTAACATTGAGCAGTTGCTTCTGCGTGTTCTTCGGTGTAAATGTAGCTAAAAAAAATTCATTCGACAGGAATCAGAAAAATAGCTATTTACTTATTTTATTTTTTTAAAGGTCTAAAAAAGATATAGGTGTCCTAATTTTGCATATTTTGGCTCATTGTATTGTATCTAACATTGAGCAAATGCCCCTGCGTGTTCATCCGTGTAAATGTAGCTACAAAAAATTCATTCGACAAGAATAAGAAAAATAGCTATGTAGTTATTTTCTTTTTTTAAAGGTCTTAAAAAGATATAGGTGTCTTAATTTTGCTTATTTTGGCTTATTGTATTGTACCTAACATTGACCAATTGCTCCTGCGTGTTCATCGGTGTAAATGTAGCTACTAAAAATTCATTCGACAAGAATAAGAAAAATAGCTATTTCGTTATTTTCTTTTTTTTAAAGGTCTTAAAAAGATATAGGTGTCTTAATTTTCGTTATTTAGGCTCACTGTATTGCACTTAACATTGAGCGATTGCTCCTGCGTGTTCATCGGTGTAAATGTAGCTAAAAAAAATTCATTCGGCAAGAATAAGAAAAATAGCTATTTACTTATTTTTTTTTTTTTAAGGTCTTGAAATGATATGGGTGTCTTAATTTTCCTTATATTGGCTCATTGTATTGTACTTAACATTGAGCAGTTGCTTCTGCGTGTTCGTCGGTGTAAATGTAGCTAAAAAAAATTCATTCGACAGGAATCAGAAAAATAGCTATTTACATATTTTATTTTTTTAAAGGTCGTAAAAAGATATAGGTGTCCTAATTTTGCTTATTTTGGCTCATTGTATTGTACCTAACATTGAGCAAATGCCCCTGCGTGTTCTTCCGTGTAAATGTAGCTACAAAAAATTCATTCGACAAGAATAAGAAAAATAGCTATTTAGTTATTTTCCTTTTTTTAAAGGCCTTAAAAAGATATAGGTGTCTTAATTTTGCTTATTTTGGCTCACTGTATTGCACTTAACATTGAGCAATTGCTCCTGCGTGTTCATCGGTGTAAATGTAGCTAATAAAAATTCATTCGACAAGAATAAGAAAAATAGCTATTTACTTATTTTTTTTTTTAAAGGTCTTGAAATGGTATGGGTGTCTTAATTTTGCTTATTTTGGCTCATTGTATTGTACTTAACATTGAACAGTTGCTTCTGCGTGTTCCTCGGTGTAAATGTAGCTAAAAAAAATTCATTCGACAGGAATCAGAAAAATAGCTATTTACTTATTTTATTTTTTTAAAGGTCTTAAAAAGATATAGGTGTCCTAATTTTGCTTATTTTGGCTCAATGTATAATACCTTACATTGAGCAAATGCTCCTGTGTGTTCATCCGTGTAAATGTAGCTACTAAAAATTCATTCGACAAGAATAAGAAAAATAGCTATTTAGTTATTTTCTTTTTTTTAAAGGTCGTAATAAGATATAGGTGTCTTAATTTTGCTTATATTGGCTCATTGTATTGTACTAAACATTGAGCCATTGCTCCTGCGTGTTCATCGGTGTAAATGTAGCTACAAAAAATTCATTCGACAAGAATAAGAAAAATAGCTATTTCGTTATTTTCTTTTTTTTAAAGGTTTTAAAAAGATATAGGTGTCTTGATTTTGGTTATTTAGGCTCACTGTATTGTACTTAACATTGAGCTGTTGCTTCTGCGTGTTCATCGGTGTAAATGTAGCTAAAAAAAATTCATTCGATAGGAATCAGAAAAATAGCTATTTACTTATTTTATTTTTTTAAAGGTCTTTAAAAGATATAGGTGTCCTAATTTTGCTTATTTTGGCTCACTGTATTGTACCTAACATTGAGCAAATGCTCCTGCGTGTTCATCCGTGTAAATGTAGCTACTAAAAATTCATTCGACAAGAATAAGAAAAATAGCTATTTAGTTATTTTCTTTTTTTTAAAGGTCGTAATAAAATATAGGTGTCTTAATTTTGCTTATATTGGCTCATTGTATTGTACTAAACATTGAGCCATTGCTCCTGCGTGTTCATCGGTGTAAATGTAGCTACAAAAAATTCATTCGACAAGAATAAGAAAAATAGCTATTTCGTTATTTTCTTTTTTTTAAAGGTTTTAAAAAGATATAGTTGTCTTAATTTTGGTTATTTAGGCTCACTGTATTGTACTTAACATTGAGCTGTTGCTTCTGCGTGTTCATCGGTGTAAATGTAGCTAAAAAAAATTCATTCGATAGGAATCAGAAAAATAGCTATTTACTTATTTTATTTTTTTAAAGGTCTTTAAAAGATATAGGTGTCCTAATTTTGCTTATTTTGGCTCACTGTATTGTACCTAACATTGAGCAAATGCTCCTGCGTGTTCATCCGTGTAAATGTAGCTACTAAAAATTCATTCGACAAGAATAAGAAAAATAGCTATTTAGTTATTTTCTTTTTTTTAAAGGTCGTAATAAAATATAGGTGTCTTAATTTTGCTTATATTGGCTCATTGTATTGTACTAAACATTGAGCCATTGCTCCTGCGTGTTCATCGGTGTAAATGTAGCTACAAAAAATTCATTCGACAAGAATAAGAAAAATAGCTATTTCGTTATTTTCTTTTTTTTAAAGGTTTTAAAAAGATATAGTTGTCTTAATTTTGGTTATTTAGGCTCACTGTATTGTACTTAACATTGAGCTGTTGCTTCTGCGTGTTCATCGGTGTAAATGTAGCTAAAAAAAATTCATTCGATAGGAATCAGAAAAATAGCTATTTACTTATTTTATTTTTTTAAAGGTCTTTAAAAGATATAGGTGTCCTAATTTTGCTTATTTTGGCTCACTGTATTGTACCTAACATTGAGCAAATGCTCCTGCGTGTTCATCCGTGTAAATGTAGCTACTAAAAATTCATTCGACAAGAATAAGAAAAATAGCTATTTACTTATTTTATTTTTTTAAAGGTCTTGAAATGATATGGTTGTCTTAATTTTGGTTATTTAGGCTCACTGTATTGTACTTAACATTGAGCTGTTGCTTCTGCGTGTTCATCGGTGTAAATGTAGCTAAAAAAAATTCATTCGATAGGAATCAGAAAAATAGCTATTTACTTATTTTATTTTTTTAAAGGTCTTTAAAAGATATAGGTGTCCTAATTTTGCTTATTTTGGCTCATTTTATTGTAGCTAACATTGAGCAAATGCCCCTGCGTGTTCATCCGTGTAAATGTAGCTACAAAAAATTCATTCGACAAGAATAAGAAAAATAGCTATTTAGTTATTTTCTTTTTTTAAAGGTCTTAAAAAGATATAGGTGTCTTAATTTTGCTTATTTTGGCTCATTGTATTGTACCTAACATTGACCAATTGCTCCTGCGTGTTCATCGGTGTAAATGTAGCTACTAAAAATTCATTCGACAAGAATAAGAAAAATAGCTATTTCGTTATTTTCTTTTTTTTAAAGGTCTTAAAAAGATATAGGTGTCTTAATTTTGGTTATTTAGGCTCACTGTATTGCACTTAACATTGAGCGATTGCTCCTGCGTGTTCATCGGTGTAAATGTAGCTAATAAAAATTCATTCGACAAGAATAAGAAAAATAGCTATTTACTTATTTTTTTTTTTAAAGGTCTTGAAATGATATGGGTGTCTTAATTTTGCTTATTTTGGCTCATTGTATTGTACTTAACATTGAACAGTTGCTTCTGCGTGTTCCTCGGTGTAAATGTAGCTAAAAAAAATTCATTCGACAGGAATCAGAAAAATAGCTATTTACTAATTTTATTTTTTTAAAGGTCTTAAAAAGATATAGGTGTCCTAGTTTTGCTTATTTTGGCTCAATGTATAATACCTTACATTGAGCAAATGCTCCTACGTGTTCATCCCTGTAAATGTAGCTACTAAAAATTCATTCGACAAGAATAAGAAAAATAGCTATTTAGTTATTTTCTTTTTTTTAAAGGTCGTAATAAGATATAGGTGTCTTAATTTTGCTTATATTGGCTCACTGTATTGTACTTAACATTGAGCCATTGCTCCTGCGTGTTCATCGGTGTAAATGTAGCTACAAAAAATTCATTCGACAAGAATAAGAAAATAGCTATTTCGTTATTTTCTTTTTTTTAAAGGTTTTAAGAAGATATAGGTGTCTTAATTTTGGTTATTTAGGCTCACTGTATTGTACTTAACATTGAGCTGTTGCTTCTGCGTGTTCATCGGTGTAAATGTAGCTAAAAAAAATTCATTCGATAGGAACAGAAAAATAGCTATTTACTTATTTTATTTTTTTAAAGGTCTCTAAAAGATACAGGTGTCCTAATTTTGCTTATTTTGGCTCACTGTATTGTACCTAACATTGAGCAAATGCTCCTGCGTGTTCATCCGTGTAAATGTAGCTACTAAAAATTCATTCGACAAGAATAAGAGAAATAGCTATTTACTTATTTTATTTTTTTAAAGGTCTTGAAATGATATGGGTGCCTTAATTTTGCTTTTTTTGACTCATTGTATTGTACTTAACATTGAGCAATTGCTCCTGCGTGTTCATCGGAGTAAATGTAGCTAAACAAAATTCATTCGACAAGAATACGAAAATTCACGATGGAACTGGAAAATAATGGTCGGTTGGCTTTTCTTGATGTGTTGGTAACGAAGAAAGAAGACGGAACTCTGGGCCACACAGTGTATCGAAAACCGACCCACACGGATAGAAACTTGAACAAGAATTGTAACCATCATCCGAGCCAAAAACGAGCCATGATAAAGACACTCATCCACCGTGCCAACAGGATCTGCGAACCAACATTTCTTCAACGGGAACTCAAGCACTTAGACACGGCACTGCAATCGAATGGATACAGCGCACGAGAAATAGCCCGCGCCATCCGACCCCGCATGAATAGATCCGCTCGGCAAGACGCACCCCCAAGTACTACTGGCCTACTCTGCCTTCCATTCACCAAGGGAGTCTCAGACCGTATAGGTAAACTCTTCTTACGGCACAATGTGAAGACTATTTACAAGCCTAAGAGAAAATTAAATAGTTTGTACAGATCAGCCAAAGATAGCCGGGACCCGATGACGTCAGCAGGTGTTTACAGGATTCCGTGTTCGTGTGGAGAAGTCTATATAGGTACTACGAAACGAAGCTTAAAAACCAGGATTGATGAACATAAACGAAACTGCCGTCTTCTACAGTCGGAGAAGTCTGCAATCGCTGAGCATGTTCTAACACAAACCGGTCACATAATACAATTTCAAGATGCTACAGTACTTTCTACAACTTCTTCATACCACCCTCGGTTACACAGAGAGGCTATAGAGATCCACAAGCACCCGCATAACTTCAATAGGAAAGAAGAAGGATTAAAGGTCAATCGAATTTGGTATCCAGCCTTAAAGAAGACTACAGCAAAGAAACTGGTGTCATCATCCGGAAATCAGGTTGAGGTAGTAGGGAGCCAATCAGGAGCGAGGATGACTCCGCCTCCACCCCCCACCACCCCGCATCTTAGTATAAATTTCAGAGCACAACCTCCTGCCCTCACAGTCGCTGCTGAGCCTCCGAGATACAATCTTAGAAGTCTACGCAGTTCCACTGAAGATGTCGACCGCAGATGTTGACGAAACGTTTGGAAGTTCTCTTTCACTTCGACCACGGCCCATCAGCCCGGATTCTACTGGTTCCTCATTCGACTCCGGCCGTGAAAGTCTTTGCAGTTAAATAGCTGTTTACTTACTTTTTTTTTTTTTTTAAAGGTCTTGAAATGATATGGGTGTCCTAATTTTGCTTATTTTGGCTCATTGTATTGTACCTAACATTGAACAAATGCCCCTGTGTGTTCATCCGTGTAAATGTAGCTACAAAAAATTCATTCGACAAGAATAAGAAAAATAGCTACTTAGTTATTTTCTTTTTTTTAAAGGTCTTGAAATGATATGGGTGTCTTAATTTTGCTTATTTTGGCTCATTGTATTGTACCTAACATTGAGCAATTGCTCCTGCATGTTCATCGGTGTAAATGTAGCTACAAAAAATTCATTCGACAAGAATAAGAAAAATAGCTATTTCGTTATTTTCTTTTTTTTAAAGGTCTTAAAAAGATATAGGTGTCTTAGTTTTGGTTATTTAGGCTCACTGTATTGTACTTAACATTGAACAATTGCTCCAGCGTGTTCATCGGTGTAAATGGAGCTAAAAAAAATTCATTCGACAAGAATAAGAAAAATAGCTATATACTTATTTTATTTTTCTTAAAGGTCTTGATATGATAAGGGTGTCTTAATTTTGCTCGTTTTGGCTCATTGAATAGTACTTAACATTGAGCAATTGCTCCTGAGTGTTCATTGGTGTAAATGTAGCTAAAAAAAATTCATTCGACAAGAATAAGAAAAATAGCTATTTACTTTTTTTTTTTTTTGAAGGTCTTGAAATGATATGGGTGTCTTAATTTTGCTTATTTTGGCTCATTGTATTGTACTTAACATTGAACAGTTGCTTCTGCGTGTTCATCGGTGTAAATGTAGCTAAAAAAAATTCATTCGACAGGAACCAGAAAAATAGCTATTTACTTATTTTATTTTTTTAAAGGTCTTAAAAAGATAAAGGTGTCCTAATTTTGCTTGTTTTGGCTCACTGTATTGTACCTAACATTGAGCAAATGCTCCTGCATGTTCATTCGTGTAAATGTAGCTACTAAAAATTCACACGGCAAGAATAAGAAAAATAGCAATTTAGTTATTTTTTTTTAAAGGTCTTAAAAAGATATAGGTGTCTTAATTTTGCTCATTTAGGCTCACTGTATTGTACCTAACATTGAGCAATTGCTTCTGCGTGTTCATCGGTGTAAATGTAGCTAAAAAAAATTCATTCGATAGGAATCAGAAAAATAGCTATTTACTTATTTTATTTTTTTAAAGGTCTTTAAAAGATATAGGTGTCCTTATTTTGCTTATTTTGGCTCACTGTATTGTACCTAACATTGAGCAAATGCTCCTGCGTGTTCATCCGTGTAAATGTAGCTACTAAAAATTCATTCGACAAGAATAAGAAAAATGGCTATTTAGTTATTTTCTTTTTTTTAAAGGTCTTAATAAGATATAGGTGTCTTAATTTTGCTTATGTTGGCTCATTGTATTGTACCTAACATTGAGCAAATGCTCCTGCGTGTTCATCCGTGTAAATGTAGCTACTAAAAATTCATTCGACAAGAATAAGAAAAATGGCTATTTACTTATTTTATTTTTTTAAAGGTCTTGATATGATATGGGTGTCTTAATTTTGCTCGTTTTGGCTCATTAAATAGTACTTAACATTGAGCAATTGCTCCTGAGTGTTCATTGGTGTAAATGTAGCTAAAAAAAATTCATTCGACAAGAATAAGAAAAATAGCTATTTACTTTTTTTTTTTTTTTTTTAAAGGTCTTGAAATGATATGGGTGTCTTAATTTTGCTTATTTTGGCTCATTGTATTGTACTTAACATTGAACAGTTGCTTCTGCGTGTTCGTCGGTGTAAATGTAGCTAAAAAAAATTCATTCGACAGGAACCAGAAAAATAGCTATTTACTTATTTTATTTTTTTAAAGGTCTTAAAAAGATAAAGGTGTCCTAATTTTGCTTGTTTTGGCTCACTGTATTGTACCTAACATTGAGCAAATGCTCCTGCGTGTTCATCCGTGTAAATGTAGCTACTAAAAATTCACACGACAAGAATAAGAAAAATAGCAATTTAGTTATTTTTTTTTAAAGGTCTTAAAAAGATATAGGTGTCTTAATTTTGCTCATTTAGGCTCACTGTATTGTACCTAACATTGAGCAATTGCTTCTGCGTGTTCATCGGTGTAAATGTAGCTAAAAAAAATTCATTCGATAGGAATCAGAAAAATAGCTATTTACTTATTTTATTTTTTTAAAGGTCTTTAAAAGATATAGGTGTCCTAATTTTGCTTATTTTGGCTCACTGTATTGTACCTAACATTGAGCAAATGCTCCTGCGTGTTCATCCGTGTAAATGTAGCTACTAAAAATTCATTCGACAAGAATAAGAAAAATGGCTATTTAGTTATTTTCTTTTTTTTAAAGGTCTTAATAAGATATAGGTGTCTTAATTTTGCTTATGTTGGCTCATTGTATTGTACCTAACATTGAGCAAATGCTCCTGCGTGTTCATCCGTGTAAATGTAGCTACTAAAAATTCATACGACAAGAATAAGAAAAATAGCTATTTACTTATTTTATTTTTTTAAAGGTCTTGAAATGATATGGGTGCCTTAATTTTGCTTTTTTTGACTCACTGTATTGTACTTAACATTGAGCAATTGCTCCTGCGTGTTCATCGGAGTAAATGTAGCTAAACAAAATTCCTTCGACAATAATACGAAAATTCACGATGGAACAGGAAAATAATGGTCGGTTGGCTTTTCTTGATGTGTTGGTAACGAAGAAAGAAGACGGAACTCTGGGCCACACAGTGTATCGAAAACCGACCCACACGGATAGAAACTTGAACAAGAATTGTAACCATCATCCGAGCCAAAAACGAGCCATGATAAAGACACTCATCCACCGTGCCAACAGGATCTGCGAACCAACATTTCTTCAACGGGAACTCAAGAACTTAGACACGGCACTGCAATCGAATGGATACAGCGCACGAGAAATAGCCCGCGCCATCCGACCCCGCATGAATATATCCGCTCGGCAAGACGCACCCCCAAGTACTACTGGCCTACTCTGCCTTCCATTCATCAAGGGAGTCTCAGACCGTATAGGTAAACTCTTCTTACGGCACAATGTGAAGACTATTTACAAGCCTACGAGAAAATTAAATAGTTTGTACAGATCAGCCAAAGATAGCCGGGACCCGATGTCGTCAGCAGGTGTTTACAGGATTCCGTGTTCGTGTGGAGAAGTCTATGTAGGTACTACGAAACGAAGCTTAAAAACCAGGATTGATGAACATAAACGAAACTGCCGTCTTCTACAGTCGGAGAAGTCTGCAATCGCTGAGCATGTTCTAACACAAACCGGTCACATGATACAATTTCAAGATGCTACAGTACTTTCTACAACTTCTTCATACCGCCCTCGGTTACACAGAGAGGCTATAGAGATCCACAAGCACCCGCATAACTTCAATAGGGAAGAAGAAGGATTAAAGGTCAATCGAATTTGGTATCCAGCCTTAAAGAAGACTACGGCAAAGAAACTGGTGTCATCATCCGGAAATCAGGTTGAGGTAGTAGGGAGCCAATCAGGAGCGAGGATGACTCCGCCTCCACCCCCCACCACCCCGCATCTTAGTATAAATTTCAGAGCACAACCTCCTGCCCTTACAGTCGCTGCTGAGCCTCCGAGATACAATCTTAGAAGTCTACGCAGTTCCACTGAAGATGTCGACCGCAGATGTTGACGAAACGTTTGGAAGTTCTCTTTCACTTCGACCGCGGCCCATCAGCCCGGATTCTACTGGTTCCTCATTCGACTCCGGCCGTGAAAGTCTTTGCAGTTAAATAGCTGTTTACTTATTTTTTTTTTTTTTTTTTAAAGGTCTTGAAATGATATGGGTGTCCTAATTTTGCTTATTTTGGCTCACTGTATTGTACCTAACATTGAGCAAATGCCCCTGTGTGTTCATCCGTGTAAATGTAGCTACAAAAAATTCATTCGACAAGAATAAGAAAAATAGCTATTTAGATATTTTCTTTTTTTTAAAGGTCTTCAAAAGATATAGGTGTCTTAATTTTGCTTATTTTGGCTCATTGTATTGTACCTAACATTGACCAATTGCTCCTGCGTGTTCATCGGTGTAAATGTAGCTACAAAAAATTCATTCGACAAGAATAAGAAAAATAGCTATTTCGTTATTTTCTTTTTTTTAAAGGTCTTAAAAAGATATAGGTTTCTTAATTTTGGTTATTTTGGCTCACTGTATTGTACTTAACATTGAGCAGTGGCTTCTGCGTGTTCCTCGGTGTAAATGTAGCTAAAAAAAATTCATTCGACAGGAATCAGAAAAATAGCTATTTACATATTTTATTTTTTTAAAGGTCTTTAAAAGATATAGGTGTCCTAATTTTGCTTATTTTGGCTCAATGTATTGTACCTAACATTGAGCAAGTGCCCCTGCGTGTTCATCCGTGTAAATTGTAGCTACAAAAAATTAATTCGACAAGAATAAGAAAAATAGCTATTTCGTTATTTTCTTTTTTTTAAAGGTCTTTAAAAGATATAGGTGTCTTAATTTTGGTTATTTAGGCTCACTGTATTGTACTTAACATTGACCAATTGCTCCTGCGTGTTCATCGGTGTAAATGTAGCTAAAAAAAATTCATTCGACAAGAATAAGAAAAATAGCTATATACTTATTTTTTTTTTTAAAGGTCTTGAAATGATATGGGTGTCTTAAATTTGCTTATTTTGGCTCAATGTATTTTACCTAACATTAAGCAATTGCTCCAGCGTGTTCTTAGGTGTAAATGTAGCTAAAAAAAATTCATTCGACAAGAATAAGAAAAATAGCTATTTACTTATTTTTTTTTTAAAGGTCTTGAAATGATATGGGTGTCTTAATTTTGCTTATTTTGGCTCATTGTATTGCAATTAACATTGAGCAGTTGCTTCTGCGTGTTCCTCGGTGTAAATGTAGCTAAAAAAAATTCATTCGACAGGAATCAGAAAAATAGCTATTTACTTATTTTATTTTTTTAAAGGTCTTAAAAAGATAAAGGTGTCCTAATTTTGCTTATTTTGGCTCACTGTATTGTACCTAACATTGACCCATTGCTCCTGCGTGTTCATCGGTGTAAATGGAGCTAAAAAAAATTCATTCGGCAAGAATAAGAAAAATAGCTATATTCTTATTTTTTTTTAAAGGTCTTGAAATGATATAGGTGTCCTTATTTTGCTTATTTTGGCTCTTTGTATTGTACCTAACATTGAGCAAATGCCCCTGCGTGTTCATCCGTGTAAATGTAGCTACTAAAAATTCATTCGACAAGAATAAGAAAAATAGCTATTTACTTATTTTTTTTTTTAAAGGTCTTGAAATGATATGGGTGTCTTAATTTTGCTTATTTCGGCTCATTGTATTGTACTGAACATTGAGCAGTTGCTTCTGCGTGTTCTCCGGTGTAAATGTAGCTAAAAAAAATTCATTCGACAGGAATCAGAAAAATAGCTATTTACTTATTTTATTTTTTTAAAGGTCTTAAAAAGATATAGGTGTCCTAATTTTGCTTATTTTGGCTCATTGTATTGTACCTAACATTGAACAAATGCCCCTGCGTGTTCATCCGTGTAAATGTAGCTACAAAAAATTCATTCGACAAGAATAAGAAAAATAGCTATTTAGTTATTTTCTTTTTTTAAAGGTCTTAAAAAGATATAGCTGTCTTAATTTTGCTTATTTTGGCTCATTGTATTGTACCTTACATTGACCAATTGCTCCTGCGTGTTCATTGGTGTAAATGTAGCTACTAAAAATTCATTGGACAAGAATAAGAAAAATATCTATTTCGTTATTTTCTTTTTTTTAAAGGTTTTAAAAAGATATAGGTGTCTTAATTTTGGTTATTTTTGCTCACTTTATTGCACTTAACATTGAGCAATTTATCCTGCGTGTTCATCGGTGTAAATGTAGCTAAAAAAAATTCATTCGACAAGAATAAGAAAAATAGCTATTTACTTATTTTTTTTTTTTTTAAGGCCTTAAAAAGATATAGGTGTCTCAATGTTATAGGTATCTTAATTTTGCTTATTTTGGCTCATTGTATTGTACCTAACATTGAGCAATTGCTCCTGCGTGTTCATCGGTGTAAATGTAGCTAATAAAAATTCATTCGACAAGAATAAGAAAAATAGCTATTTACTTATTTTTTTTTAAAGGTCTTGAAATGATATGGGTGTCTTAATTTTGCTTATTTTGGCTCATTGTATTGTACTTAACATTGAACAGTTGCTTCTGCGTGTTCCTCGGTGTAAATGTAGCTAAAAAAAATTCATTCGACAGGAATCAGAAAAATAGCTATTTACATATTTTATTTTTTTAAAGGTCTTAAAAAGATATGGGTGTCTTAATTTTGCTTTTTTTGGCTCATTGTATTGCACTTAACATAGAGCAGTTGCTTCTGCGTGTTCCTCGGTGTAAATGTAGCTAAAAAAAATTCATTCGACAGGAATCAGAAAAATAGCTATTTACTTATTTTATTTTTTTAAAGGTCTTAAAAAGATAAAGGTGTCCTAATTTTGCTTATTTTGGCTCATTGTATTGTACCTAACATTGACCCATTGCTCCTGCGTGTTCATCGGTGTAAATGGAGCTAAAAAAAATTCATTCGACAAGAATAAGAAAAATAGCTATATTCTTATTTTTTTTTAAAGGTCTTGAAATGATATGGGTGTCTTAATTATGCTTATTTTGGCTCATTGTATTGTACCTAACATTAAGCAATTGCTACAGCGTGTTCTTAGGTGTAAATGTAGCTAAAAAAAATTCATTCGACAAGAATAAGAAAAATAGCTATTTACTTATTTTTTTTTTTTTAAAGGTCGTGAAATGATATGGGTGTCTTAATTTTATTTATTTCGGCTCATTGTATTGTGCTGAACATTGAGCAGTTGCTTCTGCGTGTTCTCCGGTGTAAATGTAGCTAAAAAAAATTCATTCGACAGGAATCAGAAAAATAGCTATTTACTTATTTTATTTTTTTAAAGGTCTTAAAAAGATATAGGTGTCCTAATTTTGCTTATTTTGGCTCATTGTATTGTACTTAACATTGAACAAATGCCCCTGCGTGTTCATCCGTGTAAATGTAGCTACAAAAAATTCATTCGACAAGAATAAGAAAAATAGCTATTTAGTTATTTTCTTTTTTTAAAGGTCTTAAAAAGATAAAGGTGTCTTAATTTTGCTTATTTTGGCTCATTGTATTGTACCTTACATTGACCAATTGCTCCTGCGTGTTCATTGGTGTAAATGTAGCTACTAAAAATTCATTGGACAAGAATAAGAAAAATATCTATTTCGTTATTTTCTTTTTTTTAAAGGTTTTAAAAAGATATAGGTGTCTTAATTTTGGTTATTTAGGCTCACTTTATTGCACTTAACATTGAGCAATTTCTCCTGCGTGTCCATCGGTGTAAATGTAGCTAAAAAAAATTCATTCGACAAGAATAAGAAAAATAGCTATTTACTTATTTTTTTTTTTTAAGGTCTTGAAATGATATGGGTGTCTTAATTTTGCTAATGTTGGCTCATTGTATTGTACTAAACATTGAGCAGTTGCTTCTGCGTGTTCCTCGGTGTAAATGTAGCTAAAAAAAATTCATTCGACAGGAATCAGAAAAATAGCTATTTAAATATTTTATTTTTTTAAAGGTCTTAAAAAGATAAAGGTGTCCTAATTTTGCTTATTTTGGCTCATTGTATTGTACCTAACATTGACTAAATGCCCCTGCGTGTTCATCCGTGTAAATGTAGCTACAAAAAATTCATTCGACAAGAATAAGAAAAATAGCTATTTAGTTATTTTCTTTTTTTTAAAGGCCTTAACAAGATATAGGTGTCTCAATGTTGCTTATTTTGGCTCATTGTATTGCACTTAACATTGAGCAATTGCTCCTGCGTGTTCATCGGTGTAAATGTAGCTAATAAAAATTCATTCGACAAGAATAAGAAAAATAGCTATTTACTTATTTTTTTTTTAAAGGTCTTGAAATGATATGGGTGTCTTAATTTTGCTTATTTTGGCTCATTGTATTGTACTTAACATTGAGCAGTTGCTTCTGCGTGTTCCTCGGTGTAAATGTAGCTAAAAAAAATTCATTCGACAGGAATCAGAAAAATAGCTATTTACATATTTTATTTTTTTAAAGGTCTTAAAAAGATATGGGTGTCCTAATTTTGCTTATTTTGGCTCATTGTATTGTACCTAACATTGAGCAAATGCCCCTGCTTGTTCATCCGTGTAAATGTAGCTACAAAAAATTCATTCGACAAGAATAAGAAAAATAGCTATTTAGTTATTTTCTTTTTTTTAAAGGTCTTAAAAAGATATAGGTGTCTTAATTTTGCTTATTTTGGCTCACTGTATTGTACCTAACATTGAGAAATTGCTCCTGCGTGTTCGTCGGTGTAAATTTAGCTACAAAAAATTCATTCGACAAGAATAAGAAAAATAGCTATTTAGTTATTTTCTTTTTTTAAAGGTCTTCAAAAGATATAGGTGTCTTAATTTTGCTTATTTTGGCTCATTGTATTGTACCTAACATTGACCAATTGCTCCTGCGTGTTCATCGGTGTAAATGTAGCTACAAAAAATTCATTCGACAAGAATAAGAAAAATAGCTATTTACTTATTTTATTTTTTTTAAAGGTCTTAAAAAGATTTAGGTGTCTTTATTTTGCTTATTTTGGCTCATTGTATTGTACTTTACATTGAGCAGTTGCTCCTGCGTGTTCCTCGGTGTAAATGTAGCTAAAAAAAATTCATTCGACAGGAATCAGAAAAATAGCTATTTACATATTTTATTTTTTTAAAGGTCTTAAAAAGATATAGGTGTCCTAATTTTGCTTATTTTGGCTCACTGTGTTGTACCTAACATTGACCAGTTGCTCCTGGGTGTTCATCGGTGTAAATGGAGCTAAAAAAAATTCATTCGACAAGAATAAGAAAAATAGCTATTTCGTTATTTTCTTTTTTTTAAAGGTCTTGAAATGACATGGGTGTCTTAATTTTGCTTATTTTGGCTCATTGTATTGTACCTAACATTAAGCAATTGCTCCAGCGTGTTCTTAGGTGTAAATGTAGCTAAAAAAAATTCATTCGACAAGAATAAGAAAAATAGCTATTTACTTATTTTTTTTTTTAAAGGTTTTGAAATGATATGGGTGTCTTAATTTTGCTTATTTCGGCTCATTGTATTGTGCTGAACATTGAGCAGTTGCTTCTGCGTGTTCTCCGGTGTAAATGTAGCTAAAAAAAATTCATTCGACAGGAATCAGAAAAATAGCTATTTACTTATTTTATTTTTTTAAAGGTCTTAAAAAGATATAGGTGTCCTAATTTTGCTTATTTTGGCTCATTGTATTGTACTTAACATTGAACAAATGCCCCTGCGTGTTCATCCGTGTAAATGTAGCTACAAAAAATTCATTCGACAAGAATAAGAAAAATAGCTATTTAGTTATTTTCTTTTTTTAAAGGTCTTAAAAAGATAAAGGTGTCTTAATTTTGCTTATTTTGGCTCATTGTATTGTACCTTACATTGACCAATTGCTCCTGCGTGTTCATTGGTGTAAATGTAGCTACTAAAAATTCATTGGACAAGAATAAGAAAAATATCTATTTCGTTATTTTCTTTTTTTTAAAGGTTTTAAAAAGATATAGGTGTCTTAATTTTGGTTATTTAGGCTCACTTTATTGCACTTAACATTGAGCAATTTCTCCTGCGTGTTCATCGGTGTAAATGTAGCTAAAAAAAAATTCATTCGACAAGAATAAGAAAAATAGCTATTTACTTATTTTTTTTTTAAAGGTCTTGAAATGATATGGGTGTCTTAATTTTGCTTATTTTGGCTCATTGTATTGCAATTAACATTGAGCAGTTGCTTCTGCGTGTTCCTCGGTGTAAATGTAGCTAAAAAAAATTCATTCGACAGGAATCAGAAAAATAGCTATTTACTTATTTTATTTTTTTAAAGGTCTTAAAAAGATAAAGGTGTCCTAATTTTGCTTATTTTGGCTCACTGTATTGTACCTAACATTGACCCATTGCTCCTGCGTGTTCATCGGTGTAAATGGAGCTAAAAAAAATTCATTCGGCAAGAATAAGAAAAATAGCTATATTCTTATTTTTTTTTAAAGGTCTTGAAATGATATAGGTGTCCTTATTTTGCTTATTTTGGCTCTTTGTATTGTACCTAACATTGAGAAATTGCTCCTGCGTGTTCGTCGGTGTAAATTTAGCTACAAAAAATTCATTCGACAAGAATAAGAAAAATAGCTATTTAGTTATTTTCTTTTTTTAAAGGTCTTCAAAAGATATAGGTGTCTTAATTTTGCTTATTTTGGCTCATTGTATTGTACCTAACATTGACCAATTGCTCCTGCGTGTTCATCGGTGTAAATGTAGCTACAAAAAATTCATTCGACAAGAATAAGAAAAATAGCTATTTACTTATTTTATTTTTTTTAAAGGTCTTAAAAAGATTTAGGTGTCTTTATTTTGCTTATTTTGGCTCATTGTATTGTACTTTACATTGAGCAGTTGCTCCTGCGTGTTCCTCGGTGTAAATGTAGCTAAAAAAAATTCATTCGACAGGAATCAGAAAAATAGCTATTTACATATTTTATTTTTTTAAAGGTCTTAAAAAGACATTGGTGTCCTAATTTTGCTTATTTTGGCTCACTGTATTGTACCTAACATTAAGCAATTGCTCCAGCGTGTTCTTAGGTGTAAATGTAGCTAAAAAAAATTCATTCGACAAGAATAAGAAAAATAGCTATTTACTTATTTTTTTTTTTAAAGGTTTTGAAATGATATGGGTGTCTTAATTTTGCTTATTTCGGCTCATTGTATTGTGCTGAACATTGAGCAGTTGCTTCTGCGTGTTCTCCGGTGTAAATGTAGCTAAAAAAAATTCATTCGACAGGAATCAGAAAAATAGCTATTTACTTATTTTATTTTTTTAAAGGTCTTAAAAAGATATAGGTGTCCTAATTTTGCTTATTTTGGCTCATTGTATTGTACTTAACATTGAACAAATGCCCCTGCGTGTTCATCCGTGTAAATGTAGCTACAAAAAATTCATTCGACAAGAATAAGAAAAATAGCTATTTAGTTATTTTCTTTTTTTAAAGGTCTTAAAAAGATAAAGGTGTCTTAATTTTGCTTATTTTGGCTCATTGTATTGTACCTTACATTGACCAATTGCTCCTGCGTGTTCATTGGTGTAAATGTAGCTACTAAAAATTCATTGGACAAGAATAAGAAAAATATCTATTTCGTTATTTTCTTTTTTTTAAAGGTTTTAAAAAGATATAGGTGTCTTAATTTTGGTTATTTAGGCTCACTTTATTGCACTTAACATTGAGCAATTTCTCCTGCGTGTTCATCGGTGTAAATGTAGCTAAAAAAAATTCATTCGACAAGAATAAGAAAAATAGCTATTTACTTATTTTTTTTTTAAAGGTCTTGAAATGATATGGGTGTCTTAATTTTGCTTATTTTGGCTCATTGTATTGCAATTAACATTGAGCAGTTGCTTCTGCGTGTTCCTCGGTGTAAATGTAGCTAAAAAAAATTCATTCGACAGGAATCAGAAAAATAGCTATTTACTTATTTTATTTTTTTAAAGGTCTTAAAAAGATAAAGGTGTCCTAATTTTGCTTATTTTGGCTCACTGTATTGTACCTAACATTGACCCATTGCTCCTGCGTGTTCATCGGTGTAAATGGAGCTAAAAAAAATTCATTCGGCAAGAATAAGAAAAATAGCTATATTCTTATTTTTTTTTAAAGGTCTTGAAATGATATAGGTGTCCTTATTTTGCTTATTTTGGCTCTTTGTATTGTACCTAACATTGAGAAATTGCTCCTGCGTGTTCGTCGGTGTAAATTTAGCTACAAAAAATTCATTCGACAAGAATAAGAAAAATAGCTATTTAGTTATTTTCTTTTTTTAAAGGTCTTCAAAAGATATAGGTGTCTTAATTTTGATTATTTTGGCTCATTGTATTGTACCTAACATTGACCAATTGCTCCTGCGTGTTCATCGGTGTAAATGTAGCTACAAAAAATTCATTCGACAAGAATAAGAAAAATAGCTATTTACTTATTTTATTTTTTTTAAAGGTCTTAAAAAGATTTAGGTGTCTTTATTTTGCTTATTTTGGCTCATTGTATTGTACTTTACATTGAGCAGTTGCTCCTGCGTGTTCCTCGGTGTAAATGTAGCTAAAAAAAATTCATTCGACAGGAATCAGAAAAATAGCTATTTACATATTTTATTTTTTTAAAGGTCTTAAAAAGATATAGGTGTCCTAATTTTGCTTATTTTGGCTCACTGTGTTGTACCTAACATTGACCAGTTGCTCCTGGGTGTTCATCGGTGTAAATGGAGCTAAAAAAAATTCATTCGACAAGAATAAGAAAAATATCTATTTCGTTATTTTCTTTTTTTTAAAGGTTTTAAAAAGATATAGGTGTCTTAATTTTGGTTATTTAGGCTCACTTTATTGCACTTAACATTGAGCAATTTCTCCTGCGTGTCCATCGGTGTAAATGTAGCTAAAAAAAATTCATTCGACAAGAATAAGAAAAATAGCTATTTACTTATTTTTTTTTTTTAAGGTCTTGATATGATATGGGTGTCTTAATTTTGCTAATGTTGGCTCATTGTATTGTACTAAACATTGAGCAGTTGCTTCTGCGTGTTCCTCGGTGTAAATGTAGCTAAAAAAAATTCATTCGACAGGAATCAGAAAAATAGCTATTTAAATATTTTATTTTTTTAAAGGTCTTAAAAAGATAAAGGTGTCCTAATTTTGCTTATTTTGGCTCATTGTATTGTACCTAACATTGACTAAATGCCCCTGCGTGTTCATCCGTGTAAATGTAGCTACAAAAAATTCATTCGACAAGAATAAGAAAAATAGCTATTTAGTTATTTTCTTTTTTTTAAAGGCCTTAACAAGATATAGGTGTCTCAATGTTGCTTATTTTGGCTCATTGTATTGCACTTAACATTGAGCAATTGCTCCTGCGTGTTCATCGGTGTAAATGTAGCTAATAAAAATTCATTCGACAAGAATAAGAAAAATAGCTATTTACTTATTTTTTTTTTAAAGGTCTTGAAATGATATGGGTGTCTTAATTTTGCTTATTTTGGCTCATTGTATTGTACTTAACATTGAGCAGTTGCTTCTGCGTGTTCCTCGGTGTAAATGTAGCTAAAAAAAATTCATTCGAAAGGAATCAGAAAAATAGCTATTTACATATTTTATTTTTTTAAAGGTCTTAAAAAGATATGGGTGTCCTAATTTTGCTTATTTTGGCTCATTGTATTGTACCTAACATTGAGCAAATGCCCCTGCTTGTTCATCCGTGTAAATGTAGCTACAAAAAATTCATTCGACAAGAATAAGAAAAATAGCTATTTAGTTATTTTCTTTTTTTTAAAGGTCTTAAAAAGATATAGGTGTCTTAATTTTGCTTATTTTGGCTCACTGTATTGTACCTAACATTGAGAAATTGCTCCTGCGTGTTCGTCGGTGTAAATTTAGCTACAAAAAATTCATTCGACAAGAATAAGAAAAATAGCTATTTAGTTATTTTCTTTTTTTAAAGGTCTTCAAAAGATATAGGTGTCTTAATTTTGCTTATTTTGGCTCATTGTATTGTACCTAACATTGACCAATTGCTCCTGCGTGTTCATCGGTGTAAATGTAGCTACAAAAAATTCATTCGACAAGAATAAGAAAAATAGCTATTTACTTATTTTATTTTTTTTAAAGGTCTTAAAAAGATTTAGGTGTCTTTATTTTGCTTATTTTGGCTCATTGTATTGTACTTTACATTGAGCAGTTGCTCCTGCGTGTTCCTCGGTGTAAATGTAGCTAAAAAAAATTCATTCGACAGGAATCAGAAAAATAGCTATTTACATATTTTATTTTTTTAAAGGTCTTAAAAAGATATAGGTGTCCTAATTTTGCTTATTTTGGCTCACTGTGTTGTACCTAACATTGACCAGTTGCTCCTGGGTGTTCATCGGTGTAAATGGAGCTAAAAAAAATTCATTCGACAAGAATAAGAAAAATAGCTATTTCGTTATTTTCTTTTTTTTAAAGGTCTTGAAATGACATGGGTGTCTTAATTTTGCTTATTTTGGCTCATTGTATTGTACCTAACATTAAGCAATTGCTCCAGCGTGTTCTTAGGTGTAAATGTAGCTAAAAAAAATTCATTCGACAAGAATAAGAAAAATAGCTATTTACTTATTTTTTTTTTTAAAGGTTTTGAAATGATATGGGTGTCTTAATTTTGCTTATTTCGGCTCATTGTATTGTGCTGAACATTGAGCAGTTGCTTCTGCGTGTTCTCCGGTGTAAATGTAGCTAAAAAAAATTCATTCGACAGGAATCAGAAAAATAGCTATTTACTTATTTTATTTTTTTAAAGGTCTTAAAAAGATATAGGTGTCCTAATTTTGCTTATTTTGGCTCATTGTATTGTACTTAACATTGAACAAATGCCCCTGCGTGTTCATCCGTGTAAATGTAGCTACAAAAAATTCATTCGACAAGAATAAGAAAAATAGCTATTTAGTTATTTTCTTTTTTTAAAGGTCTTAAAAAGATAAAGGTGTCTTAATTTTGCTTATTTTGGCTCATTGTATTGTACCTTACATTGACCAATTGCTCCTGCGTGTTCATTGGTGTAAATGTAGCTACTAAAAATTCATTGGACAAGAATAAGAAAAATATCTATTTCGTTATTTTCTTTTTTTTAAAGGTTTTAAAAAGATATAGGTGTCTTAATTTTGGTTATTTAGGCTCACTTTATTGCACTTAACATTGAGCAATTTCTCCTGCGTGTTCATCGGTGTAAATGTAGCTAAAAAAAAATTCATTCGACAAGAATAAGAAAAATAGCTATTTACTTATTTTTTTTTTAAAGGTCTTGAAATGATATGGGTGTCTTAATTTTGCTTATTTTGGCTCATTGTATTGCAATTAACATTGAGCAGTTGCTTCTGCGTGTTCCTCGGTGTAAATGTAGCTAAAAAAAATTCATTCGACAGGAATCAGAAAAATAGCTATTTACTTATTTTATTTTTTTAAAGGTCTTAAAAAGATAAAGGTGTCCTAATTTTGCTTATTTTGGCTCACTGTATTGTACCTAACATTGACCCATTGCTCCTGCGTGTTCATCGGTGTAAATGGAGCTAAAAAAAATTCATTCGGCAAGAATAAGAAAAATAGCTATATTCTTATTTTTTTTTAAAGGTCTTGAAATGATATAGGTGTCCTTATTTTGCTTATTTTGGCTCTTTGTATTGTACCTAACATTGAGAAATTGCTCCTGCGTGTTCGTCGGTGTAAATTTAGCTACAAAAAATTCATTCGACAAGAATAAGAAAAATAGCTATTTAGTTATTTTCTTTTTTTAAAGGTCTTCAAAAGATATAGGTGTCTTAATTTTGCTTATTTTGGCTCATTGTATTGTACCTAACATTGACCAATTGCTCCTGCGTGTTCATCGGTGTAAATGTAGCTACAAAAAATTCATTCGACAAGAATAAGAAAAATAGCTATTTACTTATTTTATTTTTTTTAAAGGTCTTAAAAAGATTTAGGTGTCTTTATTTTGCTTATTTTGGCTCATTGTATTGTACTTTACATTGAGCAGTTGCTCCTGCGTGTTCCTCGGTGTAAATGTAGCTAAAAAAAATTCATTCGACAGGAATCAGAAAAATAGCTATTTACATATTTTATTTTTTTAAAGGTCTTAAAAAGACATTGGTGTCCTAATTTTGCTTATTTTGGCTCACTGTATTGTACCTAACATTAAGCAATTGCTCCAGCGTGTTCTTAGGTGTAAATGTAGCTAAAAAAAATTCATTCGACAAGAATAAGAAAAATAGCTATTTACTTATTTTTTTTTTTAAAGGTTTTGAAATGATATGGGTGTCTTAATTTTGCTTATTTCGGCTCATTGTATTGTGCTGAACATTGAGCAGTTGCTTTTGCGTGTTCTCCGGTGTAAATGTAGCTAAAAAAAATTCATTCGACAGGAATCAGAAAAATAGCTATTTACTTATTTTATTTTTTTAAAGGTCTTAAAAAGATATAGGTGTCCTAATTTTGCTTATTTTGGCTCATTGTATTGTACTTAACATTGAACAAATGCCCCTGCGTGTTCATCCGTGTAAATGTAGCTACAAAAAATTCATTCGACAAGAATAAGAAAAATAGCTATTTAGTTATTTTCTTTTTTTAAAGGTCTTAAAAAGATAAAGGTGTCTTAATTTTGCTTATTTTGGCTCATTGTATTGTACCTTACATTGACCAATTGCTCCTGCGTGTTCATTGGTGTAAATGTAGCTACTAAAAATTCATTGGACAAGAATAAGAAAAATATCTATTTCGTTATTTTCTTTTTTTTAAAGGTTTTAAAAAGATATAGGTGTCTTAATTTTGGTTATTTAGGCTCACTTTATTGCACTTAACATTGAGCAATTTCTCCTGCGTGTTCATCGGTGTAAATGTAGCTAAAAAAAATTCATTCGACAAGAATAAGAAAAATAGCTATTTACTTATTTTTTTTTTAAAGGTCTTGAAATGATATGGGTGTCTTAATTTTGCTTATTTTGGCTCATTGTATTGCAATTAACATTGAGCAGTTGCTTCTGCGTGTTCCTCGGTGTAAATGTAGCTAAAAAAAATTCATTCGACAGGAATCAGAAAAATAGCTATTTACTTATTTTATTTTTTTAAAGGTCTTAAAAAGATAAAGGTGTCCTAATTTTGCTTATTTTGGCTCACTGTATTGTACCTAACATTGACCCATTGCTCCTGCGTGTTCATCGGTGTAAATGGAGCTAAAAAAAATTCATTCGGCAAGAATAAGAAAAATAGCTATATTCTTATTTTTTTTTAAAGGTCTTGAAATGATATAGGTGTCCTTATTTTGCTTATTTTGGCTCTTTGTATTGTACCTAACATTGAGAAATTGCTCCTGCGTGTTCGTCGGTGTAAATTTAGCTACAAAAAATTCATTCGACAAGAATAAGAAAAATAGCTATTTAGTTATTTTCTTTTTTTAAAGGTCTTCAAAAGATATAGGTGTCTTAATTTTGATTATTTTGGCTCATTGTATTGTACCTAACATTGACCAATTGCTCCTGCGTGTTCATCGGTGTAAATGTAGCTACAAAAAATTCATTCGACAAGAATAAGAAAAATAGCTATTTACTTATTTTATTTTTTTTAAAGGTCTTAAAAAGATTTAGGTGTCTTTATTTTGCTTATTTTGGCTCATTGTATTGTACTTTACATTGAGCAGTTGCTCCTGCGTGTTCCTCGGTGTAAATGTAGCTAAAAAAAATTCATTCGACAGGAATCAGAAAAATAGCTATTTACATATTTTATTTTTTTAAAGGTCTTAAAAAGATATAGGTGTCCTAATTTTGCTTATTTTGGCTCACTGTGTTGTACCTAACATTGACCAGTTGCTCCTGGGTGTTCATCGGTGTAAATGGAGCTAAAAAAAATTCATTCGACAAGAATAAGAAAAATAGCTATTTCGTTATTTTCTTTTTTTTAAAGGTCTTGAAATGACATGGGTGTCTTAATTTTGCTTATTTTGGCTCATTGTATTGTACCTAACATTAAGCAATTGCTCCAGCGTGTTCTTAGGTGTAAATGTAGCTAAAAAAAATTCATTCGACAAGAATAAGAAAAATAGCTATTTACTTATTTTTTTTTTTAAAGGTTTTGAAATGATATGGGTGTCTTAATTTTGCTTATTTCGGCTCATTGTATTGTGCTGAACATTGAGCAGTTGCTTCTGCGTGTTCTCCGGTGTAAATGTAGCTAAAAAAAATTCATTCGACAGGAATCAGAAAAATAGCTATTTACTTATTTTATTTTTTTAAAGGTCTTAAAAAGATATAGGTGTCCTAATTTTGCTTATTTTGGCTCATTGTATTGTACTTAACATTGAACAAATGCCCCTGCGTGTTCATCCGTGTAAATGTAGCTACAAAAAATTCATTCGACAAGAATAAGAAAAATAGCTATTTAGTTATTTTCTTTTTTTAAAGGTCTTAAAAAGATAAAGGTGTCTTAATTTTGCTTATTTTGGCTCATTGTATTGTACCTTACATTGACCAATTGCTCCTGCGTGTTCATTGGTGTAAATGTAGCTACTAAAAATTCATTGGACAAGAATAAGAAAAATATCTATTTCGTTATTTTCTTTTTTTTAAAGGTTTTAAAAAGATATAGGTGTCTTAATTTTGGTTATTTAGGCTCACTTTATTGCACTTAACATTGAGCAATTTCTCCTGCGTGTTCATCGGTGTAAATGTAGCTAAAAAAAATTCATTCGACAAGAATAAGAAAAATAGCTATTTACTTATTTTTTTTTTAAAGGTCTTGAAATGATATGGGTGTCTTAATTTTGCTTATTTTGGCTCATTGTATTGCAATTAACATTGAGCAGTTGCTTCTGCGTGTTCCTCGGTGTAAATGTAGCTAAAAAAAATTCATTCGACAGGAATCAGAAAAATAGCTATTTACTTATTTTATTTTTTTAAAGGTCTTAAAAAGATAAAGGTGTCCTAATTTTGCTTATTTTGGCTCACTGTATTGTACCTAACATTGACCCATTGCTCCTGCGTGTTCATCGGTGTAAATGGAGCTAAAAAAAATTCATTCGGCAAGAATAAGAAAAATAGCTATATTCTTATTTTTTTTTAAAGGTCTTGAAATGATATAGGTGTCCTTATTTTGCTTATTTTGGCTCTTTGTATTGTACCTAACATTGAGCAAATGCCCCTGCGTGTTCATCCGTGTAAATGTAGCTACTAAAAATTCATTCGACAAGAATAAGAAAAATAGCTATTTACTTATTTTTTTTTTTAAAGGTCTTGAAATGATATGGGTGTCTTAATTTTGCTTATTTCGGCTCATTGTATTGTACTGAACATTGAGCAGTTGCTTCTGCGTGTTCTCCGGTGTAAATGTAGCTAAAAAAAATTCATTCGACAGGAATCAGAAAAATAGCTATTTACTTATTTTATTTTTTTAAAGGTCTTAAAAAGATATAGGTGTCCTAATTTTGCTTATTTTGGCTCATTGTATTGTACCTAACATTGAACAAATGCCCCTGCGTGTTCATCCGTGTAAATGTAGCTACAAAAAATTCATTCGACAAGAATAAGAAAAATAGCTATTTAGTTATTTTCTTTTTTTAAAGGTCTTAAAAAGATATAGCTGTCTTAATTTTGCTTATTTTGGCTCATTGTATTGTACCTTACATTGACCAATTGCTCCTGCGTGTTCATTGGTGTAAATGTAGCTACTAAAAATTCATTGGACAAGAATAAGAAAAATATCTATTTCGTTATTTTCTTTTTTTTAAAGGTTTTAAAAAGATATAGGTGTCTTAATTTTGGTTATTTTTGCTCACTTTATTGCACTTAACATTGAGCAATTTATCCTGCGTGTTCATCGGTGTAAATGTAGCTAAAAAAAATTCATTCGACAAGAATAAGAAAAATAGCTATTTACTTATTTTTTTTTTTTTTAAGGCCTTAAAAAGATATAGGTGTCTCAATGTTATAGGTATCTTAATTTTGCTTATTTTGGCTCATTGTATTGTACCTAACATTGAGCAATTGCTCCTGCGTGTTCATCGGTGTAAATGTAGCTAATAAAAATTCATTCGACAAGAATAAGAAAAATAGCTATTTACTTATTTTTTTTTAAAGGTCTTGAAATGATATGGGTGTCTTAATTTTGCTTATTTTGGCTCATTGTATTGTACTTAACATTGAACAGTTGCTTCTGCGTGTTCCTCGGTGTAAATGTAGCTAAAAAAAATTCATTCGACAGGAATCAGAAAAATAGCTATTTACATATTTTATTTTTTTAAAGGTCTTAAAAAGATATGGGTGTCTTAATTTTGCTTTTTTTGGCTCATTGTATTGCACTTAACATAGAGCAGTTGCTTCTGCGTGTTCCTCGGTGTAAATGTAGCTAAAAAAAATTCATTCGACAGGAATCAGAAAAATAGCTATTTACTTATTTTATTTTTTTAAAGGTCTTAAAAAGATAAAGGTGTCCTAATTTTGCTTATTTTGGCTCATTGTATTGTACCTAACATTGACCCATTGCTCCTGCGTGTTCATCGGTGTAAATGGAGCTAAAAAAAATTCATTCGACAAGAATAAGAAAAATAGCTATATTCTTATTTTTTTTTAAAGGTCTTGAAATGATATGGGTGTCTTAATTATGCTTATTTTGGCTCATTGTATTGTACCTAACATTAAGCAATTGCTACAGCGTGTTCTTAGGTGTAAATGTAGCTAAAAAAAATTCATTCGACAAGAATAAGAAAAATAGCTATTTACTTATTTTTTTTTTTTTAAAGGTCGTGAAATGATATGGGTGTCTTAATTTTGCTTATTTCGGCTCATTGTATTGTGCTGAACATTGAGCAGTTGCTTCTGCGTGTTCTCCGGTGTAAATGTAGCTAAAAAAAATTCATTCGACAGGAATCAGAAAAATAGCTATTTACTTATTTTATTTTTTTAAAGGTCTTAAAAAGATATAGGTGTCCTAATTTTGCTTATTTTGGCTCATTGTATTGTACTTAACATTGAACAAATGCCCCTGCGTGTTCATCCGTGTAAATGTAGCTACAAAAAATTCATTCGACAAGAATAAGAAAAATAGCTATTTAGTTATTTTCTTTTTTTAAAGGTCTTAAAAAGATAAAGGTGTCTTAATTTTGCTTATTTTGGCTCATTGTATTGTACCTTACATTGACCAATTGCTCCTGCGTGTTCATTGGTGTAAATGTAGCTACTAAAAATTCATTGGACAAGAATAAGAAAAATATCTATTTCGTTATTTTCTTTTTTTTAAAGGTTTTAAAAAGATATAGGTGTCTTAATTTTGGTTATTTAGGCTCACTTTATTGCACTTAACATTGAGCAATTTCTCCTGCGTGTCCATCGGTGTAAATGTAGCTAAAAAAAATTCATTCGACAAGAATAAGAAAAATAGCTATTTACTTATTTTTTTTTTTTAAGGTCTTGAAATGATATGGGTGTCTTAATTTTGCTAATGTTGGCTCATTGTATTGTACTAAACATTGAGCAGTTGCTTCTGCGTGTTCCTCGGTGTAAATGTAGCTAAAAAAAATTCATTCGACAGGAATCAGAAAAATAGCTATTTAAATATTTTATTTTTTTAAAGGTCTTAAAAAGATAAAGGTGTCCTAATTTTGCTTATTTTGGCTCATTGTATTGTACCTAACATTGAGCAAATGCCCCTGCGTGTTCATCCGTGTAAATGTAGCTACAAAAAATTCATTCGACAAGAAGAAGAAAAATAGCTATTTAGTTATTTTCTTTTTTTAAAGGTCTTAAAAAGATAAAGGTGTCTTAATTTTGCTTATTTTGGCTCATTGTATTGTACCTTACATTGACCAATTGCTCCTGCGTGTTCATTGGTGTAAATGTAGCTACTAAAAATTCATTGGACAAGAATAAGAAAAATATCTATTTCGTTATTTTCTTTTTTTTAAAGGTTTTAAAAAGATATAGGTGTCTTAATTTTGGTTATTTAGGCTCACTTTATTGCACTTAACATTGAGCAATTTCTCCTGCGTGTCCATCGGTGTAAACGTAGCTAAAAAAAATTCATTCGACAAGAATAAGAAAAATAGCTATTTACTTATTTTTTTTTTTTAAGGTCTTGAAATGATATGGGTGTCTTAATTTTGCTAATGTTGGCTCATTGTATTGTACTAAACATTGAGCAGTTGCTTCTGCGTGTTCCTCGGTGTAAATGTAGCTAAAAAAAATTCATTCGACAGGAATCAGAAAAATAGCTATTTAAATATTTTATTTTTTTAAAGGTCTTAAAAAGATAAAGGTGTCCTAATTTTGCTTATTTTGGCTCATTGTATTGTACCTAACATTGAGCAAATGCCCCTGCGTGTTCATCCGTGTAAATGTAGCTACAAAAAATTCATTCGACAAGAAGAAGAAAAATAGCTATTTAGTTATTTTCTTTTTTTTAAAGGCCTTAAAAAGATATAGGTGTCTCAATGTTGCTTATTTTGGCTCATTGTATTGCACTTAACATTGAGCAATTGCTCCTGCGTGTTCATCGGTGTAAATGTAGCTAATAAAAATTCATTCGACAAGAATAAGAAAAATAGCTATTTACTTATTTTTTTTTAAAGGTCTTGAAATGATATGGGTGTCTTAATTTTGCTTATTTTGGCTCAATGTATTGTACTTAACATTGAACAGTTGCTTCTGCGTGTTCCTCGGTGTAAATGTAGCTAAAAAAAATTCATTCGACAGGAATCAGAAAAATAGCTATTTACATATTTTATTTTTTTAAAGGTCTTAAAAAGATATAGGTGTCCTAATTTTGCTTATTTAGGCTCGATGTATTGTACCTAACATTGACCAAATGCCCCTGCGTGTTCATCCGTGTAAATGTAGCTACAAAAAATTCATTCGACAAGAATAAGAAAAATAGCTATTTAGTTATTTTCTTTTTTTTAAAGGCCTTAACAAGATATAGGTGTCTCAATGTTGCTTATTTTGGCTCATTGTATTGCACTTAACATTGAGCAATTGCTCCTGCGTGTTCATCGGTGTAAATGTAGCTAATAAAAATTCATTCGACAAGAATAAGAAAAATAGCTATTTACTTATTTTTTTTTAAAGGTCTTGAAATGATATGGGTGTCTTAATTTTGCTTATTTTGGCTCATTGTATTGTACTTAACATTGAGCAGTTGCTTCTGCGTGTTCCTCGGTGTAAATGTAGCTAAAAAAAATTCATTCGACAGGAATCAGAAAAATAGCTATTTACATATTTTATTTTTTTAAAGGTCTTAAAAAGATATGGGTGTCCTAATTTTGCTTATTTTGGCTCATTGTATTGTACCTAACATTGAGCAAATGCCCCTGCTTGTTCATCCGTGTAAATGTAGCTACAAAAAATTCATTCGACAAGAATAAGAAAAATAGCTATTTAGTTATTTTCTTTTTTTTAAAGGTCTTAAAAAGATATAGGTGTCTTAATTTTGCTTATTTTGGCTCACTGTATTGTACCTAACATTGAGAAATTGCTCCTGCGTGTTCGTCGGTGTAAATTTAGCTACAAAAAATTCATTCGACAAGAATAAGAAAAATAGCTATTTAGTTATTTTCTTTTTTTAAAGGTCTTCAAAAGATATAGGTGTCTTAATTTTGCTTATTTTGGCTCATTGTATTGTACCTAACATTGACCAATTGCTCCTGCGTGTTCATCGGTGTAAATGTAGCTACAAAAAATTCATTCGACAAGAATAAGAAAAATAGCTATTTACTTATTTTATTTTTTTTAAAGGTCTTAAAAAGATTTAGGTGTCTTTATTTTGCTTATTTTGGCTCATTGTATTGTACTTTACATTGAGCAGTTGCTCCTGCGTGTTCCTCGGTGTAAATGTAGCTAAAAAAAATTCATTCGACAGGAATCAGAAAAATAGCTATTTACATATTTTATTTTTTTAAAGGTCTTAAAAAGATATAGGTGTCCTAATTTTGCTTATTTTGGCTCACTGTGTTGTACCTAACATTGACCAGTTGCTCCTGGGTGTTCATCGGTGTAAATGGAGCTAAAAAAAATTCATTCGACAAGAATAAGAAAAATAGCTATTTCGTTATTTTCTTTTTTTTAAAGGTCTTGAAATGACATGGGTGTCTTAATTTTGCTTATTTTGGCTCATTGTATTGTACCTAACATTAAGCAATTGCTCCAGCGTGTTCTTAGGTGTAAATGTAGCTAAAAAAAATTCATTCGACAAGAATAAGAAAAATAGCTATTTACTTATTTTTTTTTTTAAAGGTTTTGAAATGATATGGGTGTCTTAATTTTGCTTATTTCGGCTCATTGTATTGTGCTGAACATTGAGCAGTTGCTTCTGCGTGTTCTCCGGTGTAAATGTAGCTAAAAAAAATTCATTCGACAGGAATCAGAAAAATAGCTATTTACTTATTTTATTTTTTTAAAGGTCTTAAAAAGATATAGGTGTCCTAATTTTGCTTATTTTGGCTCATTGTATTGTACTTAACATTGAACAAATGCCCCTGCGTGTTCATCCGTGTAAATGTAGCTACAAAAAATTCATTCGACAAGAATAAGAAAAATAGCTATTTAGTTATTTTCTTTTTTTAAAGGTCTTAAAAAGATAAAGGTGTCTTAATTTTGCTTATTTTGGCTCATTGTATTGTACCTTACATTGACCAATTGCTCCTGCGTGTTCATTGGTGTAAATGTAGCTACTAAAAATTCATTGGACAAGAATAAGAAAAATATCTATTTCGTTATTTTCTTTTTTTTAAAGGTTTTAAAAAGATATAGGTGTCTTAATTTTGGTTATTTAGGCTCACTTTATTGCACTTAACATTGAGCAATTTCTCCTGCGTGTTCATCGGTGTAAATGTAGCTAAAAAAAATTCATTCGACAAGAATAAGAAAAATAGCTATTTACTTATTTTTTTTTTAAAGGTCTTGAAATGATATGGGTGTCTTAATTTTGCTTATTTTGGCTCATTGTATTGCAATTAACATTGAGCAGTTGCTTCTGCGTGTTCCTCGGTGTAAATGTAGCTAAAAAAAATTCATTCGACAGGAATCAGAAAAATAGCTATTTACTTATTTTATTTTTTTAAAGGTCTTAAAAAGATAAAGGTGTCCTAATTTTGCTTATTTTGGCTCACTGTATTGTACCTAACATTGACCCATTGCTCCTGCGTGTTCATCGGTGTAAATGGAGCTAAAAAAAATTCATTCGGCAAGAATAAGAAAAATAGCTATATTCTTATTTTTTTTTAAAGGTCTTGAAATGATATAGGTGTCCTTATTTTGCTTATTTTGGCTCTTTGTATTGTACCTAACATTGAGCAAATGCCCCTGCGTGTTCATCCGTGTAAATGTAGCTACTAAAAATTCATTCGACAAGAATAAGAAAAATAGCTATTTACTTATTTTTTTTTTTAAAGGTCTTGAAATGATATGGGTGTCTTAATTTTGCTTATTTCGGCTCATTGTATTGTACTGAACATTGAGCAGTTGCTTCTGCGTGTTCTCCGGTGTAAATGTAGCTAAAAAAAATTCATTCGACAGGAATCAGAAAAATAGCTATTTACTTATTTTATTTTTTTAAAGGTCTTAAAAAGATATAGGTGTCCTAATTTTGCTTATTTTGGCTCATTGTATTGTACCTAACATTGAACAAATGCCCCTGCGTGTTCATCCGTGTAAATGTAGCTACAAAAAATTCATTCGACAAGAATAAGAAAAATAGCTATTTAGTTATTTTCTTTTTTTAAAGGTCTTAAAAAGATATAGCTGTCTTAATTTTGCTTATTTTGGCTCATTGTATTGTACCTTACATTGACCAATTGCTCCTGCGTGTTCATTGGTGTAAATGTAGCTACTAAAAATTCATTGGACAAGAATAAGAAAAATATCTATTTCGTTATTTTCTTTTTTTTAAAGGTTTTAAAAAGATATAGGTGTCTTAATTTTGGTTATTTTTGCTCACTTTATTGCACTTAACATTGAGCAATTTATCCTGCGTGTTCATCGGTGTAAATGTAGCTAAAAAAAATTCATTCGACAAGAATAAGAAAAATAGCTATTTACTTATTTTTTTTTTTTTTAAGGCCTTAAAAAGATATAGGTGTCTCAATGTTATAGGTATCTTAATTTTGCTTATTTTGGCTCATTGTATTGTACCTAACATTGAGCAATTGCTCCTGCGTGTTCATCGGTGTAAATGTAGCTAATAAAAATTCATTCGACAAGAATAAGAAAAATAGCTATTTACTTATTTTTTTTTAAAGGTCTTGAAATGATATGGGTGTCTTAATTTTGCTTATTTTGGCTCATTGTATTGTACTTAACATTGAACAGTTGCTTCTGCGTGTTCCTCGGTGTAAATGTAGCTAAAAAAAATTCATTCGACAGGAATCAGAAAAATAGCTATTTACATATTTTATTTTTTTAAAGGTCTTAAAAAGATATGGGTGTCTTAATTTTGCTTTTTTTGGCTCATTGTATTGCACTTAACATAGAGCAGTTGCTTCTGCGTGTTCCTCGGTGTAAATGTAGCTAAAAAAAATTCATTCGACAGGAATCAGAAAAATAGCTATTTACTTATTTTATTTTTTTAAAGGTCTTAAAAAGATAAAGGTGTCCTAATTTTGCTTATTTTGGCTCATTGTATTGTACCTAACATTGACCCATTGCTCCTGCGTGTTCATCGGTGTAAATGGAGCTAAAAAAAATTCATTCGACAAGAATAAGAAAAATAGCTATATTCTTATTTTTTTTTAAAGGTCTTGAAATGATATGGGTGTCTTAATTATGCTTATTTTGGCTCATTGTATTGTACCTAACATTAAGCAATTGCTACAGCGTGTTCTTAGGTGTAAATGTAGCTAAAAAAAATTCATTCGACAAGAATAAGAAAAATAGCTATTTACTTATTTTTTTTTTTTTAAAGGTCGTGAAATGATATGGGTGTCTTAATTTTGCTTATTTCGGCTCATTGTATTGTGCTGAACATTGAGCAGTTGCTTCTGCGTGTTCTCCGGTGTAAATGTAGCTAAAAAAAATTCATTCGACAGGAATCAGAAAAATAGCTATTTACTTATTTTATTTTTTTAAAGGTCTTAAAAAGATATAGGTGTCCTAATTTTGCTTATTTTGGCTCATTGTATTGTACTTAACATTGAACAAATGCCCCTGCGTGTTCATCCGTGTAAATGTAGCTACAAAAAATTCATTCGACAAGAATAAGAAAAATAGCTATTTAGTTATTTTCTTTTTTTAAAGGTCTTAAAAAGATAAAGGTGTCTTAATTTTGCTTATTTTGGCTCATTGTATTGTACCTTACATTGACCAATTGCTCCTGCGTGTTCATTGGTGTAAATGTAGCTACTAAAAATTCATTGGACAAGAATAAGAAAAATATCTATTTCGTTATTTTCTTTTTTTTAAAGGTTTTAAAAAGATATAGGTGTCTTAATTTTGGTTATTTAGGCTCACTTTATTGCACTTAACATTGAGCAATTTCTCCTGCGTGTCCATCGGTGTAAATGTAGCTAAAAAAAATTCATTCGACAAGAATAAGAAAAATAGCTATTTACTTATTTTTTTTTTTTAAGGTCTTGAAATGATATGGGTGTCTTAATTTTGCTAATGTTGGCTCATTGTATTGTACTAAACATTGAGCAGTTGCTTCTGCGTGTTCCTCGGTGTAAATGTAGCTAAAAAAAATTCATTCGACAGGAATCAGAAAAATAGCTATTTAAATATTTTATTTTTTTAAAGGTCTTAAAAAGATAAAGGTGTCCTAATTTTGCTTATTTTGGCTCATTGTATTGTACCTAACATTGAGCAAATGCCCCTGCGTGTTCATCCGTGTAAATGTAGCTACAAAAAATTCATTCGACAAGAAGAAGAAAAATAGCTATTTAGTTATTTTCTTTTTTTTAAAGGCCTTAAAAAGATATAGGTGTCTCAATGTTGCTTATTTTGGCTCATTGTATTGCACTTAACATTGAGCAATTGCTCCTGCGTGTTCATCGGTGTAAATGTAGCTAATAAAAATTCATTCGACAAGAATAAGAAAAATAGCTATTTACTTATTTTTTTTTAAAGGTCTTGAAATGATATGGGTGTCTTAATTTTGCTTATTTTGGCTCAATGTATTGTACTTAACATTGAACAGTTGCTTCTGCGTGTTCCTCGGTGTAAATGTAGCTAAAAAAAATTCATTCGACAGGAATCAGAAAAATAGCTATTTACATATTTTATTTTTTTAAAGGTCTTAAAAAGATATAGGTGTCCTAATTTTGCTTATTTTGGCTCGATGTATTGTACCTAACATTGACCAAATGCCCCTGCGTGTTCATCCGTGTAAATGTAGCTACAAAAAATTCATTCGACAAGAATAAGAAAAATAGCTATTTAGTTATTTTCTTTTTTTTAAAGGCCTTAACAAGATATAGGTGTCTCAATGTTGCTTATTTTGGCTCATTGTATTGCACTTAACATTGAGCAATTGCTCCTGCGTGTTCATCGGTGTAAATGTAGCTAATAAAAATTCATTCGACAAGAATAAGAAAAATAGCTATTTACTTATTTTTTTTTTAAAGGTCTTGAAATGATATGGGTGTCTTAATTTTGCTTATTTTGGCTCATTGTATTGTACTTAACATTGAGCAGTTGCTTCTGCGTGTTCCTCGGTGTAAATGTAGCTAAAAAAAATTCATTCGACAGGAATCAGAAAAATAGCTATTTACATATTTTATTTTTTTAAAGGTCTTAAAAAGATATGGGTGTCCTAATTTTGCTTATTTTGGCTCATTGTATTGTACCTAACATTGAGCAAATGCCCCTGCTTGTTCATCCGTGTAAATGTAGCTACAAAAAATTCATTCGACAAGAATAAGAAAAATAGCTATTTAGTTATTTTCTTTTTTTTAAAGGTCTTAAAAAGATATAGGTGTCTTAATTTTGCTTATTTTGGCTCACTGTATTGTACCTAACATTGAGAAATTGCTCCTGCGTGTTCGTCGGTGTAAATTTAGCTACAAAAAATTCATTCGACAAGAATAAGAAAAATAGCTATTTAGTTATTTTCTTTTTTTAAAGGTCTTCAAAAGATATAGGTGTCTTAATTTTGCTTATTTTGGCTCATTGTATTGTACCTAACATTGACCAATTGCTCCTGCGTGTTCATCGGTGTAAATGTAGCTACAAAAAATTCATTCGACAAGAATAAGAAAAATAGCTATTTACTTATTTTATTTTTTTTAAAGGTCTTAAAAAGATTTAGGTGTCTTTATTTTGCTTATTTTGGCTCATTGTATTGTACTTTACATTGAGCAGTTGCTCCTGCGTGTTCCTCGGTGTAAATGTAGCTAAAAAAAATTCATTCGACAGGAATCAGAAAAATAGCTATTTACATATTTTATTTTTTTAAAGGTCTTAAAAAGATATAGGTGTCCTAATTTTGCTTATTTTGGCTCACTGTGTTGTACCTAACATTGACCAGTTGCTCCTGGGTGTTCATCGGTGTAAATGGAGCTAAAAAAAATTCATTCGACAAGAATAAGAAAAATAGCTATTTCGTTATTTTCTTTTTTTTAAAGGTCTTGAAATGACATGGGTGTCTTAATTTTGCTTATTTTGGCTCATTGTATTGTACCTAACATTAAGCAATTGCTCCAGCGTGTTCTTAGGTGTAAATGTAGCTAAAAAAAATTCATTCGACAAGAATAAGAAAAATAGCTATTTACTTATTTTTTTTTTTAAAGGTTTTGAAATGATATGGGTGTCTTAATTTTGCTTATTTCGGCTCATTGTATTGTGCTGAACATTGAGCAGTTGCTTCTGCGTGTTCTCCGGTGTAAATGTAGCTAAAAAAAATTCATTCGACAGGAATCAGAAAAATAGCTATTTACTTATTTTATTTTTTTAAAGGTCTTAAAAAGATATAGGTGTCCTAATTTTGCTTATTTTGGCTCATTGTATTGTACTTAACATTGAACAAATGCCCCTGCGTGTTCATCCGTGTAAATGTAGCTACAAAAAATTCATTCGACAAGAATAAGAAAAATAGCTATTTAGTTATTTTCTTTTTTTAAAGGTCTTAAAAAGATAAAGGTGTCTTAATTTTGCTTATTTTGGCTCATTGTATTGTACCTTACATTGACCAATTGCTCCTGCGTGTTCATTGGTGTAAATGTAGCTACTAAAAATTCATTGGACAAGAATAAGAAAAATATCTATTTCGTTATTTTCTTTTTTTTAAAGGTTTTAAAAAGATATAGGTGTCTTAATTTTGGTTATTTAGGCTCACTTTATTGCACTTAACATTGAGCAATTTCTCCTGCGTGTTCATCGGTGTAAATGTAGCTAAAAAAAATTCATTCGACAAGAATAAGAAAAATAGCTATTTACTTATTTTTTTTTTTTTAAGGTCTTGAAATGATATGGGTGTCTTAATTTTGCTAATATTGGCTCATTGTATTGTACTAAACATTGAGCAGTTGCTTCTGCGTGTTCCTCGGTGTAAATGTAGCTAAAAAAAATTCATTCGACAGGAATCAGAAAAATAGCTATTTAAATATTTTATTTTTTTAAAGGTCTTAAAAAGATAAAGGTGTCCTAATTTTGCTTATTTTGGCTCATTGTATTGTACCTAACATTGAGCAAATGCCCCTGCGTGTTCATCCGTGTAAATGTAGCTACAAAAAATTCATTCGACAAGAATAAGAAAAATAGCTATTTAGTTATTTTCTTTTTTTTAAAGGCCTTAAAAAGATATAGGTGTCTCAATGTTGCTTATTTTGGCTCATTGTATTGCACTTAACATTGAGCAATTGCTCCTGCGTGTTCATCGGTGTAAATGTAGCTAATAAAAATTCATTCGACAAGAATAAGAAAAATAGCTATTTACTTATTTTTTTTTAAAGGTCTTGAAATGATATGGGTGTCTTAATTTTGCTTATTTTGGCTCAATGTATTGTACTTAACATTGAACAGTTGCTTCTGCGTGTTCCTCGGTGTAAATGTAGCTAAAAAAAATTCATTCGACAGGAATCAGAAAAATAGCTATTTACATATTTTATTTTTTTAAAGGTCTTAAAAAGATATAGGTGTCCTAATTTTGCTTATTTTGGCTCGTTGTATTGTACCTAACATTGACCAAATGCCCCTGCGTGTTCATCCGTGTAAATGTAGCTACAAAAAATTCATTCGACAAGAATAAGAAAAATAGCTATCTACTTATTTTTTTTAAAGGTCTTGAAATGATATGGGTGTCTTAATTTTGCTTATTTTGGCTCAATGTATTGTACTTAACATTGAACAGTTGCTTCTGCGTGTTCCTCGGTGTAAATGTAGCTAAAAAAAATTCATTCGACAGGAATCAGAAAAATAGCTATTTACATATTTTATTTTTTTAAAGGTCTTAAAAAGATATAGGTGTCCTAATTTTGCTTATTTTGGCTCGATGTATTGTACCTAACATTGACCAAATGCCCCTGCGTGTTCATCCGTGTAAATGTAGCTACAAAAAATTCATTCGACAAGAATAAGAAAAATAGCTATTTAGTTATTTTCTTTTTTTTAAAGGTCTTAAAAAGATATAGGTGTCTTAATTTTGCTTATTTTGGCTCACTGTATTGTACCTAACATTGAGAAATTGCTCCTGCGTGTTCGTCGGTGTAAATTTAGCTACAAAAAATTCATTCGACAAGAATAAGAAAAATAGCTATTTAGTTATTTTCTTTTTTTAAAGGTCTTCAAAAGATATAGGTGTCTTAATTTTGCTTATTTTGGCTCAATGTATTGTACCTAACATTGACCAATTGCTCCTGCGTGTTCATCGGTGTAAATGTAGCTACAAAAAATTCATTCGACAAGAATAAGAAAAATAGCTATTTACTTATTTTATTTTTTTTAAAGGTCTTAAAAAGATTTAGGTGTCTTTATTTTGCTTATTTTGGCTCATTGTATTGTACTTTACATTGAGCAGTTGCTCCTGCGTGTTCCTCGGTGTAAATGTAGCTAAAAAAAATTCATTCGACAGGAATCAGAAAAATAGCTATTTACATATTTTATTTTTTTAAAGGTCTTAAAAAGATATAGGTGTCCTAATTTTGCTTATTGTGGCTCACTGTATTGTACCTAACATTGACCAATTGCTCCTGGGTGTTCATCGGTGTAAATGGAGCTAAAAAAAATTCATTCGACAAGAATAAGAAAAATAGCTATTTCGTTATTTTCTTTTTTTTAAAGGTCTTGAAATGACATGGGTGTCTTAATTTTGCTTATTTTGGCTCAATGTATTGTACCTAACATTAAGCAATTGCTCCAGCGTGTTCTTAGGTGTAAATGTAGCTAAAAAAAATTCATTCGACAAGAATAAGAAAAATAGCTATTTACTTTTTTTTTTTTTTTAAAGGTTTTGAAATGATATGGGTGTCTTAATTTTGCTTATTTCGGCTCATTGTATTGTGCTGAACATTGAGCAGTTGCTTCTGCGTGTTCTCCGGTGTAAATGTAGCTAAAAAAAATTCATTCGACAGGAATCAGAAAAATAGCTATTTACTTATTTTATTTTTTTAAAGGTCTTAAAAAGATATAGGTGTCCTAATTTTGCTTATTTTGGCTCATTGTATTGTACTTAACATTGAACAAATGCCCCTGCGTGTTCATCCGTGTAAATGTAGCTACAAAAAATTCATTCGACAAGAATAAGAAAAATAGCTATTTAGTTATTTTATTTTTTTAAAGGTCTTAAAAAGATAAAGGTGTCTTAATTTTGCTTATTTTGGCTCATTGTATTGTACCTTACATTGAGCAAATGCCCCTGCTTGTTCATCCGTGTAAATGTAGCTGCAAAAAATTCATTCGACAAGAATAAGAAAAATAGCTATTTAGTTATTTTCTTTTTTTTAAAGGTCTTAAAAAGATATAGGTGTCTTAATTTTGCTTATTTTGGCTCACTGTATTGTACCTAACATTGAGAAATTGCTCCTGCGTGTTCGTCGGTGTAAATTTAGCTACAAAAAATTCATTCGACAAGAATAAGAAAAATAGCTATTTAGTTATTTTCTTTTTTTAAAGGTCTTCAAAAGATATAGGTGTCTTAATTTTGCTTATTTTGGCTCAATGTATTGTACCTAACATTGACCAATTGCTCCTGCGTGTTCATCGGTGTAAATGTAGCTACAAAAAAATTCATTCGACAAGAATAAGAAAAATAGCTATTTACTTATTTTATTTTTTTTAAAGGTCTTAAAAAGATTTGGGTGTCTTTATTTTGCTTATTTTGGCTCATTGTATTGTACTTTACATTGAGCAGTTGCTCCTGCGTGTTCCTCGGTGTAAATGTAGCTAAAAAAAATTCATTCGACAGGAATCAGAAAAATAGCTATTTACATATTTTATTTTTTTAAAGGTCTTAAAAAGATATAGGTGTCCTAATTTTGCTTATTTTGGCTCACTGTATTGTACCTAACATTGACCAATTGCTCCTGGGTGTTCATCGGTGTAAATGGAGCTAAAAAAAATTCATTCGACAAGAATAAGAAAAATAGCTATTTCGTTATTTTCTTTTTTTTAAAGGTCTTGAAATGACATGGGTGTCTTAATTTTGCTTATTTTGGCTCATTGTATTGTACCTAACATTAAGCAATTGCTCCAGCGTGTTCTTAGGTGTAAATGTAGCTAAAAAAAATTCATTCGACAAGAATAAGAAAAATAGCTATTTACTTATTTTTTTTTTTTAAAGGTTTTGAAATGATATGGGTGTCTTAATTTTGCTTATTTCGGCTCATTGTATTGTGCTGAACATTGAGCAGTTGCTTCTGCGTGTTCTCCGGTGTAAATGTAGCTAAAAAAAATTCATTCGACAGGAATCAGAAAAATAGCTATTTACTTATTTTATTTTTTTAAAGGTCTTAAAAAGATATAGGTGTCCTAATTTTGCTTATTTTGGCTCATTGTATTGTACTTAACATTGAACAAATGCCCCTGCGTGTTCATCCGTGTAAATGTAGCTACAAAAAATTCATTCGACAAGAATAAGAAAAATAGCTATTTACTTATTTTTTTTTAAAGGTCTTGAAATGATATGGGTGTCTTAATTTTGCTTATTTTGGCTCAATGTATTGTACTTAACATTGAACAGTTGCTTCTGCGTGTTCCTCGGTGTAAATGTAGCTAAAAAAAATTCATTCGACAGGAATCAGAAAAATAGCTATTTACATATTTTATTTTTTTAAAGGTCTTAAAAAGATATAGGTGTCCTAATTTTGCTTATTTTGGCTCGTTGTATTGTACCTAACATTGACCAAATGCCCCTGCGTGTTCATCCGTGTAAATGTAGCTACAAAAAATTCATTCGACAAGAATAAGAAAAATAGCTATTTAGTTATTTTCTTTTTTTTAAAGGCCTTAACAAGATATAGGTGTCTCAATGTTGCTTATTTTGGCTCAATGTATTGCACTTAACATTGAGCAATTGCTCCTGCGTGTTCATCGGTGTAAATGTAGCTAATAAAAATTCATTCGACAAGAATAAGAAAAATAGCTATTTACTTATTTTTTTTAAAGGTCTTGAAATGATATGGGTGTCTTAATTTTGCTTATTTTGGCTCATTGTATTGTACTTAACATTGAGCAGTTGCTTCTGCGTGTTCCTCGGTGTAAATGTAGCTAAAAAAAATTCATTCGACAGGAATCAGAAAAATAGCTATTTACATATTTTATTTTTTTAAAGGTCTTAAAAAGATATGGGTGTCCTAATTTTGCTTATTTTGGCTCATTGTATTGTACCTAACATTGAGCAAATGCCCCTGCTTGTTCATCCGTGTAAATGTAGCTACAAAAAATTCATTCGACAAGAATAAGAAAAATAGCTATTTAGTTATTTTCTTTTTTTTAAAGGTCTTAAAAAGATATAGGTGTCTTAATTTTGCTTATTTTGGCTCACTGTATTGTACCTAACATTGAGAAATTGCTCCTGGGTGTTCATCGGTGTAAATGGAGCTAAAAAAAATTCATTCGACAAGAATAAGAAAAATAGCTATTTAGTTATTTTCTTTTTTTAAAGGTCTTCAAAAGATATAGGTGTCTTAATTTTGCTTATTTTGGCTCATTGTATTGTACCTAACATTGACCAATTGCTCCTGCGTGTTCATCGGTGTAAATGTAGCTACAAAAAATTCATTCGACAAGAATAAGAAAAATAGCTATTTACTTATTTTATTTTTTTTAAAGGTCTTAAAAAGATTTAGGTGTCTTTATTTTGCTTATTTTGGCTCATTGTATTGTACTTTACATTGAGCAGTTGCTCCTGCGTGTTCCTCGGTGTAAATGTAGCTAAAAAAAATTCATTCGACAGGAATCAGAAAAATAGCTATTTACATATTTTATTTTTTTAAAGGTCTTAAAAAGATATAGGTGTCCTAATTTTGCTTATTTTGGCTCACTTTATTGTACCTAACATTGACCAATTGCTCCTGGGTGTTCATCGGTGTAAATGGAGCTAAAAAAAATTCATTCGACAAGAATAAGAAACATAGCTATTTCGTTATTTTCTTTTTTTTAAAGGTCTTGAAATGACATGGGTGTCTTAATTTTGCTTATTTTGGCTCATTGTATTGTACCTAACATTAAGCAATTGCTCCTGCGTGTTCATCGGTGTAAATGTAGCTAATAAAAATTCATTCGACAAGAATAAGAAAAATAGCTATTTACTTATTTTTTTTTAAAGGTCTTGAAATGATATGGGTGTCTTAATTTTGCTTATTTTGGCTCAATGTATTGTACTTAACATTGAACAGTTGCTTCTGCGTGTTCCTCGGTGTAAATGTAGCTAAAAAAAATTCATTCGACAGGAATCAGAAAAATAGCTATTTACATATTTTATTTTTTTAAAGGTCTTAAAAAGATATAGGTGTCCTAATTTTGCTTATTTTGGCTCGCTGTATTGTACCTAACATTGACCAAATGCCCCTGCGTGTTCATCCGTGTAAATGTAGCTACAAAAAATTCATTCGACAAGAATAAGAAAAATAGCTATTTAGTTATTTTCTTTTTTTTAAAGGCCTTAACAAGATATAGGTGTCTCAATGTTGCTTATTTTGGCTCATTGTATTGCACTTAACATTGAGCAATTGCTCCTGCGTGTTCATCGGTGTAAATGTAGCTAATAAAAATTCATTCGACAAGAATAAGAAAAATAGCTATTTACTTATTTTTTTTTAAAGGTCTTGAAATGATATGGGTGTCTTAATTTTGCTTATTTTGGCTCATTGTATTGTACTTAACATTGAGCAGTTGCTTCTGCGTGTTCCTCGGTGTAAATGTAGCTAAAAAAAATTCATTCGACAGGAATCAGAAAAATAGCTATTTACATATTTTATTTTTTTAAAGGTCTTAAAAAGATATGGGTGTCCTAATTTTGCTTATTTTGGCTCATTGTATTGTACCTAACATTGAGCAAATGCCCCTGCTTGTTCATCCGTGTAAATGTAGCTACAAAAAATTCATTCGACAAGAATAAGAAAAATAGCTATTTAGTTATTTTCTTTTTTTTAAAGGTCTTAAAAAGATATAGGTGTCTTAATTTTGCTTATTTTGGCTCACTGTATTGTACCTAACATTGAGAAATTGCTCCTGCGTGTTCGTCGGTGTAAATTTAGCTACAAAAAATTCATTCGACAAGAATAAGAAAAATAGCTATTTAGTTATTTTCTTTTTTTAAAGGTCTTCAAAAGATATAGGTGTCTTAATTTTGCTTATTTTGGCTCATTGTATTGTACCTAACATTGACCAATTGCTCCTGCGTGTTCATCGGTGTAAATGTAGCTACAAAAAATTCATTCGACAAGAATAAGAAAAATAGCTATTTACTTATTTTATTTTTTTTAAAGGTCTTTAAAAGATTTAGGTGTCTTTATTTTGCTTATTTTGGCTCATTGTATTGTACTTTACATTGAGCAGTTGCTCCTGTGTGTTCCTCGGTGTAAATGTAGCTAAAAAAAATTCATTCGACAGGAATCAGAAAAATAGCTATTTACATATTTTATTTTTTTAAAGGTCTTAAAAAGATATAGGTGTCCTAATTTTGCTTATTTTGGCTCACTGTATTGTACCTAACATTGACCGATTGCTCCTGGGTGTTCATCGGTGTAAATGGAGCTAAAAAAAATTCATTCGACAAGAATAAGAAAAATAGCTATTTCGTTATTTTCTTTTTTTTAAAGGTCTTGAAATGACATGGGTGTCTTAATTTTGCTTATTTTGGCTCATTGTATTGTACCTAACATTAAGCAATTGCTCCAGCGTGTTCTTAGGTGTAAATGTAGCTAAAAAAAATTCATTCGACAAGAATAAGAAAAATAGCTATTTACTTATTTTTTTTTTTTAAAGGTCTTGAAATGATATGGGTGTCTTAATTTTGCTAATATTGGCTCATTGTATTGTACTAAACATTGAGCAGTTGCCCCTGCGTGTTCATCCGTGTAAATGTAGCTACAAAAAATTCATTCGACAAGAATAAGAAAAATAGCTATTTAGTTATTTTCTTTTTTTAAAGGTCTTAAAAAGATAAAGGTGTCTTAATTTTGCTTATTTTGGCTCATTGTATTGTACCTTACATTGACCAATTGCTCCTGCGTGTTCATTGGTGTAAATGTAGCTACTAAAAATTCATTGGACAAGAATAAGAAAAATATCTATTTCGTTATTTTCTTTTTTTTAAAGGTTTTAAAAAGATATAGGTGTCTTAATTTTGGTTATTTAGGCTCACATTATTGCACTTAACATTGAGCAATTTCTCCTGCGTGTTCATCGGTGTAAATGTAGCTAAAAAAAATTCATTCGACAAGAATAAGAAAAATAGCTATTTACTTATTTTTTTTTTTTTAAGGTCTTGAAATGATATGGGTGTCTTAATTTTGCTAATATTGGCTCATTGTATTGTACTAAACATTGAGCAGTTGCTTCTGCGTGTTCCTCGGTGTAAATTTAGCTACAAAAAATTCATTCGACAAGAATAAGAAAAATAGCTATTTACTTATTTTATTTTTTTTAAAGGTCTTCAAAAGATTTAGGTGTCTTTATTTTGCTTATTTTGGCTCATTGTATTGTACTTTACATTGAGCAGTTGCTCCTGCGTGTTCCTCGGTGTAAATGTAGCTAAAAAAAATTCATTCGACAGGAATCAGAAAAATAGCTATTTACATATTTTATTTTTTTAAAGGTCTTAAAAAGATATAGGTGTCCTAATTTTGCTTATTTTGGCTCACTGTATTGTACCTAACATTGACCAATTGCTCCTGGGTGTTCATCGGTGTAAATGGAGCTAAAAAAAATTCATTCGACAAGAATAAGAAAAATAGCTATTTCGTTATTTTCTTTTTTTTAAAGGTCTTGAAATGACATGGGTGTCTTAATTTTGCTTATTTTGGCTCATTGTATTGTACCTAACATTAAGCAATTGCTCCTGCGTGTTCATCGGTGTAAATGTAGCTAATAAAAATTCATTCGACAAGAATAAGAAAAATAGCTATTTACTTATTTTTTTTTAAAGGTCTTGAAATGATATGGGTGTCTTAATATTGCTTATTTTGGCTCAATGTATTGTACTTAACATTGAACAGTTGCTTCTGCGTGTTCCTCGGTGTAAATGTAGCTAAAAAAAATTCATTCGACAGGAATCAGAAAAATAGCTATTTACATATTTTATTTTTTTAAAGGTCTTAAAAAGATATAGGTGTCCTAATTTTGCTTATTTTGGCTCGCTGTATTGTACCTAACATTGACCAAATGCCCCTGCGTGTTCATCCGTGTAAATGTAGCTACAAAAAATTCATTCGACAAGAATAAGAAAAATAGCTATTTAGTTATTTTCTTTTTTTTAAAGGCCTTAACAAGATATAGGTGTCTCAATGTTGCTTATTTTGGCTCATTGTATTGCACTTAACATTGAGCAATTGCTCCTGCGTGTTCATCGGTGTAAATGTAGCTAATAAAAATTCATTCGACAAGAATAAGAAAAATAGCTATTTACTTATTTTTTTTTAAAGGTCTTGAAATGATATGGGTGTCTTAATTTTGCTTATTTTGGCTCATTGTATTGTACTTAACATTGAGCAGTTGCTTCTGCGTGTTCCTCGGTGTAAATGTAGCTAAAAAAAATTCATTCGACAGGAATCAGAAAAATAGCTATTTACATATTTTATTTTTTTAAAGGTCTTAAAAAGATATGGGTGTCCTAATTTTGCTTATTTTGGCTCATTGTATTGTACCTAACATTGAGCAAATGCCCCTGCTTGTTCATCCGTGTAAATGTAGCTACAAAAAATTCATCAGACAAGAATAAGAAAAATAGCTATTTAGTTATTTTCTTTTTTTTAAAGGTCTTAAAAAGATATAGGTGTCTTAATTTTGCTTATTTTGGCTCACTGTATTGTACCTAACATTGAGAAATTGCTCCTGCGTGTTCGTCGGTGTAAATTTAGCTACAAAAAATTCATTCGACAAGAATAAGAAAAATAGCTATTTAGTTATTTTCTTTTTTTAAAGGTCTTCAAAAGATATAGGTGTCTTAATTTTGCTTATTTTGGCTCATTGTACTGTACCTAACATTGACCAATTGCTCCTGCGTGTTCATCGGTGTAAATGTAGCTACAAAAAATTCATTCGACAAGAATAAGAAAAATAGCTATTTACTTATTTTATTTTTTTTAAAGGTCTTAAAAAGATTTAGGTGTCTTTATTTTGCTTATTTTGGCTCATTGTATTGTACTTTACATTGAGCAGTTGCTCCTGCGTGTTCCTCGGTGTAAATGTAGCTAAAAAAAATTCATTCGACAGGAATCAGAAAAATAGCTATTTACATATTTTATTTTTTTAAAGGTCTTAAAAAGATATAGGTGTCCTAATTTTGCTTATTTTGGCTCACTGTATTGTACCTAACATTGACCAATTGCTCCTGGGTGTTCATCGGTGTAAATGGAGCTAAAAAAAATTCATTCGACAAGAATAAGAAAAATAGCTATTTCGTTATTTTCTTTTTTTTAAAGGTCTTGAAATGACATGGGTGTCTTAATTTTGCTTATTTTGGCTCATTGTATTGTACCGAACATTTAGCAATTGCTCCAGCGTGTTCTTAGGTGTAAATGTAGCTAAAAAAAATTCATTCGACAAGAATAAGAAAAATAGCTATTTACTTATTTTTTTTCTTTTAAAGGTCTTGAAATGATATGGGTGTCTTAATTTTGCTAATATTGGCTCATTGTATTGTACTAAACATTGAGCAGTTGCCCCTGCGTGTTCATCCTTGTAAATGTAGCTACAAAAAATTCATTCGACAAGAATAAGAAAAATAGCTATTTAGTTATTTTCTTTTTTTAAAGGTCTTAAAAAGATAAAGGTGTCTTAATTTTGCTTATTTTGGCTCATTGTATTGTACCTTACATTGACCAATTGCTCCTGCGTGTTCATTGGTGTAAATGTAGCTACTAAAAATTCATTGGACAAGAATAAGAAAAATATCTATTTCGTTATTTTCTTTTTTTTAAAGGTTTTAAAAAGATATAGGTGTCTTAATTTTGGTTATTTAGGCTCACATTATTGCACTTAACATTGAGCAATTTCTCCTGCGTGTTCATCGGTGTAAATGTAGCTAAAAAAAATTCATTCGACAAGAATAAGAAAAATAGCTATTTACTTATTTTTTTTTTTTTAAGGTCTTGAAATGATATGGGTGTCTTAATTTTGCTAATATTGGCTCATTGTATTGTACTAAACATTGAGCAGTTGCTTCTGCGTGTTCCTCGGTGTAAATGTAGCTAAAAAAAATTCATTCGACAGGAATCAGAAAAATAGCTATTTAAATATTTTATTTTTTTAAAGGCCTTAAAAAGATATAGGTGTCTCAATGTTGCTTATTTTGGCTCATTGTATTGCACTTAACATTGAGCAATTGCTCCTGCGTGATCATCGGTGTAAATGTAGCTAATAAAAATTCATTCGACAAGAATAAGAAAAATAGCTATTTACTAATTTTTTTTTAAAGGTCTTGAAATGATATGGGTGTCTTAATTTTGCTTATTTTGGCTCAATGTATTGTACTTAACATTGAACAGTTGCTTCTGCGTGTTCCTCGGTGTAAATGTAGCTAAAAAAAATTCATTCGACAGGAATCAGAAAAATAGCTATTTACATATTTTATTTTTTTAAAGGTCTTAAAAAGATATAGGTGTCCTAATTTTGCTTATTTTGGCTCGTTGTATTGTACCTAACATTGACCAAATGCCCCTGCGTGTTCATCGGTGTAAATGTAGCTAATAAAAATTCATTCGACAAGAATAAGAAAAATAGCTATTTACTTATTTTTTTTTAAAGGTCTTGAAATGATATGGGTGTCTTAATTTTGCTTATTTTGGCTCATTGTATTGTACTTAACATTGAGCAGTTGCTTCTGCGTGTTCCTCGGTGTAAATGTAGCTAAAAAAAATTCATTCGACAGGAATCAGAAAAATAGCTATTTACATATTTTATTTTTTTAAAGGTCTTAAAAAGATATGGGTGTCCTAATTTTGCTTATTTTGGCTCATTGTATTGTACTTAACATTGAACAGTTGCTTCTGCGTGTTCCTCGGTGTAAATGTAGCTAAAAAAAATTCATTCGACAGGAATCAGAAAAATAGCTATTTACCTATTTTTTTTTTTTTTAAGGCCTTAAAAAGATATAGGTGTCTCAATGTTATAGGTATCTTAATTTTGCTTATTTTGGCTCATTGTATTGTACCTAACATTGAGCAATTGCTCCTGCGTGTTCATCGGTGTAAATGTAGCTAATAAAAATTCATTCGACAAGAATAAGAAAAATAGCTATTTACTTATTTTTTTTTAAAGGTCTTGAAATGATATGGGTGTCTTAATATTGCTTATTTTGGCTCATTGTATTGTACTTAACATTGAACAGTTGCTTCTGCGTGTTCCTCGGTGTAAATGTAGCTAAAAAAAATTCATTCGACAGGAATCAGAAAAATAGCTATTTACATATTTTATTTTTTTAAAGGTCTTAAAAAGATATGGGTGTCTTAATTTTGCTTTTTTTGGCTCATTGTATTGCACTTAACATTGAACAGTTGCTTCTGCGTGTTCCTCGGTGTAAATGTAGCTAAAAAAAATTCATTCGACAGGAATCAGAAAAATAGCTATTTACCTATTTTTTTTTTTTTTAAGGCCTTAAAAAGATATAGGTGTCTCAATGTTATAGGTATCTTAATTTTGCTTATTTTGGCTCATTGTATTGTACCTAACATTGAGCAATTGCTCCTGCGTGTTCATCGGTGTAAATGTAGCTAATAAAAATTCATTCGACAAGAATAAGAAAAATAGCTATTTACTTATTTTTTTTTAAAGGTCTTGAAATGATATGGGTGTCTTAATTTTGCTTATTTTGGCTCATTGTATTGTACTTAACATTGAACAGTTGCTTCTGCGTGTTCCTCGGTGTAAATGTAGCTAAAAAAAATTCATTCGACAGGAATCAGAAAAATAGCTATTTACATATTTTATTTTTTTAAAGGTCTTAAAAAGATATGGGTGTCTTAATTTTGCTTTTTTTGGCTCATTGTATTGCACTTAATATAGAGCAGTTGCATCTGCGTGTTCCTCGGTGTAAATGTAGCTAAAAAAAATTCATTCGACAGGAATCAGAAAAATAGCTATTTACTTATTTTATTTTTTTAAAGGTCTTAAAAAGATAAAGGTGTCCTAATTTTGCTTATTTTGGCTCATTGTATTGTACCTAACATTGACCCATTGCTCCTGCGTGTTCATCGGTGTAAATGGAGCTAAAAAAAATTCATTCGACAAGAATAAGAAAAATAGCTATATTCTTATTTTTTTTTAAAGGTCTTGAAATGATATGGGTGTCTTAATTTTGCTTATTTTGGCTCATTGTATTGTACCTAACATTAAGCAATTGCTCCGGCGTGTTCTTAGGTGTAAATGTAGCTAAAAAAAATTCATTCGACAAGAATAAGAAAAATAGCTATTTACTTATTTTTTTTTTTAAAGGTCTTGAAATGATATGGGTGTCTTAATTTTGCTTATTTCGGCTCATTGTATTGTGCTGAACATTGAGCAGTTGCTTCTGCGTGTTCTCCGGTGTAAATGTAGCTAAAAAAAATTTATTCGACAGGAATCAGAAAAATAGCTATTTACTTATTTTATTTTTTTAAAGGTCTTAAAAAGATATAGGTGTCCTAATTTTGCTTATTTTGGCTCATTGTATTGTACTTAACATTGAACAAATGCCCCTGCGTGTTCATCCGTGTAAATGTAGCTACAAAAAATTCATTCGACAAGAATAAGAAAAATAGCTATTTAGTTATTTTCTTTTTTTAAAGGTCTTAAAAAGATAAAGGTGTCTTAATTTTGCTTATTTTGGCTCATTGTATTGTACCTTACATTGACCAATTGCTCCTGCGTGTTCATTGGTGTAAATGTAGCTACTAAAAATTCATTGGACAAGAATAAGAAAAATATCTATTTCGTTATTTTCTTTTTTTTAAAGGTTTTAAAAAGATATAGGTGTCTTAATTTTGGTTATTTAGGCTCACTTTATTGCACTTAACATTGAGCAATTTCTCCTGCGTGTCCATCGGTGTAAATGTAGCTAAAAAAAATTCATTCGACAAGAATAAGAAAAATAGCTATTTACTTATTTTTTTTTTTTAAGGTCTTGAAATGATATGGGTGTCCTAATTTTGCTAATGTTGGCTCACTGTATTGTACTTAACATTGAGCAGTTGCTTCTGCGTGTTCCTCGGTGTAAATGTAGCTAAAAAAAATTCATTCGACAGGAATCAGAAAAATAGCTATTTAAATATTTTATTTTTTTAAAGGTCTTAAAAAGATAAAGGTGTCCTAATTTTGCTTATTTTGGCTCATTGTATTGTACCTAACATTGAGCAAATGCCCCTGCGTGTTCATCCGTGTAAATGTAGCTACAAAAAATTCATTCGACAAGAATAAGAAAAATAGCTATTTAGTTATTTTCTTTTTTTTAAAGGCCTTAAAAAGATATAGGTGTCTCAATGTTGCTTATTTTGGCTCATTGTATTGCACTTAACATTGAGCAATTGCTCCTGCGTGTTCATCGGTGTAAATGTAGCTAATAAAAATTCATTCGACAAGAATAAGAAAAATAGCTATTTACTTATTTTTTTTTAAAGGTCTTGAAATGATATGGGTGTCTTAATTTTGCTTATTTTGGCTCAATGTATTGTACTTAACATTGAACAGTTGCTTCTGCGTGTTCCTCGGTGTAAATGTAGCTACAAAAAATTCATTCGACAAGAATAAGAAAAATAGCTATTTCGTTATTTTCTTTTTTTTAAAGGTCTTGAAATGACATGGGTGTCTTAATTTTGCTTATTTTGGCTCATTGTATTGTACCTAACATTAAGCAATTGCTCCAGCGTGTTCTTAGGTGTAAATGTAGCTAAAAAAAATTCATTCGACAAGAATAAGAAAAATAGCTATTTACTTATTTTTTTTTTTTAAAGGTCTTGAAATGATATGGGTGTCTTAATTTTGCTAATATTGGCTCATTGTATTGTACTAAACATTGAGCAGTTGCCCCTGCGTGTTCATCCGTGTAAATGTAGCTACAAAAAATTCATTCGACAAGAATAAGAAAAATAGCTATTTAGTTATTTTCTTTTTTTAAAGGTCTTAAAAAGATAAAGGTGTCTTAATTTTGCTTATTTTGGCTCATTGTATTGTACCTTACATTGACCAATTGCTCCTGCGTGTTCATTGGTGTAAATGTAGCTACTAAAAATTCATTGGACATGAATAAGAAAAATATCTATTTCGTTATTTTCTTTTTTTTAAAGGTTTTAAAAAGATATAGGTGTCTTAATTTTGGTTATTTAGGCTCACATTATTGCACTTAACATTGAGCAATTTCTCCTGCGTGTTCATCGGTGTAAATGTAGCTAAAAAAAATTCATTCGACAAGAATAAGAAAAATAGCTATTTACTTATTTTTTTTTTTTTAAGGTCTTGAAATGATATGGGTGTCTTAATTTTGCTAATATTGGCTCATTGTATTGTACTAAACATTGAGCAGTTGCTTCTGCGTGTTCTTCGGTGTAAATTTAGCTACAAAAAATTCATTCGACAAGAATAAGAAAAATAGCTATTTAGTTATTTTCTTTTTTTAAAGGTCTTCAAAAGATATAGGTGTCTTAATTTTGCTTATTTTGGCTCATTGTATTGTACCTAACATTGACCAATTGCTCCTGCGTGTTCATCGGTGTAAATGTAGCTACAAAAAATTCATTCGACAAGAATAAGAAAAATAGCTATTTACTTATTTTATTTTTTTTAAAGGTCTTAAAAAGATTTAGGTGTCTTTATTTTGCTTATTTTGGCTCATTGTATTGTACTTTACATTGAGCAGTTGCTCCTGCGTGTTCCTCGGTGTAAATGTAGCTAAAAAAAATTCATTCGACAGGAATCAGAAAAATAGCTATTTACATATTTTATTTTTTTAAAGGTCTTAAAAAGATATAGGTGTCCTAATTTTGCTTATTTTGGCTCACTGTATTGTACCTAACATTGACCAATTGCTCCTGGGTGTTCATCGGTGTAAATGGAGCTAAAAAAAATTCATTCGACAAGAATAAGAAAAATAGCTATTTCGTTATTTTCTTTTTTTTAAAGGTCTTGAAATGACATGGGTGTCTTAATTTTGCTTATTTTGGCTCATTGTATTGTACCTAACATTAAGCAATTGCTCCTGCGTGTTCATCGGTGTAAATGTAGCTAATAAAAATTCATTCGACAAGAATAAGAAAAATAGCTATTTACTTATTTTTTTTTAAAGGTCTTGAAATGATATGGGTGTCTTAATTTTGCTTATTTTGGCTCAATGTATTGTACTTAACATTGAACAGTTGCTTCTGCGTGTTCCTCGGTGTAAATGTAGCTAAAAAAAATTCATTCGACAGGAATCAGAAAAATAGCTATTTACATATTTTATTTTTTTAAAGGTCTTAAAAAGATATAGGTGTCCTAATTTTGCTTATTTTGGCTCGCTGTATTGTACCTAACATTGACCAAATGCCGCTGCGTGTTCATCCGTGTAAATGTAGCTACAAAAAATTCATTCGACAAGAATAAGAAAAATAGCTATTTAGTTATTTTCTTTTTTTTAAAGGCCTTAACAAGATATAGGTGTCTCAATGTTGCTTATTTTGGCTCATTGTATTGCACTTAACATTGAGCAATTGCTCCTGCGTGTTCATCGGTGTAAATGTAGCTAATAAAAATTCATTCGACAAGAATAAGAAAAATAGCTATTTACTTATTTTTTTTTAAAGGTCTTGAAATGATATGGGTGTCTTAATTTTGCTTATTTTGGCTCATTGTATTGTACTTAACATTGAGCAGTTGCTTCTGCGTGTTCCTCGGTGTAAATGTAGCTAAAAAAAATTCATTCGACAGGAATCAGAAAAATAGCTATTTACATATTTTATTTATTTAAAGGTCTTAAAAAGATATGGGTGTCCTAATTTTGCTTATTTTGGCTCATTGTATTGTACCTAACATTGAGCAAATGCCCCTGCTTGTTCATCCGTGTAAATGTAGCTACAAAAAATTCATTCGACAAGAATAAGAAAAATAGCTATTTAGTTATTTTCTTTTTTTTAAAGGTCTTAAAAAGATATAGGTGTCTTAATTTTGCTTATTTTGGCTCACTGTATTGTACCTAACATTGAGAAATTGCTCCTGCGTGTTCGTCGGTGTAAATTTAGCTACAAAAAATTCATTCGACAAGAATAAGAAAAATAGCTATTTAGTTATTTTCTTTTTTTAAAGGTCTTCAAAAGATATAGGTGTCTTAATTTTGCTTATTTTGGCTCATTGTACTGTACCTAACATTGACCAATTGCTCCTGCGTGTTCATCGGTGTAAATGTAGCTACAAAAAATTCATTCGACAAGAATAAGAAAAATAGCTATTTACTTATTTTATTTTTTTTAAAGGTCTTAAAAAGATTTAGGTGTCTTTATTTTGCTAATTTTGGCTCATTGTATTGTACTTTACATTGAGCAGTTGCTCCTGCGTGTTCCTCGGTGTAAATGTAGCTAAAAAAAATTCATTCGACAGGAATCAGAAAAATAGCTATTTACATATTTTATTTTTTTAAAGGTCTTAAAAAGATATAGGTGTCCTAATTTTTGCTTATTTTGGCTCACTGTATTGTACCTAACATTGACCAATTGCTCCTGGGTGTTCATCGGTGTAAATGGAGCTAAAAAAAATTCATTCGACAAGAATAAGAAAAATAGCTATTTCGTTATTTTCTTTTTTTTAAAGGTCTTGAAATGACATGGGTGTCTTAATTTTGCTTATTTTGGCTCATTGTATTGTACCTAACATTTAGCAATTGCTCCAGCGTGTTCTTAGGTGTAAATGTAGCTAAAAAAAATTCATTCGACAAGAATAAGAAAAATAGCTATTTACTTATTTTTTTTTTTTAAAGGTCTTGAAATGATATGGGTGTCTTAATTTTGCTAATATTGGCTCATTGTATTGTACTAAACATTGAGCAGTTGCCCCTGCGTGTTCATCCGTGTAAATGTAGCTACAAAAAATTCATTCGACAAGAATAAGAAAAATAGCTATTTAGTTATTTTCTTTTTTTAAAGGTCTTAAAAAGATAAAGGTGTCTTAATTTTGCTTATTTTGGCTCATTGTATTGTACCTTACATTGACCAATTGCTCCTGCGTGTTCATTGGTGTAAATGTAGCTACTAAAAATTCATTGGACAAGAATAAGAAAAATATCTATTTCGTTATTTTCTTTTTTTTAAAGGTTTTAAAAAGATATAGGTGTCTTAATTTTGGTTATTTAGGCTCACATTATTGCACTTAACATTGAGCAATTTCTCCTGCGTGTTCATCGGTGTAAATGTAGCTAAAAAAAATTCATTCGACAAGAATAAGAAAAATAGCTATTTACTTATTTTTTTTTTTTTAAGGTCTTGAAATGATATGGGTGTCTTAATTTTGCTAATATTGGCTCATTGTATTGTACTAAACATTGAGCAGTTGCTTCTGCGTGTTCCTCGGTGTAAATGTAGCTAAAAAAAATTCATTCGACAGGAATCAGAAAAATAGCTATTTAAATATTTTATTTTTTTAAAGGCCTTAAAAAGATATAGGTGTCTCAATGTTGCTTATTTTGGCTCATTGTATTGCACTTAACATTGAGCAATTGCTCCTGCGTGATCATCGGTGTAAATGTAGCTAATAAAAATTCATTCGACAAGAATAAGAAAAATAGCTATTTACTAATTTTTTTTTAAAGGTCTTGAAATGATATGGGTGTCTTAATTTTGCTTATTTTGGCTCAATGTATTGTACTTAACATTGAACAGTTGCTTCTGCGTGTTCCTCGGTGTAAATGTAGCTAAAAAAAATTCATTCGACAGGAATCAGAAAAATAGCTATTTACATATTTTATTTTTTTAAAGGTCTTAAAAAGATATAGGTGTCCTAATTTTGCTTATTTTGGCTCGTTGTATTGTACCTAACATTGACCAAATGCCCCTGCGTGTTCATCGGTGTAAATGTAGCTAATAAAAATTCATTCGACAAGAATAAGAAAAATAGCTATTTACTTATTTTTTTTTTAAAGGTCTTGAAATGATATGGGTGTCTTAATTTTGCTTATTTTGGCTCATTGTATTGTACTTAACATTGAGCAGTTGCTTCTGCGTGTTCCTCGGTGTAAATGTAGCTAAAAAAAATTCATTCGACAGGAATCAGAAAAATAGCTATTTACATATTTTATTTTTTTAAAGGTCTTAAAAAGATATGGGTGTCCTAATTTTGCTTATTTTGGCTCATTGTATTGTACTTAACATTGAACAGTTGCTTCTGCGTGTTCCTCGGTGTAAATGTAGCTAAAAAAAATTCATTCGACAGGAATCAGAAAAATAGCTATTTACCTATTTTTTTTTTTTTTAAGGCCTTAAAAAGATATAGGTGTCTCAATGTTATAGGTATCTTAATTTTGCTTATTTTGGCTCATTGTATTGTACCTAACATTGAGCAATTGCTCCTGCGTGTTCATCGGTGTAAATGTAGCTAATAAAAATTCATTCGACAAGAATAAGAAAAATAGCTATTTACTTATTTTTTTTTAAAGGTCTTGAAATGATATGGGTGTCTTAATTTTGCTTATTTTGGCTCATTGTATTGTACTTAACATTGAACAGTTGCTTCTGCGTGTTCCTCGGTGTAAATGTAGCTAAAAAAAATTCATTCGACAGGAATCAGAAAAATAGCTATTTACATATTTTATTTTTTTAAAGGTCTTAAAAAGATATGGGTGTCTTAATTTTGCTTTTTTTGGCTCATTGTATTGCACTTAACATTGAACAGTTGCTTCTGCGTGTTCCTCGGTGTAAATGTAGCTAAAAAAAATTCATTCGACAGGAATCAGAAAAATAGCTATTTACCTATTTTTTTTTTTTTTAAGGCCTTAAAAAGATATAGGTGTCTCAATGTTATAGGTATCTTAATTTTGCTTATTTTGGCTCATTGTATTGTACCTAACATTGAGCAATTGCTCCTGCGTGTTCATCGGTGTAAATGTAGCTAATAAAAATTCATTCGACAAGAATAAGAAAAATAGCTATTTACTTATTTTTTTTTAAAGGTCTTGAAATGATATGGGTGTCTTAATTTTGCTTATTTTGGCTCATTGTATTGTACTTAACATTGAACAGTTGCTTCTGCGTGTTCCTCGGTGTAAATGTAGCTAAAAAAAATTCATTCGACAGGAATCAGAAAAATAGCTATTTACATATTTTATTTTTTTAAAGGTCTTAAAAAGATATGGGTGTCTTAATTTTGCTTTTTTTGGCTCATTGTATTGCACTTAACATAGAGCAGTTGCATCTGCGTGTTCCTCGGTGTAAATGTAGCTAAAAAAAATTCATTCGACAGGAATCAGAAAAATAGCTATTTACTTATTTTATTTTTTTAAAGGTCTTAAAAAGATAAAGGTGTCCTAATTTTGCTTATTTTGGCTCATTGTATTGTACCTAACATTGACCCATTGCTCCTGCGTGTTCATCGGTGTAAATGGAGCTAAAAAAAATTCATTCGACAAGAATAAGAAAAATAGCTATATTCTTATTTTTTTTTAAAGGTCTTGAAATGATATGGGTGTCTTAATTTTGCTTATTTTGGCTCATTGTATTGTACCTAACATTAAGCAATTGCTCCAGCGTGTTCTTAGGTGTAAATGTAGCTAAAAAAAATTCATTCGACAAGAATAAGAAAAATAGCTATTTACTTATTTTTTTTTTTTAAAGGTCTTGAAATGATATGGGTGTCTTAATTTTGCTTATTTCGGCTCACTGTATTGTGCTGAACATTGAGCAGTTGCTTCTGCGTGTTCTCCGGTGTAAATGTAGCTAAAAAAAATTTATTCGACAGGAATCAGAAAAATAGCTATTTACTTATTTTATTTTTTTAAAGGTCTTAAAAAGATATAGGTGTCCTAATTTTGCTTATTTTGGCTCATTGTATTGTACTTAACATTGAACAAATGCCCCTGCGTGTTCATCCGTGTAAATGTAGCTACAAAAAATTCATTCGACAAGAATAAGAAAAATAGCTATTTAGTTATTTTCTTTTTTTAAAGGTCTTAAAAAGATAAAGGTGTCTTAATTTTGCTTATTTTGGCTCATTGTATTGTACCTTACATTGACCAATTGCTCCTGCGTGTTCATTGGTGTAAATGTAGCTACTAAAAATTCATTGGACAAGAATAAGAAAAATATCTATTTCGTTATTTTCTTTTTTTTAAAGGTTTTAAAAAGATATAGGTGTCTTAATTTTGGTTATTTAGGCTCACTTTATTGCACTTAACATTGAGCAATTTCTCCTGCGTGTCCATCGGTGTAAATGTAGCTAAAAAAAATTCATTCGACAAGAATAAGAAAAATAGCTATTTACTTATTTTTTTTTTTTAAGGTCTTGAAATGATATGGGTGTCTTAATTTTGCTAATGTTGGCTCACTGTATTGTACTTAACATTGAGCAGTTGCTTCTGCGTGTTCCTCGGTGTAAATGTAGCTAAAAAAAATTCATTCGACAGGAATCAGAAAAATAGCTATTTAAATATTTTATTTTTTTAAAGGTCTTAAAAAGATAAAGGTGTCCTAATTTTGCTTATTTTGGCTCATTGTATTGTACCTAACATTGAGCAAATGCCCCTGCGTGTTCATCCGTGTAAATGTAGCTACAAAAAATTCATTCGACAAGAATAAGAAAAATAGCTATTTAGTTATTTTCTTTTTTTTAAAGGCCTTAAAAAGATATAGGTGTCTCAATGTTGCTTATTTTGGCTCATTGTATTGCACTTAACATTGAGCAATTGCTCCTGCGTGTTCATCGGTGTAAATGTAGCTAATAAAAATTCATTCGACAAGAATAAGAAAAATAGCTATTTACTTATTTTTTTTTAAAGGTCTTGAAATGATATGGGTGTCTTAATTTTGCTTATTTTGGCTCAATGTATTGTACTTAACATTGAACAGTTGCTTCTGCGTGTTCCTCGGTGTAAATGTAGCTAAAAAAAATTCATTCGACAGGAATCAGAAAAATAGCTATTTACATATTTTATTTTTTTAAAGGTCTTAAAAAGATATAGGTGTCCTAATTTTGCTTATTTTGGCTCGTTGTATTGTACCTAACATTGACCAAATGCCCCTGCGTGTTCATCCGTGTAAATGTAGCTACAAAAAATTCATTCGACAAGAATAAGAAAAATAGCTTTTTAGTTATTTTCTTTTTTTTAAAGGCCTTAACAAGATATAGGTGTCTCAATGTTGCTTATTTTGGCTCATTGTATTGCACTTAACATTGAGCAATTGCTCCTGCGTGTTCATCGGTGTAAATGTAGCTAATAAAAATTCATTCGACAAGAATAAGAAAAATAGCTATTTACTTATTTTTTTTTAAAGGTCTTGAAATGATATGGGTGTCTTAATTTTGCTTATTTTGGCTCATTGTATTGTACTTAACATTGAGCAGTTGCTTCTGCGTGTTCCTCGGTGTAAATGTAGCTAAAAAAATTCATTCGACAGGAATCAGAAAAATAGCTATTTACATATTTTATTTTTTTAAAGGTCTTAAAAAGATATGGGTGTCCTAAGTTTGCTTATTTTGGCTCATTGTATTGTACCTAACATTGAGCAAATGCCCCTGCTTGTTCATCCGTGTAAATGTAGCTACAAAAAATTCATTCGACAAGAATAAGAAAAATAGCTATTTAGTTATTTTCTTTTTTTTAAAGGTCTTAAAAAGATATAGGTGTCTTAATTTTGCTTATTTTGGCTCACTGTATTGTACCTAACATTGAGAAATTGCTCCTGCGTGTTCGTCGGTGTAAATTTAGCTACAAAAAATTCATTCGACAAGAATAAGAAAAATAGCTATTTAGTTATTTTCTTTTTTTAAAGGTCTTCAAAAGATATAGGTGTCTTAATTTTGCTTATTTTGGCTCATTGTATTGTACCTAACATTGACCAATTGCTCCTGCGTGTTCATCGGTGTAAATGTAGCTACAAAAAATTCATTCGACAAGAATAAGAAAAATAGCTATTTACTTATTTTATTTTTTTTAAAGGTCTTAAAAAGATTTAGGTGTCTTTATTTTGCTTATTTTGGCTCATTGTATTGTACTTTACATTGAGCAGTTGCTCCTGCGTGTTCCTCGGTGTAAATGTAGCTAAAAAAAATTCATTCGACAGGAATCAGAAAAATAGCTATTTACATATTTTATTTTTTTAAAGGTCTTAAAAAGATATAGGTGTCCTAATTTTGCTTATTTTGGCTCACTGTATTGTACCGAACATTGACCAATTGCTCCTGGGTGTTCATCGGTGTAAATGGAGCTAAAAAAAATTCATTCGACAAGAATAAGAAAAATAGCTATTTCGTTATTTTCTTTTTTTTAAAGGTCTTGAAATGACATGGGTGTCTTAATTTTGCTTATTTTGGCTCATTGTATTGTACCTAACATTAAGCAATTGCTCCAGCGTGTTCTTAGGTGTAAATGTAGCTAAAAAAAATTCATTCGACAAGAATAAGAAAAATAGCTATTTACTTATTTTTTTTTTTTAAAGGTTTTGAAATGATATGGGTGTCTTAATTTTGCTTATTTCGGCTCATTGTATTGTGCTGAACATTGAGCAGTTGCTTCTGCGTGTTCTCCGGTGTAAATGTAGCTAAAAAAAATTCATTCGACAGGAATCAGAAAAATAGCTATTTACTTATTTTATTTTTTTAAAGGTCTTAAAAAGATATAGGTGTCCTAATTTTGCTTATTTTGGCTCATTGTATTGTACTTAACATTGAACAAATGCCCCTGCGTGTTCATCCGTGTAAATGTAGCTACAAAAAATTCATTCGACAAGAATAAGAAAAATAGCTATTTAGTTATTTTCTTTTTTTAAAGGTCTTAAAAAGATAAAGGTGTCTTAATTTTGCTTATTTTGGCTCATTGTATTGTACTTTACATTGACCAATTGCTCCTGCGTGTTCATTGGTGTAAATGTAGCTACTAAAAATTCATTGGACAAGAATAAGAAAAATATCTATTTCGTTATTTTCTTTTTTTTAAAGGTTTTAAAAAGATATAGGTGTCTTAATTTTGGTTATTTAGGCTCACTTTATTGCACTTAACATTGAGCAATTTCTCCTGCGTGTTCATCGGTGTAAATGTAGCTAAAAAAAATTCATTCGACAGGAATCAGAAAAATAGCTATTTAAATATTTTATTTTTTTAAAGGTCTTAAAAAGATAAAGGTGTCCTAATTTTGCTTATTTTGGCTCATTGTATTGTACCTAACATTGAGCAAATGCCCCTGCGTGTTCATCCGTGTAAATGTAGCTACAAAAAATTCATTCGACAAGAATAAGAAAAATAGCTATTTAGTTATTTTCTTTTTTTTAAAGGCCTTAAAAAGATATAGGTGTCTCAATGTTGCTTATTTTGGCTCATTGTATTGCACTTAACATTGAGCAATTGCTCCTGCGTGTTCATCGGTGTAAATGTAGCTAATAAAAATTCATTCGACAAGAATAAGAAAAATAGCTATTTACTTATTTTTTTTTAAAGGTCTTGAAATGATATGGGTGTCTTAATTTTGCTTATTTTGGCTCAATGTATTGTACTTAACATTGAACAGTTGCTTCTGCGTGTTCCTCGGTGTAAATGTAGCTAAAAAAAATTCATTCGACAAGAATCAGAAAAATAGCTATTTACATATTTTATTTTTTTAAAGGTCTTATAAAGATATAGGTGTCCTAATTTTGCTTATTTTGGCTCTTTGTATTGTACCTAACATTGACCAAATGCCCCTGCGTGTTCATCCGTGTAAATGTAGCTACAAAAAATTCATTCGACAAGAATAAGAAAAATAGCTATTTAGTTATTTTCTTTTTTTTAAAGGCCTTAACAAGATATAGGTGTCTCAATGTTGCTTATTTTGGCTCATTGTATTGCACTTAACATTGAGCAATTGCTCCTGCGTGTTCATCGGTGTAAATGTAGCTAATAAAAATTCATTCGACAAGAATAAGAAAAATAGCTATTTACTTATTTTTTTTTAAAGGTCTTGAAATGATATGGGTGTCTTAATTTTGCTTATTTTGGCTCATTGTATTGTACTTAACATTGAGCAGTTGCTTCTGCGTGTTCCTCGGTGTAAATGTAGCTAAAAAAAATTCATTCGACAGGAATCAGAAAAATAGCTATTTACATATTTTATTTTTTTAAAGGTCTTAAAAAGATATGGGTGTCCTAATTTTGCTTATTTTGGCTCATTGTATTGTACCTAACATTGAGCAAATGCCCCTGCTTGTTCATCCGTGTAAATGTAGCTAAAAAAAATTCATTCGACAGGAATCAGAAAAATAGCTATTTACTTATTTTATTTTTTTAAAGGTCTTAAAAAGATATAGGTGTCCTAATTATGCTTATTTTGGCTCGTTGTATTGTACCTAACATTGACCCATTGCTCCTGCGTGTTCATCGGTGTAAATGGAGCTAAAAAAAATTCATTCGACAAGAATAAGAAAAATAGCTATATTCTTATTTTTTTTTAAAGGTCTTGAAATGATATGGGTGTCTTAATTTTGCTTATTTTGGCTCATTGTATTGTACCTAACATTAAGCAATTGCTTCTGCGTGTTCCTCGGTGTAAATGTAGCTAAAAAAAATTCATTCGACAGGAATCAGAAAAATAGCTATATTCTTATTTTTTTTTTAAGGTCTTGAAATGATATGGGTGTCTTAATTTTGCTAATATTGGCTCATTGTATTGTACTAAACATTGAGCAGTTGCTTCTGCGTGTTCCTCGGTGTAAATGTAGCTAAAAAAAATTCATTCGACAAGAATAAGAAAAATAGCTATATTCTTATTTTTTTTTAAAGGTCTTGAAATGATATGGGTGTCTTAATTTTGCTTATTTTGGCTCAATGTATTGTACTTAACATTGAACAGTTGCTTCTGCGTGTTCCTCGGTGTAAATGTAGCTAAAAAAAATTCATTCGACAGGAATCAGAAAAATAGCTATTTACTTATTTTATTTTTTTAAAGGTCTTAAAAAGATATAGGTGTCCTAATTTTGCTTATTTTGGCTCGTTGTATTGTACCTAACGTTGACCCATTGCTCCTGCGTGTTCATCGGTGTAAATGGAGCTAAAAAAAATTCATTCGACAAGAATAAGAAAAATAGCTATATTCTTATTTTTTTTTTAAGGTCTTGAAATGATATGGGTGTCTTAATTTTGCTAATATTGGCTCATTGTATTGTACTAAACATTGAGCAGTTGCTTCTGCGTGTTCCTCGGTGTAAATGTAGCTAAAAAAAATTCATTCGACAGGAATCAGAAAAATAGCTATTTAAATATTTTATTTTTTTAAAGGTCTTAAAAAGATAAAGGTGTCCTAATTTTGCTTATTTTGGCTCATTGTATTGTACCTAACATTGAGCAAATGCCCCTGCGTGTTCATCCGTGTAAATGTAGCTACAAAAAATTCATTCGACAAGAATAAGAAAAATAGCTATTTACATATTTTATTTTTTTAAAGGTTTTTAAAAGATATGGGTGTCTTAATTTTGTTTATTTTGGCTCATTGTATTGTACTTAACAATGAGCAGTTGCTTCTGCGTGTTCCTCGGTGTAAATGTAGCTAAATAAAATTCATTCGACAGGAATGAGAAAAATAGCTATTTACATATTTTATTTTTTTAAAGGTTTTTAAAAGATATGGGTGTCTTAATTTTGTTTATTTTGGCTTATTGTATTGTACCTAACATTGAGCAAATGCCCCTGCGTGTTCATCCGTGTAAATGTAGCTACAAAAAATTCATTCGACAAGAATAAGAAAAATAGCTATTAAGTTATTTTCTTTTTTTTAAAGGCCTTCAAAAGATATAGGTGTCTTAATTATGCTTATTTTGGCTCATTGTATTGAACTTAATATTGAGCAGTTGCTCCTGCGTGTTCATCCGTGTAAATGTAGCTACAAAAAATTCATTCGACAAGAATAAGAAAAATAGCTATTTTGTTATTTTCTTTTTTTTAAAGGCCTTAAAAAGATATAGGTGTCTTAATTTTGCTTATTTTGGCTCACTGTATTGTACTTAACAATGAGCAGTTGCTTCTGCGTGTTCCTCTGTGTAAATGTAGCTAAATAAAATTCATTCGACAGGAATCAGAAAAATAGCTATTTACATATTTTATTTTTTTAAAGGTCTTAAAAAGATATAGGTGTCCTAATTTTGCTTATTTTGGCTCATTGTATTGTACCTAACATTGAGCAAATGCCCCTGCGTGTTCATCCGTGTAAATGTAGCTACAAAAAATTCATTAGACAAGAATAAGAAAAATAGCTATTTACTTATTTTTTTTTTTAAAGGTCTTGAAATGAAATGGGTGTCTTAATTTTGCTTATTTTGGCTCATTGTATTGTACTTAACATTGAGCAGTTGCGTCTGCGTGTTCCTCGGTGTAAATGTAGCTAAAAAAAATTCATTCGACAGGAATCAGAAAAATAGCTATTTACATATTTTTTTTTTTTTTAAGGTCTTGAAATGATATGGGTGTCTTAATTTTGCTTATATTGGCCCAATGTATTGTACTTAACAATGAGCAGTTGCTTCTGCGTGTTCCTCGGTGTAAATGTAGCTAAATAAAATTCATTCGACAGGAATCAGAAAAATAGCTATTTACATATTTAATTTTTTTAAAGGTTTTTAAAAGATATGGGTGTCTTAATTTTGTTTATTTTGGCTCATTGTATTGTACCTAACATTGACCAATTGCTCCTGGGTGTTCATCGGTGTAAATGGAGCTAAAAAAAATTCATTCGACAAGAATAAGAAAAATAGCTATTTCGTTATTTTCTTTTTTTTAAGGGTCTTGAAATGATATGGGTGTCTTAGTTTTGCTTATTTTGGCTCACTGTATTGCACTTAACATTGAGCAATTGCTCCTGCGTGTTCATCGGTGTAAATGTAGCTAATAAAAATTCATTCGACAAGAATAAGAAAAATAGCTATTTAGTTATTTTCTTTTTTTAAAGGTCTTAAAAAGATAAAGGTGTCTTAATTTTGCTTATTTTGGCTCATTGTATTGTACCTTACATTGACCAATTGCTCTTGCGTGTTCATTGGTGTAAATGTAGCTACTAAAAATTCATTGGACAAGAATAAGAAAAATATCTATTTCGTTACTTTCTTTTTTTTAAAGGTTTTAAAAAGATATAGGTGTCTTAATTTTGGTTATTTAGGCTCACTTTATTGCACTTAACATTGAGTAATTTCTCCTGCGTGTTCATCGGTGTAAATGTAGCTAAAAAAAATTCATTCGACAAGAATAAGAAAAATAGCTATTTACTTATTTTTTTTTTTTAAGGTCTTGAAATGATATGGGTGTCTTAATTTTGCTAATATTGGCTCATTGTATTGTACTAAACATTGAGCAGTTGCTTCTGCGTGTTCCTCGGTGTAAATGTAGCTAAAAAAAATTCATTCGACAGGAATCAGAAAAATAGCTATTTAAATATTTTATTTTTTTAAAGGTCTTAAAAAGATAAAGGTGTCCTAATTTTGCTTATTTTGGCTCATTGTATTGTACCTAACATTGAGCAAATGCCCCTGCGTGTTCATCCGTGTAAATGTAGCTACAAAAAATTCATTCGACAAGAATAAGAAAAATAGCTATTTAGTTATTTTCTTTTTTTTAAAGGTCTTAAAAAGATATAGGTGTCTTAATTTTGCTTATTTTGGCTCACTGTATTGTACCTAACATTGAGAAATTGCTCCTGCGTGTTCGTCGGTGTAAATTTAGCTACAAAAAATTCATTCGACAAGAATAAGAAAAATAGCTATTTAGTTATTTTCTTTTTTTAAAGGTCTTCAAAAGATATAGGTGTCTTAATTTTGCTTATTTTGGCTCATTGTATTGTACCTAACATTGACCAATTGCTCCTGCGTGTTCATCGGTGTAAATGTAGCTACAAAAAATTCATTCGACAAGAATAAGAAAAATAGCTATTTACTTATTTTATTTTTTTTAAAGGTCTTAAAAAGATTTAGGTGTCTTTATTTTGCTTATTTTGGCTCATTGTATTGTACTTTACATTGAGCAGTTGCTCCTGCGTGTTCCTCGGTGTAAATGTAGCTAAAAAAAATTCATTCGACAGGAATCAGAAAAATAGCTATTTACATATTTTATTTTTTTAAAGGTCTTAAAAAGATATAGGTGTCCTAATTTTGCTTATTTTGGCTCACTGTATTGTACCTAACATTGACCAATTGCTCCTGGGTGTTCATCGGTGTAAATGGAGCTAAAAAAAATTCATTCGACAAGAATAAGAAAAATAGCTATTTCGTTATTTTCTTTTTTTTAAAGGTCTTGAAATGACATGGGTGTCTTAATTTTGCTTATTTTGGCTCATTGTATTGTACCTAACATTAAGCAATTGCTCCTGCGTGTTCATCGGTGTAAATGTAGCTAATAAAAATTCATTCGACAAGAATAAGAAAAATAGCTATTTACTTATTTTTTTTTAAAGGTCTTGAAATGATATGGGTGTCTTAATTTTGCTTATTTTGGCTCAATGTATTGTACTTAACATTGAACAGTTGCTTCTGCGTGTTCCTCGGTGTAAATGTAGCTAAAAAAAATTCATTCGACAGGAATCAGAAAAATAGCTATTTACTTATTTTATTTTTTTAAAGGTCTTAAAAAGATATAGGTGTCCTAATTTTGCTTATTTTGGCTCGTTGTATTGTACCTAACATTGACCCATTGCTCCTGCGTGTTCATCGGTGTATATGGAGCTAAAAAAAATTCATTCGACAAGAATAAGAAAAATAGCTATATTCTTATTTTTTTTTAAAGGTCTTGAAATGATATGGGTGTCTTAATTTTGCTTATTTTGGCTCATTGTATTGTACCTAACATTAAGCAATTGCTCCAGCGTGTTCTTAGGTGTAAATGTAGCTAAAAAAAATTCATTCGACAAGAATAAGAAAAATAGCTATTTACTTATTTTTTTTTTTTAAAGGTCTTGAAATGATATGGGTGTCTTAATTTTGCTTATTTCGGCTCATTGTATTGTGCTGAACATTGAGCAGTTGCTTCTGCGTGTTCTCCGGTGTAAATGTAGCTAAAAAAAATTTATTCGACAGGAATCAGAAAAATAGCTATTTACTTATTTTATTTTTTTAAAGGTCTTAAAAAGATATAGGTGTCCTAATTTTGCTTATTTTGGCTCATTGTATTGTACTTAACATTGAACAAATGCCCCTGCGTGTTCATCCGTGTAAATGTAGCTACAAAAAATTCATTCGACAAGAATAAGAAAAATAGCTATTTAGTTATTTTCTTTTTTTAAAGGTCTTAAAAAGATAAAGGTGTCTTAATTTTGCTTATTTTGGCTCATTGTATTGTACCTTACATTGACCAATTGCTCCTGCGTGTTCATTGGTGTAAATGTAGCTACTAAAAATTCATTGGACAAGAATAAGAAAAATATCTATTTCGTTATTTTCTTTTTTTTAAAGGTTTTAAAAAGATATAGGTGTCTTAATTTTGGTTATTTAGGCTCACTTTATTGCACTTAACATTGAGTAATTTCTCCTGCGTGTTCATCGGTGTAAATGTAGCTAAAAAAAATTCATTCGACAAGAATAAGAAAAATAGCTATTTACTTATTTTTTTTTTTTAAGGTCTTGAAATGATATGGGTGTCTTAATTTTGCTAATATTGGCTCATTGTATTGTACTAAACATTGAGCAGTTGCTTCTGCGTGTTCCTCGGTGTAAATGTAGCTAAAAAAAATTCATTCGACAGGAATCAGAAAAATAGCTATTTAAATATTTTATTTTTTTAAAGGTCTTAAAAAGATAAAGGTGTCCTAATTTTGCTTATTTTGGCTCATTGTATTGTACCTAACATTGAGCAAATGCCCCTGCGTGTTCATCCGTGTAAATGTAGCTACAAAAAATTCATTCGACAAGAATAAGAAAAATAGCTATTTAGTTATTTTCTTTTTTTTAAAGGCCTTAAAAAGATATAGGTGTCTCAATGTTGCTTATTTTGGCTCATTGTATTGCACTTAACATTGAGCAATTGCTCCTGCGTGTTCATCGGTGTAAATGTAGCTAATAAAAATTCATTCGACAAGAATAAGAAAAATAGCTATTTACTTATTTTTTTTTAAAGGTCTTGAAATGATATGGGTGTCTTAATTTTGCTTATTTTGGCTCAATGTATTGTACTTAACATTGAACAGTTGCTTCTGCGTGTTCCTCGGTGTAAATGTAGCTAAAAAAAATTCATTCGACAGGAATCAGAAAAATAGCTATTTACATATTTTATTTTTTTAAAGGTCTTAAAAAGATATAGGTGTCCTAATTTTGCTTATTTTGGCTCGTTGTATTGTACCTAACATTGACCAAATGCCCCTGCGTGTTCATCCGTGTAAATGTAGCTACAAAAAATTCATTCGACAAGAATAAGAAAAATAGCTATTTAGTTATTTTCTTTTTTTTAAAGGCCTTAACAAGATATAGGTGTCTCAATGTTGCTTATTTTGGCTCATTGTATTGTACTTTACATTGAGCAGTTGCTCCTGCGTGTTCCTCGGTGTAAATGTAGCTAAAAAAAATTCATTCGACAGGAATCAGAAAAATAGCTATTTACATATTTTATTTTTTTAAAGGTCTTAAAAAGATATAGGTGTCCTAATTTTGCTTATTTTGGCTCACTGTATTGTACCTAACATTGACCAATTGCTCCTGGGTGTTCATCGGTGTAAATGGAGCTAAAAAAAATTCATTCGACAAGAATAAGAAAAATAGCTATTTCGTTATTTTCTTTTTTTTAAAGGTCTTGAAATGACATGGGTGTCTTAATTTTGCTTATTTTGGCTCATTGTATTGTACCTAACATTAAGCAATTGCTCCAGCGTGTTCTTAGGTGTAAATGTAGCTAAAAAAAATTCATTCGACAAGAATAAGAAAAATAGCTATTTACTTATTTTTTTTTTTAAAGGTTTTGAAATGATATGGGTGTCTTAATTTTGCTTATTTCGGCTCATTGTATTGTGCTGAACATTGAGCAGTTGCTTCTGCGTGTTCTCCGGTGTAAATGTAGCTAAAAAAAATTCATTCGACAGGAATCAGAAAAATAGCTATTTACTTATTTTATTTTTTTAAAGGTCTTAAAAAGATATAGGTGTCCTAATTTTGCTTATTTTGGCTCATTGTATTGTACTTAACATTGAACAAATGCCCCTGCGTGTTCATCCGTGTAAATGTAGCTACAAAAAATTCATTCGACAAGAATAAGAAAAATAGCTATTTAGTTATTTTCTTTTTTTAAAGGTCTTAAAAAGATAAAGGTGTCTTAATTTTGCTTATTTTGGCTCATTGTATTGTACCTTACATTGACCAATTGCTCCTGCGTGTTCATTGGTGTAAATGTAGCTACTAAAAATTCATTGGACAAGAATAAGAAAAATATCTATTTCGTTATTTTCTTTTTTTAAAGGTTTTAAAAAGATATAGGTGTCTTAATTTTGGTTATTTAGGCTCACTTTATTGCACTTAACATTGAGCAATTTCTCCTGCGTGTTCATCGGTGTAAATGTAGCTAAAAAAAATTCATTCGACAAGAATAAGAAAAATAGCTATTTACTTATTTTTTTTTTTTAAGGTCTTGAAATGATTTGGGTGTCTTAATTTTGCTAATATTGGCTCATTGTATTGTACTAAACATTGAGCAGTTGCTTCTGCGTGTTCCTCGGTGTAAATGTAGCTAAAAAAAATTCATTCGACAGGAATCAGAAAAATAGCTATTTAAATATTTTATTTTTTTAAAGGTCTTAAAAAGATAAAGGTGTCCTAATTTTGCTTATTTTGGCTCATTGTATTGTACCTAACATTGAGCAAATGCCCCTGCGTGTTCATCCGTGTAAATGTAGCTACAAAAAATTCATTCGACAAGAATAAGAAAAATAGCTATTTAGTTATTTTCTTTTTTTTAAAGGCCTTAAAAAGATATAGGTGTCTCAATGTTGCTTATTTTGGCTCATTGTATTGCACTTAACATTGAGCAATTGCTCCTGCGTGTTCATCGGTGTAAATGTAGCTAATAAAAATTCATTCGACAAGAATAAGAAAAATAGCTATTTACTTATTTTTTTTTAAAGGTCTTGAAATGATATGGGTGTCTTAATTTTGCTTATTTTGGCTCAATGTATTGTACTTAACATTGAACAGTTGCTTCTGCGTGTTCCTCGGTGTAAATGTAGCTAAAAAAAATTCATTCGACAGGAATCAGAAAAATAGCTATTTACATATTTTATTTTTTTAAAGGTCTTAAAAAGATATAGGTGTATTAATTTTGCTTATTTTGGCTCGTTGTATTGTACCTAACATTGACCAAATGCCCCTGCGTGTTCATCCGTGTAAATGTAGCTACAAAAAATTCATTCGACAAGAATAAGAAAAATAGCTATTTAGTTATTTTCTTTTTTTTAAAGGCCTTAACAAGATATAGGTGTCTTTATGTTGCTTATTTTGGCTCATTGTATTGCACTTAACATTGAGCAATTGCTCCTGCGTGTTCATCGGTGTAAATGTAGCTAATAAAAATTCATTCGACAAGAATAAGAAAAATAGCTATTTACTTATTTTTTTTTAAAGGTCTTGAAATGATATGGGTGTCTTAATTTTGCTTATTTTGGCTCATTGTATTGTACTTAACATTGAGCAGTTGCTTCTGCGTGTTCCTCGGTGTAAATGTAGCTAAAAAAAATTCATTCGACAGGAATCAGAAAAATAGCTATTTACATATTTTATTTTTTTAAAGGTCTTAAAAAGATATGGGTGTCCTAATTTTGCTTATTTTGGCTCATTGTATTGTACCTAACATTGAGCAAATGCCCCTGCTTGTTCATCCGTGTAAATGTAGCTACAAAAAATTCATTCGACAAGAATAAGAAAAATAGCTATTTAGTTATTTTCTTTTTTTTAAAGGTCTTAAAAAGATATAGGTGTCTTAATTTTGCTTATTTTGGCTCACTGTATTGTACCTAACATTGAGAAATTGCTCCTGCGTGTTCGTCGGTGTAAATTTAGCTACAAAAAATTCATTCGACAAGAATAAGAAAAATAGCTATTTAGTTATTTTCTTTTTTTAAAGGTCTTCAAAAGATATAGGTGTCTTAATTTTGCTTATTTTGGCTCATTGTATTGTACCTAACATTGACCAATTGCTCCTGCGTGTTCATCGGTGTAAATGTAGCTACAAAAAATTCATTCGACAAGAATAAGAAAAATAGCTATTTACTTATTTTATTTTTTTTAAAGGTCTTAAAAAGATTTAGGTGTCTTTATTTTGCTTATTTTGGCTCATTGTATTGTACTTTACATTGAGCAGTTGCTCCTGCGTGTTCCTCGGTGTAAATGTAGCTAAAAAAAATTCATTCGACAGGAATCAGAAAAATAGCTATTTACATATTTTATTTTTTTAATGGTCTTAAAAAGACATTGGTGTCCTAATTTTGCTTATTTTGGCTCACTGTATTGTACCTAACATTGACCAATTGCTCCTGGGTGTTCATCGGTGTAAATGGAGCTAAAAAAAATTCATTCGACAAGAATAAGAAAAATAGTTCTTTCGTTATTTTCTTTTTTTTAAAGGTCTTGAAATGACATGGGTGTCTTAATTTTGCTTATTTTGGCTCAATGTATTGTACCTAACATTAAGCAATTGCTACTGCGTGTTCATCGGTGTAAATGTAGCTAATAAAAATTCATTCGACAAGAATAAGAAAAATAGCTATTTACTTATTTTTTTTTAAAGGTCTTGAAATGATATGGGTGTCTTAATTTTGCTTATTTTGGCTCAATGTATTGTACTTAACATTGAACAGTTGCTTCTGCGTGTTCCTCGGTGTAAATGTAGCTAAAAAAAATTCATTCGACAGGAATCAGAAAAATAGCTATTTACATATTTTATTTTTTTAAAGGTCTTAAAAAGATATAGGTGTCCTAATTTTGCTTATTTTGGCTCGTTGTATTGTACCTAACATTGACCAAATGCCCCTGCGTGTTCATCCGTGTAAATGTAGCTACAAAAAATTCATTCGACAAGAATAAGAAAAATAGCTATTTAGTTATTTTCTTTTTTTTAAAGGTCTTAAAAAGATATAGGTGTCTTAATTTTGCTTATTTTGGCTCACTGTATTGTACCTAACATTGAGAAATTGCTCCTGCGTGTTCGTCGGTGTAAATTTAGCTACAAAAAATTCATTCGACAAGAATAAGAAAAATAGCTATTTAGTTATTTTCTTTTTTTAAAGGTCTTCAAAAGATATAGGTGTCTTAATTTTGCTTATTTTGGCTCATTGTATTGTACCTAACATTGACCAATTGCTCCTGCGTGTTCATCGGTGTAAATGTAGCTACAAAAAATTCATTCGACAAGAATAAGAAAAATAGCTATTTACTTATTTTATTTTTTTTAAAGGTCTTAAAAAGATTTAGGTGTCTTTATTTTGCTTATTTTGGCTCATTGTATTGTACTTTACATTGAGCAGTTGCTCCTGCGTGTTTCTCGGTGTAAATGTAGCTAAAAAAAATTCATTCGACAGGAATCAGAAAAATAGCTATTTACATATTTTATTTTTTTAAAGGTCTTAAAAAGATATAGGTGTCCTAATTTTGCTTATTTTGGCTCACTGTATTGTACCTAACATTGACCAATTGCTCCTGGGTGTTCATTGGTGTAAATGGAGCTAAAAAAAATTCATTCGACAAGAATAAGAAAAATAGCTATTTCGTTATTTTCTTTTTTTTAAAGGTCTTGAAATGACATGGGTGTCTTAATTTTGCTTATTTTGGCTCATTGTATTGTACCTAACATTAAGCAATTGCTCCAGCGCGTTCTTAGGAGTAAATGTAGCTAAAAAAAATTCATTCGACAAGAATAAGAAAAATAGCTATTTACTTATTTTTTTTTAAAGGTCTTGAAATGATATGGGTGTCTTAATTTTGCTTATTTCGGCTCATTGTATTGTACCTTACATTGACCAATTGCTCCTGCGTGTTCATTGGTGTAAATGTAGCTACTAAAAATTCATTGGACAAGAATAAGAAAAATATCTATTTCGTTATTTTCTTTTTTTTAAAGGTTTTAAAAAGATATAGGTGTCTTAATTTTGGTTATTTAGGCTCACTTTATTGCACTTAACATTGAGCAATTTCTCCTGCGTGTTCATCGGTGTAAATGTAGCTAAAAAAAATTCATTCGACAAGAATAAGAAAAATAGCTATTTACTTATTTTTTTTTTTTTAAGGTCTTGAAATGATATGGGTGTCTTAATTTTGCTAATATTGGCTCATTGTATTGTACTAAACATTGAGCAGTTGCTTCTGCGTGTTCCTCGGTGTAAATGTAGCTAAAAAAAATTCATTCGACAGGAATCAGAAAAATAGCTATTTAAATATTTTATTTTTTTAAAGGTCTTAAAAAGATAAAGGTGTCCTAATTTTGCTTATTTTGGCTCATTGTATTGTACCTAACATTGAGCAAATGCCCCTGCGTGTTCATCCGTGTAAATGTAGCTACAAAAAATTCATTCGACAAGAATAAGAAAAATAGCTATTTACTTATTTTTTTTTAAAGGTCTTGAAATGATATGGGTGTCTTAATTTTGCTTATTTTGGCTCATTGTATTGTACTTAACATTGAGCAGTTGCTTCTGCGTGTTCCTCGGTGTAAATGTAGCTAAAAAAATTCATTCGACAGGAATCAGAAAAATAGCTATTTACATATTTTATTTTTTTAAAGGTCTTAAAAAGATATGGGTGTCCTAATTTTGCTTATTTTGGCTCATTGTATTGTACCTAACATTGAGCAAATGCCCCTGCTTGTTCATCCGTGTAAATGTAGCTACAAAAAATTCATTCGACAAGAATAAGAAAAATAGCTATTTAGTTATTTTCTTTTTTTTTAAGGTCTTAAAAAGATATAGGTGTCTTAATTTTGCTTATTTTGGCTCACTGTATTGTACCTAACATTAAAAAATTGCTCCTGCGTGTTCGTCGGTGTAAATTTAGCTACAAAAAATTCATTCGACAAGAATAGGAAAAATAGCTATTTAGTTATTTTCTTTTTTTAAAGGTCTTCAAAAGATATAGGTGTCTTAATTTTGCTTATTTTGGCTCATTGTATTGTACCTAACATTGACCAATTGCTCCTGCGTGTTCATCGGTGTAAATGTAGCTACAAAAAATTCATTCGACAAGAATAAGAAAAATAGCTATTTACTTATTTTATTTTTTTTAAAGGTCTTAAAAAGATTTAGGTGTCTTTATTTTGCTTATTTTGGCTCATTGTATTGTACTTTACATTGAGCAGTTGCTCCTGCGTGTTCCTCGGTGTAAATGTAGCTAAAAAAAATTCATTCGACAGGAATCAGAAAAATAGCTATTTACATATTTTATTTTTTTAAAGGTCTTAAAAAGATATAGGTGTCCTAATTTTGCTTATTTTGGCTCAATGTATTGTACCTAACATTAACCAATTGCTCCTGGGTGTTCATCGGTGTAAATGGAGCTAAAAAAAATTCATTCGACAAGAATAAGAAAAATAGCTATTTCGTTATTTTCTTTTTTTTAAAGGTCTTGAAATGACATGGGTGTCTTAATTTTGCTTATTTTGGCTCATTGTATTGTACCTAACATTATGAAATTGCTCCAGCGTGTTCTTAGGTGTAAATGTAGCTAAAAAAAATTCATTCGACAAGAATAAGAAAAATAGCTATTTACTTATTTTTTTTTTTTAAAGGTTTTGAAATGATATGGGTGTCTTAATTTTGCTTATTTCGGCTCATTGTATTGTGCTGAACATTGAGCAGTTGCTTCTGCGTGTTCTCCGGTGTAAATGTAGCTAAAAAAAATTCATTCGACAGGAATCAGAAAAATAGCTATTTACTTATTTTATTTTTTTAAAGGTCTTAAAAAGATATAGGTGTCCTAATTTTGCTTATTTTGGCTCATTGTATTGTACTTAACATTGAACAAATGCCCCTGCGTGTTCATCCGTGTAAATGTAGCTACAAAAAATTCATTCGACAAGAATAAGAAAAATAGCTATTTAGTTATTTTCTTTTTTTAAAGGTCTTAAAAAGATAAAGGTGTCTTAATTTTGCTTATTTTGGCTCATTGTATTGTACCTTACATTGACCAATTGCTCCTGCGTGTTCATTGGTGTAAATGTAGCTACTAAAAATTCATTCGACAAGAATAAGAAAAATAGCTATTTAGTTATTTTCTTTTTTTAAAGGTCTTAAAAAGATAAAGGTGTCTTAATTTTGCTTATTTTGGCTCATTGTATTGTACCTTACATTGAGCAATTTCTCCTGCGTGTTCATCGGTGTAAATGTAGCTAAAAAAAATTCATTCGACAAGAATGAGAAAAATAGCTATTTACTTATTTTTTTTTTTTAAGGTCTTGAAATGATATGGGTGTCTTAATTTTGCTAATATTGGCTCATTGTATTGTACTAAACATTGAGCAGTTGCTTCTGCGTGTTCCTCGGTGTAAATGTAGCTAAAAAAAATTCATTCGACAGGAATCAGAAAAATAGCTATTTAAATATTTTATTTTTTTAAAGGTCTTAAAAAGATAAAGGTGTCCTAATTTTGCTTATTTTGGCTCATTGTATTGTACCTAACATTGAGCAAATGCCCCTGCGTGTTCATCCGTGTAAATGTAGCAACAAAAAATTCATTCGACAAGAATAAGAAAAATAGCTATTTAGTTATTTTCTTTTTTTTAAAGGCCTTAAAAAGATATAGGTGTCTCAATGTTGCTTATTTTGGCTCATTGTATTGCACTTAACATTGAGCAATTGCTCCTGCGTGTTCATCGGTGTAAATGTAGCTAATAAAAATTCATTCGACAAGAATAAGAAAAATAGCTATTTACTTATTTTTTTTTAAAGGTCTTGAAATGATATGGGTGTCTTAATTTTGCTTATTTTGGCTCAATGTATTGTACTTAACATTGAACAGTTGCTTCTGCGTGTTCCTCGGTGTAAATGTAGCTAAAAAAAATTCATTCGACAGGAATCAGAAAAATAGCTATTTACATATTTTATTTTTTTAAAGGTCTTAAAAAGATATAGGTGTCCTAATTTTGCTTATTTTGGCTCGTTGTATTGTACCTAACATTGACCAAATGCCCCTGCGTGTTCATCCGTGTAAATGTAGCTACAAAAAATTCATTCGACAAGAATAAGAAAAATAGCTATTTAGTTATTTTCTTTTTTTTAAAGGCCTTAACAAGATATAGGTGTCTCAATGTTGCTTATTTTGGCTCATTGTATTGCACTTAACATTGAGCAATTGCTCCTGCGTGTTCATCGGTGTTAATGTAGCTAATAAAAATTCATTCGACAAGAATAAGAAAAATAGCTATTTACTTATTTTTTTTTAAAGGTCTTGAAATGATATGGGTGTCTTAATTTTGCTTATTTTGGCTCATTGTATTGTACTTAACATTGAGCAGTTGCTTCTGCGTGTTCCTCGGTGTAAATGTAGCTAAAAAAAATTCATTCGGCAGGAATCAGAAAAATAGCTATTTACATATTTTATTTTTTTAAAGGTCTTAAAAAGATATGGGTGTCCTAATTTTGCTTATTTTGGCTCATTGTATTGTACCTAACATTGAGCAAATGCCCCTGCTTGTTCATCCGTGTAAATGTAGCTACAAAAAATTCATTCGACAAGAATAAGAAAAATAGCTATTTAGTTATTTTCTTTTTTTTAAAGGTCTTAAAAAGATATAGGTGTCTTAATTTTGCTTATTTTGGCTCACTGTATTGTACCTAACATTGAGAAATTGCTCCTGCGTGTTCGTCGGTGTAAATTTAGCTACAAAAAATTCATTCGACAAGAATAAGAAAAATAGCTATTTAGTTATTTTCTTTTTTTAAAGGTCTTCAAAAGATATAGGTGTCTTAATTTTGCTTATTTTGGCTCATTGTATTGTACCTAACATTGACCAATTGCTCCTGCGTGTTCATCGGTGTAAATGTAGCTACAAAAAATTCATTCGACAAGAATAAGAAAAATAGCTATTTACTTATTTTATTTTTTTTAAAGGTCTTAAAAAGATTTAGGTGTCTTTATTTTGCTTATTTTGGCTCATTGTATTGTACTTTACATTGAGCAGTTGCTCCTGCGTGTTCCTCGGTGTAAATGTAGCTAAAAAAAATTCATTCGACAGGAATCAGAAAAATAGCTATTTACATATTTTATTTTTTTAAAGGTCTTAAAAAGATATAGGTGTCCTAATTTTGCTTATTTTGGCTCATTGTATTGTACCTAACATTGACCAATTGCTCCTGGGTGTTCATCGGTGTAAATGGAGCTAAAAAAAATTCATTCGACAAGAATAAGAAAAATAGCTATTTCGTTATTTTCTTTTTTTTAAAGGTCTTGAAATGACATGGGTGTCTTAATTTTGCTTATTTTGGCTCATTGTATTGTACCTAACATTAAGCAATTGCTCCTGCGTGTTCATCGGTGTAAATGTAGCTAATAAAAATTAATTCGACAAGAATAAGAAAAATAGCTATTTACTTATTTTTTTTTAAAGGTCTTGAAATGATATGGGTGTCTTAATTTTGCTTATTTTGGCTCAATGTATTGTACTTAACATTGAACAGTTGCTTCTGCGTGTTCCTCGGTGTAAATGTAGCTAAAAAAAATTCATTCGACAGGAATCAGAAAAATAGCTATTTACATATTTTATTTTTTTAAAGGTCTTAAAAAGATATAGGTGTCCTAATTTTGCTTATTTTGGCTCGTTGTATTGTACCTAATATTGACCCATTGCTCCTGCGTGTTCATCGGTGTAAATGGAGCTAAAAAAAATTCATTCGACAAGAATAAGAAAAATAGCTATATTCTTATTTTTTTTTAAAGGTCTTGAAATGATATGGGTGTCTTAATTTTGCTTATTTTGGCTCATTGTATTGTACCTAACATTAAGCAATTGCTCCAGCGTGTTCTTAGTTGTAAATGTAGCTAAAAAAAATTCATTCGACAAGAATAAGAAAAATAGCTATTTACTTATTTTTTTTTTTTAAAGGTCTTGAAATGATATGGGTGTCTTAATTTTGCTTATTTCGGCTCATTGTATTGTGCTGAACATTGAGCAGTTGCTTCTGCGTGTTCTCCGGTGTAAATGTAGCTAAAAAAAATTTATTCGACAGGAATCAGAAAAATAGCTATTTACTTATTTTATTTTTTTAAAGGTCTTAAAAAGATATAGGTGTCCTAATTTTGCTTATTTTGGCTCATTGTATTGTACTTAACATTGAACAAATGCCCCTGCGTGTTCATCCGTGTAAATGTAGCTACAAAAAATTCATTCGACAAGAATAAGAAAAATAGCTATTTAGTTATTTTCTTTTTTTAAAGGTCTTAAAAAGATAAAGGTGTCTTAATTTTGCTTATTTTGGCTCATTGTATTGTACCTTACATTGACCAATTGCTCCTGCGTGTTCATTGGTGTAAATGTAGCTACAAAAAATTCATTCGACAAGAATAAGAAAAATAGCTATTTAGTTATTTTCTTTTTTTTAAAGGCCTTAAAAAGATATAGGTGTCTCAATGTTGCTTATTTTGGCTCATTGTATTGCACTTAACATTGAGCAATTGCTCCTGCGTGTTCATCGGTGTAAATGTAGCTAATAAAAATTCATTCGACAAGAATAAGAAAAATAGCTATTTACTTATTTTTTTTTAAAGGTCTTGAAATGATATGGGTGTCTTAATTTTGCTTATTTTGGCTCAATGTATTGTACGTAACATTGAACAGTTGCTTCTGCGTGTTCCTCGGTGTAAATGTAGCTAAAAAAAATTCATTCGACAGGAATCAGAAAAATAGCTATTTACATATTTTATTTTTTTAAAGGTCTTAAAAAGATATAGGTGTCCTAATTTTGCTTATTTTGGCTCGCTGTATTGTACCTAACATTGACCAAATGCCCCTGCGTGTTCATCCGTGTAAATGTAGCTACAAAAAATTCATTCGACAAGAATAAGAAAAATAGCTATTTAGTTATTTTCTTTTTTTTAAAGGCCTTAACAAGATATAGGTGTCTCAATGTTGCTTATTTTGGCTCATTGTATTGCACTTAACATTGAGCAATTGCTCCTGCGTGTTCATCGGTGTAAATGTAGCTAATAAAAATTCATTCGACAAGAATAAGAAAAATAGCTATTTACTTATTTTTTTTTAAAGGTCTTGAAATGATATGGGTGTCTTAATTTTGCTTATTTTGGCTCATTGTATTGTACTTTACATTGAGCAGTTGCTCCTGCGTGTTCCTCGGTGTAAATGTAGCTAAAAAAAATTCATTCGACAGGAATCAGAAAAATAGCTATTTACATATTTTATTTTTTTAAAGGTCTTAAAAAGATATAGGTGTCCTAATTTTGCTTATTTTGGCTCACTGTATTGTACCTAACATTGACCAATTGCTCCTGGGTGTTCATCGGTGTAAATGGAGCTAAAAAAAATTCATTCGACAAGAATAAGAAAAATAGCTATTTCGTTATTTTCTTTTTTTTAAAGGTCTTGAAATGACATGGGTGTCTTAATTTTGCTTATTTTGGCTCATTGTATTGTACCTAACATTAAGCAATTGCTCCAGCGTGTTCTTAGGTGTAAATGTAGCTAAAAAAAATTCATTCGACAAGAATAAGAAAAATAGCTATTTACTTATTTTTTTTTTTAAAGGTTTTGAAATGATATGGGTGTCTTAATTTTGCTTATTTCGGCTCATTGTATTGTGCTGAACATTGAGCAGTTGCTTCTGCGTGTTCTCCGGTGTAAATGTAGCTAAACAAAATTCATTCGACAGGAATCAGAAAAATAGCTATTTACTTATTTTATTTTTTTAAAGGTCTTAAAAAGATATAGGTGTCCTAATTTTGCTTATTTTGGCTCATTGTATTGTACTTAACATTGAACAAATGCCCCTGCGTGTTCATCCGTGTAAATGTAGCTACAAAAAATTCATTCGACAAGAATAAGAAAAATAGCTATTTAGTTATTTTCTTTTTTTAAAGGTCTTAAAAAGATAAAGGTGTCTTAATTTTGCTTATTTTGGCTCATTGTATTGTACCTTACATTGACCAATTGCTCCTGCGTGTTCATTGGTGTAAATGTAGCTACTAAAAATTCATTGGACAAGAATAAGAAAAATATCTATTTCGTTATTTTCTTTTTTTAAAGGTTTTAAAAAGATATAGGTGTCTTAATTTTGGTTATTTAGGCTCACTTTATTGCACTTAACATTGAGCAATTTCTCCTGCGTGTTCATCGGTGTAAATGTAGCTAAAAAAAATTCATTCGACAAGAATAAGAAAAATAGCTATTTACTTATTTTTTTTTTTTAAGGTCTTGAAATGATATGGGTGTCTTAATTTTGCTAATATTGGCTCATTGTATTGTACTAAACATTGAGCAGTTGCTTCTGCGTGTTCCTCGGTGTAAATGTAGCTAAAAAAAATTCATTCGACAGGAATCAGAAAAATAGCTATTTAAATATTTTATTTTTTTAAAGGTCTTAAAAAGATAAAGGTGTCCTAATTTTGCTTAATTTGGCTCATTGTATTGTACCTAACATTGACCAATTGCTCCTGCGTGTTCATCGGTGTAAATGTAGCTACAAAAAATTCATTCGACAAGAATAAGAAAAATAGCTATTTACTTATTTTATTTTTTTTAAAGGTCTTAAAAAGATTTAGGTGTCTTTATTTTGCTTATTTTGGCTCATTGTATTGTACTTTACATTGAGCAGTTGCTCCTGCGTGTTCCTCGGTGTAAATGTAGCTAAAAAAAATTCATTCGACAGGAATCAGAAAAATAGCTATTTACATATTTTATTTTTTTAAAGGTCTTAAAAAGATATAGGTGTCCTAATTTTGCTTATTTTGGCTCATTGTATTGTACCTAACATTGACCAATTGCTCCTGGGTGTTCATCGGTGTAAATGGAGCTAAAAAAAATTCATTCGACAAGAATAAGAAAAATAGCTATTTCGTTATTTTCTTTTTTTTAAAGGTCTTGAAATGACATGGGTGTCTTAATTTTGCTTATTTTGGCTCATTGTATTGTACCTAACATTAAGCAATTGCTCCTGCGTGTTCATCGGTGTAAATGTAGCTAATAAAAATTAATTCGACAAGAATAAGAAAAATAGCTATTTACTTATTTTTTTTTAAAGGTCTTGAAATGATATGGGTGTCTTAATTTTGCTTATTTTGGCTCAATGTATTGTACTTAACATTGAACAGTTGCTTCTGCGTGTTCCTCGGTGTAAATGTAGCTAAAAAAAATTCATTCGACAGGAATCAGAAAAATAGCTATTTACATATTTTATTTTTTTAAAGGTCTTAAAAAGATATAGGTGTCCTAATTTTGCTTATTTTGGCTCGTTGTATTGTACCTAATATTGACCCATTGCTCCTGCGTGTTCATCGGTGTAAATGGAGCTAAAAAAAATTCATTCGACAAGAATAAGAAAAATAGCTATATTCTTATTTTTTTTTAAAGGTCTTGAAATGATATGGGTGTCTTAATTTTGCTTATTTTGGCTCATTGTATTGTACCTAACATTAAGCAATTGCTCCAGCGTGTTCTTAGTTGTAAATGTAGCTAAAAAAAATTCATTCGACAAGAATAAGAAAAATAGCTATTTACTTATTTTTTTTTTTTAAAGGTCTTGAAATGATATGGGTGTCTTAATTTTGCTTATTTCGGCTCATTGTATTGTGCTGAACATTGAGCAGTTGCTTCTGCGTGTTCTCCGGTGTAAATGTAGCTAAAAAAAATTTATTCGACAGGAATCAGAAAAATAGCTATTTACTTATTTTATTTTTTTAAAGGTCTTAAAAAGATATAGGTGTCCTAATTTTGCTTATTTTGGCTCATTGTATTGTACTTAACATTGAACAAATGCCCCTGCGTGTTCATCCGTGTAAATGTAGCTACAAAAAATTCATTCGACAAGAATAAGAAAAATAGCTATTTAGTTATTTTCTTTTTTTAAAGGTCTTAAAAAGATAAAGGTGTCTTAATTTTGCTTATTTTGGCTCATTGTATTGTACCTTACATTGACCAATTGCTCCTGCGTGTTCATTGGTGTAAATGTAGCTACAAAAAATTCATTCGACAAGAATAAGAAAAATAGCTATTTAGTTATTTTCTTTTTTTTAAAGGCCTTAAAAAGATATAGGTGTCTCAATGTTGCTTATTTTGGCTCATTGTATTGCACTTAACATTGAGCAATTGCTCCTGCGTGTTCATCGGTGTAAATGTAGCTAATAAAAATTCATTCGACAAGAATAAGAAAAATAGCTATTTACTTATTTTTTTTTAAAGGTCTTGAAATGATATGGGTGTCTTAATTTTGCTTATTTTGGCTCAATGTATTGTACGTAACATTGAACAGTTGCTTCTGCGTGTTCCTCGGTGTAAATGTAGCTAAAAAAAATTCATTCGACAGGAATCAGAAAAATAGCTATTTACATATTTTATTTTTTTAAAGGTCTTAAAAAGATATAGGTGTCCTAATTTTGCTTATTTTGGCTCGCTGTATTGTACCTAACATTGACCAAATGCCCCTGCGTGTTCATCCGTGTAAATGTAGCTACAAAAAATTCATTCGACAAGAATAAGAAAAATAGCTATTTAGTTATTTTCTTTTTTTTAAAGGCCTTAACAAGATATAGGTGTCTCAATGTTGCTTATTTTGGCTCATTGTATTGCACTTAACATTGAGCAATTGCTCCTGCGTGTTCATCGGTGTAAATGTAGCTAATAAAAATTCATTCGACAAGAATAAGAAAAATAGCTATTTACTTATTTTTTTTTAAAGGTCTTGAAATGATATGGGTGTCTTAATTTTGCTTATTTTGGCTCATTGTATTGTACTTTACATTGAGCAGTTGCTCCTGCGTGTTCCTCGGTGTAAATGTAGCTAAAAAAAATTCATTCGACAGGAATCAGAAAAATAGCTATTTACATATTTTATTTTTTTAAAGGTCTTAAAAAGATATAGGTGTCCTAATTTTGCTTATTTTGGCTCACTGTATTGTACCTAACATTGACCAATTGCTCCTGGGTGTTCATCGGTGTAAATGGAGCTAAAAAAAATTCATTCGACAAGAATAAGAAAAATAGCTATTTCGTTATTTTCTTTTTTTTAAAGGTCTTGAAATGACATGGGTGTCTTAATTTTGCTTATTTTGGCTCATTGTATTGTACCTAACATTAAGCAATTGCTCCAGCGTGTTCTTAGGTGTAAATGTAGCTAAAAAAAATTCATTCGACAAGAATAAGAAAAATAGCTATTTACTTATTTTTTTTTTTAAAGGTTTTGAAATGATATGGGTGTCTTAATTTTGCTTATTTCGGCTCATTGTATTGTGCTGAACATTGAGCAGTTGCTTCTGCGTGTTCTCCGGTGTAAATGTAGCTAAACAAAATTCATTCGACAGGAATCAGAAAAATAGCTATTTACTTATTTTATTTTTTTAAAGGTCTTAAAAAGATATAGGTGTCCTAATTTTGCTTATTTTGGCTCATTGTATTGTACTTAACATTGAACAAATGCCCCTGCGTGTTCATCCGTGTAAATGTAGCTACAAAAAATTCATTCGACAAGAATAAGAAAAATAGCTATTTAGTTATTTTCTTTTTTTAAAGGTCTTAAAAAGATAAAGGTGTCTTAATTTTGCTTATTTTGGCTCATTGTATTGTACCTTACATTGACCAATTGCTCCTGCGTGTTCATTGGTGTAAATGTAGCTACTAAAAATTCATTGGACAAGAATAAGAAAAATATCTATTTCGTTATTTTCTTTTTTTAAAGGTTTTAAAAAGATATAGGTGTCTTAATTTTGGTTATTTAGGCTCACTTTATTGCACTTAACATTGAGCAATTTCTCCTGCGTGTTCATCGGTGTAAATGTAGCTAAAAAAAATTCATTCGACAAGAATAAGAAAAATAGCTATTTACTTATTTTTTTTTTTTAAGGTCTTGAAATGATATGGGTGTCTTAATTTTGCTAATATTGGCTCATTGTATTGTACTAAACATTGAGCAGTTGCTTCTGCGTGTTCCTCGGTGTAAATGTAGCTAAAAAAAATTCATTCGACAGGAATCAGAAAAATAGCTATTTAAATATTTTATTTTTTTAAAGGTCTTAAAAAGATAAAGGTGTCCTAATTTTGCTTAATTTGGCTCATTGTATTGTACCTAACATTGAGCAAATGCCCCTGCGTGTTCATCCGTGTAAATGTAGCTACAAAAAATTCATTCGACAAGAATAAGAAAAATAGCTATTTAGTTATTTTCTTTTTTTTAAAGGCCTTAAAAAGATATAGGTGTCTCAATGTTGCTTATTTTGGCTCATTGTATTGCACTTAACATTGAGCAATTGCTCCTGCGTGTTCATCGGTGTAAATGTAGCTAATAAAAATTCATTCGACAAGAATAAGAAAAATAGCTATTTACTTATTTTTTTTTAAAGGTCTTGAAATGATATGGGTGTCTTAATTTTGCTTATTTTGGCTCATTGTATTGTACTTAACATTGAGCAGTTGCTTCTGCGTGTTCCTCGGTGTAAATGTAGCTAAAAAAAATTCATTCGACAGGAATCAGAAAAATAGCTATTTACATATTTTATTTTTTTAAAGGTCTTAAAAAGATATGGGTGTCCTAATTTTGCTTATTTTGGCTCATTGTATTGTACCTAACATTGAGCAAATGCCCCTGCTTGTTCATCCGTGTAAATGTAGCTACAAAAAATTCATTCGACAAGAATAAGAAAAATAGCTATTTAGTTATTTTCTTTTTTTTAAAGGTCTTAAAAAGATATAGGTGTCTTAATTTTGCTTATTTTGGCTCACTGTATTGTACCTAACATTGAGAAATTGCTCCTGCGTGTTCGTCGGTGTAAATTTAGCTACAAAAAATTCATTCGACAAGAATAAGAAAAATAGCTATTTAGTTATTTTCTTTTTTTAAAGGTCTTCAAAAGATATAGGTGTCTTAATTTTGCTTATTTTGGCTCATTGTATTGTACCTAACATTGACCAATTGCTCCTGGGTGTTCATCGGTGTAAATGGAGCTAAAAAAAATTCATTCGACAAGAATAAGAAAAATAGCTATTTCGTTATTTTCTTTTTTTTAAAGGTCTTGAAATGACATGGGTGTCTTAATTTTGCTTATTTTGGCTCATTGTATTGTACCTAACATTAAGCAATTGCTCCAGCGTGTTCTTAGGTGTAAATGTAGCTAAAAAAAATTCATTCGACAAGAATAAGAAAAATAGCTATTTACTTATTTTTTTTTTTAAAGGTTTTGAAATGATATGGGTGTCTTAATTTTGCTTATTTCGGCTCATTGTATTGTGCTGAACATTGAGCAGTTGCTTCTGCGTGTTCTCCGGTGTAAATGTAGCTAAACAAAATTCATTCGACAGGAATCAGAAAAATAGCTATTTACTTATTTTATTTTTTTAAAGGTCTTAAAAAGATATAGGTGTCCTAATTTTGCTTATTTTGGCTCATTGTATTGTACTTAACATTGAACAAATGCCCCTGCGTGTTCATCCGTGTAAATGTAGCTACAAAAAATTCATTCGACAAGAATAAGAAAAATAGCTATTTAGTTATTTTCTTTTTTTAAAGGTCTTAAAAAGATAAAGGTGTCTTAATTTTGCTTATTTTGGCTCATTGTATTGTACCTTACATTGACCAATTGCTCCTGCGTGTTCATTGGTGTAAATGTAGCTACTAAAAATTCATTGGACAAGAATAAGAAAAATATCTATTTCGTTATTTTCTTTTTTTAAAGGTTTTAAAAAGATATAGGTGTCTTAATTTTGGTTATTTAGGCTCACTTTATTGCACTTAACATTGAGCAATTTCTCCTGCGTGTTCATCGGTGTAAATGTAGCTAAAAAAAATTCATTCGACAAGAATAAGAAAAATAGCTATTTACTTTTTTTTTTTTTTTAAGGTCTTGAAATGATATGGGTGTCTTAATTTTGCTAATATTGGCTCATTGTATTGTACTAAACATTGAGCAGTTGCTTCTGCGTGTTCCTCGGTGTAAATGTAGCTAAAAAAAATTCATTCGACAGGAATCAGAAAAATAGCTATTTAAATATTTTATTTTTTTAAAGGTCTTAAAAAGATAAAGGTGTCCTAATTTTGCTTATTTTGGCTCATTGTATTGTACCTAACATTGAGCAAATGCCCCTGCGTGTTCATCCGTGTAAATGTAGCTACAAAAAATTCATTCGACAAGAATAAGAAAAATAGCTATTTAGTTATTTTCTTTTTTTTAAAGGCCTTAAAAAGATATAGGTGTCTCAATGTTGCTTATTTTGGCTCATTGTATTGCACTTAACATTGAGCAATTGCTCCTGCGTGTTCATCGGTGTAAATGTAGCTAATAAAAATTCATTCGACAAGAATAAGAAAAATAGCTATTTACTTATTTTTTTTTAAAGGTCTTGAAATGATATGGGTGTCTTAATTTTGCTTATTTTGGCTCATTGTATTGTACTAAACATTGAGCAGTTGCTTCTGCGTGTTCCTCGGTGTAAATGTAGCTAAAAAAAATTCATTCGACAGGAATCAGAAAAATAGCTATTTACATATTTTATTTTTTTAAAGGTCTTAAAAAGATATGGGTGTCCTAATTTTGCTTATTTTGGCTCATTGTATTGTACCTAACATTGAGCAAATGCCCCTGCTTGTTCATCCGTGTAAATGTAGCTACAAAAAATTCATTCGACAAGAATAAGAAAAATAGCTATTTAGTTATTTTCTTTTTTTTAAAGGTCTTAAAAAGATATAGGTGTCTTAATTTTGCTTATTTTGGCTCACTGTATTGTACCTAACATTGAGAAATTGCTCCTGCGTGTTCGTCGGTGTAAATTTAGCTACAAAAAATTCATTCGACAAGAATAAGAAAAATAGCTATTTAGTTATTTTCTTTTTTTAAAGGTCTTCAAAAGATATAGGTGTCTTAATTTTGCTTATTTTGGCTCATTGTATTGTACCTAACATTGACCAATTGCTCCTGCGTGTTCATCGGTGTAAATGTAGCTACAAAAAATTCATTCGACAAGAATAAGAAAAATAGCTATTTACTTATTTTATTTTTTTTAAAGGTCTTAAAAAGATTTAGGTGTCTTTATTTTGCTTATTTTGGCTCATTGTATTGTACTTTACATTGAGCAGTTGCTCCTGCGTGTTCCTCGGTGTAAATGTAGCTAAAAAAAATTCATTCGACAGGAATCAGAAAAATAGCTATTTACATATTTTATTTTTTTAAAGGTCTTAAAAAGATATAGGTGTCCTAATTTTGCTTATTTTGGCTCACTGTATTGTACCTAACATTGACCAATTGCTCCTGGGTGTTCATCGGTGTAAATGGAGCTAAAAAAAATTCATTCGACAAGAATAAGAAAAATAGCTATTTCGTTATTTTCTTTTTTTTAAAGGTCTTGAAATGACATGGGTGTCTTAATTTTGCTTATTTTGGCTCATTGTATTGTACCTAACATTAAGCAATTGCTCCTGCGTGTTCATCGGTGTAAATGTAGCTAATAAAAATTCATTCGACAAGAATAAGAAAAATAGCTATTTACTTATTTTTTTTTAAAGGTCTTGAAATGATATGGGTGTCTTAATTTTGCTTATTTTGGCTCAATGTATTGTACTTAACATTGAACAGTTGCTTCTGCGTGTTCCTCGGTGTAAATGTAGCTAAAAAAAATTCATTCGACAGGAATCAGAAAAATAGCTATTTACATATTTTATTTTTTTAAAGGTCTTAAAAAGATATAGGTGTCCTAATTTTGCTTATTTTGGCTCGTTGTATTGTACCTAACATTGACCAAATGCCCCTGCGTGTTCATCCGTGTAAATGTAGCTACAAAAAATTCATTCGACAAGAATAAGAAAAATAGCTATTTAGTTATTTTCTTTTTTTTAAAGGTCTTAAAAAGATATAGGTGTCTTAATTTTGCTTATTTTGGCTCACTGTATTGTACCTAACATTGAGAAATTGCTCCTGCGTGTTCGTCGGTGTAAATTTAGCTACAAAAAATTCATTCGACAAGAATAAGAAAAATAGCTATTTAGTTATTTTCTTTTTTTAAAGGTCTTCAAAAGATATAGGTGTCTTAATTTTGCTTATTTTGGCTCATTGTATTGTACCTAACATTGACCAATTGCTCCTGCGTGTTCATCAGTGTAAATGTAGCTACAAAAAATTCATTCGACAAGAATAAGAAAAATAGCTATTTACTTATTTTACTTTTTTTAAAGGTCTTAAAAAGATTTAGGTGTCTTTATTTTGCTTATTTTGGCTCATTGTGTTGTACTTTACATTGAGCAGTTGCTCCTGCGTGTTCCTCGGTGTAAATGTAGCTAAAAAAAATTCATTCGACAGGAATCAGAAAAATAGCTATTTACATATTTTATTTTTTTAAAGGTCTTAAAAAGATATAGGTGTCCTAATTTTGCTTATTTTGGCTCACTGTATTGTACCTAACATTGACCAATTGCTCCTGGGTGTTCATCGGTGTAAATGGAGCTAAAAAAAATTCATTCGACAAGAATAAGAAAAATAGCTATTTAAATATTTTATTTTTTTAAAGGTCTTAAAAAGATAAAGGTGTCCTAATTTTGCTTATTTTGGCTCATTGTATTGTACCTAACATTGAGCAAATGCCCCTGCGTGTTCATCCGTGTAAATGTAGCTACAAAAAATTCATTCGACAAGAATAAGAAAAATAGCTATTTAGTTATTTTCTTTTTTTTAAAGGCCTTAAAAAGATATAGGTGTCTCAATGTTGCTTATTTTGGCTCATTGTATTGCACTTAACATTGAGCAATTGCTCCTGCGTGTTCATCGGTGTAAATGTAGCTAATAAAAATTCATTCGACAAGAATAAGAAAAATAGCTATTTACTTATTTTTTTTTAAAGGTCTTGAAATGATATGGGTGTCTTAATTTTGCTTATTTTGGCTCATTGTATTGTACTAAACATTGAGCAGTTGCTTCTGCGTGTTCCTCGGTGTAAATGTAGCTAAAAAAAATTCATTCGACAGGAATCAGAAAAATAGCTATTTACATATTTTATTTTTTTAAAGGTCTTAAAAAGATATGGGTGTCCTAATTTTGCTTATTTTGGCTCATTGTATTGTACCTAACATTGAGCAAATGCCCCTGCTTGTTCATCCGTGTAAATGTAGCTACAAAAAATTCATTCGACAAGAATAAGAAAAATAGCTATTTAGTTATTTTCTTTTTTTTAAAGGTCTTAAAAAGATATAGGTGTCTTAATTTTGCTTATTTTGGCTCACTGTATTGTACCTAACATTGAGAAATTGCTCCTGCGTGTTCGTCGGTGTAAATTTAGCTACAAAAAATTCATTCGACAAGAATAAGAAAAATAGCTATTTAGTTATTTTCTTTTTTTAAAGGTCTTCAAAAGATATAGGTGTCTTAATTTTGCTTATTTTGGCTCATTGTATTGTACCTAACATTGACCAATTGCTCCTGCGTGTTCATCGGTGTAAATGTAGCTACAAAAAATTCATTCGACAAGAATAAGAAAAATAGCTATTTACTTATTTTATTTTTTTTAAAGGTCTTAAAAAGATTTAGGTGTCTTTATTTTGCTTATTTTGGCTCATTGTATTGTACTTTACATTGAGCAGTTGCTCCTGCGTGTTCCTCGGTGTAAATGTAGCTAAAAAAAATTCATTCGACAGGAATCAGAAAAATAGCTATTTACATATTTTATTTTTTTAAAGGTCTTAAAAAGATATAGGTGTCCTAATTTTGCTTATTTTGGCTCACTGTATTGTACCTAACATTGACCAATTGCTCCTGGGTGTTCATCGGTGTAAATGGAGCTAAAAAAAATTCATTCGACAAGAATAAGAAAAATAGCTATTTCGTTATTTTCTTTTTTTTAAAGGTCTTGAAATGACATGGGTGTCTTAATTTTGCTTATTTTGGCTCATTGTATTGTACCTAACATTAAGCAATTGCTCCTGCGTGTTCATCGGTGTAAATGTAGCTAATAAAAATTCATTCGACAAGAATAAGAAAAATAGCTATTTACTTATTTTTTTTTAAAGGTCTTGAAATGATATGGGTGTCTTAATTTTGCTTATTTTGGCTCAATGTATTGTACTTAACATTGAACAGTTGCTTCTGCGTGTTCCTCGGTGTAAATGTAGCTAAAAAAAATTCATTCGACAGGAATCAGAAAAATAGCTATTTACATATTTTATTTTTTTAAAGGTCTTAAAAAGATATAGGTGTCCTAATTTTGCTTATTTTGGCTCGTTGTATTGTACCTAACATTGACCAAATGCCCCTGCGTGTTCATCCGTGTAAATGTAGCTACAAAAAATTCATTCGACAAGAATAAGAAAAATAGCTATTTAGTTATTTTCTTTTTTTTAAAGGTCTTAAAAAGATATAGGTGTCTTAATTTTGCTTATTTTGGCTCACTGTATTGTACCTAACATTGAGAAATTGCTCCTGCGTGTTCGTCGGTGTAAATTTAGCTACAAAAAATTCATTCGACAAGAATAAGAAAAATAGCTATTTAGTTATTTTCTTTTTTTAAAGGTCTTCAAAAGATATAGGTGTCTTAATTTTGCTTATTTTGGCTCATTGTATTGTACCTAACATTGACCAATTGCTCCTGCGTGTTCATCAGTGTAAATGTAGCTACAAAAAATTCATTCGACAAGAATAAGAAAAATAGCTATTTACTTATTTTACTTTTTTTAAAGGTCTTAAAAAGATTTAGGTGTCTTTATTTTGCTTATTTTGGCTCATTGTGTTGTACTTTACATTGAGCAGTTGCTCCTGCGTGTTCCTCGGTGTAAATGTAGCTAAAAAAAATTCATTCGACAGGAATCAGAAAAATAGCTATTTACATATTTTATTTTTTTAAAGGTCTTAAAAAGATATAGGTGTCCTAATTTTGCTTATTTTGGCTCACTGTATTGTACCTAACATTGACCAATTGCTCCTGGGTGTTCATCGGTGTAAATGGAGCTAAAAAAAATTCATTCGACAAGAATAAGAAAAATAGCTATTTCGTTATTTTCTTTTTTTAAAGGTCTTGAAATGACATGGGTGTCTTAATTTTGCTTATTTTGGCTCATTGTATTGTACCTAACATTAAGCAATTGCTCCAGCGCGTTCTTAGGTGTAAATGTAGCTAAAAAAAATTCATTCGACAAGAATAAGAAAAATAGCTATTTACTTATTTTTTTTTTTTAAAGGTTTTGAAATGATATGGGTGTCTTAATTTTGCTTATTTCGGCTCATTGTATTGTGCTGAACATTGAGCAGTTGCTTCTGCGTGTTCTCCGGTGTAAATGTAGCTAAAAAAAATTCATTCGACAGGAATCAGAAAAATAGCTATTTACTTATTTTATTTTTTTAAAGGTCTTAAAAAGATATAGGTGTCCTAATTTTGCTTATTTTGGCTCATTGTATTGTACTTAACATTGAACAAATGCCCCTGCGTGTTCATCCGTGTAAATGTAGCTACAAAAAATTCATTCGACAAGAATAAGAAAAATAGCTATTTAGTTATTTTCTTTTTTTAAAGGTCTTAAAAAGATAAAGGTGTCTCAATTTTGCTTATTTTGGCTCATTGTATTGTACCTTACATTGACCAATTGCTCCTGCGTGTTCATTGGTGTAAATGTAGCTACTAAAAATTCATTGGACAAGAATAAGAAAAATATCTATTTCGTTATTTTCTTTTTTTTAAAGGTTTTAAAAAGATATAGGTGTCTTAATTTTGGTTATTTAGGCTCACTTTATTGCACTTAACATTGAGCAATTTCTCCTGCGTGTTCATCGGTGTAAATGTAGCTAAAAAAAATTCATTCGACAAGAATAAGAAAAATAGCTATTTACTTATTTTTTTTTTTTTAAGGTCTTGAAATGATATGGGTGTCTTAATTTTGCTAATATTGGCTCATTGTATTGTACTAAACATTGAGCAGTTGCTTCTGCGTGTTCCTCGGTGTAAATGTAGCTAAAAAAAATTCATTCGACAGGAATCAGAAAAATAGCTATTTAAATATTTTATTTTTTTAAAGGTCTTAAAAAGATAAAGGTGTCCTAATTTTGCTTATTTTGGCTCATTGTATTGTACCTAACATTGAGCAAATGCCCCTGCGTGTTCATCCGTGTAAATGTAGCTACAAAAAATTCATTCGACAAGAATAAGAAAAATAGCTATTTAGTTATTTTCTTTTTTTTAAAGGCCTTAAAAAGATATAGGTGTCTCAATGTTGCTTATTTTGGCTCATTGTATTGCACTTAACATTGAGCAATTGCTCCTGCGTGTTCATCGGTGTAAATGTAGCTAATAAAAATTCATTCGACAAGAATAAGAAAAATAGCTATTTACTTATTTTTTTTTAAAGGTCTTGAAATGATATGGGTGTCTTAATTTTGCTTATTTTGGCTCAATGTATTGTACTTAACATTGAACAGTTGCTTCTGCGTGTTCCTCGGTGTAAATGTAGCTAAAAAAAATTCATTCGACAGGAATCAGAAAAATAGCTATTTACATATTTTATTTTTTTAAAGGTCTTAAAAAGATATAGGTGTCCTAATTTTGCTTATTTTGGCTCGTTGTATTGTACCTAACATTGACCAAATGCCCCTGCGTGTTCATCCGTGTAAATGTAGCTACAAAAAATTCATTCGACAAGAATAAGAAAAATAGCTATTTAGTTATTTTCTTTTTTTTAAAGGCCTTAACAAGATATAGGTGTCTCAATGTTGCTTATTTTGGCTCATTGTATTGCACTTAACATTGAGCAATTGCTCCTGCGTGTTCATCGGTGTAAATGTAGCTAATAAAAATTCATTCGACAAGAATAAGAAAAATAGCTATTTACTTTTTTTTTTTTAAAGGTCTTGAAATGATATGGGTGTCTTAATTTTGCTTATTTTGGCTCATTGTATTGTACTTAACATTGAGCAGTTGCTTCTGCGTGTTCCTCGGTGTAAATGTAGCTAAAAAAAATTCATTCGACAGGAATCAGAAAAATAGCTTTTTACATATTTTATTTTTTTAAAGGTCTTAAAAAGATATGGGTGTCCTAATTTTGCTTATTTTGGCTCATTGTATTGTACCTAACATTGAGCAAATGCCCCTGCTTGTTCATCCGTGTAAATGTAGCTACAAAAAATTCATTCGACAAGAATAAGAAAAATAGCTATTTAGTTATTTTCTTTTTTTTAAAGGTCTTAAAAAGATATAGGTGTCTTAATTTTGCTTATTTTGGCTCACTGTATTGTACCTTACATTGAGAAATTGCTCCTGCGTGTTCGTCGGTGTAAATTTAGCTACAAAAAATTCATTCGACAAGAATAAGAAAAATAGCTATTTAGTTATTTTCTTTTTTTAAAGGTCTTCAAAAGATATAGGTGTCTTAATTTTGCTTATTTTGGCTCATTGTATTGTACCTAACATTGACCAATTGCTCCTGCGTGTTCATCGGTGTAAATGTAGCTACAAAAAATTCATTCGACAAGAATAAGAAAAATAGCTATTTACTTATTTTATTTTTTTTAAAGGTCTTAAAAAGATATAGGTGTCTTAATTTTGCTTATTTTGGCTCACTGTATTGTACCTAACATTGAGAAATTGCTCCTGCGTGTTCGTCGGTGTAAATTTAGCTACAAAAAATTCATTCGACAAGAATAAGAAAAATAGCTATTTAGTTATTTTCTTTTTTTAAAGGTCTTCAAAAGATATAGGTGTCTTAATTTTGCTTATTTTGGCTCATTGTATTGTACCTAACATTGACCAATTGCTCCTGCGTGTTCATCGGTGTAAATGTAGCTACAAAAAATTCATTCGACAAGAATAAGAAAAATAGCTATTTACTTATTTTATTTTTTTTAAAGGTCTTAAAAAGATTTAGGTGTCTTTATTTTGCTTATTTTGGCTCATTGTATTGTACTTTACATTGAGCAGTTGCTCCTGCGTGTTCCTCGGTGTAAATGTAGCTAAAAAAAATTCATTCGACAGGAATCAGAAAAATAGCTATTTACATATTTTATTTTTTTAAAGGTCTTAAAAAGATATAGGTGTCCTAATTTTGCTTATTTTGGCTCACTGTATTGTACCTAACATTGACCAATTGCTCCTGGGTGTTCATCGGTGTAAATGGAGCTAAAAAAAATTCATTCGACAAGAATAAGAAAAATAGCTATTTCGTTATTTTCTTTTTTTTAAAGGTCTTGAAATGACATTGGTGTCTTAATTTTGCTTATTTTGGCTCATTGTATTGTACCTAACATTAAGCAATTGCTCCAGCGCGTTCTTAGGTGTAAATGTAGCTAAAAAAAATTCATTCGACAAGAATAAGAAAAATAGCTATTTACTTATTTTTTTTTTTAAAGGTTTTGAAATGATATGGGTGTCTTAATTTTGCTTATTTCGGCTCATTGTATTGTGCTGAACATTGAGCAGTTGCTTCTGCGTGTTCTCCGGTGTAAATGTAGCTAAAAAAAATTCATTCGACAGGAATCAGAAAAATAGCTATTTACTTATTTTATTTTTTTAAAGGTCTTAAAAAGATATAGGTGTCCTAATTTTGCTTATTTTGGCTCATTGTATTGTACTTAACATTGAACAAATGCCCCTGCGTGTTCATCCGTGTAAATGTAGCTACAAAAAATTCATTCGACAAGAATAAGAAAAATAGCTATTTAGTTATTTTCTTTTTTTAAAGGTCTTAAAAAGATAAAGGTGTCTTAATTTTGCTTATTTTGGCTCATTGTATTGTACCTTACATTGACCAATTGCTCCTGCGTGTTCATTGGTGTAAATGTAGCTACTAAAAATTCATTGGACAAGAATAAGAAAAATATCTATTTCGTTATTTTCTTTTTTTTAAAGGTTTTAAAAAGATATAGGTGTCTTAATTTTGGTTATTTAGGCTCACTTTATTGCACTTAACATTGAGCAATTTCTCCTGCGTGTTCATCGGTGTAAATGTAGCTAAAAAAAATTCATTCGACAAGAATAAGAAAAATAGCTATTTACTTATTTTTTTTTTTTTAAGGTCTTGAAATGATATGGGTGTCTTAATTTTGCTAATATTGGCTCATTGTATTGTACTAAACATTGAGCAGTTGCTTCTGCGTGTTCCTCGGTGTAAATGTAGCTAAAAAAAATTCATTCGACAGGAATCAGAAAAATAGCTATTTAAATATTTTATTTTTTTAAAGGTCTTAAAAAGATAAAGGTGTCCTAATTTTGCTTATTTTGGCTCACTGTATTGTACCTAACATTGAGCAAATGCCCCTGCGTGTTCATCCGTGTAAATGTAGCTACAAAAAATTCATTCGACAAGAATAAGAAAAATAGCTATTTAGTTATTTTCTTTTTTTTAAAGGCCTTAAAAAGATATAGGTGTCTCAATGTTGCTTATTTTGGCTCATTGTATTGCACTTAACATTGAGCAATTGCTCCTGCGTGTTCATCGGTGTAAATGTAGCTAATAAAAATTCATTCGACAAGAATAAGAAAAATAGCTATTTACTTATTTTTTTTTAAAGGTCTTGAAATGATATGGGTGTCTTAATTTTGCTTATTTTGGCTCAATGTATTGTACTTAACATTGAACAGTTGCTTCTGCGTGTTCCTCGGTGTAAATGTAGCTAAAAAAAATTCATTCGACAGGAATCAGAAAAATAGCTATTTACATATTTTATTTTTTTAAAGGTCTTAAAAAGATATAGGTGTCCTAATTTTGCTTATTTTGGCTCGTTGTATTGTACCTAACATTGACCAAATGCCCCTGCGTGTTCATCCGTGTAAATGTAGCTACAAAAAATTCATTCGACAAGAATAAGAAAAATAGCTATTTAGTTATTTTCTTTTTTTTAAAGGCCTTAACAAGATATAGGTGTCTCAATGTTGCTTATTTTGGCTCATTGTATTGCACTTAACATTGAGCAATTGCTCCTGCGTGTTCATCGGTGTAAATGTAGCTAATAAAAATTCATTCGACAAGAATAAGAAAAATAGCTATTTACTTATTTTTTTTTAAAGGTCTTGAAATGATATGGGTGTCTTAATTTTGCTTATTTTGGCTCATTGTATTGTACTTAACATTGAGCAGTTGCTTCTGCGTGTTCCTCGGTGTAAATGTAGCTAAAAAAAATTCATTCGACAGGAATCAGAAAAATAGCTATTTACATATTTTATTTTTTTAAAGGTCTTAAAAAGATATGGGTGTCCTAATTTTGCTTATTTTGGCTCATTGTATTGTACCTAACATTGAGCAAATGCCCCTGCTTGTTCATCCGTGTAAATGTAGCTACAAAAAATTCATTCGACAAGAATAAGAAAAATAGCTATTTAGTTATTTTCTTTTTTTTAAAGGTCTTAAAAAGATATAGGTGTCTTAATTTTGCTTATTTTGGCTCACTGTATTGTACCTAACATTGAGAAATTGCTCCTGCGTGTTCGTCGGTGTAAATTTAGCTACAAAAAATTCATTCGACAAGAATAAGAAAAATAGCTATTTAGTTATTTTCTTTTTTTAATGGTCTTCAAAAGATATAGGTGTCTTAATTTTGCTTATTTTGGCTCATTGTATTGTACCTAACATTGACCAATTGCTCCTGCGTGTTCATCGGTGTAAATGTAGCTACAAAAAATTCATTCGACAAGAATAAGAAAAATAGCTATTTACTTATTTTATTTTTTTTAAAGGTCTTAAAAAGATTTAGGTGTCTTTATTTTGCTTATTTTGGCTCATTGTATTGTACTTTACATTGAGCAGTTGCTCCTGCGTGTTCCTCGGTGTAAATGTAGCTAAAAAAAATTCATTCGACAGGAATCAGAAAAATAGCTATTTACATATTTTATTTTTTTAAAGGTCTTAAAAAGATATAGGTGTCCTAATTTTGCTTATTTTGGCTCACTGTATTGTACCTAACATTGACCAATTGCTCCTGGGTGTTCATCGGTGTAAATGGAGCTAAAAAAAATTCATTCGACAAGAATAAGAAAAATAGCTATTTCGTTATTTTCTTTTTTTTAAAGGTCTTGAAATGACATGGGTGTCTTAATTTTGCTTATTTTGGCTCATTGTATTGTACCTAACATTAAGCAATTGCTCCTGCGTCTTCATCGGTGTAAATGTAGCTAATAAAAATTCATTCGACAAGAATAAGAAAAATAGCTATTTACTTATTTTTTTTTAAAGGTCTTGAAATGATATGGATGTCTTAATTTTGCTTATTTTGGCTCAATGTATTGTACTTAACATTGAACAGTTGCTTCTGCGTGTTCCTCGGTGTAAATGTAGCTAAAAAAAATTCATTCGACAGGAATCAGAAAAATAGCTATTTACATATTTTATTTTTTTAAAGGTCTTAAAAAGATATAGGTGTCCTAATTTTGCTTATTTTGGCTCGTTGTATTGTACCTAACATTGACCAAATGCCCCTGCGTGTTCATCCGTGTAAATGTAGCTACAAAAAATTCATTCGACAAGAATAAGAAAAATAGCTATTTAGTTATTTTCTTTTTTTTAAAGGCCTTAACAAGATACAGGTGTCTCAATGTTGCTTATTTTGGCTCATTGTATTGCACTTAACATTGAGCAATTGCTCCTGCGTGTTCATCGGTGTAAATGCAGCTAATAAAAATTCATTCGACAAGAATAAGAAAAATAGCTATTTACTTATTTTTTTTTAAAGGTCTTGAAATGATATGGGTGTCTTAATTTTGCTTATTTTGGCTCATTGTATTGTACTTAACATTGAGCAGTTGCTTCTGCGTGTTCTCCGGTGTAAATGTAGCTAAAAAAAATTCATTCGACAGGAATCAGAAAAATAGCTATTTACTTATTTTATTTTTTTAAAGGTCTTAAAAAGATATGGGTGTCCTAATTTTGCTTATTTTGGCTCATTGTATTGTACCTAACATTGAGCAAATGCCCCTGCTTGTTCATCCGTGTAAATGTAGCTACAAAAAATTCATTCGACAAGAATAAGAAAAATAGCTATTTAGTTATTTTCTTTTTTTAAAGGTCTTAAAAAGATATAGGTGTCTTAATTTTGCTTATTTTGGCTCACTGTATTGTACCTAACATTGAGAAATTGCTCCTGCGTGTTCGTCGGTGTAAATATAGCTACAAAAAATTCATTCGACAAGAATAAGAAAAATAGCTATTTAGTTATTTTCTTTTTTTAAAGGTCTTCAAAAGATATAGGTGTCTTAATTTTGCTTATTTTGGCTCATTGTATTGTACCTAACATTGACCAATTGCTCCTGCGTGTTCATCGGTGTAAATGTAGCTACAAAAAATTCATTCGACAAGAATAAGAAAAATAGCTATTTAGTTATTTTCTTTTTTTAAAGGCCTTAAAAAGATATAGGTGTCTCAATGTTGCTTATTTTGGCTCATTGTATTGCACTTAACATTGAGCAATTGCTCCTGCGTGATCATCGGTGTAAATGTAGCTAATAAAAATTCATTCGACAAGAATAAGAAAAATAGCTATTTACTAATTTTTTTTTAAAGGTCTTGAAATGATATGGGTGTCTTAATTTTGCTTATTTTGGCTCAATGTATTGTACTTAACATTGAACAGTTGCTTCTGCGTGTTCCTCGGTGTAAATGTAGCTAAAAAAAATTCATTCGACAGGAATCAGAAAAATAGCTATTTACATATTTTATTTTTTTAAAGGTCTTAAAAAGATATAGGTGTCCTAATTTTGCTTATTTTGGCTCACTGTATTGTACCTAACATTGACCAATTGCTCCTGGGTGTTCATCGGTGTAAATGTAGCTAATAAAAATTCATTCGACAAGAATAAGAAAAATAGCTATTTACTTATTTTTTTTTAAAGGTCTTGAAATGATATGGGTGTCTTAATTTTGCTTATTTTGGCTCATTGTATTGTACTTAACATTGAGCAGTTGCTTCTGCGTGTTCCTCGGTGTAAATGTAGCTAAAAAAAATTCATTCGACAGGAATCAGAAAAATAGCTATTTACATATTTTATTTTTTTAAAGGTCTTAAAAAGATATGGGTGTCCTAATTATGCTTATTTTGGCTCATAGTATTGTACTTAACATTGAACAGTTGCTTCTGCGTGTTCCTCGGTGTAAATGTAGCTAAAAAAAATTCATTCGACAGGAATCAGAAAAATAGCTATTTACCTATTTTTTTTTTTTTAAGGCCTTAAAAAGATATAGGTGTCTCAATGTTATAGGTATCTTAATTTTGCTTATTTTGGCTCATTGTATTGTACCTAACATTGAGCAATTGCTCCTGCGTGTTCATCGGTGTAAATGTAGCTAATAAAAATTCATTCGACAAGAATAAGAAAAATAGCTATTTACTTATTTTTTTTTAAAGGTCTTGAAATGATATGGGTGTCTTAATTTTGCTTATTTTGGCTCATTGTATTGTACTTAACATTGAACAGTTGCTTCCGCGTGTTCCTCGGTGTAAATGTAGCTAAAAAAAATTCATTCGACAGGAATCAGAAAAATAGCTATTTACATATTTTATTTTTTTAAAGGTCTTAAAAAGATATGGGTGTCTTAATTTTGCTTTTTTTGGCTCATTGTATTGCACTTAACATAGAGCAGTTGCTTCTGCGTGTTCCTCGGTGTAAATGTAGCTAAAAAAAATTCATTCGACAGGAATCAGAAAAATAGCTATTTACTTATTTTATTTTTTTAAAGGTCTTAAAAAGATAAAGGTGTCCTAATTTTGCTTATTTTGGCTCATTGTATTGTACCTAACATTGACCCATTGCTCCTGCGTGTTCATCGGTGTAAATGGAGCTAAAAAAAATTCATTCGACAAGAATAAGAAAAATAGCTATATTCTTATTTTTTTTTAAAGGTCTTGAAATGATATGGGTGTCTTAATTTTGCTTATTTTGGCTCATTGTATTGTACCTAACATTAAGCAATTGCTCCAGCGTGTTCTTAGGTGTAAATGTAGCTAAAAAAAATTCATTCGACAAGAATAAGAAAAATAGCTATTTACTTATTTTTTTTTTTTAAAGGTCTTGAAATGATATGGGTGTCTTAATTTTGCTTATTTCGGCTCATTGTATTGTGCTGAACATTGAGCAGTTGCTTCTGCGTGTTCTCCGGTGTAAATGTAGCTAAAAAAAATTTATTCGACAGGAATCAGAAAAATAGCTATTTACTTATTTTATTTTTTTAAAGGTCTTAAAAAGATATAGGTGTCCTAATTTTGCTTATTTTGGCTCATTGTATTGTACTTAACATTGAACAAATGCCCCTGCGTGTTCATCCGTGTAAATGTAGCTACAAAAAATTCATTCGACAAGAATAAGAAAAATAGCTATTTAGTTATTTTCTTTTTTTAAAGGTCTTAAAAAGATAAAGGTGTCTTAATTTTGCTTATTTTGGCTCATTGTATTGTACCTTACATTGACCAATTGCTCCTGCGTGTTCATTGGTGTAAATGTAGCTACTAAAATTCATTGGACAAGAATAAGAAAAATATCTATTTCGTTATTTTCTTTTTTTTAAAGGTTTTAAAAAGATATAGGTGTCTTAATTTTGGTTATTTAGGCTCACTTTATTGCACTTAACATTGAGCAATTTCTCCTGCGTGTTCATCGGTGTAAATGTAGCTAAAAAAAATTCATTCGACAAGAATAAGAAAAATAGCTATTTACTTATTTTTTTTTTTAAGGTCTTGAAATGATATGGGTGTCTTAATTTTGCTAATATTGGCTCATTGTATTGTACTAAACATTGAGCAGTTGCTTCTGCGTGTTCCTCGGTGTAAATGTAGCTAAAAAAAATTCATTCGACAGGAATCAGAAAAATAGCTATTTAAATATTTTATTTTTTTAAAGGTCTTAAAAAGATAAAGGTGTCCTAATTTTGCTTATTTTGGCTCATTGTATTGTACCTAACATTGAGCAAATGCCCCTGCGTGTTCATCCGTGTAAATGTAGCTACAAAAAATTCATTCGACAAGAATAAGAAAAATAGCTATTTAGTTATTTTCTTTTTTTTAAAGGCCTTAAAAAGATATAGGTGTCTCAGTGTTGCTTATTTTGGCTCATTGTATTGCACTTAACATTGAGCAATTGCTCCTGCGTGTTCATCGGTGTAAATGTAGCTAATAAAAATTCATTCGACAAGAATAAGAAAAATAGCTATTTACTTATTTTATTTTAAAGGTCTTGAAATGACATGGGTGTCTTAATTTTGCTTATTTTGGCTCAATGTATTGTACTTTACATTGAACAGTTGCTTCTGCGTGTTCCTCGGTGTAAATGTAGCTAAAAAAAATTCATTCGACAGGAATCAGAAAAATAGCTATTTACATATTTTATTTTTTTAAAGGTCTTAAAAAGATATAGGTGTCCTAATTTTGCTTATTTTGGCTCGTTGTATTGTACCTAACATTGACCAAATGCCCCTGCGTGTTCATCCGTGTAAATGTAGCTACAAAAAATTCATTCGACAAGAATAAGAATAATAGCTATTTAGTTATTTTCTTTTTTTTAAAGGCCTTAACAAGATATAGGTGTCTCAATGTTGCTTATTTTGGCTCATTGTATTGCACTTAACATTGAGCAATTGCTCCTGCGTGTTCATCGGTGTAAATGTAGCTAATAAAAATTCATTCGACAAGAATAAGAAAAATAGCTATTTACTTATTTTTTTTTAAAGGTCTTGAAATGATATGGGTGTCTTAATTTTGCTTATTTTGGCTCATTGTATTGTACTTAACATTGAGCAGTTGCTTCTGCGTGTTCCTCGGTGTAAATGTAGCTAAAAAAAATTCATTCGACAGGAATCAGAAAAATAGCTATTTACATATTTTATTTTTTTAAAGGTCTTAAAAAGATATGGGTGTCCTAATTTTGCTTATTTTGGCTCATTGTATTGTACCTAACATTGAGCAAATGCCCCTGCTTGTTCATCCGTGTAAATGTAGCTACAAAAAATTCATTCGACAAGAATAAGAAAAATAGCTATTTAGTTATTTTCTTTTTTTTAAAGGTCTTAAAAAGATATAGGTGTCTTAATTTTGCTTATTTTGGCTCACTGTATTGTACCTAACATTGAGAAATTGCTCCTGCGTGTTCGTCGGTGTAAATTTAGCTACAAAAAATTCATTCGACAAGAATAAGAAAAATAGCTATTTAGTTATTTTCTTTTTTTAAAGGTCTTCAAAAGATATAGGTGTCTTAATTTTGCTTATTTTGGCTCATTGTATTGTACCTAACATTGACCAGTTGCTCCTGCGTGTTCATCGGTGTAAATGTAGCTACAAAAAATTCATTCGACAAGAATAAGAAAAATAGCTATTTACTTATTTTTTTTTTTTTTGAAGGTCTTAAAAAGATTTAGGTGTCCTAATTTTGCTTATTTTGGCTCACTGTATTGTACCTAACATTGACCAATTGCTCCTGGGTGTTCATCGGTGTAAATGGAGCTAAAAAAAATTCATTCGACAAGAATAAGAAAAATAGCTATTTCGTTATTTTCTTTTTTTTAAAGGTCTTGAAATGACATGGGTGTCTTAATTTTGCTTATTTTGGCTCATTGTATTGTACCTAACATTAAGCAATTGCTCAAGCGTGTTCTTAGGTGTAAATGTAGCTAAAAAAAATTCATTCGACAAGAATAAGAAAAATAGCTATTTACTTATTTTTTTTTTTTAAAGGTCTTGAAATGATATGGGTGTCTTAATTTTGCTTATTTCGGCTCATTGTATTGTGCTGAACATTGAGCAGTTGCTTCTGCGTGTTCTCCGGTGTAAATGTAGCTAAAAAAAATTCATTCGACAGGAATCAGAAAAATAGCTATTTAGTTATTTTCTTTTTTTAAAGGTCTTAAAAAGATAAAGGTGTCTTAATTTTGCTTATTTTGGCTCATTGTATTGTACCTTACATTGACCAATTGCTCCTGCGTGTTCATTGGTGTAAATGTAGCTACTAAAAATTCATTGGACAAGAATAAGAAAAATATCTATTTCGTTATTTTCTTTTTTTTAAAGGTTTTAAAAAGATATAGGTGTCTTAATTTTGGTTATTTAGGCTCACTTTATTGCACTTAACATTGACCAATTGCTCCTGCGTGTTCATTGGTGTAAATGTAGCTACTAAAAATTCATTCGACAAGAATAAGAAAAATAGCTATTTACTTATTTTTTTTTTTAAGGTCTTGAAATGATATGGGTGTCTTAATTTTGCTAATATTGGCTCATTGTATTGTACTAAACATTGAGCAGTTGCTTCTGCGTGTTCTTCGGTGTAAATGTAGCTAAAAAAAATTCATTCGACAGGAATCAGAAAAATAGCTATTTAAATATTTTATTTTTTTAAAGGTCTTAAAAAGATAAAGGTGTCCTAATTTTGCTTATTTTGGCTCATTGTATTGTACTTAACATTGAACAAATGCCCCTGCGTGTTCATCCGTGTAAATGTAGCTACAAAAAATTCATTCGACAAGAATAAGAAAAATAGCTATTTAGTTATTTTCTTTTTTTAAAGGTCTTAAAAAGATAAAGGTGTCTTAATTTTGCTTATTTTGGCTCATTGTATTGTACCTTACATTGACCAATTGCTCCTGCGTGTTCATTGGTGTAAATGTAGCTACTAAAATTCATTGGACAAGAATAAGAAAAATATCTATTTCGTTATTTTCTTTTTTTTAAAGGTTTTAAAAAGATATAGGTGTCTTAATTTTGGTTATTTAGGCTCACTTTATTGCACTTAACATTGAGCAATTTCTCCTGCGTGTTCATCGGTGTAAATGTAGCTAAAAAAAATTCATTCGACAAGAATAAGAAAAATAGCTATTTACTTATTTTTTTTTTTAAGGTCTTGAAATGATATGGGTGTCTTAATTTTGCTAATATTGGCTCATTGTATTGTACTAAACATTGAGCAGTTGCTTCTGCGTGTTCCTCGGTGTAAATGTAGCTAAAAAAAATTCATTCGACAGGAATTAAAAAAATAGCTATTTAGTTATTTTCTTTTTTTTAAAGGCCTTAACAAGATATAGGTGTCTCAATGTTGCTTATTTTGGCTCATTGTATTGCACTTAACATTGAGCAATTGCTCCTGCGTGTTCATCGGTGTAAATGTAGCTAATAAAAATTCATTCGACAAGAATAAGAAAAATAGCTATTTACTTATTTTTTTTTAAAGGTCTTAAAAAGATATGGGTGTCCTAATTTTGCTTATTTTGGCTCATTGTATTGTACCTAACATTGAGCAAATGCCCCTGCTTGTTCATCCGTGTAAATGTAGCTACAAAAAATTCATTCGACAAGAATAAGAAAAATAGCTATTTAGTTATTTTCTTTTTTTAAAGGTCTTAAAAAGATATAGGTGTCTTAATTTTGCTTATTTTGGCTCACTGTATTGTACCTAACATTGAGAAATTGCTCCTGCGTGTTCGTCTGTGTAAATTTAGCTACAAAAAATTCATTCGACAAGAATAAGAAAAATAGCTATTTAGTTATTTTCTTTTTTTAAAGGTCTTCAAAAGATAAAGGTGTCTTAATTTTGCTTATTTTGGCTCATTGTATTGTACCTAACATTGACCAATTGCTCCTGCGTGTTCATCGGTGTAAATGTAGCTACAAAAAATTCATTCGACAAGAATAAGAAAAATAGCTATTTACTTATTTTCTTTTTTTTAAAGGTCTTAAAAAGATTTAGGTGTCTTTATTTTGCTTATTTTGGCTCATTGTATTGTACTTAACATTGAGCAGTTGCTTCTGCGTGTTCCTCGGTGTAAATGTAGCTAATAAAAATTCATTCGACAAGAATAAGAAAAATAGCTATTTACTTATTTTTTTTTTTTAAGGTCTTGAAATGATATGGGTGTCTTAATTTTGCTAATATTGGCTCATTGTATTGTACTAAACATTGAGCAGTTGCTTCTGCGTGTTATTCGGTGTAAATGTAGCTAAAAAAAATTCATTCGACAGGAATCAGAAAAATAGCTATTTAAATATTTTATTTTTTTAAAGGTCTTAAAAAGATAAAGGTGTCCTAATTTTGCTTATTTTGGCTCATTGTATTGTACCTAACATTGAGCAAATGCCCCTGCGTGTTCATCCGTGTAAATGTAGCTACAAAAAATTCATTCGACAAGAATAAGAAAAATAGCTATTTAGTTATTTTCTTTTTTTTAAAGGCCTTAAAAAGATATAGGTGTCTCAATGTTGCTTATTTTGGCTCACTGTATTGCACTTAACATTGAGCAATTGCTCCTGCGTGTTCATCGGTGTAAATGTAGCTAATAAAAATTCATTCGACAAGAATAAGAAAAATAGCTATTTACTTATTTTTTTTTAAAGGTCTTAAAAAGATATGGGTGTCCTAATTTTGCTTATTTTGGCTCATTGTATTGTACCTAACATTGAGCAAATGCCCCTGCTTGTTCATCCGTGTAAATGTAGCTACAAAAAATTCATTCGACAAGAATAAGAAAAATAGCTATTTAGTTATTTTCTTTTTTTTAAAGGTCTTAAAAAGATATAGGTGTCTTAATTTTGCTTATTTTGGCTCACTGTATTGTACCTAACATTGAGAAATTGCTCCTGCGTGTTCGTCTGTGTAAATTTAGCTACAAAAAATTCATTCGAAAAGAATAAGAAAAATAGCTATTTAGTTATTTTCTTTTTTTAAAGGTCTTCAAAAGATAAAGGTGTCTTAATTTTGCTTATTTTGGCTCATTGTATTGTACCTAACATTGACCAATTGCTCCTGCGTGTTCATCGGTGTAAATGTAGCTACAAAAAATTCATTCGACAAGAATAAGAAAAATAGCTATTTACTTATTTTCTTTTTTTTAAAGGTCTTAAAAAGATTTAGGTGTCTTTACTTTGCTTATTTTGGCTCATTGTATTGTACTTAACATTGAGCAGTTGCTTCTGCGTGTTCCTCGGTGTAAATGTAGCTAAAAAAAATTCATTCGACAGGAATCAGAAAAATAGCTATTTACATATTTTATTTTTTTAAAGGTCTTAAAAAGATATGGGTGTCCTAATTTTGCTTATTTTGGCTCATTGTATTGTACCTAACATTGAGCAGTTGCTTCTGCGTGTTCTCCGGTGTAAATGTAGCTAAAAAAAATTCATTCGACAGGAATCAGAAAAATAGCTATTTACTTATTTTATTTTTTTAAAGGTCTTAAAAAGATATAGGTGTCCTAATTTTGCTTATTTTGGCTCATTGTATTGTACTTAACATTGAACAAATGCCCCTGCGTGTTCATCCGTGTAAATGTAGCTACAAAAAATTCATTCGACAAGAATAAGAAAAATAGCTATTTAGTTATTTTCTTTTTTGAAAGGTCTTAAAAAGATAAAGGTGTCTTAATTTTGCTTATTTTGGCTCACTGTATTGTACCTTACATTGACCAATTGCTCCTGCGTGTTCATTGGTGTAAATGTAGCTACTAAAAATTCATTGGACAAGAATAAGAAAAATATCTATTTCGTTATTTTCTTCTTTTTAAAGGTTTTAAAAAGATATAGGTGTCTTAATTTTGGTTATTTAGGCTCACTTTATTGCACTTAACATTGAGCAATTGCTCCTGCGTGTTCATCGGTGTAAATGTAGCTAATAAAAATTCATTCGACAAGAATAAGAAAAATAGCTATTTACTTATTTTTTTTTAAAGGTCTTGAAATGATATGGGTGTCTTAATTTTGCTTATTTTGGCTCAATGTATTGTACTTAACATTGAACAGTTGCTTCTGCGTGTTCCTCGGTGTAAATGTAGCTAAAAAAAATTCATTCGACAGGAATCAGAAAAATAGCTATTTACATATTTTATTTTTTTAAAGGTCTTAAAAAGATATAGGTGTCCTAATTTTGCTTATTTTGGCTCGTTGTATTGTACCTAACATTGACCAAATGCCCTTGCGTGTTCATCCGTGTAAATGTAGCTACAAAAAATTTATTCGACAAGAATAAGAAAAATAGCTATTTAGTTATTTTCTTTTTTTTAAAGGCCTTAACAAGATATAGGTGTCTCAATGTTGCTTATTTTGGCTCATTGTATTGCACTTAACATTGAGCAATTGCTCCTGCGTGTTCATCGGTGTAAATGTAGCTACAAAAAATTCATTCGACAAGAATAAGAAAAATAGCTATATACTTATTTTTTTTTTTAAAGGTCTTGAAATGATATGGGTGTCTTAATTTTGCTTATTTTGGCTCATTGTATTGTACCTAACATTAAGCAATTGCTCCAGCGTGTTCTTAGGTGTAAATGTAGCTAAAGAAAATTCATTCGACAAGAATAAGAAAAATAGCTATTTACTTATTTTTTTTTTTTAAAGGTCTTGAAATGATATGGGTGTCTTAATTTTGCTTATTTCGGCTCATTGTATTGTACTGAACATTGAGCAGTTGCTTCTGCGTGTTCTCCGGTGTAAATGTAGCTAAAAAAAATTCATTCGACAGGAATCAGAAAAATAGCTATTTACTTATTTTATTTTTTTAAAGGTCTTAAAAAGATATAGGTGTCCTAATTTTGCTTATTTTGGCTCATTGTATTGTACCTAACATTGAACAAATGCCCCTGAGTGTTCATCCGTGTAAATGTAGCTACAAAAAATTCATTCGACAAGAATAAGAAAAATAGCTATTTAGTTATTTTCTTTTTTTAAAGGTCTTAAAAAGATATAGGTGTCTTAATTTTGCTTATTTTGGCTCATTGTATTGTACCTTACATTGGCCAATTGCTCCTGCGTGTTCATTGGTGTAAATGTAGCTACTAAAAATTCATTGGACAAGAATAAGAAAAATATCTATTTCGTTATTTTCTTTTTTTTAAATGTTTTAAAAAGATATAGGTGTCTTAATTTTGGTTATTTAGGCTCACTTTATTGCACTTAACATTGACCAATTTCTCCTGCGTGTTCATCGGTGTAAATGTAGCTAAAAAAAATTCATTCGACAAGAATAAGAAAAATAGCTATTTACTTATTTTTTTTTTTTTTTAAGGTCTTGAAATGATATGGGTGTCTTAATTTTGCTAATATTGGCTCATTGTATTGTACTAAACATTGAGCAGTTGCTTCTGCGTGTTCCTCGGTGTAAATGTAGCTAAAAAAAATTCATTCGACAGGAATCAGAAAAATAGCTATTTACATATTTTATTTTTTTAAAGGTCTTAAAAAGATATAGGTGTCCTAATTTTGCTTATTTTGGCTCATTGTATTGTACCTAACATTGAGCAAATGCCCCTGCGTGTTCATCTGTGTAAATGTAGCTACAAAAAATTCATTCGACAAGAATAAGAAAAATAGCTATTTAGTTATTTTCTTTTTTTTAAAGGCCTTAAAAAGATATAGGTGTCTCAATGTTGCTTATTTTGGCTCATTGTATTGCACTAAACATTGAGCAATTGCTCCTGCGTGTTCATCGGTGTAAATGTAGCTAATAAAAATTCATTCGACAAGAATAAGAAAAATAGCTATTTACTTATTTTTTTTTAAAGGTCTTGAAATGATATCGGTGTCTTAATTTTGCTTATTTTGGCTCATTGTATTGTACTTAACATTGAGCAGTTGCTTCTGCGTGTTCCTCGGTGTAAATGTAGCTAAAAAAAATTCATTCGACAGGAATCAGAAAAATAGCTATTTACATATTTTATTTTTTTAAAGGTCTTAAAAAGATATGGGTGTCCTAATTTTGCTTATTTTGGCTCATTGTATTGTACCTAACATTGAGTTAGTGCCCCTGCGTGTTCATCCGTGTAAATTGTAGCTACAAAAAATTCATTCGACAAGAATAAGAAAAATAGCTATAGGTGTCCTAGTTTTGGTTATTTAGGCTCACTGTTTTGTACTTAACATTGAGCAATTGCTCCTGCGTGTTCATCGGTGTAAATGGAGCTAAAAAAAATTCATTCGACAAGAATAAGAAAAATAGCTATATACTTATTTTATTTTTTTTAAAGGTCTTGATATGATATGGGTGTCTTAATTTTACTCGTTTTGGCTCAATAAATTGTACTTAACATTAAGCATTTGCTCCTGAGTGTTCATTGGTGTAAATGTAGCTAAAAAAATTCATTCGACAAGAATAAGAAAAATAGCTATTTACTTTTTTTTTTTTTTAAAGGTCTTGAAATGATATGGGTGTCTTGATTTTGCTTATTTTGGCTCATTGTATTGTACTTAACATTGAGCAGTTGCTTCTGCGTGTTCATCGGAGTAAATGTAGCTAAAAAAATTCATTCGACAGGAATCAGAAAAATAGCTATTTACTTATTTTATTTTTTTAAAGGTCTTAAAAAGATAAAGGTGTCCTAATTTTGCTTATTTTGGCTCACTGTATTGTACCTAACATTGAACAAATGCCCCTGAGTGTTCATCCGTGTAAATGTAGCTACAAAAAATTCATTCGACAAGAATAAGAAAAATAGCAATTTAGTTATTTTCTTTTTTTAAAGGTCTTAAAAAGATATAGGTGTCTTAATTTTGCTTATTTTGGCTCATTGTATTGTACCTTACATTGGCCAATTGCTCCTGCGTGTTCATTGGTGTAAATGTAGCTACTAAAAATTCATTGGACAAGAATAAGAAAAATATCTATTTCGTTATTTTCTGTTTTTTAAAGGTTTTAAAAAGATATAGGTGTCTTAATTTTGGTTATTTAGGCTCACTTTATTGCACTTAACATTGACCAATTTCTCCTGCGTGTTCATCGGTGTAAATGTAGCTAAAAAAAATTCATTCGACAAGAATAAGAAAAATAGCTATTTACTTATTTTTTTTTTTTTTTAAGGTCTTGAAATGATATGGGTGTCTTAATTTTGCTAATATTGGCTCATTGTATTGTACTAAACATTGAGCAGTTGCTTCTGCGTGTTCCTCGGTGTAAATGTAGCTAAAAAAAATTCATTCGACAGGAATCAGAAAAATAGCTATTTACATATTTTATTTTTTTAAAGGTCTTAAAAAGATATAGGTGTCCTAATTTTGCTTATTTTGGCTCATTGTATTGTACCTAACATTGAGCAAATGCCCCTGCGTGTTCATCTGTGTAAATGTAGCTACAAAAAATTCATTCGACAAGAATAAGAAAAATAGCTATTTAGTTATTTTCTTTTTTTTAAAGGCCTTAAAAAGATATAGGTGTCTCAATGTTGCTTATTTTGGCTCATTGTATTGCACTAAACATTGAGCAATTGCTCCTGCGTGTTCATCGGTGTAAATGTAGCTAATAAAAATTCATTCGACAAGAATAAGAAAAATAGCTATTTACTTATTTTTTTTTAAAGGTCTTGAAATGATATCGGTGTCTTAATTTTGCTTATTTTGGCTCATTGTATTGTACTTAACATTGAGCAGTTGCTTCTGCGTGTTCCTCGGTGTAAATGTAGCTAAAAAAAATTCATTCGACAGGTATCAGAAAAATAGCTATTTACATATTTTATTTTTTTAAAGGTCTTAAAAAGATATGGGTGTCCTAATTTTGCTTATTTTGGCTCATTGTATTGTACCTAACATTGAGTTAGTGCCCCTGCGTGTTCATCCGTGTAAATTGTAGCTACAAAAAATTCATTCGACAAGAATAAGAAAAATAGCTATAGGTGTCCTAGTTTTGGTTATTTAGGCTCACTGTTTTGTACTTAACATTGAGCAATTGCTCCTGCGTGTTCATCGGTGTAAATGGAGCTAAAAAAAATTCATTCGACAAGAATAAGAAAAATAGCTATATACTTATTTTATTTTTTTTAAAGGTCTTGATATGATATGGGTGTCTTAATTTTACTCGTTTTGGCTCAATAAATTGTACTTAACATTAAGCATTTGCTCCTGAGTGTTCATTGGTGTAAATGTAGCTAAAAAAATTCATTCGACAAGAATAAGAAAAATAGCTATTTACTTTTTTTTTTTTTTAAAGGTCTTGAAATGATATGGGTGTCTTGATTTTGCTTATTTTGGCTCATTGTATTGTACTTAACATTGAGCAGTTGCTTCTGCGTGTTCATCGGAGTAAATGTAGCTAAAAAAAATTCATTCGACAGGAATCAGAAAAATAGCTATTTACTTATTTTATTTTTTTAAAGGTCTTAAAAAGATAAAGGTGTCCTAATTTTGCTTATTTTGGCTCACTGTATTGTACCTAACATTGAGCAAATGCTCCTGCGTGTTCATCCGTGTAAATGTAGCTACTAAAAATTCACACGACAAGAATAAGAAAAATAGCAATTTAGTTATTTTTTTTTAAAGGTCTTAAAAAGATATAGGTGTCTTAATTTTGCTTATTTAGGCTCACTGTATTGTACCTAACATTGACCAATTGCTCCTGCGTGTTCATCGGTTTAAATTTAGCTACAAAAAATTCATTCGACAAGAATAAGAAAAATAGCTATTTCGTTATTTTCTTTTTTTTAAAGGTCTTAAAAAGATATAGGTTTCTTAATTTTGGTTATTTAGGCTCATTGTATTGTACTTAACATTGAGCAATTGCTTCTGCGTGTTCATCGGTGTAAATGTAGCTAAAAAAAATTCATTCGATAAGAATAAGAAAAAAAGTTATTTACTTATTTTATTTTTTTTAAGGTTTTAAAAAGATATGGGTGTCTTAATTTTGCTTATTTTGGCTCACTGTATTGTTCTTAACATTGAGCAGTTGCTTCTGCGTGTTAATCGGTGTAAATGTAGCTAAAAAAATTCATTCGACAGGAATCAGAAAAATAGCTATTTATTTATTTTATTTTTTTAAAGGTCTTAAAAAGATGTAGGTGTCCTAATTTTGCTTATTTTGGCTCAATGTATTGTACCTAACATTGGGCAAATGCCCCTGCGTGTTCATCCGTGTAAATGTAGCTACAAAAAATTCATTCGACAAGAATAAGAAAAATAGCTATTTAGTTATTTTCTTTTATTAAAGGTCTTCAAAAGATATAGGTGTCTTAATTTTGCTTATTTTGGCTCACTGTATTGTACCTAACATTGAGCAATTGCTCCTGCGTGTTCGTCGGTGTAAATGTAGCTACAAAAAATTCATTCGACAAGAATAAGAAAAATAGCTATTTAGTTATTTTCTTTTTTTTAAAGGCCTTAAAAAGATATAGGTGTCTTAATTTTGCTTATTTTGGCTCATTGTATTGTACCTAACATTGACCTATTGCTCCTGCATGTTCATCGGTGTAAATGTAGCTACAAAAAATTCATTCGACAAGAATAAGAAAAATAGCTATATACTTATTTTTTTTTTTAAAGGTCTTGAAATGATATGGGTGTCTTAATTTTGCTTATTTTGGCTCATTGTATTGTACCTAACATTAAGCAATTGCTCCAGCGTGTTCTTAGGTGTAAATGTAGCTAAAGAAAATTCATTCGACAAGAATAAGAAAAATAGCTATTTACTTATTTTTTTTTTTAAAGGTCTTGAAATGATATGGGTGTCTTAATTTTGCTTATTTCGGCTCATTGTATTGTACTGAACATTGAGCAGTTGCTTCTGCGTGTTCTCCGGTGTAAATGTAGCTAAAAAAAATTCATTCGACAGGAATCAGAAAAATAGCTATTTACTTATTTTATTTTTTTAAAGGTCTTAAAAAGATATAGGTGTCCTAATTTTGCTTATTTTGGCTCATTGTATTGTACCTAACATTGAACAAATGCCCCTGCGTGTTCATCCGTGTAAATGTAGCTACAAAAAATTCATTCGACAAGAATAAGAAAAATAGCTATTTAGTTATTTTCTTTTTTTAAAGGTCTTAAAAAGATATAGGTGTCTTAATTTTGCTTATTTTGGCTCATTGTATTGTACCTTACATTGGCCAATTGCTCCTGCGTGTTCATTGGTGTAAATGTAGCTACTAAAAATTCATTGGACAAGAATAAGAAAAATATCTATTTCGTTATTTTCTTTTTTTTAAAGGTTTTAAAAAGATATAGGTGTCTTAATTTTGGTTATTTAGGCTCACTTTATTGCACTTAACATTGACCAATTTCTCCTGCGTGTTCATCGGTGTAAATGTAGCTAAAAAAAATTCATTCGACAAGAATAAGAAAAATAGCTATTTACTTATTTTTTTTTTTTTTTAAGGTCTTGAAATGATATGGGTGTCTTAATTTTGCTAATATTGGCTCATTGTATTGTACTAAACATTGAGCAGTTGCTTCTGCGTGTTCCTCGGTGTAAATGTAGCTAAAAAAAATTCATTCGACAGGAATCAGAAAAATAGCTATTTACATATTTTATTTTTTTAAAGGTCTTAAAAAGATATAGGTGTCCTAATTTTGCTTATTTTGGCTCATTGTATTGTACCTAACATTGAGCAAATGCCCCTGCGTGTTCATCTGTGTAAATGTAGCTACAAAAAATTCATTCGACAAGAATAAGAAAAATAGCTATTTAGTTATTTTCTTTTTTTTAAAGGCCTTAAAAAGATATAGGTGTCTCAATGTTGCTTATTTTGGCTCATTGTATTGCACTAAACATTGAGCAATTGCTCCTGCGTGTTCATCGGTGTAAATGTAGCTAATAAAAATTCATTCGACAAGAATAAGAAAAATAGCTATTTACTTATTTTTTTTTAAAGGTCTTGAAATGATATCGGTGTCTTAATTTTGCTTATTTTGGCTCATTGTATTGTACTTAACATTGAGCAGTTGCTTCTGCGTGTTCCTCGGTGTAAATGTAGCTAAAAAAAATTCATTCGACAGGAATCAGAAAAATAGCTATTTACATATTTTATTTTTTTAAAGGTCTTAAAAAGATATGGGTGTCCTAATTTTGCTTATTTTGGCTCATTGTATTGTACCTAACATTGAGCAAATGCCCCTGCTTGTTCATCCGTGTAAATGTAGCTACAAAAAATTCATTCGACAAGAATAAGAAAAATAGCTATTTAGTTATTTTCTTTTTTTTAAAGGTCTTAAAAAGATATAGGTGTCTTAATTTTGCTTATTTTGGCTCACTGTATTGTACCTAACATTGAGCAATTGCTCCTGCGTGTTCGTCGGTGTAAATTTAGCTACAAAAAATTCATTCGACAAGAATAAGAAAAATAGCTATTTAGTTATTTTCTTTTTTTAAAGGTCTTCAAAAGATATAGGTGTCTCAATGTTGCTTATTTTGGCTCATTGTATTGCACTAAACATTGAGCAATTGCTCCTGCGTGTTCATCGGTGTAAATGTAGCTAATAAAAATTCATTCGACAAGAATAAGAAAAATAGCTATTTACTTATTTTTTTTTAAAGGTCTTGAAATGATATCGGTGTCCTAATTTTGCTTATTTTGGCTCACTGTATTGTACCTAACATTGAGCAAATGCCCCTGCTTGTTCATCCGTGTAAATGTAGCTACAAAAAATTCATTCGACAAGAATAAGAAAAATAGCTATTTAGTTATTTTCTTTTTTTTAAAGGCCTTAAAAAGATATAGGTGTCTTAATTTTGCTTATTTTGGCTCACTGTATTGTACCTAACATTGAGCAATTGCTCCTGCGTGTTCGTCGGTGTAAATTTAGCTAAAAAAAATTCATTCGACAGGAATCAGAAAAATAGCTATTTACTTATTTTATTTTTTTAAAGGTCTTAAAAAGATAAAGGTGTCCTAATTTTGCTTATTTTGGCTCATTGTATTGTACCTAACATTGACCTATTGCTCCTGCATGTTCATCGGTGTAAATGTAGCTACAAAAAATTCATTCGACAAGAATAAGAAAAATAGCTATATACTTATTTTTTTTTTTAAAGGTCTTGAAATGATATGGGTGTCTTAATTTTGCTTATTTTGGCTCATTGTATTGTACCTAACATTAAGCAATTGCTCCAGCGTGTTCTTAGGTGTAAATGTAGCTAAAGAAAATTCATTCGACAAGAATAAGAAAAATAGCTATTTACTTATTTTTTTTTTTAAAGGTCTTGAAATGATATGGGTGTCTTAATTTTGCTTATTTCGACTCATTGTATTGTACTGAACATTGAGCAGTTGCTTCTGCGTGTTCTCCGGTGTAAATGTAGCTAAAAAAAATTCATTCGACAGGAATCAGAAAAATAGCTATTTACTTATTTTATTTTTTTAAAGGTCTTAAAAAGATATAGGTGTCCTAATTTTGCTTATTTTGGCTCATTGTATTGTACCTAACATTGAACAAATGCCCCTGCGTGTTCATCCGTGTAAATGTAGCTACAAAAAATTCATTCGACAAGAATAAGAAAAATAGCTATTTAGTTATTTTCTTTTTTTAAAGGTCTTAAAAAGATATAGGTGTCTTAATTTTGCTTATTTTGGCTCATTGTATTGTACCTTACATTGGCCAATTGCTCCTGCGTGTTCATTGGTGTAAATGTAGCTACTAAAAATTCATTGGACAAGAATAAGAAAAATATCTATTTCGTTATTTTCTTTTTTTTAAAGGTTTTAAAAAGATATAGGTGTCTTAATTTTGGTTATTTAGGCTCACTTTATTGCACTTAACATTGACCAATTTCTCCTGCGTGTTCATCGGTGTAAATGTAGCTAAAAAAAATTCATTCGACAAGAATAAGAAAAATAGCTATTTACTTATTTTTTTTTTTTTTTAAGGTCTTGAAATGATATGGGTGTCTTAATTTTGCTAATATTGGCTCATTGTATTGTACTAAACATTGAGCAGTTGCTTCTGCGTGTTCCTCGGTGTAAATGTAGCTAAAAAAAATTCATTCGACAGGAATCAGAAAAATAGCTATTTACATATTTTATTTTTTTAAAGGTCTTAAAAAGATATAGGTGTCCTAATTTTGCTTATTTTGGCTCATTGTATTGTACCTAACATTGAGCAAATGCCGCTGCGTGTTCATCTGTGTAAATGTAGCTACAAAAAATTCATTCGACAAGAATAAGAAAAATAGCTATTTAGTTATTTTCTTTTTTTTAAAGGCCTTAAAAAGATATAGGTGTCTCAATGTTGCTTATTTTGGCTCATTGTATTGCACTAAACATTGAGCAATTGCTCCTGCGTGTTCATCGGTGTAAATGTAGCTAATAAAAATTCATTCGACAAGAATAAGAAAAATAGCTATTTACTTATTTTTTTTTAAAGGTCTTGAAATGATATCGGTGTCTTAATTTTGCTTATTTTGGCTCATTGTATTGTACTTAACATTGAGCAGTTGCTTCTGCGTGTTCCTCGGTGTAAATGTAGCTAAAAAAAATTCATTCGACAGGAATCAGAAAAATAGCTATTTACATATTTTATTTTTTTAAAGGTCTTAAAAAGATAAAGGTGTCCTAATTTTGCTTATTTTGGCTCATTGTATTGTACCTAACATTGACCTATTGCTCCTGCGTGTTCATCGGTGTAAATGTAGCTACAAAAAATTCATTCGACAAGAATAAGAAAAATAGCTATATACTTATTTTTTTTTTTAAAGGTCTTGAAATGATATGGGTGTCTTAATTTTGCTTATTTTGGCTCATTGTATTGTACCTAACATTAAGCAATTGCTTCTGCGTGTTCTCCGGTGTAAATGTAGCTAAAAAAAATTCATTCGACAGGAATCAGAAAAATAGCTATTTACTTATTTTATTTTTTTAAAGGTCTTAAAAAGATATAGGTGTCCTAATTTTGCTTATTTTGGCTCATTGTATTGTACCTAACATTGAACAAATGCCCGCGCGTGTTCATCCGTGTAAATGTAGCTACAAAAAATTCATTCGACAAGAATAAGAAAAATAGCTATTTAGTTATTTTCTTTTTTTAAAGGTCTTAAAAAGATATAGGTGTCTTAATTTTGCTTATTTTGGCTCATTGTATTGTACCTTACATTGGCCAATTGCTCCTGCGTGTTCATTGGTGTAAATGTAGCTACTAAAAATTCATTGGACAAGAATAAGAAAAATAGCTATTTACTTTTTTTTTTTTTTTTTTTAAGGTCTTGAAATGATATGGGTGTCTTAATTTTGCTAATATTGGCTCATTGTATTGTACTAAACATTGAGCAGTTGCTTCTGCGTGTTCCTCGGTGTAAATGTAGCTAAAAAAAATTCATTCGACAGGAATCAGAAAAATAGCTATTTACATATTTTATTTTTTTAAAGGTCTTAAAAAGATATAGGTGACCTAATTTTGCTTATTTTGGCTCATTGTATTGTACCTAACATTGAGCAAATGCCCCTGCGTGTTCATCTGTGTAAATGTAGCTACAAAAAATTCATTCGACAAGAATAAGAAAAATAGCTATTTAGTTATTTTCTTTTTTTTAAAGGCCTTAAAAAGATATAGGTGTCTCAATGTTGCTTATTTTGGCTCATTGTATTGCACTAAACATTGAGCAATTGCTCCTGCGTGTTCATCGGTGTAAATGTAGCTAATAAAAATTCATTCGACAAGAATAAGAAAAATAGCTATTTACTTATTTTTTTTTAAAGGTCTTGAAATGATATCGGTGTCTTAATTTTGCTTATTTTGGCTCATTGTATTGTACTTAACATTGAGCAGTTGCTTCTGCGTGTTCCTCGGTGTAAATGTAGCTAAAAAAAATTCATTCGACAGGAATCAGAAAAATAGCTATTTACATATTTTATTTCTTTAAAGGTCTTAAAAAGATATGGGTGTCCTAATTTTGCTTATTTTGGCTCATTGTATTTTACCTAACATTGAGCAAATGCCCCTGCTTGTTCATCCGTGTAAATGTAGCTACAAAAAATTCATTCGACAAGAATAAGAAAAATAGCTATTTAGTTATTTTCTTTTTTTTAAAGGTCTTAAAAAGATATAGGTGTCTTAATTTTGCTTATTTTGGCTCACTGTATTGTACCTAACATTGAGCAATTGCTCCTGCGTGTTCGTCGGTGTAAATTTAGCTACAAAAAATTCATTCGACAAGAATAAGAAAAATAGCTATTTAGTTATTTTCTTTTTTTAAAGGTCTTCAAAAGATATAGGTGTCTCAATGTTGCTTATTTTGGCTCATTGTATTGCACTAAACATTGAGCAATTGCTCCTGCGTGTTCATCGGTGTAAATGTAGCTAATAAAAATTCATTCGACAAGAATAAGAAAAATAGCTATTTACTTATTTTTTTTTAAAGGTCTTGAAATGATATCGGTGTCCTAATTTTGCTTATTTTGGCTCACTGTATTGTACCTAACATTGAGCAAATGCCCCTGCTTGTTCATCCGTGTAAATGTAGCTACAAAAAATTCATTCGACAAGAATAAGAAAAATAGCTATTTAGTTATTTTCTTTTTTTTAAAGGCCTTAAAAAGATATAGGTGTCTTAATTTTGCTTATTTTGGCTCACTGTATTGTACCTAACATTGAGCAATTGCTCCTGCGTGTTCGTCGGTGTAAATTTAGCTACAAAAAATTCATTCGACAAGAATAAGAAAAATAGCTATTTAGTTATTTTCTTTTTTTAAAGGTCTTAAAAAGATATAGGTGTCCTAATTTTGCTTATTTTGGCTCACTGTATTGTACCTAACATTGACCAATTGCTCCTGCGTGTTCATCCGTGTAAATGTAGCTACTAAAAATTCACACGACAAGAATAAGAAAAATAGCAATTTAGTTATTTTTTTTTAAAGGTCTTAAGAAGATATAGGTGTCTTAATTTTGCTTATTTAGGCTCACTGTATTGTACCTAACATTGACCAATTGCTCCTGCGTGTTCATCCGTGTAAATTTAGCTACAAAAAATTCATTCGACAAGAATAAGAAAAATAGCTATTTAGTTATTTTCTTTTTTTTAAAGGTCTTAAAAAGATATAGGTGTCTTAATTTTGCTAATATTGGCTCATTGTATTGTACTAAACATTGAGCAGTTGCTTCTGCGTGTTCCTCGGTGTAAATGTAGCTAAAAAAAATTCATTCGACAAGAATAAGAAAAATAGCTATTTAGTTATTTTCTTTTTTTTAAAGGCCTTAAAAAGATATAGGTGTCTCAATGTTGCTTATTTTGGCTCATTGTATTGCACTTAACATTGAGCAATTGCTCCTGCGTGTTCATCGGTGTAAATGTAGCTAATAAAAATTCATTCGACAAGAATAAGAAAAATAGCTATTTACTTATTTTTTTTTAAAGGTCTTGAAATGATATCGGTGTCTTAATTTTGCTTATTTTGGCTCATTGTATTGTACTTAACATTGAGCAGTTGCTTCTGCGTGTTCCTCGGTGTAAATGTAGCTAAAAAAAATTCATTCGACAGGAATCAGAAAAATAGCTATTTACATATTTTATTTTTTTAAAGGTCTTAAAAAGATATGGGTGTCCTAATTTTGCTTATTTTGGCTCATTGTATTGTACCTAACATTGACCAAATGCCCCTGCTTGTTCATCCGTGTAAATGTAGCTACAAAAAATTCATTCGACAAGAATAAGAAAAATAGCTATTTAGTTATTTTCTTTTTTTTAAAGGTCTTAAAAAGATATAGGTGTCTTAATTTTGCTTATTTTGGCTCACTGTATTGTACCTAACATTGAGCAATTGCTCCTGCGTGTTCGTCGGTGTAAATTTAGCTACAAAAAATTCATTCGACAAGAATAAGAAAAATAGCTATTTAGTTATTTTCTTTTTTTAAAGGTCTTCAAAAGATATAGGTGTCTCAATGTTGCTTATTTTGGCTCATTGTATTGCACTAAACATTGAGCAATTGCTCCTGCGTGTTCATCGGTGTAAATGTAGCTAATAAAAATTCATTCGACAAGAATAAGAAAAATAGCTATTTACTTATTTTTTTTTAAAGGTCTTGAAATGATATCGGTGTCCTAATTTTGCTTATTTTGGCTCATTGTATTGTACCTAACATTGAGCAAATGCCCCTGCTTGTTCATCCGTGTAAATGTAGCTACAAAAAATTCATTCGACAAGAATAAGAAAAATAGCTTTTTACTTATTTTTTTTTTTTAAAGGTCTTGAAATGATATGGGTGTCTTAATTTTGCTTATTTCGGCTCATTGTATTGTACTGAACATTGAGCAGTTGCTTCTGCGTGTTCTCCGGTGTAAATGTAGCTAAAAAAAATTCATTCGACAGGAATCAGAAAAATAGCTATTTACTTATTTTTTTTTTTAAAGGTCTTGAAATGATATGGGTGTCTTAATTTTGCTTATTTTGGCTCATTGTATTGTACCTAACATTAAGCAATTGCTCCAGCGTGTTCTTAGGTGTAAATGTAGCTAAAGAAAATTCATTCGACAAGAATAAGAAAAATAGCTATTTACTTATTTTTTTTTTAAAGGTCTTGAAATGATATGGGTGTCTTAATTTTGCTTATTTCGGCTCATTGTATTGTACTGAACATTGAGCAGTTGCTTCTGCGTGTTCGTCGGTGTAAATTTAGCTAAAAAAAATTCATTCGACAGGAATCAGAAAAATAGCTATTTACTTATTTTATTTTTTTAAAGGTCTTAAAAAGATAAAGGTGTCCTAATTTTGCTTATTTTGGCTCATTGTATTGTACCTAACATTGACCTATTGCTCCTGCATGTTCATCGGTGTAAATGTAGCTACAAAAAATTCATTCGACAAGAATAAGAAAAATAGCTATATACTTATTTTTTTTTTTAAAGGTCTTGAAATGATATGGGTGTCTTAATTTTGCTTATTTTGGCTCATTGTATTGTACCTAACATTAAGCAATTGCTCCAGCGTGTTCTTAGGTGTAAATGTAGCTAAAGAAAATTCATTCGACAAGAATAAGAAAAATAGCTATTTACTTATTTTTTTTTTTAAAGGTCTTGAAATGATATGGGTGTCTTAATTTTGCTTATTTCGGCTCATTGTATTGTACTGAACATTGAGCAGTTGCTTCTGCGTGTTCTCCGGTGTAAATGTAGCTAAAAAAAATTCATTCGACAGGAATCAGAAAAATAGCTATTTACTTATTTTATTTTTTTAAAGGTCTTAAAAAGATATAGGTGTCCTAATTTTGCTTATTTTGGCTCATTGTATTGTACCTAACATTGAACAAATGCCCCTGCGTGTTCATCCGTGTAAATGTAGCTACAAAAAATTCATTCGACAAGAATAAGAAAAATAGCTATTTAGTTATTTTCTTTTTTTAAAGGTCTTAAAAATATATAGGTGTCTTAATTTTGCTTATTTTGGCTCATTGTATTGTACCTTACATTGGCCAATTGCTCCTGCGTGTTCATTGGTGTAAATGTAGCTACTAAAAATTCATTGGACAAGAATAAGAAAAATATCTATTTCGTTATTTTCTTTTTTTTAAAGGTTTTAAAAAGATATAGGTGTCTTAATTTTGGTTATTTAGGCTCACTTTATTGCACTTAACATTGACCAATTTCTCCTGCGTGTTCATCGGTGTAAATGTAGCTAAAAAAAATTCATTCGACAAGAATAAGAAAAATAGCTATTTACTTATTTTTTTTTTTTTTTAAGGTCTTGAAATGATATGGGTGTCTTAATTTTGCTAATATTGGCTCATTGTATTGTACTAAACATTGAGCAGTTGCTTCTGCGTGTTCCTCGGTGTAAATGTAGCTAAAAAAAATTCATTCGACAGGAATCAGAAAAATAGCTATTTACATATTTTATTTTTTTAAAGGTCTTAAAAAGATATAGGTGTCCTAATTTTGCTTATTTTGGCTCATTGTATTGTACCTAACATTGAGCAAATGCCCCTGCGTGTTCATCTGTGTAAATGTAGCTACAAAAAATTCATTCGACAAGAATAAGAAAAATAGCTATTTAGTTATTTTCTTTTTTTTAAAGGCCTTAAAAAGATATAGGTGTCTCAATGTTGCTTATTTTGGCTCATTGTATTGCACTAAACATTGAGCAATTGCTCCTGCGTGTTCATCGGTGTAAATGTAGCTAATAAAAATTCATTCGACAAGAATAAGAAAAATAGCTATTTACTTATTTTTTTTTAAAGGTCTTGAAATGATATCGGTGTCTTAATTTTGCTTATTTTGGCTCATTGTATTGTACTTAACATTGAGCAGTTGCTTCTGCGTGTTCCTCGGTGTAAATGTAGCTAAAAAAAATTCATTCGACAGGAATCAGAAAAATAGCTATTTACATATTTTATTTTTTTAAAGGTCTTAAAAAGATATGGGTGTCCTAATTTTGCTTATTTTGGCTCATTGTATTGTACCTAACATTGAGCAAATGCCCCTGCTTGTTCATCCGTGTAAATGTAGCTACAAAAAATTCATTCGACAAGAATAAGAAAAATAGCTATTTAGTTATTTTCTTTTTTTTAAAGGTCTTAAAAAGATATAGGTGTCTTAATTTTGCTTATTTTGGCTCACTGTATTGTACCTAACATTGAGCAATTGCTCCTGCGTGTTCGTCGGTGTAAATTTAGCTACAAAAAATTCATTCGACAAGAATAAGAAAAATAGCTATTTAGTTATTTTCTTTTTTTAAAGGTCTTCAAAAGATATAGGTGTCTCAATGTTGCTTATTTTGGCTCATTGTATTGCACTAAACATTGAGCAATTGCTCCTGCGTGTTCATCGGTGTAAATGTAGCTAATAAAAATTCATTCGACAAGAATAAGAAAAATAGCTATTTACTTATTTTTTTTTAAAGGTCTTGAAATGATATCGGTGTCCTAATTTTGCTTATTTTGGCTCACTGTATTGTACCTAACATTGAGCAAATGCCCCTGCTTGTTCATCCGTGTAAATGTAGCTACAAAAAATTCATTCGACAAGAATAAGAAAAATAGCTATTTAGTTATTTTCTTTTTTTTAAAGGCCTTAAAAAGATATAGGTGTCTTAATTTTGCTTATTTTGGCTCACTGTATTGTACCTAACATTGAGCAATTGCTCCTGCGTGTTCGTCGGTGTAAATTTAGCTAAAAAAAATTCATGCGACAGGAATCAGAAAAATAGCTATTTACTTATTTTATTTTTTTAAAGGTCTTAAGAAGATAAAGGTGTCCTAATTTTGCTTATTTTGGCTCATTGTATTGTACCTAACATTGACCTATTGCTCCTGCATGTTCATCGGTGTAAATGTAGCTACAAAAAATTCATTCGACAAGAATAAGAAAAATAGCTATATACTTATTTTTTTTTTTAAAGGTCTTGAAATGATATGGGTGTCTTAATTTTGCTTATTTTGGCTCATTGTATTGTACCTAACATTAAGCAATTGCTCCAGCGTGTTCTTAGGTGTAAATGTAGCTAAAGAAAATTCATTCGACAAGAATAAGAAAAATAGCTATTTACTTATTTTTTTTTTTAAAGGTCTTGAAATGATATGGGTGTCTTAATTTTGCTTATTTCGGCTCATTGTATTGTACTGAACATTGAGCAGTTGCTTCTGCGTGTTCTCCGGTGTAAATGTAGCTAAAAAAAATTCATTCGACAGGAATCAGAAAAATAGCTATTTACTTATTTTATTTTTTTAAAGGTCTTAAAAAGATATAGGTGTCCTAATTTTGCTTATTTTGGCTCATTGTATTGTACCTAACATTGAACAAATGCCCCTGCGTGTTCATCCGTGTAAATGTAGCTACAAAAAATTCATTCGACAAGAATAAGAAAAATAGCTATTTAGTTATTTTCTTTTTTTAAAGGTCTTAAAAAGATATAGGTGTCTTAATTTTGCTTATTTTGGCTCATTGTATTGTACCTTACATTGGCCAATTGCTCCTGCGTGTTCATTGGTGTAAATGTAGCTACTAAAAATTCATTGGACAAGAATAAGAAAAATATCTATTTCGTTATTTTCTTTTTTTTAAAGGTTTTAAAAAGATATAGGTGTCTTAATTTTGGTTATTTAGGCTCACTTTATTGCACTTAACATTGACCAATTTCTCCTGCGTGTTCATCGGTGTAAATGTAGCTAAAAAAAATTCATTCGACAAGAATAAGAAAAATAGCTATTTACTTATTTTTTTTTTTTTTTTAAGGTCTTGAAATGATATGGGTGTCTTAATTTTGCTAATATTGGCTCATTGTATTGTACTAAACATTGAGCAGTTGCTTCTGCGTGTTCCTCGGTGTAAATGTAGCTAAAAAAAATTCATTCGACAGGAATCAGAAAAATAGCTATTTACATATTTTATTTTTTTAAAGGTCTTAAAAAGATATAGGTGTCCTAATTTTGCTTATTTTGGCTCATTGTATTGTACCTAACATTGAGCAAATGCCGCTGCGTGTTCATCTGTGTAAATGTAGCTACAAAAAATTCATTCGACAAGAATAAGAAAAATAGCTATTTAGTTATTTTCTTTTTTTTAAAGGCCTTAAAAAGATATAGGTGTCTCAATGTTGCTTATTTTGGCTCATTGTATTGCACTAAACATTGAGCAATTGCTCCTGCGTGTTCATCGGTGTAAATGTAGCTAATAAAAATTCATTCGACAAGAATAAGAAAAATAGCTATTTACTTATTTTTTTTTAAAGGTCTTGAAATGATATCGGTGTCTTAATTTTGCTTATTTTGGCTCATTGTATTGTACTTAACATTGAGCAGTTGCTTCTGCGTGTTCCTCGGTGTAAATGTAGCTAAAAAAAATTCATTCGACAGGAATCAGAAAAATAGCTATTTACATATTTTATTTTTTTAAAGGTCTTAAAAAGATAAAGGTGTCCTAATTTTGCTTATTTTGGCTCATTGTATTGTACCTAACATTGACCTATTGCTCCTGCGTGTTCATCGGTGTAAATGTAGCTACAAAAAATTCATTCGACAAGAATAAGAAAAATAGCTATATACTTATTTTTTTTTTTAAAGGTCTTGAAATGATATGGGTGTCTTAATTTTGCTTATTTTGGCTCATTGTATTGTACCTAACATTAAGCAATTGCTTCTGCGTGTTCTCCGGTGTAAATGTAGCTAAAAAAAATTCATTCGACAGGAATCAGAAAAATAGCTATTTACTTATTTTATTTTTTTAAAGGTCTTAAAAAGATATAGGTGTCCTAATTTTGCTTATTTTGGCTCATTGTATTGTACCTAACATTGAACAAATGCCCGCGCGTGTTCATCCGTGTAAATGTAGCTACAAAAAATTCATTCGACAAGAATAAGAAAAATAGCTATTTAGTTATTTTCTTTTTTTAAAGGTCTTAAAAAGATATAGGTGTCTTAATTTTGCTTATTTTGGCTCATTGTATTGTACCTTACATTGGCCAATTGCTCCTGCGTGTTCATTGGTGTAAATGTAGCTACTAAAAATTCATTGGACAAGAATAAGAAAAATAGCTATTTACTTTTTTTTTTTTTTTTTTAAGGTCTTGAAATGATATGGGTGTCTTAATTTTGCTAATATTGGCTCATTGTATTGTACTAAACATTGAGCAGTTGCTTCTGCGTGTTCCTCGGTGTAAATGTAGCTAAAAAAAATTCATTCGACAGGAATCAGAAAAATAGCTATTTACATATTTTATTTTTTTAAAGGTCTTAAAAAGATATAGGTGACCTAATTTTGCTTATTTTGGCTCATTGTATTGTACCTAACATTGAGCAAATGCCCCTGCGTGTTCATCTGTGTAAATGTAGCTACAAAAAATTCATTCGACAAGAATAAGAAAAATAGCTATTTAGTTATTTTCTTTTTTTTAAAGGCCTTAAAAAGATATAGGTGTCTCAATGTTGCTTATTTTGGCTCATTGTATTGCACTAAACATTGAGCAATTGCTCCTGCGTGTTCATCGGTGTAAATGTAGCTAATAAAAATTCATTCGACAAGAATAAGAAAAATAGCTATTTACTTATTTTTTTTTAAAGGTCTTGAAATGATATCGGTGTCTTAATTTTGCTTATTTTGGCTCATTGTATTGTACTTAACATTGAGCAGTTGCTTCTGCGTGTTCCTCGGTGTAAATGTAGCTAAAAAAAATTCATTCGACAGGAATCAGAAAAATAGCTATTTACATATTTTATTTCTTTAAAGGTCTTAAAAAGATATGGGTGTCCTAATTTTGCTTATTTTGGCTCATTGTATTTTACCTAACATTGAGCAAATGCCCCTGCTTGTTCATCCGTGTAAATGTAGCTACAAAAAATTCATTCGACAAGAATAAGAAAAATAGCTATTTAGTTATTTTCTTTTTTTTAAAGGTCTTAAAAAGATATAGGTGTCTTAATTTTGCTTATTTTGGCTCACTGTATTGTACCTAACATTGAGCAATTGCTCCTGCGTGTTCGTCGGTGTAAATTTAGCTACAAAAAATTCATTCGACAAGAATAAGAAAAATAGCTATTTAGTTATTTTCTTTTTTTAAAGGTCTTCAAAAGATATAGGTGTCTCAATGTTGCTTATTTTGGCTCATTGTATTGCACTAAACATTGAGCAATTGCTCCTGCGTGTTCATCGGTGTAAATGTAGCTAATAAAAATTCATTCGACAAGAATAAGAAAAATAGCTATTTACTTATTTTTTTTTAAAGGTCTTGAAATGATATCGGTGTCCTAATTTTGCTTATTTTGGCTCACTGTATTGTACCTAACATTGAGCAAATGCCCCTGCTTGTTCATCCGTGTAAATGTAGCTACAAAAAATTCATTCGACAAGAATAAGAAAAATAGCTATTTAGTTATTTTCTTTTTTTTAAAGGCCTTAAAAAGATATAGGTGTCTTAATTTTGCTTATTTTGGCTCACTGTATTGTACCTAACATTGAGCAATTGCTCCTGCGTGTTCGTCGGTGTAAATTTAGCTACAAAAAATTCATTCGACAAGAATAAGAAAAATAGCTATTTAGTTATTTTCTTTTTTTAAAGGTCTTAAAAAGATATAGGTGTCCTAATTTTGCTTATTTTGGCTCACTGTATTGTACCTAACATTGACCAATTGCTCCTGCGTGTTCATCCGTGTAAATGTAGCTACTAAAAATTCACACGACAAGAATAAGAAAAATAGCAATTTAGTTATTTTTTTTTAAAGGTCTTAAGAAGATATAGGTGTCTTAATTTTGCTTATTTAGGCTCACTGTATTGTACCTAACATTGACCAATTGCTCCTGCGTGTTCATCCGTGTAAATTTAGCTACAAAAAATTCATTCGACAAGAATAAGAAAAATAGCTATTTAGTTATTTTCTTTTTTTTAAAGGTCTTAAAAAGATATAGGTGTCTTAATTTTGCTAATATTGGCTCATTGTATTGTACTAAACATTGAGCAGTTGCTTCTGCGTGTTCCTCGGTGTAAATGTAGCTAAAAAAAATTCATTCGACAAGAATAAGAAAAATAGCTATTTAGTTATTTTCTTTTTTTTAAAGGCCTTAAAAAGATATAGGTGTCTCAATGTTGCTTATTTTGGCTCATTGTATTGCACTTAACATTGAGCAATTGCTCCTGCGTGTTCATCGGTGTAAATGTAGCTAATAAAAATTCATTCGACAAGAATAAGAAAAATAGCTATTTACTTATTTTTTTTTAAAGGTCTTGAAATGATATCGGTGTCTTAATTTTGCTTATTTTGGCTCATTGTATTGTACTTAACATTGAGCAGTTGCTTCTGCGTGTTCCTCGGTGTAAATGTAGCTAAAAAAAATTCATTCGACAGGAATCAGAAAAATAGCTATTTACATATTTTATTTTTTTAAAGGTCTTAAAAAGATATGGGTGTCCTAATTTTGCTTATTTTGGCTCATTGTATTGTACCTAACATTGACCAAATGCCCCTGCTTGTTCATCCGTGTAAATGTAGCTACAAAAAATTCATTCGACAAGAATAAGAAAAATAGCTATTTAGTTATTTTCTTTTTTTTAAAGGTCTTAAAAAGATATAGGTGTCTTAATTTTGCTTATTTTGGCTCACTGTATTGTACCTAACATTGAGCAATTGCTCCTGCGTGTTCGTCGGTGTAAATTTAGCTACAAAAAATTCATTCGACAAGAATAAGAAAAATAGCTATTTAGTTATTTTCTTTTTTTAAAGGTCTTCAAAAGATATAGGTGTCTCAATGTTGCTTATTTTGGCTCATTGTATTGCACTAAACATTGAGCAATTGCTCCTGCGTGTTCATCGGTGTAAATGTAGCTAATAAAAATTCATTCGACAAGAATAAGAAAAATAGCTATTTACTTATTTTTTTTTAAAGGTCTTGAAATGATATCGGTGTCCTAATTTTGCTTATTTTGGCTCATTGTATTGTACCTAACATTGAGCAAATGCCCCTGCTTGTTCATCCGTGTAAATGTAGCTACAAAAAATTCATTCGACAAGAATAAGAAAAATAGCTTTTTACTTATTTTTTTTTTTTAAAGGTCTTGAAATGATATGGGTGTCTTAATTTTGCTTATTTCGGCTCATTGTATTGTACTGAACATTGAGCAGTTGCTTCTGCGTGTTCTCCGGTGTAAATGTAGCTAAAAAAAATTCATTCGACAGGAATCAGAAAAATAGCTATTTACTTATTTTTTTTTTTAAAGGTCTTGAAATGATATGGGTGTCTTAATTTTGCTTATTTTGGCTCATTGTATTGTACCTAACATTAAGCAATTGCTCCAGCGTGTTCTTAGGTGTAAATGTAGCTAAAGAAAATTCATTCGACAAGAATAAGAAAAATAGCTATTTACTTATTTTTTTTTTAAAGGTCTTGAAATGATATGGGTGTCTTAATTTTGCTTATTTCGGCTCATTGTATTGTACTGAACATTGAGCAGTTGCTTCTGCGTGTTCTCCGGTGTAAATGTAGCTAAAAAAAATTCATTCGACAGGAATCAGAAAAATAGCTATTTACTTATTTTATTTTTTTAAAGGTCTTAAAAAGATATAGGTGTCCTAATTTTGCTTATTTTGGCTCATTGTATTGTACCTAACATTGAACAAATGCCCCTGCGTGTTCATCCGTGTAAATGTAGCTACAAAAAATTCATTCGACAAGAATAAGAAAAATAGCTATTTAGTTATTTTCTTTTTTTAAAGGTCTTGAAATGATATGGGTGTCTTAATTTTGCTTATTTTGGCTCATTGTATTGTACCTAACATTGAGCAATTGCTCCTGCGTGTTCGTCGGTGTAAATTTAGCTACAAAAAATTCATTCGACAAGAATAAGAAAAATAGCTATTTACTTATTTTTTTTTAAAGGTCTTGAAATGATATGGGTGTCTTAATTTTGCTTATTTTGGCTCATTGTATTGTACCTAACATTGAGCAATTGCTCCTGCGTGTTCGTCGGTGTAAATTTAGCTACAAAAAATTCATTCGACAAGAATAAGAAAAATAGCTATTTAGTTATTTTCTTTTTTTAAAGGTCTTCAAAAGATATAGGTGTCTTAATTTTGCTTATTTTGGCTCATTGTATTGTACCTAACATTGACCAATTGCTCCTGCGTGTTCATCGGTGTAAATGTAGCTACAAAAAATTCATTCGACAAGAATAAGAAAAATAGCTATTTACTTATTTTATTTTTTTTAAAGGTCTTAAAAAGATTTAGGTGTCTTTAATTTGCTTATTTTGGCTCATTGTATTGTACTTTACATTTAGCAGTTGCTTCTGCGTGTTCTTCGGTGTAAATGTAGCTAAATAAAATTCATTCGACAGGAATCAGAAAAATAGCTATTTACATATTTTATTTTTTTAAAGGTCTTAAAAAGATATAGGTGTCCTGGTTTTGCTTATTTTGGCTCATTGTATTGTACCTAACATTGAGCAAATGCCCCTGCGTGTTCATCGGTGTAAATGTAGCTACAAAAAATTCATTCGACAAGAATAAGAAAAATAGCTATTAAGTTATTTTCTTTTTTTTAAAGGCCTTCAAAAGATATAGGTGTTTTAATTATGCTTATTTTGGCTCAATGTATTGAACTTAATATTGAGCAGTTGCTCCTGCGTGTTCATCCGTGTAAATGTTGCTACAAAAAATTCATTCGACAAAAATAAGAAAAATAGCAATTTTGTTATTTTCTTTTTTTTAAAGGCCTTAAAAAGATATAGGTGTCTTAATTTTGCTTATTTTGGCTCATTGTATTGCACTTAACATTGAGCAATTGCTCCTGCGTGTTCATCGGTGTAAATGTAGCTAATAAAAATTCATTCGACAAGAATAAGAAAAATAGCTATTTACTTATTTTTTTTTTTAAAGGTCTTGAAATGAAATGGGTGTCTTAATTTTGCTTATTTTGGCTCATTGTATTGTACTTAACATTGAGCAGTTGCTTCTGCGTGTTCCTCGGTGTAAATGTAGCTAAAAAAAATTCATTCGACAGGAATCAGAAAAAAAAGCTATTTACATATTTTATTTTTAGAGGTCTTAAAAAGATATGGGTGTCTTAATTTTGCTTATTTTTAATCATTGTATTGTTCTTAACATTAAACAGTTGCTTCTGCGTGTTCCTCGGTGTAAATGTAGCTAAAAAAAATTCATTCGACAGGAATCAGAAAAATAGCTATTTACATATTTTATTTTTTTAAAGGTCTTAAAAAGATAAAGGTGTCCTAATTTTGCTTATTTTGGCTCAATGTGATGTACCTAACATTGAGCAAATGCCCCTGCGTGTTCATCCGTGTAAATGTAGCTTCAAAAAATTCATTCGACAAGAATAAGAAAAATAGCTATTTAGTTATTTTCTTTTTTATAAAGGCCTTAAAAAGATAAAGGTGTCTCAATTTTGCTTATTTTGGCTCACTGTATTGCACTTAACATTGCGCAATTGCTCCTGCGTGTTCATAGGTGTAAATGTAGCTAATAAAAATTCATTCGACAAGAATAAGAAAAATAGCTTTTTACTTATTTTTTTTTTTTAAAGGTCTTGAAATGATATGGGTGTCTTAATTTTGCTTATTTTGGCTCAATGTATTGTACTTAACATTGAGCAGTTGCTTCTGCGTGTTCCTCGGTGTAAATGTAGCTAAAAAAAATTCATTCGACAGGAATCAGAAAAATAGCTATTTACATATTTTATTTTTTTAAAGGTCTTAAAAAGATATAGGTGTCCTAATTTTGCTTATTTTGGCTCATTGTATTGTACCTAACATTGAGCAAATGCCCCTGCGTGTTCATCCGTGTAAATGTAGCTACAAAAAATTCATTCGACAAGAATAAGAAAAATAGCTATTTAGTTATTTTCTTTTTTTTAAAGGCCTTAAAAAGATATAGGTGTCTCAATGTTGCTTATTTTGGCTCATTGTATTGCACTTAACATTGAGCAATTGCTCCTGCGTGCTCATCGGTGTAAATGTAGCTACTAAAAATTCATTGGACAAGAATAAGAAAAATATCTATTTCGTTATTTTCTTTTTTTGAAAGGTTTTAAAAAGATATAGGTGTCTTAATTTTGGTTATTTAGGCTCACTTTATTGCACTTAACATTGAGCAATTTCTCCTGCGTGTTCATCGGTGTAAATGTAGCTAAAAAAAATTCATTCGACAAGAATAAGAAAAATAGCTATTTACTTATTTTTTTTTTTTTTTAAGGTCTTGAAATGATATGGGTGTCTTAATTTTGCTAATATTGGCTCATTGTATTGTACTAAACGTTGAGCAGTTGCTTCTGCGTGTTCCTCGGTGTAAATGTAGCTAAAAAAAATTCATTCGACAGGAATCAGAAAAATAGCTATTTACATATTTTATTTTTTTAAAGGTCTTAAAAAGATATAGGTGTCCTAATTTTGCTTATTTTGGCTCATTGTATTGTACCTAACATTGAGCAAATGCCCCTGCGTGTTCATCCGTGTAAATGTAGCTACAAAAAATTCATTCGACAAGAATAAGAAAAATAGCTATTTAGTTATTTTCTTTTTTTTAAAGGCCTTAAAAAGATATAGGTGTCTCAATGTTGCTTATTTTGGCTCAATGTATTGCACTTAACATTGAGCAATTGCTCCTGCGTGTTCATCGGTGTAAATGTAGCTAATAAAAATTCATTGGACAAGAATAAGAAAAATATCTATTTCGTTATTTTCTTTTTTTTAAAGGTTTTAAAAAGATATATGTGTCTTACTTTTGGTTATTTAGGCTCATTGTATTGCACTTAACATTGAGCAATTGCTCCTGCGTGTTCATCGGTGTAAATGTAGCTACTAAAAATTCATTGGACAAGAATAAGAAAAATATCTATTTCGTTATTTTCATTTTTTTAAAGGTTTTAAAAAGATATAGGTGTCTTAATTTTGGTTATTTAGGCTCACTTTATTGCACTTAACATTGAGCAATTTCACCTGCGTGTTCATCGGTGTAAATGTAGCTACAAAAAATTCATTCGACAAGAATAAGAAAAATAGCTATTTACTTATTTTTTTTTAAAGGTCTTGAAATGATATGGGTGTCTTAATTTTGCTTATTTTGGCTCATTGTATTGTACTTAACATTGAGCAGTTGCTTCTGCGTGTTCCTCGGTGTAAATGTAGCTAAAAAAAATTCATTCGACAGGAATCAGAAAAAAAAGCTATTTACATATTTTATTTTTAGAGGTCTTAAAAAGATATGGGTGTCTTAATTTTGCTTATTTTTAATCATTGTATTGTTCTTAACATTAAACAGTTGCTTCTGCGTGTTCCTCGGTGTAAATGTAGCTAAAAAAAATTCATTCGACAGGAATCAGAAAAATAGCTATTTACATATTTTATTTTTTTAAAGGTCTTAAAAAGATAAAGGTGTCCTAATTTTGCTTATTTTGGCTCAATGTATTGTACCTAACATTGAGCAAATGCCCCTGCGTGTTCATCCGTGTAAATGTAGCTTCAAAAAATTCATTCGACAAGAATAAGAAAAATAGCTATTTAGTTATTTTCTTTTTTATAAAGGCCTTAAAAAGATAAAGGTGTCTCAATTTTGCTTATTTTGGCTCACTGTATTGCACTTAACATTGCGCAATTGCTCCTGCGTGTTCATAGGTGTAAATGTAGCTAATAAAAATTCATTCGACAAGAATAAGAAAAATAGCTTTTTACTTATTTTTTTTTTTTAAAGGTCTTGAAATGATATGGGTGTCTTAATTTTGCTTATTTTGGCTCAATGTATTGTACTTAACATTGAGCAGTTGCTTCTGCGTGTTCCTCGGTGTAAATGTAGCTAAAAAAAATTCATTCGACAGGAATCAGAAAAATAGCTATTTACATATTTTATTTTTTTAAAGGTCTTAAAAAGATATAGGTGTCCTAATTTTGCTTATTTTGGCTCATTGTATTGTACCTAACATTGAGCAAATGCCCCTGCGTGTTCATCCGTGTAAATGTAGCTACAAAAAATTCATTCGACAAGAATAAGAAAAATAGCTATTTAGTTATTTTCTTTTTTTTAAAGGCCTTAAAAAGATATAGGTGTCTCAATGTTGCTTATTTTGGCTCATTGTATTGCACTTAACATTGAGCAATTGCTCCTGCGTGCTCATCGGTGTAAATGTAGCTACTAAAAATTCATTGGACAAGAATAAGAAAAATATCTATTTCGTTATTTTCTTTTTTTGAAAGGTTTTAAAAAGATATAGGTGTCTTAATTTTGGTTATTTAGGCTCACTTTATTGCACTTAACATTGAGCAATTTCTCCTGCGTGTTCATCGGTGTAAATGTAGCTAAAAAAAATTCATTCGACAAGAATAAGAAAAATAGCTATTTACTTATTTTTTTTTTTTTTTAAGGTCTTGAAATGATATGGGTGTCTTAATTTTGCTAATATTGGCTCATTGTATTGTACTAAACGTTGAGCAGTTGCTTCTGCGTGTTCCTCGGTGTAAATGTAGCTAAAAAAAATTCATTCGACAGGAATCAGAAAAATAGCTATTTACATATTTTATTTTTTTAAAGGTCTTAAAAAGATATAGGTGTCCTAATTTTGCTTATTTTGGCTCATTGTATTGTACCTAACATTGAGCAAATGCCCCTGCGTGTTCATCCGTGTAAATGTAGCTACAAAAAATTCATTCGACAAGAATAAGAAAAATAGCTATTTAGTTATTTTCTTTTTTTTAAAGGCCTTAAAAAGATATAGGTGTCTCAATGTTGCTTATTTTGGCTCAATGTATTGCACTTAACATTGAGCAATTGCTCCTGCGTGTTCATCGGTGTAAATGTAGCTAATAAAAATTCATTGGACAAGAATAAGAAAAATATCTATTTCGTTATTTTCTTTTTTTTAAAGGTTTTAAAAAGATATATGTGTCTTACTTTTGGTTATTTAGGCTCATTGTATTGCACTTAACATTGAGCAATTGCTCCTGCGTGTTCATCGGTGTAAATGTAGCTACTAAAAATTCATTGGACAAGAATAAGAAAAATATCTATTTCGTTATTTTCATTTTTTTAAAGGTTTTAAAAAGATATAGGTGTCTTAATTTTGGTTATTTAGGCTCACTTTATTGCACTTAACATTGAGCAATTTCTCCTGCGTGTTCATCGGTGTAAATGTAGCTACAAAAAATTCATTCGACAAGAATAAGAAAAATAGCTATTTACTTATTTTTTTTTAAAGGTCTTGAAATGATATGGGTGTCTTAATTTTGCTTATTTTGGCTCATTGTATTGTACTTAACATTGAGCAGTTGCTTCTGCGTGTTCCTCGGTGTAAATGTAGCTAAAAAAAATTCATTCGACAGGAATCAGAAAAATAGCTATTTACATATTTTATTTTTTTAAAGGTCTTAAAAAGATATAGGTGTCCTAATTTTGCTTATTTTGGCTCATTGTATTGTACCTAACATTGATCAAATGCCCCTGCGTGTTCATCCGTGTAAATGTAGCTACAAAAAATTCATTCGACAAGAATAAGAAAAATAGCTATTTAGTTATTTTCTTTTTTTTAAAGGCCTTAAAAAGATATAGGTGTCTCAATGTTGCTTATTTTGGCTCATTGTATTGCACTTAACATTGAGCAATTGCTCCTGCGTGCTCATCGGTGTAAATGTAGCTACTAAAAATTCATTGGACAAGAATAAGAAAAATATCTATTTCGTTATTTTCTTTTTTTGAAAGGTTTTAAAAAGATATAGGTGTCTTAATTTTGGTTATTTAGGCTCACTTTATTGCACTTAACATTGAGCAATTTCTCCTGCGTGTTCATCGGTGTAAATGTAGCTAAAAAAAATTCATTCGACAAGAATAAGAAAAATAGCTATTTACTTATTATTTTTTTTTTTTAAGGTCTTGAAATGATATGGGTGTCTTAATTTTGCTAATATTGGCTCATTGTATTGTACTAAACATTGAGCAGTTGCTTCTGCGTGTTCCTCGGTGTAAATGTAGCTAAAAAAAATTCATTCGACAGGAATCAGAAAAATAGCTATTTACATATTTTATTTTTTTAAAGGTCTTAAAAAGATATAGGTGTCCTAATTTTGCTTATTTTGGCTCATTGTATTGCTCCTGCGTGTTCATCGGTGTAAATGTAGCTAATAAAAATTCATTTGACAAGAATAAGAAAAATAGCTATTTACTTATTTTTTTTTTAAAGGTCTTGAAATGAAATGGGTGTCTTAATTTTGCTTATTTTGGCTCACTGTATTGTACTTAACATTGAGCAGTTGCTTCTGCGTGTTCCTCGGTGTAAATGTAGCTAAAAAAAATTCATTCGACAGGAATCAGAAAAAAAAGCTATTTACATATTTTATTTTTAGAGGTCTTAAAAAGATATGGGTGTCTTAATTTTGCTTATTTTTAATCATTGTATTGTGCTTAACATTAAACAGTTGCTTCTGCGTGTTCCTCGGTGTAAATGTAGCTAAAAAAAATTCATTCGACAGGAATCAGAAAAATAGCTATTTACATATTTTATTTTTTTAAAGGTCTTAAAAAGATAAAGGTGTCCTAATTTTGCTTATTTTGCCTCAATGTATTGTACCTAACATTGAGCAAATGCCCCTGCGTGTTCATCCGTGTAAATGTAGCTTCAAAAAATTCATTCGACAAGAATAAGAAAAATAGCTATTTAGTTATTTTCTTTTTTTTAAAGGCCTTAAAAAGATAAAGGTGTCTCAATTTTGCTTATTTTGGCTCACTGTATTGCACTTAACATTGCGCAATTGCTCCTGCGTGTTCATCGGTGTAAATGTAGCTAATAAAAATTCATTCGACAAGAATAAGAAAAATAGCTTTTTACTTATTTTTTTTTTTTAAAGGTCTTGAAATGATATGGGTGTCTTAATTTTGCTTATTTTGGCTCAATGTATTGTACTTAACATTGAGCAGTTGCTTCTGCGTGTTCCTCGGTGTAAATGTAGCTAAAAAAAATTCATTCGACAGGAATCAGAAAAATAGCTATTTACATATTTTATTTTTTTAAAGGTCTTAAAAAGATATAGGTGTCCTAATTTTGCTTATTTTGGCTCATTGTATTGTACCTAACATTGAGCAAATGCCCCTGCGTGTTCATCCGTGTAAATGTAGCTACAAAAAATTCATTCGACAAGAATAAGAAAAATAGCTATTTAGTTATTTTCTTTTTTTTAAAGGCCTTAAAAAGATATAGGTGTCTCAATGTTGCTTATTTTGGCTCATTGTATTGCACTTAACATTGAGCAATTGCTCCTGCGTGCTCATCGGTGTAAATGTAGCTACTAAAAATTCATTGGACAAGAATAAGAAAAATATCTATTTCGTTATTTTCTTTTTTTTAAAGGTTTTAAAAAAAAATAGGTGTCTTAATTTTGGTTATTTAGGCTCACTTTATTGCACTTAACATTGAGCATTTTCTCCTGCGTGTTCATCGGTGTAAATGTAGCTAAAAAAAATTCATTCGACAAGAATAAGAAAAATAGCTATTTACTTATTTTTTTTTAAAGGTCTTGAAATGATATGGGTGTCTTAATTTTGCTTATTTTGGCTCATTGTATTGTACTTGACATTGAGCAGTTGCTTCTGCGTGTTCCTCGGTGTAAATGTAGCTAAAAAAAATTCATTCGACAGGAATCAGAAAAATAGTTATTTACATATTTTATTTTTTTAAAGGTCTTAAAAAGATATAGGTGTCCTAATTTTGCTTATTTTGGCTCATTGTATTGTACCTAACATTGATCAAATGCCCCTGCGTGTTCATCCGTGTAAATGTAGCTACAAAAAATTCATTCGACAAGAATAAGAAAAATAGCTATTTAGTTAATTTCTTTTTTTTAAAGGCCTTAAAAAGATATAGGTGTCTCAATGTTGCTTATTTTGGCTCATTGTATTGCACTTAACATTGAGCAATTGCTCCTGCGTGTTCATCGGTGTAAATGTAGCTACAAAAAATTCATTCGACAAGAATAATAAAAATAGCTATTTACTTATTTTTTTTTAAAGGTCTTGAAATGATATGGGTGTCTTAATTTTGCTTATTTTGGCTCATTGTATTGTACCTAACATTGAGCAATTGCTCCTGCGTGTTCGTCGGTGTAAATTTAGCTACAAAAAATTCATTCGACAAGAATAAGAAAAATAGCTATTTAGTTATTTTCTTTTTTTAAAGGTCTTCAAAAGATATAGGTGTCTTAATTTTGCTTATTTTGGCTCATTGTATTGTACCTAACATTGACCAATTGCTCCTGCGTGTTCATCGGTGTAAATGTAGCTACAAAAAATTCATTCGACAAGAATAAGAAAAATAGCTATTAAGTTATTTTCTTTTTTTTAAAGGCCTTCAAAAGATATAGGTGTTTTAATTATGCTTATTTTGGCTCATTGTATTGAACTTAATATTGAGCAGTTGCTCCTGCGTGTTCATCCGTGTAAATGTAGCTACAAAAAATTCATTCGACAAAAATAAGAAAAATAGCTATTTTGTTATTTTCTTTTTTTTAAAGGCCTTAAAAAGATATAGGTGTCTTAATTTTGCTTATTTTGGCTCATTGTATTGCACTTAACATTGAGCAAATGCCCCTGCGTGTTCATCCGTGTAAATGTAGCTTCAAAAAATTCATTCGACAAGAATCAGAAAAAAAGCTATTTACATATTTTATTTTTAGAGGTCTTAAAAAGATATGGGTGTCTTAATTTTGCTTATTTTTAATCATTGTATTGTGCTTAACATTAAACAGTTGCTTCTGCGTGTTCCTCGGTGTAAATGTAGCTAAAAAAAATTCATTCGACAGGAATCAGAAAAATAGCTATTTACATATTTTATTTTTAGAGGTCTTAAAAAGATATGGGTGTCTTAATTTTGCTTATTTTTAATCATTGTATTGTGCTTAACATTAAACAGTTGCTTCTGCGTGTTCCTCGGTGTAAATGTAGCTAAAAAAAATTCATTCGACAGGAATCAGAAAAATAGCTATTTACATATTTTATTTTTTTAAAGGTCTTAAAAAGATAAAGGTGTCCTAATTTTGCTTATTTTGCCTCAATGTATTGTACCTAACATTGAGCAAATGCCCCTGCGTGTTCATCCGTGTAAATGTAGCTTCAAAAAATTCATTCGACAAGAATAAGAAAAATAGCTATTTAGTTATTTTCTTTTTTTTAAAGGCCTTAAAAAGATAAAGGTGTCTCAATTTTGCTTATTTTGGCTCACTGTATTGCACTTAACATTGCGCAATTGCTCCTGCGTGTTCATCGGTGTAAATGTAGCTAATAAAAATTCATTCGACAAGAATAAGAAAAATAGCTTTTTAGTTATTTTTTTTTTTTTAAAGGTCTTGAAATGATATGGGTGTCTTAATTTTGCTTATTTTGGCTCAATGTATTGTACTTAACATTGAGCAGTTGCTTCTGCGTGTTCCTCGGTGTACATATTTTATTTTTTTAAAGGTCTTAAAAAGATATAGGTGTCCTAATTTTGCTTATTTTGGCTCATTGTATTGTACCTAACATTGAGCAAATGCCCCTGCGTGTTCATCCGTGTAAATGTAGCTACAAAAAATTCATTCGACAAGAATAAGAAAAATAGCTATTTAGTTATTTTCTTTTTTTTAAAGGCCTTAAAAAGATATAGGTGTCTCAATGTTGCTTATTTTGGCTCATTGTATTGCACTTAACATTGAGCAATTGCTCCTGCGTGTTCATCGGTGTAAATGTAGCTACTAAAAATTCATTGGACAAGAATAAGAAAAATATCTATTTCGTTATTTTCATTTTTTTAAAGGTTTTAAAAAGATATAGGTGTCTTAATTTTGGTTATTTAGGCTCACTTTATTGCACTTAACATTGAGCAATTTCTCCTGCGTGTTCATCGGTGTAAATGTAGCTAAAAAAAATTCATTCGACAAGAATAAGAAAAATAGCTATTTACTTATTTTTTTTTAAAGGTCTTGAAATGATATGGGTGTCTTAATTTTGCTTATTTTGGCTCATTGTATTGTACTTAACATTGAGCAGTTGCTTCTGCGTGTTCCTCGGTGTAAATGTAGCTAAAAAAAATTCATTCGACAGGAATCAGAAAAATAGCTATTTACATATTTTATTTTTTTAAAGGTCTTAAAAAGATATAGGTGTCCTAATTTTGCTTATTTTGGCTCACTGTATTGTACCTAACATTGATCAAATGCCCCTGCGTGTTCATCCGTGTAAATGTAGCTACAAAAAATTCATTCGACAAGAATAAGAAAAATAGCTATTTAGTTATTTTCTTTTTTTTAAAGGCCTTAAAAAGATATAGGTGTCTCAATGTTGCTTATTTTGGCTCATTGTATTGCACTTAACATTAAACAATTGCTCCTGCGTGTTCATCGGTGTAAATGTAGCTACAAAAAATTCATTCGACAAGAATAAGAAAAATAGCTATTTACTTATTTTTTTTTAAAGGTCTTGAAATGATATGGGTGTCTTAATTTTGCTTATTTTGGCTCATTGTATTGTACCTAACATTGAGCAATTGCTCCTGCGTGTTCGTCGGTGTAAATTTAGCTACAAAAAATTCATTCGACAAGAATAAGAAAAATAGCTATTTACTTATTTTATTTTTTTTAAAGGTCTTAAAAAGATTTAGGTGTCTTTAATTTGCTTATTTTGGCTCAATGTATTGTACTTTACATTAAGCAGTTGCTTCTGCGTGTTCCTCGGTGTAAATGTAGCTAAATAAAATTCATTCGACAGGAATCAGAAAAATAGCTATTTACATATTTTATTTTTTTAAAGGTCTTAAAAAGATATAGGTGTCCTAATTTTGCTTATTTTGGCTCATTGTATTGTACCTAACATTGAGCAAATGCCCCTGCGTGTTCATCGGTGTAAATGTAGCTACAAAAAATTCATTCGACAAGAATAAGAAAAATAGCTTTTTACTTATTTTTTTTTTTTAAAGGTCTTGAAATGATATGGGTGTCGTAATTTTGCTTATTTTGGCTCAATGTATTGTACTTAACATTGAGCAGTTGCTTCTGCGTGTTCCTCGGTGTAAATGTAGCTAAAAAAAATTCATTCGACAGGAATCAGAAAAATAGCTATTTACATATTTTATTTTTTTAAAGGTCTTAAAAAGATATAGGTGTCCTAATTTTGCTTATTTTGGCTCATTGTATTGTACCTAACATTGAGCAAATGCCCCTGCGTGTTCATCCGTGTAAATGTAGCTACAAAAAATTCATTCGACAAGAATAAGAAAAATAGCTATTTAGTTATTTTCTTTTTTTTAAAGGCCTTAAAAAGATATAGGTGTCTCAATGTTGCTTATTTTGGCTCATTGTATTGCACTTAACATTGAGCAATTGCTCCTGCGTGCTCATCGGTGTAAATGTAGCTACAAAAAATTCATTCGACAAGAATAATAAAAATAGCTATTTACTTATTTTTTTTTAAAGGTCTTGAAATGATATGGGTGTCTTAATTTTGCTTATTTTGGCTCATTGTATTGTACCTAACATTGAGCAATTGCTCCTGCGTGTTCGTCGGTGTAAATTTAGCTACAAAAAATTCATTCGACAAGAATAAGAAAAATAGCTATTTAGTTATTTTCTTTTTTTAAAGGTCTTCAAAAGATATAGGTGTCTTAATTTTGCTTATTTTGGCTCATTGTATTGTACCTAACATTGACCAATTGCTCCTGCGTGTTCATCGGTGTAAATGTAGCTACAAAAAATTCATTCGACAAGAATAAGAAAAATAGCTATTAAGTTATTTTCTTTTTTTTAAAGGCCTTCAAAAGATATAGGTGTTTTAATTATGCTTATTTTGGCTCATTGTATTGAACTTAATATTGAGCAGTTGCTCCTGCGTGTTCATCCGTGTAAATGTAGCTACAAAAAATTCATTCGACAAAAATAAGAAAAATAGCTATTTTGTTATTTTCTTTTTTTTAAAGGCCTTAAAAAGATATAGGTGTCTTAATTTTGCTTATTTTGGCTCATTGTATTGTACTTAACATTGAGCAGTTGCTTCTGCGTGTTCCTCGGTGTAAATGTAGCTAAAAAAAATTCATTCGACAGGAATCAGAAAAAAAGCTATTTACATATTTTATTTTTAGAGGTCTTAAAAAGATATGGGTGTCTTAATTTTGCTTATTTTTAATCATTGTATTGTGCTTAACATTAAACAGTTGCTTCTGCGTGTTCCTCGGTGTAAATGTAGCTAAAAAAAATTCATTCGACAGGAATCAGAAAAATAGCTATTTACATATTTTATTTTTTTAAAGGTCTTAAAAAGATAAAGGTGTCCTAATTTTGCTTATTTTGCCTCAATGTATTGTACCTAACATTGAGCAAATGCCCCTGCGTGTTCATCCGTGTAAATGTAGCTTCAAAAAATTCATTCGACAAGAATAAGAAAAATAGCTATTTAGTTATTTTCTTTTTTTTAAAGGCCTTAAAAAGATAAAGGTGTCTCAATTTTGCTTATTTTGGCTCACTGTATTGCACTTAACATTGCGCAATTGCTCCTGCGTGTTCATCGGTGTAAATGTAGCTAATAAAAATTCATTCGACAAGAATAAGAAAAATAGCTTTTTACTTTTTTTTTTTTTTTTAAAGGTCTTGAAATGATATGGGTGTCTTAATTTTGCTTATTTTGGCTCAATGTATTGTACTTAACATTGAGCAGTTGCTTCTGCGTGTTCCTCGGTGTACATATTTTATTTTTTTAAAGGTCTTAAAAAGATATAGGTGTCCTAATTTTGCTTATTTTGGCTCATTGTATTGTACCTAACATTGAGCAAATGCCCCTGCGTGTTCATCCGTGTAAATGTAGCTACAAAAAATTCATTCGACAAGAATAAGAAAAATAGCTATTTAGTTATTTTCTTTTTTTTAAAGGCCTTAAAAAGATATAGGTGTCTCAATGTTGCTTATTTTGGCTCATTGTATTGCACTTAACATTGAGCAATTGCTCCTGCGTGTTCATCGGTGTAAATGTAGCTACTAAAAATTCATTGGACAAGAATAAGAAAAATATCTATTTCGTTATTTTCATTTTTTTAAAGGTTTTAAAAAGATATAGGTGTCTTAATTTTGGTTATTTAGGCTCACTTTATTGCACTTAACATTGAGCAATTTCTCCTGCGTGTTCATCGGTGTAAATGTAGCTAAAAAAAATTCATTCGACAAGAATAAGAAAAATAGCTATTTACTTATTTTTTTTTAAAGGTCTTGAAATGATATGGGTGTCTTAATTTTGCTTATTTTGGCTCATTGTATTGTACTTAACATTGAGCAGTTGCTTCTGCGTGTTCCTCGGTGTAAATGTAGCTAAAAAAAATTCATTCGACAGGAATCAGAAAAATAGCTATTTACATATTTTATTTTTTTAAAGGTCTTAAAAAGATATAGGTGTCCTAATTTTGCTTATTTTGGCTCACTGTATTGTACCTAACATTGATCAAATGCCCCTGCGTGTTCATCCGTGTAAATGTAGCTACAAAAAATTCATTCGACAAGAATAAGAAAAATAGCTATTTAGTTATTTTCTTTTTTTTAAAGGCCTTAAAAAGATATAGGTGTTTCAATGTTGCTTATTTTGGCTCATTGTATTGCACTTAACATTAAACAATTGCTCCTGCGTGTTCATCGGTGTAAATGTAGCTACAAAAAATTCATTCGACAAGAATAAGAAAAATAGCTATTTACTTATTTTTTTTTAAAGGTCTTGAAATGATATGGGTGTCTTAATTTTGCTTATTTTGGCTCATTGTATTGTACCTAACATTGAGCAATTGCTCCTGCGTGTTCGTCGGTGTAAATTTAGCTACAAAAAATTCATTCGACAAGAATAAGAAAAATAGCTATTTACTTATTTTATTTTTTTTAAAGGTCTTAAAAAGATTTAGGTGTCTTTAATTTGCTTATTTTGGCTCAATGTATTGTACTTTACATTAAGCAGTTGCTTCTGCGTGTTCCTCGGTGTAAATGTAGCTAAATAAAATTCATTCGACAGGAATCAGAAAAATAGCTATTTAAATATTTTATTTTTTTAATGGTCTTAAAAAGATATAGGTGTCCTAATTTTGCTTATTTTGGCTCATTGTATTGTACCTAACATTGAGCAAATGCCCCTGCGTGTTCATCGGTGTAAATGTAGGTACAAAAAATTCATTCGACAAGAATAAGAAAAATAGCTATTAAGTTATTTTCTTTTTTTTTAAGGCCTTCAAAAGATATAGGTGTTTTAATTATGCTTATTTTGGCTCATCGTATTAAACTTAATATTGAGCAGTTGCTCCTGCGTGTTCATCCGTGTAAATGTAGCTACAAAAAATTCATTCGACAAAAATAAGAAAAATAGCTATTTTGTTATTTTCATTTTTTTAAAGGCCTTAAAAGATATAGGTGTCTTAATTTTGCTTATTTTGGCTCATTGTATTGCACTTAACATTGAGCAATTGCTCCTGCGTGTTCATCGGTGTAAATGTAGCTAATAAAAATTCATTCGACAAGAATAAGAAAAATAGCTATTTACTTATTTTATTTTTAGAGGTCTTAAAAAGATATGGGTGTCTTAATTTTGCTTATTTTTAATCATTGTATTGTTCTTAACATTAAACAGTTGCTTCTGCGTGTTCCTCGGTGTAAATGTAGCTAAAAAAAATTCATTCGACAGGAATCAGAAAAAAAGCTATTTACATATTTTATTTTTAGAGGTCTTAAAAAGATATGGGTGTCTTAATTTTGCTTATTTTTAATCATTGTATTGTTCTTAACATTAAACAGTTGCTTCTGCGTGTTCCTCGGTGTAAATGTAGCTAAAAAAAATTCATTCGACAGGAATCAGAAAAATAGCTATTTACATATTTTATTTTTTTAAAGGTCTTAAAAAGATAAAGGTGTCCTAATTTTGCTTATTTTGGCTCAATGTATTGTACCTAACATTGAGCAAATGCCCCTGCGTGTTCATCCGTGTAAATGTAGCTTCAAAAAATTCATTCGACAAGAATAAGAAAAATAGCTATTTAGTTTTTTTTTTTTTTTTAAAGGCCTTAAAAAGATAAAGGTGTCTCAATTTTGCTTATTTTGGCTCACTGTATTGCACTTAACATTGCGCAATTGCTCCTGCGTGTTCATCGGTGTAAATGTAGGTAATAAAAATTCATTCGACAAGAATAAGAAAAATAGCTTTTTACTTATTTTTTTTTTTAAAGGTCTTGAAATGATATGGGTGTCTTAATTTTGCTTATTTTGGCTCAATGTATTGTACTTAACATTGAGCAGTTGCTTCTGCGTGTTCCTCGGTGTAAATGTAGCTAAAAAAAATTCATTCGACAGGAATCAGAAAAATAGCTATTTACATATTTTATTTTTTTAAAGGTCTTAAAAAGATATAGGTGTCCTAATTTTGCTTATTTTGGCTCATTGTATTGTACCTAACATTGAGCAAATGCCCCTGCGTGTTCATCCGTGTAAATGTAGCTACAAAAAATTCATTCGACAAGAATAAGAAAAATAGCTATTTAGTTATTTTCTTTTTTTTAAAGGCCTTAAAAAGATATAGGTGTCTCAATGTTGCTTATTTTGGCTCATTGTACTGCACTTAACATTGAGCAATTGCTCCTGCGTGTTCATCGGTGTAAATGTAGCTACTAAAAATTCATTGGACAAGAATAAGAAAAATATCTATTTCGTTATTTTCATTTTTTTAAAGGTTTTAAAAAGATATAGGTGTCTTAATTTTGGTTATTTAGGCTCACTTTATTGCACTTAACATTGAGCAATTTCTCCTGCGTGTTCATCGGTGTAAATGTAGCTAAAAAAAATTCATTCGACAAGAATAAGAAAAATAGCTATTTACTTATTTTTTTTTAAAGGTCTTGAAATGATATGGGTGTCTTAATTTTGCTTATTTTGGCTCATTGTATTGTACTTAACATTGAGCAGTTGCTTCTGCGTGTTCCTCGCTGTAAATGTAGCTAAAAAAAATTCATTCCACAGGAATCAGAAAAATAGCTATTTACATATTTTACTTTTTTTAAAGGTCTTAAAAAGATATAGGTGTCCTAATTTTGCTTATTTTGGCTCATTGTATTGTACCTAACATTGATCAAATGCCCCTGCGTGTTCATCCGTGTAAATGTAGCTACAAAAAATTCATTCGACAAGAATAAGAAAAATAGCTATTTAGTTATTTTCTTTTTTTTAAAGGCCTTAAAAAGATATAGGTGTCTCAATGTTGCTTATTTTGGCTCATTGTATTGCACTTAACATTGAGCAATTGCTCCTGCGTGTTCATCGGTGTAAATGTAGCTACAAAAAATTCATTCGACAAGAATAAGAAAAATAGCTATTTACTTATTTTTTTTTAAAGGTCTTGAAATGATATGGGTGTCTTAATTTTGCTTATTTTGGCTCATTGTATTGTACCTAACATTGAGCAATTGCTCCTGCGTGTTCGTCGGTGTAAATTTAGCTACAAAAAATTCATTCGACAAGAATAAGAAAAATAGCTATTTAGTTATTTTCTTTTTTTAAAGGTCTTCAAAAGATATAGGTGTCTTAATTTTGCTTATTTTGGCTCATTGTATTGTACTTTACATTGAGCAGTTGCTTCTGCGTGTTCTTCGGTGTAAATGTAGCTAAATAAAATTCATTCGACAGGAATCAGAAAAATAGCTATTTACATATTTTATTTTTTTAAAGGTCTTAAAAAGATATAGGTGTCCTAATTTTGCTTATTTTGGCTCATTGTATTGTACCTAACATTGAGCAAATGCCCCTGCGTGTTCATCGGTGTAAATGTAGCTACAAAAAATTCATTCGACAAGAATAAGAAAAATAGCTATTAAGTTATTTTCTTTTTTTTAAAGGCCTTCAAAAGATATAGGTGTTTTAATTATGCTTATTTTGGCTCATTGTATTGAACTTAATATTGAGCAGTTGCTCCTGCGTGTTCATCCGTGTAAATGTAGCTACAAAAAATTCATTCGACAAAAATAAGAAAAATAGCAATTTTGTTATTTTCTTTTTTTTAAAGGCCTTAAAAAGATATAGGTGTCTTAATTTTGCTTATTTTGGCTCATTGTATTGCACTTAACATTGAGCAATTTCTCCTGCGTGTTCATCGGTGTAAATGTAGCTAAAAAAAATTCATTCGACAAGAATAAGAAAAATAGCTATTTACTTATTTTCTTTTTTTTAAAGGCCTTAAAAAGATATAGGTGTCTTAATTTTGCTTATTTTGGCTCATTGTATTGCACTTAACATTGACCAATTGCTCCTGCGTGTTCATTGGTGTAAATGTAGCTACTAAAAATTCATTGGACAAGAATAAGAAAAATATCTATTTCGTTATTTTCTTTTTTTTAAAGGTTTTAAAAAGATATAGGTGTCTTAATTTTGGTTATTTAGGCTCACTTTATTGCACTTAACATTGAGCAATTTCTCCTGCGTGTTCATCGGTGTAAATGTAGCTAAAAAAAATTCATTCGACAAGAATAAGAAAAATAGCTATTTACTTATTTTTTTTTTTTAAGGTCTTGAAATGATATGGGTGTCTTAATTTTGCTAATATTGGCTCATTGTATTGTACTAAACATTGAGCAGTTGCTTCTGCGTGTTCCTCGTTGTAAATGTAGCTAAAAAAAATTCATTCGACAGGAATCAGAAAAATAGCTATTTAAATATTTTATTTTTTTAAAGGTCTTAAAAAGATAAAGGTGTCCTAATTTTGCTTATTTTGGCTCATTGTATTGTACCTAACATTGAGCAAATGCCCCTGCGTGTTCATCCGTGTAAATGTAGCTACAAAAAATTCATTCGAGAAGAATAAGAAAAATAGCTATTTAGTTATTTTCTTTTTTTTAAAGGCCTTAAAAAGATATAGGTGTCTCAATGTTGCTTATTTTGGCTCATTGTATTGCACTTAACATTGAGCAATTGCTCCTGCGTGTTCATCGGTGTAAATGTAGCTAATAAAAATTCATTCGACAAGAATAAGAAAAATAGCTATTTACTTATTTTTTTTTAAAGGTCTTGAAATGATATGGGTGTCTTAATTTTGCTTATTTTGGCTCATTGTATTGTACTTAACATTGAGCAGTTGCTTCTGCGTGTTCCTCGGTGTAAATGTAGCTAAAAAAATTCATTCGACAGGAATCAGAAAAATAGCTATTTAGTTATTTTCTTTTTTTAAAGGTCTTAAAAAGATATAGGTGTCCTAATTTTGCTTATTTTGGCTCAATGTATTGTATTTTCGTCGGTGTAAATTTAGCTACAAAAAATTCATTCGACAAGAATAGGAAAAATAGCTATTTAGTTATTTTCTTTTTTTAAAGGTCTTAAAAAGATATAGGTGTCCTAATTTTGCTTATTTTGGCTCAATGTATTGTACCTAACATTGACCAATTGCTCCTGCGTGTTCATCGGTGTAAATGTAGCTAAAAAAAATTCATTCGACAAGAATAAGAAAAATAGCTATTTCGTTATTTTCTTTTTTTTAAAGGTCTTGAAATGACATGGGTGTCTTAATTTTGCTTATTTTGGCTCACTGTATTGTACCTAACATTAAGCAATTGCTCCAGCGTGTTCTTAGGTGTAAATGTAGCTAAAAAAAATTCATTCGACAAGAATAAGAAAAATAGCTATTTACTTATTTTTTTTTTTTAAAGGTTTTGAAATGATATGGGTGTCTTAATTTTGCTTATTTCGGCTCATTGTATTGTGCTGAATATTGAGCAGTTGCTTCTGCGTGTTCTCCGGTGTAAATGTAGCTAAAAAAAATTCATTCGACAGGAATCAGAAAAATAGCTATTTACTTATTTTATTTTTTTAAAGGTCTTAAAAAGATATAGGTGTCCTAATTTTGCTTATTTTGGCTCATTGTATTGTACTTAACATTGAACAAATGCCCCTGCGTGTTCATCCGTGTAAATGTAGCTACAAAAAATTCATTCGACAAGAATAAGAAAAATAGCTATTTAGTTATTTTCTTTTTTTAAAGGTCTTAAAAAGATAAAGGTGTCTTAATTTTGCTTATTTTGGCTCATTGTATTGTACCTTACATTGACCAATTGCTCCTGCGTGTTCATTGGTGTAAATGTAGCTACTAAAAATTCATTCGACAAGAATAAGAAAAATAGCTATTTAGTTATTTTCTTTTTTTAAAGGTCTTAAAAAGATAAAGGTGTCTTAATTTTGCTTATTTTGGCTCATTGTATTGTACCTTACATTGAGCAATTTCTCCTGCGTGTTCATCGGTGTAAATGTAGCTAAAAAAAATTCATTCGACAAGAATAAGAAAAATAGCTATTTACTTATTTTTTTTTTTTAAGGTCTTGAAATGATATGGGTGTCTTAATTTTGCTAATATTGGCTCATTGTATTGTTCTAAACATTGAGCAGTTGCTTCTGCGTGTTCCTCGGTGTAAATGTAGCTAAAAAAAATTCATTCGACAGGAATCAGAAAAATAGCTATTTAAATATTTTATTTTTTTAAAGGTCTTAAAAAGATAAAGGTGTCCTAATTTTGCTTATTTTGGCTCATTGTATTGTACCTAACATTGAGCAAATGCCCCTGCGTGTTCATCCGTGTAAATGTAGCAACAAAAAATTCATTCGACAAGAATAAGAAAAATAGCTATTTAGTTATTTTCTTTTTTTTAAAGGCCTTAAAAAGATATAGGTGTCTCAATGTTGCTTATTTTGGCTCATTGTATTGCACTTAACATTGAGCAATTGCTCCTGCGTGTTCATCGGTGTAAATGTAGCTAATAAAAATTCATTCGACAAGAATAAGAAAAATAGCTATTTACTTATTTTTTTTTAAAGGTCTTGAAATGATATGGGTGTCTTAATTTTGCTTATTTTGGCTCAATGTATTGTACTTAACATTGAACAGTTGCTTCTGCGTGTTCCTCGGTGTAAATGTAGCTAAAAAAAATTCATTCGACAGGAATCAGAAAAATAGCTATTTACATATTTTATTTTTTTAAAGGTCTTAAAAAGATATAGGTGTCCTAATTTTGCTTATTTTGGCTCGTTGTATTGTACCTAACATTGACCAAATGCCCCTGCGTGTTCATCCGTGTAAATGTAGCTTCAAAAAATTCATTCGACAAGAATAAGAAAAATAGCTATTTAGTTATTTTCTTTTTTTTAAAGGCCTTAACAAGATATAGGTGTCTCAATGTTGCTTATTTTGGCTCATTGTATTGCACTTAACATTGAGCAATTGCTCCTGCGTGTTCATCGGTGTAAATGTAGCTAATAAAAATTCATTCGACAAGAATAAGAAAAATAGCTATTTACTTATTTTTTTTTAAAGGTCTTGAAATGATATGGGTGTCTTAATTTTGCTTATTTTGGCTCATTGTATTGTACTTAACATTGAGCAGTTGCTTCTGCGTGTTCCTCGGTGTAAATGTAGCTAAAAAAAATTCATTCGGCAGGAATCAGAAAAATAGCTATTTACATATTTTATTTTTTTAAAGGTCTTAAAAAGATATGGGTGTCCTAATTTTGCTTATTTTGGCTCATTGTATTGTACCTAACATTGAGCAAATGCCCCTGCTTGTTCATCCGTGTAAATGTAGCTACAAAAAATTCATTCGACAAGAATAAGAAAAATAGCTATTTAGTTATTTTCTTTTTTTTAAAGGTCTTAAAAAGATATAGGTGTCTTAATTTTGCTTATTTTGGCTCACTGTATTGTACCTAACATTGAGAAATTGCTCCTGCGTGTTCGTCGGTGTAAATTTAGCTACAAAAAATTCATTCGACAAGAATAAGAAAAATAGCTATTTAGTTATTTTCTTTTTTTAAAGGTCTTCAAAAGATATAGGTGTCTTAATTTTGCTTATTTTGGCTCATTGTATTGTACCTAACATTGACCAATTGCTCCTGCGTGTTCATCGGTGTAAATGTAGCTACAAAAAATTCATTCGACAAGAATAAGAAAAATAGCTATTTACTTATTTTATTTTTTTTAAAGGTCTTAAAAAGATTTAGGTGTCTTTATTTTGCTTATTTTAGCTCATTGTATTGTACTTTACATTGAGCAGTTGCTCCTGCGTGTTCCTCGGTGTAAATGTAGCTAAAAAAAATTCATTCGACAGGAATCAGAAAAATAGCTATTTACATATTTTATTTTTTTAAAGGTCTTAAAAAGATATAGGTGTCCTAATTTTGCTTATTTTGGCTCACTGTATTGTACCTAACATTGACCAATTGCTCCTGGGTGTTCATCGGTGTAAATGGAGCTAAAAAAAATTCATTCGACAAGAATAAGAAAAATAGCTATTTCGTTATTTTCTTTTTTTTAAAGGTCTTGAAATGACATGGGTGTCTTTATTTTGCTTATTTTAGCTCATTGTATTGTACTTTACATTGAGCAGTTGCTCCTGCGTGTTCCTCGGTGTAAATGTAGCTAAAAAAAATTCATTCGACAGGAATCAGAAAAATAGCTATTTACATATTTTATTTTTTTAAAGGTCTTAAAAAGATATAGGTGTCCTAATTTTGCTTATTTTGGCTCACTGTATTGTACCTAACATTGACCAATTGCCCCTGGGTGTTCATCGGTGTAAATGGAGCTAAAAAAAATTCATTCGACAAGAATAAGAAAAATAGCTATTTCGTTATTTTCTTTTTTTTAAAGGTCTTGAAATGACATGGGTGTCTTAATTTTGCTTATTTTGGCTCATTGTATTGTACCTAACATTAAGCAATTGCTCCTGCGTGTTCATCGGTGTAAATGTAGCTAATAAAAATTCATTCGACAAGAATAAGAAAAATAGCTATTTACTTTTTTTTTTTTAAAGGTCTTGAAATGATATGGGTGTCTTAATTTTGCTTATTTTGGCTCAATGTATTGTACTTAACATTGAACAGTTGCTTCTGCGTGTTCCTCGGTGTAAATGTAGCTAAAAAAAATTCATTCGACAGGAATCAGAAAAATAGCTATTTACATATTTTATTTTTTTAAAGGTCTTAAAAAGATATAGGTGTCCTAATTTTGCTTATTTTGGCTCGTTGTATTGTACCTAACATTGACCCATTGCTCCTGCGTGTTCATCGGTGTAAATGGAGCTAAAAAAAATTCATTCGACAAGAATAAGAAAAATAGCTATATTCTTATTTTTTTTTAAAGGTCTTGAAATGATATGGGTGTCTTAATTTTGCTTATTTTGGCTCACTGTATTGTACCGAACATTAAGCAATTGCTCCAGCGTGTTCTTAGGTGTAAATGTAGCTAAAAAAAATTCATTCGACAAGAATAAGAAAAATAGCTATTTACTTATTTTTTTTTTTTAAAGGTCTTGAAATGATATGGGTGTCTTAATTTTGCTTATTTCGGCTCATTGTATTGTGCTGAACATTGAGCAGTTGCTTCTGCGTGTTCTCCGGTGTAAATGTAGCTAAAAAAAATTTATTCGACAGGAATCAGAAAAATAGCTATTTACTTATTTTATTTTTTTAAAGGTCTTAAAAAGATAAAGGTGTCCTAATTTTGCTTATTTTGGCTCATTGTATTGTACTTAACATTGAACAAATGCCCCTGCGTGTTCATCCGTGTAAATGTAGCTACAAAAAATTCATTCGACAAGAATAAGAAAAATAGCTATTTAGTTATTTTCTTTTTTTAAAGGTCTTAAAAAGATAAAGGTGTCTTAATTTTGCTTATTTTGGCTCATTGTATTGTACCTTACATTGACCAATTGCTCCTGCGTGTTCATTGGTGTAAATGTAGCTACTAAAAATTCATAGGACAAGAATAAGAAAAATATCTATTTCGTTATTTTCTTTTTTTTAAAGGTTTTAAAAAGATATAGGTGTCTTAATTTTGGTTATTTAGGCTCACTTTATTGCACTTAACATTGAGCAATTTCTCCTGCGTGTTCATCGGTGTAAATGTAGCTAAAAAAAATTCATTCGACAAGAATAAGAAAAATAGCTATTTACTTATTTTTTTTTTTTAAGGTCTTGAAATGATATGGGTGTCTTAATTTTGCTAATATTGGCTCATTGTATTGTACTAAACATTGAGCAGTTGCTTCTGCGTGTTCCTCGGTGTAAATGTAGCTAAAAAAAATTCATTCGACAGGAATCAGAAAAATAGCTATTTAAATATTTTATTTTTTTAAAGGTCTTAAAAAGATAAAGGTGTCCTAATTTTGCTTATTTTGGCTCATTGTATTGTACCTAACATTGAGCAAATGCCCCTGCGTGTTCATCTGTGTAAATGTAGCTACAAAAAATTCATTCGACAAGAATAAGAAAAATAGCTATTTAGTTATTTTCTTTTTTTTAAAGGCCTTAAAAAGATATAGGTGTCTCAATGTTGCTTATTTTGGCTCATTGTATTGCACTTAACATTGAGCAATTGCTCCTGCGTGTTCATCGGTGTAAATGTAGCTAATAAAAATTCATTCGACAAGAATAAGAAAAATAGCTATTTACTTATTTTTTTTTAAAGGTCTTGAAATGATATGGGTGTCTTAATTTTGCTTATTTTGGCTCAATGTATTGTACGTAACATTGAACAGTTGCTTCTGCGTGTTCCTCGGTGTAAATGTAGCTAAAAAAAATTCATTCGACAGGAATCAGAAAAATAGCTATTTACATATTTTATTTTTTTAAAGGTCTTAAAAAGATATAGGTGTCCTAATTTTGCTTATTTTGGCTCGCTGTATTGTACCTAACATTGACCAAATGCCCCTGCGTGTTCATCCGTGTAAATGTAGCTACAAAAAATTCATTCGACAAGAATAAGAAAAATAGCTATTTAGTTATTTTCTTTTTTTTAAAGGCCTTAACAAGATATAGGTGTCTCAATGTTGCTTATTTTGGCTCATTGTATTGCACTTAACATTGAGCAATTGCTCCTGCGTGTTCATCGGTGTAAATGTAGCTAATAAAAATTCATTCGACAAGAATAAGAAAAATAGCTATTTACTTATTTTTTTTTAAAGGTCTTGAAATGATATGGGTGTCTTAATTTTGCTTATTTTGGCTCAATGTATTGTACTTTACATTGAGCAGTTGCTCCTGCGTGTTCCTCGGTGTAAATGTAGCTAAAAAAAATTCATTCGACAGGAATCAGAAAAATAGCTATTTACATATTTTATTTTTTTAAAGGTCTTAAAAAGATATAGGTGTCCTAATTTTGCTTATTTTGGCTCACTGTATTGTACCTAACATTGACCAATTGCTCCTGGGTGTTCATCGGTGTAAATGGAGCTAAAAAAAATTCATTCGACAAGAATAAGAAAAATAGCTATTTCGTTATTTTCTTTTTTTTAAAGGTCTTGAAATGACATGGGTGTCTTAATTTTGCTTATTTTGGCTCATTGTATTGTACCTAACATTAAGCAATTGCTCCAGCGTGTTCTTAGGTGTAAATGTAGCTAAAAAAAATTCATTCGACAAGAATAAGAAAAATAGCTATTTACTTATTTTTTTTTTTAAAGGTTTTGAAATGATATGGGTGTCTTAATTTTGCTTATTTCGGCTCATTGTATTGTGCTGAACATTGAGCAGTTGCTTCTGCGTGTTCTCCGGTGTAAATGTAGCTAAACAAAATTCATTCGACAGGAATCAGAAAAATAGCTATTTACTTATTTTATTTTTTTAAAGGTCTTAAAAAGATATAGGTGTCCTAATTTTGCTTATTTTGGCTCATTGTATTGTACTTAACATTGAACAAATGCCCCTGCGTGTTCATCCGTGTAAATGTAGATACAAAAAATTCATTCGACAAGAATAAGAAAAATAGCTATTTAGTTATTTTCTTTTTTTAAAGGTCTTAAAAAGATAAAGGTGTCTTAATTTTGCTTATTTTGGCTCATTGTATTGTACCTTACATTGACCAATTGCTCCTGCGTGTTCATTGGTGTAAATGTAGCTACTAAAAATTCATTGGACAAGAATAAGAAAAATATCTATTTCGTTATTTTCTTTTTTTAAAGGTTTTAAAAAGATATAGGTGTCTTAATTTTGGTTATTTAGGCTCACTTTATTGCACTTAACATTGAGCAATTTCTCCTGCGTGTTCATCGGTGTAAATGTAGCTAAAAAAAATTCATTCGACAAGAATAAGAAAAATAGCTATTTACTTATTTTTTTTTTTTAAGGTCTTGAAATGATATGGGTGTCTTAATTTTGCTAATATTGGCTCATTGTATTGTACTAAACATTGAGCAGTTGCTTCTGCGTGTTCCTCGGTGTAAATGTAGCTAAAAAAAATTCATTCGACAGGAATCAGAAAAATAGCTATTTAAATATTTTATTTTTTTAAAGGTCTTAAAAAGATAAAGGTGTCCTAATTTTGCTTATTTTGGCTCATTGTATTGTACCTAACATTGAGCAAATGCCCCTGCGTGTTCATCCGTGTAAATGTAGCTACAAAAAATTCATTCGACAAGAATAAGAAAAATAGCTATTTAGTTATTTTCTTTTTTTTAAAGGCCTTAAAAAGATATAGGTGTCTCAATGTTGCTTATTTTGGCTCATTGTATTGCACTTAACATTGAGCAATTGCTCCTGCGTGTTCATCGGTGTAAATGTAGCTAATAAAAATTCATTCGACAAGAATAAGAAAAATAGCTATTTACTTATTTTTTTTTAAAGGTCTTGAAATGATATGGGTGTCTTAATTTTGCTTATTTTGGCTCATTGTATTGTACTTAACATTGAGCAGTTGCTTCTGCGTGTTCCTCGGTGTAAATGTAGCTAAAAAAAATTCATTCGACAGGAATCAGAAAAATAGCTATTTACATATTTTATTTTTTTAAAGGTCTTAAAAAGATATGGGTGTCCTAATTTTGCTTATTTTGGCTCATTGTATTGTACCTAACATTGAGCAAATGCCCCTGCTTGTTCATCCGTGTAAATGTAGCTACAAAAAATTCATTCGACAAGAATAAGAAAAATAGCTATTTAGTTATTTTCTTTTTTTTAAAGGTCTTAAAAAGATATAGGTGTCTTAATTTTGCTTATTTTGGCTCACTGTATTGTACATAACATTGAGAAATTGCTCCTGCGTGTTCGTCGGTGTAAATTTAGCTACAAAAAATTCATTCGACAAGAATAAGAAAAATAGCTATTTAGTTATTTTCTTTTTTTAAAGGTCTTCAAAAGATATAGGTGTCTTAATTTTGCTTATTTTGGCTCATTGTATTGTACCTAACATTGACCAATTGCTCCTGGGTGTTCATCGGTGTAAATGGAGCTAAAAAAAATTCATTCGACAAGAATAAGAAAAATAGCTATTTCGTTATTTTCTTTTTTTTAAAGGTCTTGAAATGACATGGGTGTCTTAATTTTGCTTATTTTGGCTCATTGTATTGTACCTAACATTAAGCAATTGCTCCAGCGTGTTCTTAGGTGTAAATGTAGCTAAAAAAAATTCATTCGACAAGAATAAGAAAAATAGCTATTTACTTATTTTTTTTTTTAAAGGTTTTGAAATGATATGGGTGTCTTAATTTTGCTTATTTCGGCTCATTGTATTGTGCTGAACATTGAGCAGTTGCTTCTGCGTGTTCTCCGGTGTAAATGTAGCTAAACAAAATTCATTCGACAGGAATCAGAAAAATAGCTATTTACTTATTTTATTTTTTTAAAGGTCTTAAAAAGATATAGGTGTCCTAATTTTGCTTATTTTGGCTCATTGTATTGTACTTAACATTGAACAAATGCCCCTGCGTGTTCATCCGTGTAAATGTAGCTACAAAAAATTCATTCGACAAGAATAAGAAAAATAGCTATTTAGTTATTTTCTTTTTTTAAAGGTCTTAAAAAGATAAAGGTGTCTTAATTTTGCTTATTTTGGCTCATTGTATTGTACCTTACATTGACCAATTGCTCCTGCGTGTTCATTGGTGTAAATGTAGCTACTAAAAATTCATTGGACAAGAATAAGAAAAATATCTATTTCGTTATTTTCTTTTTTTAAAGGTTTTAAAAAGATATAGGTGTCTTAATTTTGGTTATTTAGGCTCACTTTATTGCACTTAACATTGAGCAATTTCTCCTGCGTGTTCATCGGTGTAAATGTAGCTAAAAAAAATTCATTCGACAAGAATAAGAAAAATAGCTATTTACTTATTTTTTTTTTTTAAGGTCTTGAAATGATATGGGTGTCTTAATTTTGCTAATATTGGCTCATTGTATTGTACTAAACATTGAGCAGTTGCTTCTGCGTGTTCCTCGGTGTAAATGTAGCTAAAAAAAATTCATTCGACAGGAATCAGAAAAATAGCTATTTAAATATTTTATTTTTTTAAAGGTCTTAAAAAGATAAAGGTGTCCTAATTTTGCTTATTTTGGCTCATTGTATTGTACCTAACATTGAGCAAATGCCCCTGCGTGTTCATCCGTGTAAATGTAGCTACAAAAAATTCATTCGACAAGAATAAGAAAAATAGCTATTTAGTTATTTTCTTTTTTTTAAAGGCCTTAAAAAGATATAGGTGTCTCAATGTTGCTTATTTTGGCTCATTGTATTGCACTTAACATTGAGCAATTGCTCCTGCGTGTTCATCGGTGTAAATGTAGCTAATAAAAATTCATTCGACAAGAATAAGAAAAATAGCTATTTACTTATTTTTTTTTAAAGGTCTTGAAATGATATGGGTGTCTTAATTTTGCTTATTTTGGCTCATTGTATTGTACTTAACATTGAGCAGTTGCTTCTGCGTGTTCCTCGGTGTAAATGTAGCTAAAAAAAATTCATTCGACAGGAATCAGAAAAATAGCTATTTACATATTTTATTTTTTTAAAGGTCTTAAAAAGATATGGGTGTCCTAATTTTGCTTATTTTGGCTCATTGTATTGTACCTAACATTGAGCAAATGCCCCTGCTTGTTCATCCGTGTAAATGTAGCTACAAAAAATTCATTCGACAAGAATAAGAAAAATAGCTATTTAGTTATTTTCTTTTTTTTAAAGGTCTTAAAAAGATATAGGTGTCTTAATTTTGCTTATTTTGGCTCACTGTATTGTACCTAACATTGAGAAATTGCTCCTGCGTGTTCGTCGGTGTAAATTTAGCTACAAAAAATTCATTCGACAAGAATAAGAAAAATAGCTATTTAGTTATTTTCTTTTTTTAAAGGTCTTCAAAAGATATAGGTGTCTTAATTTTGCTTATTTTGGCTCATTGTATTGTACCTAACATTGACCAATTGCTCCTGCGTGTTCATCGGTGTAAATGTAGCTACAAAAAATTCATTCGACAAGAATAAGAAAAATAGCTATTTACTTATTTTATTTTTTTTAAAGGTCTTAAAAAGATTTAGGTGTCTTTATTTTGCTTATTTTGGCTCATTGTATTGTACTTTACATTGAGCAGTTGCTCCTGCGTGTTCCTCGGTGTAAATGTAGCTAAAAAAAATTCATTCGACAGGAATCAGAAAAATAGCTATTTACATATTTTATTTTTTTAAAGGTCTTAAAAAGATATAGGTGTCCTAATTTTGCTTATTTTGGCTCACTGTATTGTACCTAACATTGACCAATTGCTCCTGGGTGTTCATCGGTGTAAATGGAGCTAAAAAAAATTCATTCGACAAGAATAAGAAAAATAGCTATTTCGTTATTTTCTTTTTTTTAAAGGTCTTGAAATGACATGGGTGTCTTAATTTTGCTTATTTTGGCTCATTGTATTGTACCTAACATTAAGCAATTGCTCCTGCGTGTTCATCGGTGTAAATGTAGCTAATAAAAATTCATTCGACAAGAATAAGAAAAATAGCTATTTACTTATTTTTTTTTAAAGGTCTTGAAATGATATGGGTGTCTTAATTTTGCTTATTTTGGCTCAATGTATTGTACTTAACATTGAACAGTTGCTTCTGCGTGTTCCTCGGTGTAAATGTAGCTAAAAAAAATTCATTCGACAGGAATCAGAAAAATAGCTATTTACATATTTTATTTTTTTAAAGGTCTTAAAAAGATATAGGTGTCCTAATTTTGCTTATTTTGGCTCGTTGTATTGTACCTAACATTGACCAAATGCCCCTGCGTGTTCATCCGTGTAAATGTAGCTACAAAAAATTCATTCGACAAGAATAAGAAAAATAGCTATTTAGTTATTTTCTTTTTTTTAAAGGTCTTAAAAAGATATAGGTGTCTTAATTTTGCTTATTTTGGCTCACTGTATTGTACCTAACATTGAGAAATTGCTCCTGCGTGTTCGTCGGTGTAAATTTAGCTACAAAAAATTCATTCGACAAGAATAAGAAAAATAGCTATTTAGTTATTTTCTTTTTTTAAAGGTCTTCAAAAGATATAGGTGTCTTAATTTTGCTTATTTTGGCTCATTGTATTGTACCTAACATTGACCAATTGCTCCTGCGTGTTCATCGGTGTAAATGTAGCTACAAAAAATTCATTCGACAAGAATAAGAAAAATAGCTATTTACTTATTTTATTTTTTTTAAAGGTCTTAAAAAGATTTAGGTGTCTTTATTTTGCTTATTTTGGCTCATTGTGTTGTACTTTACATTGAGCAGTTGCTCCTGCGTGTTCCTCGGTGTAAATGTAGCTAAAAAAAATTCATTCGACAGGAATCAGAAAAATAGCTATTTACATATTTTATTTTTTTAAAGGTCTTAAAAAGATATAGGTGTCCTAATTTTGCTTATTTTGGCTCACTGTATTGTACCTAACATTGACCAATTGCTCCTGGGTGTTCATCGGTGTAAATGGAGCTAAAAAAAATTCATTCGACAAGAATAAGAAAAATAGCTATTTCGTTATTTTCTTTTTTTTAAAGGTCTTGAAATGACATGGGTGTCTTAATTTTGCTTATTTTGGCTCATTGTATTGTACCTAACATTAAGCAATTGCTCCAGCGCGTTCTTAGGTGTAAATGTAGCTAAAAAAAATTCATTCGACAAGAATAAGAAAAATAGCTATTTACTTATTTTTTTTTTTTAAAGGTTTTGAAATGATATGGGTGTCTTAATTTTGCTTATTTCGGCTCATTGTATTGTGCTGAACATTGAGCAGTTGCTTCTGCGTGTTCTCCGGTGTAAATGTAGCTAAAAAAAATTCATTCGACAGGAATCAGAAAAATAGCTATTTACATATTTTATTTTTTTAAAGGTCTTAAAAAGATATAGGTGTCCTAATTTTGCTTATTTTGGCTCATTGTATTGTACTTAACATTGAACAAATGCCCCTGCGTGTTCATCCGTGTAAATGTAGCTACAAAAAATTCATTCGACAAGAATAAGAAAAATAGCTATTTAGTTATTTTCTTTTTTTAAAGGTCTTAAAAAGATAAAGGTGTCTTAATTTTGCTTATTTTGGCTCATTGTATTGTACCTTACATTGACCAATTGCTCCTGCGTGTTCATTGGTGTAAATGTAGCTACTAAAAATTCATTGGACAAGAATAAGAAAAATATCTATTTCGTTATTTTCTTTTTTTTAAAGGTTTTAAAAAGATATAGGTGTCTTAATTTTGGTTATTTAGGCTCACTTCATTGCACTTAACATTGAGCAATTTCTCCTGCGTGTTCATCGGTGTAAATGTAGCTAAAAAAAATTCATTCGACAAGAATAAGAAAAATAGCTATTTACTTATTTTTTTTTTTTTAAGGTCTTGAAATGATATGGGTGTCTTAATTTTGCTAATATTGGCTCATTGTATTGTACTAAACATTGAGCAGTTGCTTCTGCGTGTTCCTCGGTGTAAATGTAGCTAAAAAAAATTCATTCGACAGGAATCAGAAAAATAGCTATTTAAATATTTTATTTTTTTAAAGGTCTTAAAAAGATAAAGGTGTCCTAATTTTGCTTATTTTGGCTCATTGTATTGTACCTAACATTGAGCAAATGCCCCTGCGTGTTCATCCGTGTAAATGTAGCTACAAAAAATTCATTCGACAAGAATAAGAAAAATAGCTATTTAGTTATTTTCTTTTTTTTAAAGGCCTTAAAAAGATATAGGTGTCTCAATGTTGCTTATTTTGGCTCATTGTATTGCACTTAACATTGAGCAATTGCTCCTGCGTGTTCATCGGTGTAAATGTAGCTAATAAAAATTCATTCGACAAGAATAAGAAAAATAGCTATTTACTTATTTTTTTTTTAAAGGTCTTGAAATGATATGGGTGTCTTAATTTTGCTTATTTTGGCTCAATGTATTGTACTTAACATTGAACAGTTGCTTCTGCGTGTTCCTCGGTGTAAATGTAGCTAAAAAAAATTCATTCGACAGGAATCAGAAAAATAGCTATTTACATATTTTATTTTTTTAAAGGTCTTAAAAAGATATAGGTGTCCTAATTTTGCTTATTTTGGCTCGTTGTATTGTACCTAACATTGACCAAATGCCCCTGCGTGTTCATCCGTGTAAATGTAGCTACAAAAAATTCATTCGACAAGAATAAGAAAAATAGCTATTTAGTTATTTTCTTTTTTTTAAAGGCCTTAACAAGATATAGGTGTCTCAATGTTGCTTATTTTGGCTCATTGTATTGCACTTAACATTGAGCAATTGCTCCTGCGTGTTCATCGGTGTAAATGTAGCTAATAAAAATTCATTCGACAAGAATAAGAAAAATAGCTATTTACTTATTTTTTTTTAAAGGTCTTGAAATGATATGGGTGTCTTAATTTTGCTTATTTTGGCTCATTGTATTGTACTTAACATTGAGCAGTTGCTTCTGCGTGTTCCTCGGTGTAAATGTAGCTAAAAAAAATTCATTCGACAGGAATCAGAAAAATAGCTATTTACATATTTTATTTTTTTAAAGGTCTTAAAAAGATATGGGTGTCCTAATTTTGCTTATTTTGGCTCATTGTATTGTACCTAACATTGAGCAAATGCCCCTGCTTGTTCATCCGTGTAAATGTAGCTACAAAAAATTCATTCGACAAGAATAAGAAAAATAGCTATTTAGTTATTTTCTTTTTTTTAAAGGTCTTAAAAAGATATAGGTGTCTTAGTTTTGCTTATTTTGGCTCACTGTATTGTACCTAACATTGAGAAATTGCTCCTGCGTGTTCGTCGGTGTAAATTTAGCTACAAAAAATTCATTCGACAAGAATAAGAAAAATAGCTATTTAGTTATTTTCTTTTTTTAAAGGTCTTCAAAAGATATAGGTGTCTTAATTTTGCTTATTTTGGCTCATTGTATTGTACCTAACATTGACCAATTGCTCCTGCGTGTTCATCGGTGTAAATGTAGCTACAAAAAATTCATTCGACAAGAATAAGAAAAATAGCTATTTACTTATTTTATTTTTTTTAAAGGTCTTAAAAAGATATAGGTGTCTTAATTTTGCTTATTTTGGCTCACTGTATTGTACCTAACATTGAGAAATTGCTCCTGCGTGTTCGTCGGTGTAAATTTAGCTACAAAAAATTCATTCGACAAGAATAAGAAAAATAGCTATTTAGTTATTTTCTTTTTTTAAAGGTCTTCAAAAGATATAGGTGTCTTAATTTTGCTTATTTTGGCTCATTGTATTGTACCTAACATTGACCAATTGCTCCTGCGTGTTCATCGGTGTAAATGTAGCTACAAAAAATTCATTCGACAAGAATAAGAAAAATAGCTATTTACTTATTTTATTTTTTTTAAAGGTCTTAAAAAGATTTAGGTGTCTTTATTTTGCTTATTTTGGCTCATTGTATTGTACTTTACATTGAGCAGTTGCTCCTGCGTGTTCCTCGGTGTAAATGTAGCTAAAAAAAATTCATTCGACAGGAATCAGAAAAATAGCTATTTACATATTTTATTTTTTTAAAGGTCTTAAAAAGATATAGGTGTCCTAATTTTGCTTATTTTGGCTCACTGTATTGTACCTAACATTGACCAATTGCTCCTGGGTGTTCATCGGTGTAAATGGAGCTAAAAAAAATTCATTCGACAAGAATAAGAAAAATAGCTATTTCGTTATTTTCTTTTTTTTAAAGGTCTTGAAATGACATGGGTGTCTTAATTTTGCTTATTTTGGCTCACTGTATTGTACCTAACATTAAGCAATTGCTCCAGCGCGTTCTTAGGTGTAAATGTAGCTAAAAAAAATTCATTCGACAGGAATCAGAAAAATAGCTATTTACTTATTTTATTTTTTTAAAGGTCTTAAAAAGATATAGGTGTCCTAATTTTGCTTATTTTGGCTCATTGTATTGTACTTAACATTGAACAAATGCCCCTGCGTGTTCATCCGTGTAAATGTAGCTACAAAAAATTCATTCGACAAGAATAAGAAAAATAGCTATTTAGTTATTTTCTTTTTTTAAAGGTCTTAAAAAGATAAAGGTGTCTTAATTTTGCTTATTTTGGCTCATTGTATTGTACCTTACATTGACCAATTGCTCCTGCGTGTTCATTGGTGTAAATGTAGCTACTAAAAATTCATTGGACAAGAATAAGAAAAATATCTATTTCGTTATTTTCTTTTTTTTAAAGGTTTTAAAAAGATATAGGTGTCTTAATTTTGGTTATTTAGGCTCACTTTATTGCACTTAACATTGAGCAATTTCTCCTGCGTGTTCATCGGTGTAAATGTAGCTAAAAAAAATTCATTCGACAAGAATAAGAAAAATAGCTATTTACTTATTTTTTTTTTTTTAAGGTCTTGAAATGATATGGGTGTCTTAATTTTGCTAATATTGGCTCATTGTATTGTACTAAACATTGAGCAGTTGCTTCTGCGTGTTCCTCGGTGTAAATGTAGCTAAAAAAAATTCATTCGACAGGAATCAGAAAAATAGCTATTTAAATATTTTATTTTTTTAAAGGTCTTAAAAAGATAAAGGTGTCCTAATTTTGCTTATTTTGGCTCACTGTATTGTACCTAACATTGAGCAAATGCCCCTGCGTGTTCATCCGTGTAAATGTAGCTACAAAAAATTCATTCGACAAGAATAAGAAAAATAGCTATTTAGTTATTTTCTTTTTTTTAAAGGCCTTAAAAAGATATAGGTGTCTCAATGTTGCTTATTTTGGCTCATTGTATTGCACTTAACATTGAGCAATTGCTCCTGCGTGTTCATCGGTGTAAATGTAGCTAATAAAAATTCATTCGACAAGAATAAGAAAAATAGCTATTTACTTATTTTTTTTTAAAGGTCTTGAAATGATATGGGTGTCTTAATTTTGCTTATTTTGGCTCAATGTATTGTACTTAACATTGAACAGTTGCTTCTGCGTGTTCCTCGGTGTAAATGTAGCTAAAAAAAATTCATTCGACAGGAATCAGAAAAATAGCTATTTACATATTTTATTTTTTTAAAGGTCTTAAAAAGATATAGGTGTCCTAATTTTGCTTATTTTGGCTCGTTGTATTGTACCTAACATTGACCAAATGCCCCTGCGTGTTCATCCGTGTAAATGTAGCTACAAAAAATTCATTCGACAAGAATAAGAAAAATAGCTATTTAGTTATTTTCTTTTTTTTAAAGGCCTTAACAAGATATAGGTGTCTCAATGTTGCTTATTTTGGCTCATTGTATTGCACTTAACATTGAGCAATTGCTCCTGCGTGTTCATCGGTGTAAATGTAGCTAATAAAAATTCATTCGACAAGAATAAGAAAAATAGCTATTTACTTATTTTTTTTTAAAGGTCTTGAAATGATATGGGTGTCTTAATTTTGCTTATTTTGGCTCATTGTATTGTACTTAACATTGAGCAGTTGCTTCTGCGTGTTCCTCGGTGTAAATGTAGCTAAAAAAAATTCATTCGACAGGAATCAGAAAAATAGCTATTTACATATTTTATTTTTTTAAAGGTCTTAAAAAGATATGGGTGTCCTAATTTTGCTTATTTTGGCTCATTGTATTGTACCTAACATTGAGCAAATGCCCCTGCTTGTTCATCCGTGTAAATGTAGCTACAAAAAATTCATTCGACAAGAATAAGAAAAATAGCTATTTAGTTATTTTCTTTTTTTTAAAGGTCTTAAAAAGATATAGGTGTCTTAATTTTGCTTATTTTGGCTCACTGTATTGTACCTAACATTGAGAAATTGCTCCTGCGTGTTCGTCGGTGTAAATTTAGCTACAAAAAATTCATTCGACAAGAATAAGAAAAATAGCTATTTAGTTATTTTCTTTTTTTAAAGGTCTTCAAAAGATATAGGTGTCTTAATTTTGCTTATTTTGGCTCATTGTATTGTACCTAACATTGACCAATTGCTCCTGCGTGTTCATCGGTGTAAATGTAGCTACAAAAAATTCATTCGACAAGAATAAGAAAAATAGCTATTTACTTATTTTATTTTTTTTAAAGGTCTTAAAAAGATTTAGGTGTCTTTATTTTGCTTATTTTGGCTCATTGTATTGTACTTTACATTGAGCAGTTGCTCCTGCGTGTTCCTCGGTGTAAATGTAGCTAAAAAAAATTCATTCGACAGGAATCAGAAAAATAGCTATTTACATATTTTATTTTTTTAAAGGTCTTAAAAAGATATAGGTGTCCTAATTTTGCTTATTTTGGCTCACTGTATTGTACCTAACATTAACCAATTGCTCCTGGGTGTTCATCGGTGTAAATGGAGCTAAAAAAAATTCATTCGACAAGAATAAGAAAAATAGCTATTTCGTTATTTTCTTTTTTTTAAAGGTCTTGAAATGACATGGGTGTCTTAATTTTGCTTATTTTGGCTCATTGTATTGTACCTAACATTAAGCAATTGCTCCTGCGTGTTCATCGGTGTAAATGTAGCTAATAAAAATTCATTCGACAAGAATAAGAAAAATAGCTATTTACATATTTTTTTTTAAAGGTCTTGAAATGATATGGGTGTCTTAATTTTGCTTATTTTGGCTCAATGTATTGTACTTAACATTGAACAGTTGCTTCTGCGTGTTTCTCGGTGTAAATGTAGCTAAAAAAAATTCATTCGACAGGAATCAGAAAAATAGCTATTTACATATTTTATTTTTTTAAAGGTCTTAAAAAGATATAGGTGTCCTAATTTTGCTTATTTTGGCTCGTTGTATTGTACCTAACATTGACCAAATGCCCCTGCGTGTTCATCCGTGTAAATGTAGCTACAAAAAATTCATTCGACAAGAATAAGAAAAATAGCTATTTAGTTATTTTCTTTTTTTTAAAGGCCTTAACAAGATACAGGTGTCTCAATGTTGCTTATTTTGGCTCATTGTATTGCACTTAACATTGAGCAATTGCTCCTGCGTGTTCATCGGTGTAAATGCAGCTAATAAAAATTCATTCGACAAGAATAAGAAAAATAGCTATTTACTTATTTTTTTTTAAAGGTCTTGAAATGATATGGGTGTCTTAATTTTGCTTATTTTGGCTCATTGTATTGTACTTAACATTGAGCAGTTGCTTCTGCGTGTTCCTCGGTGTAAATGTAGCTAAAAAAAATTCATTCGACAGGAATCAGAAAAATAGCTATTTACATATTTTATTTTTTTAAAGGTCTTAAAAAGATATGGGTGTCCTAATTTTGCTTATTTTGGCTCATTGTATTATACCTAACATTGAGCAAATGCCCCTGCTTGTTCATCCGTGTAAATGTAGCTACAAAAAATTCATTCGACAAGAATAAGAAAAATAGCTATTTAGTTATTTTCTTTTTTTAAAGGTCTTAAAAAGATATAGGTGTCTTAATTTTGCTTATTTTGGCTCACTGTATTGTACCTAACATTGAGAAATTGCTCCTGCGTGTTCGTCGGTGTAAATTTAGCTACAAAAAATTCATTCGACAAGAATAAGAAAAATAGCTATTTAGTTATTTTCTTTTTTTAAAGGACTTCAAAAGATATAGGTGTCTTAATTTTGCTTATTTTGGCTCATTGTATTGTACCTAACATTGACCAATTGCTCCTGCGTGTTCATCGGTGTAAATGTAGCTACAAAAAATTCATTCGACAAGAATAAGAAAAATAGCTATTTAGTTATTTTCTTTTTTTAAAGGCCTTAAAAAGATATAGGTGTCTCAATGTTGCTTATTTTGGCTCATTGTATTGCACTTAACATTGAGCAATTGCTCCTGCGTGATCATCGGTGTAAATGTAGCTAATAAAAATTCATTCGACAAGAATAAGAAAAATAGCTATTTACTAATTTTTTTTTAAAGGTCTTGAAATGATATGGGTGTCTTAATTTTGCTTATTTTGGCTCAATGTATTGTACTTAACATTGAACAGTTGCTTCTGCGTGTTCCTCGGTGTAAATGTAGCTAAAAAAAATTCATTCGACAGGAATCAGAAAAATAGCTATTTACATATTTTATTTTTTTAAAGGTCTTAAAAAGATATAGGTGTCCTAATTTTGCTTATTTTGGCTCACTGTATTGTACCTAACATTGACCAATTGCTCCTGGGTGTTCATCGGTGTAAATGTAGCTAATAAAAATTCATTCGACAAGAATAAGAAAAATAGCTATTTACTTATTTTTTTTTAAAGGTCTTGAAATGATATGGGTGTCTTAATTTTGCTTATTTTGGCTCATTGTATTGTACTTAACATTGAGCAGTTGCTTCTGCGTGTTCCTCGGTGTAAATGTAGCTAAAAAAAATTCATTCGACAGGAATCAGAAAAATAGCTATTTACATATTTTATTTTTTTAAAGGTCTTAAAAAGATATGGGTGTCCTAATTTTGCTTATTTTGGCTCATTGTATTGTACTTAACATTGAACAGTTGCTTCTGCGTGTTCCTCGGTGTAAATGTAGCTAAAAAAAATTCATTCGACAGGAATCAGAAAAATAGCTATTTACCTATTTTTTTTTTTTTAAGGCCTTAAAAAGATATAGGTGTCTCAATGTTATAGGTATCTTAATTTTGCTTATTTTGGCTCATTGTATTGTACCTAACATTGAGCAATTGCTCCTGCGTGTTCATCGGTGTAAATGTAGCTAATAAAAATTCATTCGACAAGAATAAGAAAAATAGCTATTTACTTATTTTTTTTTAAATGTCTTGAAATGATATGGGTGTCTTAATTTTGCTTATTTTGGCTCATTGTATTGTACTTAACATTGAACAGTTGCTTCTGCGTGTTCCTCGGTGTAAATGTAGCTAAAAAAAATTCATTCGACAGGAATCAGAAAAATAGCTATTTACATATTTTATTTTTTTAAAGGTCTTAAAAAGATATGGGTGTCTTAATTTTGCTTTTTTTGGCTCATTGTATTGCACTTAACATAGAGCAGTTGCTTCTGCGTGTTCCTCGTTGTAAATGTAGCTAAAAAAAATTCATTCGACAGGAATCAGAAAAATAGCTATTTACTTATTTTATTTTTTTAAAGGTCTTAAAAAGATAAAGGTGTCCTAATTTTGCTTATTTTGGCTCATTGTATTGTACCTAACATTGACCCATTGCTCCTGCGTGTTCATCGGTGTAAATGGAGCTAAAAAAAATTCATTCGACAAGAATAAGAAAAATAGCTATATTCTTATTTTTTTTTAAAGGTCTTGAAATGATATGGGTGTCTTAATTTTGCTTATTTTGGCTCATTGTATTGTACCTAACATTAAGCAATTGCTCCAGCGTGTTCTTAGGTGTAAATGTAGCTAAAAAAAATTCATTCGACAAGAATAAGAAAAATAGCTATTTACTTATTTTTTTTTTTTTAAAGGTCTTGAAATGATATGGGTGTCTTAATTTTGCTTATTTCGGCTCATTGTATTGTGCTGAACATTGAGCAGTTGCTTCTGCGTGTTCTCCGGTGTAAATGTAGCTAAAAAAAATTTATTCGACAGGAATCAGAAAAATAGCTATTTACTTATTTTATTTTTTTAAAGGTCTTAAAAAGATATAGGTGTCCTAATTTTGCTTATTTTGGCTCATTGTATTGTACTTAACATTGAACAAATGCCCCTGCGTGTTCATCCGTGTAAATGTAGCTACAAAAAATTCATTCGACAAGAATAAGAAAAATAGCTATTTAGTTATTTTCTTTTTTTAAAGGTCTTAAAAAGATAAAGGTGTCTTAATTTTGCTTATTTTGGCTCATTGTATTGTACCTTACATTGACCAATTGCTCCTGCGTGTTCATTGGTGTAAATGTAGCTACTAAAAATTCATTGGACAAGAATAAGAAAAATATCTATTTCGTTATTTTCTTTTTTTTAAAGGTTTTAAAAAGATATAGGTGTCTTAATTTTGGTTATTTAGGCTCACTTTATTGCACTTAACATTGAGCAATTTCTCCTGCGTGTTCATCGGTGTAAATGTAGCTAAAAAAAATTCATTCGACAAGAATAAGAAAAATAGCTATTTACTTATTTTTTTTTTTAAGGTCTTGAAATGATATGGGTGTCTTAATTTTGCTAATATTGGCTCATTGTATTGTACTAAACATTGAGCAGTTGCTTGTGCGTGTTCCTCGGTGTAAATGTAGCTAAAAAAAATTCATTCGACAGGAATCAGAAAAATAGCTATTTAAATATTTTATTTTTTTAAAGGTCTTAAAAAGATAAAGGTGTCCTAATTTTGCTTATTTTGGCTCATTGTATTGTACCTAACATTGAGCAAATGCCCCTGCGTGTTCATCCGTGTAAATGTAGCTACAAAAAATTCATTCGACAAGAATAAGAAAAATAGCTATTTAGTTATTTTCTTTTTTTTAAAGGCCTTAAAAAGATATAGGTGTCTCAATGTTGCTTATTTTGGCTCATTGTATTGCACTTAACATTGAGCAATTGCTCCTGCGTGTTCATCGGTGTAAATGTAGCTAATAAAAATTCATTCGACAAGAATAAGAAAAATAGCTATTTACTTATTTTATTTTAAAGGTCTTGAAATGATATGGGTGTCTTAATTTTGCTTATTTTGGCTCAATGTATTGTACTTAACATTGAACAGTTGCTTCTGCGTGTTCCTCGGTGTAAATGTAGCTAAAAAAAATTCATTCGACAGGAATTAGAAAAATAGCTTTTTACATATTTTATTTTTTTAAAGGTCTTAAAAAGATATAGGTGTCCTAATTTTGCTTATTTTGGCTCGTTGTATTGTACCTAACATTGACCAAATGCCCCTGCGTGTTCATCCGTGTAAATGTAGCTACAAAAAATTCATTCGACAAGAATAAGAAAAATAGCTATTTAGTTATTTTCTTTTTTTTAAAGGCCTTAACAAGATATAGGTGTCTCAATGTTGCTTATTTTGGCTCATTGTATTGCACTTAACATTGAGCAATTGCTCCTGCGTGTTCATCGGTGTAAATGTAGCTAATAAAAATTCATTCGACAAGAATAAGAAAAATAGCTATTTACTTATTTTTTTTTAAAGGTCTTGAAATGATATGGGTGTCTTAATTTTGCTTATTTTGGCTCATTGTATTGTACTTAACATTGAGCAGTTGCTTCTGCGTGTTCCTCGGTGTAAATGTAGCTAAAAAAAATTCATTCGACAGGAATCAGAAAAATAGCTATTTACATATTTTATTTTTTTAAAGGTCTTAAAAAGATATGGGTGTCCTAATTTTGCTTATTTTGGCTCATTGTATTGTACCTAACATTGAGCAAATGCCCCTGCTTGTTCATCCGTGTAAATGTAGCTACAAAAAATTCATTCGACAAGAATAAGAAAAATAGCTATTTAGTTATTTTCTTTTTTTTAAAGGTCTTAAAAAGATATAGGTGTCTTAATTTTGCTTATTTTGGCTCACTGTATTGTACCTAACATTGAGAAATTGCTCCTGCTTGTTCGTCGGTGTAAATTTAGCTACAAAAAATTCATTCGACAAGAATAAGAAAAATAGCTATTTAGTTATTTTCTTTTTTTAAAGGTCTTCAAAAGATATAGGTGTCTTAATTTTGCTTATTTTGGCTCATTGTATTGTACCTAACATTGACCAGTTGCTCCTGCGTGTTCATCGGTGTAAATGTAGCTACAAAAAATTCATTCGACAAGAATAAGAAAAATAGCTATTTCCTTATTTTATTTTTTTTTGAAGGTCTTAAAAAGATTTAGGTGTCTTTATTTTGCTTATTTTGGCTCATTGTATTGTACTTTACATTGAGCAGTTGCTTCTGCGTGTTCGTCGGTGTAAATGTAGCTAAAAAAAATTCATTCGACAGGAATCAGAAAAATAGCTATTTACATATTTTATTTTTTTAAAGGTCTTGAAATGACATGGGTGTCTTAATTTTGCTTATTTTGGCTCATTGTATTGTACCTAACATTAAGCAATTGCTCCAGCGTGTTCTTAGGTGTAAATGTAGCTAAAAAAAATTCATTCGACAAGAATAAGAAAAATAGCTATTTACTTATTTTTTTTTTTTAAAGGTCTTGAAATGATATGGGTGTCTTAATTTTGCTTATTTCGGCTCATTGTATTGTGCTGAACATTGAGCAGTTGCTTCTGCGTGTTCTCCGGTGTAAATGTAGCTAAAAAAAATTCATTCGACAGGAATCAGAAAAATAGCTATTTAGTTATTTTCTTTTTTTAAAGGTCTTAAAAAGATAAAGGTGTCTTAATTTTGCTTATTTTGGCTCATTGTATTGTACCTTACATTGACCAATTGCTCCTGCGTGTTCATTGGTGTAAATGTAGCTACTAAAAATTCATTGGACAAGAATAAGAAAAATATCTATTTCGTTATTTTCTTTTTTTTAAAGGTTTTAAAAAGATATAGGTGTCTTAATTTTGGTTATTTAGGCTCACTTTATTGCACTTAACATTGAGCAATTTCTCCTGCGTGTTCATCGGTGTAAATGTAGCTAAAAAAAATTCATTCGACAAGAATAAGAAAAATAGCTATTTACTTATTTTTTTTTTTAAGGTCTTGAAATGATATGGGTGTCTTAATTTTGCTAATATTGGCTCATTGTATTGTACTAAACATTGAGCAGTTGCTTCTGCGTGTTCCTCGGTGTAAATGTAGCTAAAAAAAATTCATTCGACAGGAATCAGAAAAATAGCTATTTAAATATTTTATTTTTTTAAAGGTCTTAAAAAGATAAAGGTGTCCTAATTTTGCTTATTTTGGCTCATTGTATTGTACCTAACATTGAGCAAATGCCCCTGCGTGTTCATCCGTGTAAATGTAGCTACAAAAAATTCATTCGACAAGAATAAGAAAAATAGCTATTTAGTTATTTTCTTTTTTTTAAAGGCCTTAAAAAGATATAGGTGTCTCAATGTTGCTTATTTTGGCTCATTGTATTGCACTTAACATTGAGCAATTGCTCCTGCGTGTTCATCGGTGTAAATGTAGCTAATAAAAATTCATTCGACAAGAATAAGAAAAATAGCTATTTACTTATTTTATTTTAAAGGTCTTGAAATGATATGGGTGTCTTAATTTTGCTTATTTTGGCTCAATGTATTGTACTTAACATTGAACAGTTGCTTCTGCGTGTTCCTCGGTGTAAATGTAGCTAAAAAAAATTCATTCGACAGGAATTAGAAAAATAGCTTTTTACATATTTTATTTTTTTAAAGGTCTTAAAAAGATATAGGTGTCCTAATTTTGCTTATTTTGGCTCGTTGTATTGTACCTAACATTGACCAAATGCCCCTGCGTGTTCATCCGTGTAAATGTAGCTACAAAAAATTCATTCGACAAGAATAAGAAAAATAGCTATTTAGTTATTTTCTTTTTTTTAAAGGCCTTAACAAGATATAGGTGTCTCAATGTTGCTTATTTTGGCTCATTGTATTGCACTTAACATTGAGCAATTGCTCCTGCGTGTTCATCGGTGTAAATGTAGCTAATAAAAATTCATTCGACAAGAATAAGAAAAATAGCTATTTACTTATTTTTTTTTAAAGGTCTTGAAATGATATGGGTGTCTTAATTTTGCTTATTTTGGCTCATTGTATTGTACTTAACATTGAGCAGTTGCTTCTGCGTGTTCCTCGGTGTAAATGTAGCTAAAAAAAATTCATTCGACAGGAATCAGAAAAATAGCTATTTACATATTTTATTTTTTTAAAGGTCTTAAAAAGATATGGGTGTCCTAATTTTGCTTATTTTGGCTCATTGTATTGTACCTAACATTGAGCAAATGCCCCTGCTTGTTCATCCGTGTAAATGTAGCTACAAAAAATTCATTCGACAAGAATAAGAAAAATAGCTATTTAGTTATTTTCTTTTTTTTAAAGGTCTTAAAAAGATATAGGTGTCTTAATTTTGCTTATTTTGGCTCACTGTATTGTACCTAACATTGAGAAATTGCTCCTGCTTGTTCGTCGGTGTAAATTTAGCTACAAAAAATTCATTCGACAAGAATAAGAAAAATAGCTATTTAGTTATTTTCTTTTTTTAAAGGTCTTCAAAAGATATAGGTGTCTTAATTTTGCTTATTTTGGCTCATTGTATTGTACCTAACATTGACCAGTTGCTCCTGCGTGTTCATCGGTGTAAATGTAGCTACAAAAAATTCATTCGACAAGAATAAGAAAAATAGCTATTTCCTTATTTTATTTTTTTTTGAAGGTCTTAAAAAGATTTAGGTGTCTTTATTTTGCTTATTTTGGCTCATTGTATTGTACTTTACATTGAGCAGTTGCTTCTGCGTGTTCGTCGGTGTAAATGTAGCTAAAAAAAATTCATTCGACAGGAATCAGAAAAATAGCTATTTACATATTTTATTTTTTTAAAGGTCTTGAAATGACATGGGTGTCTTAATTTTGCTTATTTTGGCTCATTGTATTGTACCTAACATTAAGCAATTGCTCCAGCGTGTTCTTAGGTGTAAATGTAGCTAAAAAAAATTCATTCGACAAGAATAAGAAAAATAGCTATTTACTTATTTTTTTTTTTTAAAGGTCTTGAAATGATATGGGTGTCTTAATTTTGCTTATTTCGGCTCATTGTATTGTGCTGAACATTGAGCAGTTGCTTCTGCGTGTTCTCCGGTGTAAATGTAGCTAAAAAAAATTCATTCGACAGGAATCAGAAAAATAGCTATTTAGTTATTTTCTTTTTTTAAAGGTCTTAAAAAGATAAAGGTGTCTTAATTTTGCTTATTTTGGCTCATTGTATTGTACCTTACATTGACCAATTGCTCCTGCGTGTTCATTGGTGTAAATGTAGCTACTAAAAATTCATTGGACAAGAATAAGAAAAATATCTATTTCGTTATTTTCTTTTTTTTAAAGGTTTTAAAAAGATATAGGTGTCTTAATTTTGGTTATTTAGGCTCACTTTATTGCACTTAACATTGAGCAATTTCTCCTGCGTGTTCATCGGTGTAAATGTAGCTAAAAAAAATTCATTCGACAAGAATAAGAAAAATAGCTATTTACTTATTTTTTTTTTTAAGGTCTTGAAATGATATGGGTGTCTTAATTTTGCTAATATTGGCTCATTGTATTGTACTAAACATTGAGCAGTTGCTTCTGCGTGTTCTTCGGTGTAAATGTAGCTAAAAAAAATTCATTCGACAGGAATCAGAAAAATAGCTATTTAAATATTTTATTTTTTTAAAGGTCTTAAAAAGATAAAGGTGTCCTAATTTTGCTTATTTTGGCTCATTGTATTGTACCTAACATTGAGCAAATGCCCCTGCGTGTTCATCCGTGTAAATGTAGCTACAAAAAATTCATTCGACAAGAATAAGAAAAATAGCTATTTAGTTATTTTCTTTTTTTTAAAGGCCTTAAAAAGATATAGGTGTCTCAATGTTGCTTATTTTGGCTCACTGTATTGCACTTAACATTGAGCAATTGCTCCTGCGTGTTCATCGGTGTAAATGTAGCTAATAAAAATTCATTCGACAAGAATAAGAAAAATAGCTATTTACTTATTTTTTTTTAAAGGTCTTGAAATGATATGGGTGTCTTAATTTTGCTTATTTTGGCTCAATGTATTGTACTTAACATTGAACAGTTGCTTCTGCGTGTTCCTCGGTGTAAATGTAGCTAAAAAAAATTCATTCGACAGGAATCAGAAAAATAGCTATTTACATATTTTATTTTTTTAAAGGTCTTAAAAAGATATAGGTGTCCTAATTTTGCTTATTTTGGCTCGTTGTATTGTACCTAACATTGACCAAATGCCCCTGTGTGTTCATCCGTGTAAATGTAGCTACAAAAAATTCATTCGACAAGAATTAAAAAAATAGCTATTTAGTTATTTTCTTTTTTTTAAAGGCCTTAACAAGATATAGGTGTCTCAATGTTGCTTATTTTGGCTCATTGTATTGCACTTAACATTGAGCAATTGCTCCTGCGTGTTCATCGGTGTAAATGTAGCTAATAAAAATTCATTCGACAAGAATAAGAAAAATAGCTATTTACTTATTTTTTTTTAAAGGTCTTAAAAAGATATGGGTGTCCTAATTTTGCTTATTTTGGCTCATTGTATTGTACCTAACATTGAGCAAATGCCCATGCTTGTTCATCCGTGTAAATGTAGCTACAAAAAATTCATTCGACAAGAATAAGAAAAATAGCTATTTAGTTATTTTCTTTTTTTTAAAGGTCTTAAAAAGATATAGGTGTCTTAATTTTGCTTATTTTGGCTCACTGTATTGTACCTAACATTGAGAAATTGCTCCTGCGTGTTCGTCTGTGTAAATTTAGCTACAAAAAATTCATTCGACAAGAATAAGAAAAATAGCTATTTAGTTATTTTCTTTTTTTAAAGGTCTTCAAAAGATAAAGGTGTCTTAATTTTGCTTATTTTGGCTCATTGTATTGTACCTAACATTGACCAATTGCTCCTGCGTGTTCATCGGTGTAAATGTAGCTACAAAAAATTCATTCGACAAGAATAAGAAAAATAGCTATTTACTTATTTTCTTTTTTTTAAAGGTCTTAAAAAGATTTAGGTGTCTTTATTTTGCTTATTTTGGCTCATTGTATTGTACTTAACATTGAGCAGTTGCTTCTGCGTGTTCCTCGGTGTAAATGTAGCTAATAAAAATTCATTCGACAAGAATAAGAAAAATAGCTATTTACTTATTTTTTTTTTTTAAGGTCTTGAAATGATATGGGTGTCTTAATTTTGCTAATATTGGCTCATTGTATTGTACTAAACATTGAGCAGTTGCTTCTGCGTGTTATTCGGTGTAAATGTAGCTAAAAAAAATTCATTCGACAGGAATCAGAAAAATAGCTATTTAAATATTTTATTTTTTTAAAGGTCTTAAAAAGATAAAGGTGTCCTAATTTTGCTTATTTTGGCTCATTGTATTGTACCTAACATTGAGCAAATGCCCCTGCGTGTTCATCCGTGTAAATGTAGCTACAAAAAATTCATTCGACAAGAATAAGAAAAATAGCTATTTAGTTATTTTCTTTTTTTTAAAGGCCTTAAAAAGATATAGGTGTCTCAATGTTGCTTATTTTGGCTCACTGTATTGCACTTAACATTGAGCAATTGCTCCTGCGTGTTCATCGGTGTAAATGTAGCTACAAAAAATTCATTCGACAAGAATAAGAAAAATAGCTATTTACTTATTTTATTTTTTTTTGAAGGTCTTAAAAAGATTTAGGTGTCTTTATTTTGCTTATTTTGGCTCATTGTATTGTACTTTACATTGAGCAGTTGCTTCTGCGTGTTCGTCGGTGTAAATGTAGCTAAAAAAAATTCATTCGACAGGAATCAGAAAAATAGCTATTTACATATTTTATTTTTTTAAAGGTCTTAAAAAGATATAGGTGTCCTAATTTTGCTTATTTTGGCTCACTGTATTGTACCTAACATTGACCAATTGCTCCTGGGTGTTCATCGGTGTAAATGGAGCTAAAAAAAATTCATTCGACAAGAATAAGAAAAATAGCTATTTCGTTATTTTCTTTTTTTTAAAGGTCTTGAAATGACATGGGTGTCTTAATTTTGCTTATTTTGGCTCATTGTATTGTACCTAACATTAAGCAATTGCTCCAGCGTGTTCTTAGGTGTAAATGTAGCTAAAAAAAATTCATTCGACAAGAATAAGAAAAATAGCTATTTACTTATTTTTTTTTTTTAAAGGTCTTGAAATGATATGGGTGTCTTAATTTTGCTTATTTCGGCTCATTGTATTGTGCTGAACATTGAGCAGTTGCTTCTGCGTGTTCTCCGGTGTAAATGTAGCTAAAAAAAATTCATTCGACAGGAATCAGAAAAATAGCTATTTAGTTATTTTCTTTTTTTAAAGGTCTTAAAAAGATAAAGGTGTCTTAATTTTGCTTATTTTGGCTCATTGTATTGTACCTTACATTGACCAATTGCTCCTGCGTGTTCATTGGTGTAAATGTAGCTACTAAAAATTCATTGGACAAGAATAAGAAAAATATCTATTTCGTTATTTTCTTTTTTTTAAAGGTTTTAAAAAGATATAGGTGTCTTAATTTTGGTTATTTAGGCTCACTTTATTGCACTTAACATTGAGCAATTTCTCCTGCGTGTTCATCGGTGTAAATGTAGCTAAAAAAAATTCATTCGACAAGAATAAGAAAAATAGCTATTTACTTATTTTTTTTTTTAAGGTCTTGAAATGATATGGGTGTCTTAATTTTGCTAATATTGGCTCATTGTATTGTACTAAACATTGAGCAGTTGCTTCTGCGTGTTCTTCGGTGTAAATGTAGCTAAAAAAAATTCATTCGACAGGAATCAGAAAAATAGCTATTTAAATATTTTATTTTTTTAAAGGTCTTAAAAAGATAAAGGTGTCCTAATTTTGCTTATTTTGGCTCATTGTATTGTACCTAACATTGAGCAAATGCCCCTGCGTGTTCATCCGTGTAAATGTAGCTACAAAAAATTCATTCGACAAGAATAAGAAAAATAGCTATTTAGTTATTTTCTTTTTTTTAAAGGCCTTAAAAAGATATAGGTGTCTCAATGTTGCTTATTTTGGCTCACTGTATTGCACTTAACATTGAGCAATTGCTCCTGCGTGTTCATCGGTGTAAATGTAGCTAATAAAAATTCATTCGACAAGAATAAGAAAAATAGCTATTTACTTATTTTTTTTTAAAGGTCTTGAAATGATATGGGTGTCTTAATTTTGCTTATTTTGGCTCAATGTATTGTACTTAACATTGAACAGTTGCTTCTGCGTGTTCCTCGGTGTAAATGTAGCTAAAAAAAATTCATTCGACAGGAATCAGAAAAATAGCTATTTACATATTTTATTTTTTTAAAGGTCTTAAAAAGATATAGGTGTCCTAATTTTGCTCATTTTGGCTCGTTGTATTGTACCTAACATTGACCAAATGCCCCTGTGTGTTCATCCGTGTAAATGTAGCTACAAAAAATTCATTCGACAAGAATTAAAAAAATAGCTATTTAGTTATTTTCTTTTTTTTAATGGCCTTAACAAGATATAGGTGTCTCAATGTTGCTTATTTTGGCTCATTGTATTGCACTTAACATTGAGCAATTGCTCCTGCGTGTTCATCGGTGTAAATGTAGCTAATAAAAATTCATTCGACAAGAATAAGAAAAATAGCTATTTACTTATTTTTTTTTAAAGGTCTTAAAAAGATATGGGTGTCCTAATTTTGCTTATTTTGGCTCATTGTATTGTACCTAACATTGAGCAAATGCCCCTGCTTGTTCATCCGTGTAAATGTAGCTACAAAAAATTCATTCGACAAGAATAAGAAAAATAGCTATTTAGTTATTTTCTTTTTTTTAAAGGTCTTAAAAAGATATAGGTGTCTTAATTTTGCTTATTTTGGCTCACTGTATTGTACCTAACATTGAGAAATTGCTCCTGCGTGTTCGTCTGTGTAAATTTAGCTACAAAAAATTCATTCGACAAGAATAAGAAAAATAGCTATTTAGTTATTTTCTTTTTTTAAAGGTCTTCAAAAGATAAAGGTGTCTTAATTTTGCTTATTTTGGCTCATTGTATTGTACCTAACATTGACCAATTGCTCCTGCGTGTTCATCGGTGTAAATGTAGCTACAAAAAATTCATTCGACAAGAATAAGAAAAATAGCTATTTACTTATTTTCTTTTTTTTAAAGGTCTTAAAAAGATTTAGGTGTCTTTATTTTGCTTATTTTGGCTCATTGTATTGTACTTAACATTGAGCAGTTGCTTCTGCGTGTTCCTCGGTGTAAATGTAGCTAATAAAAATTCATTCGACAAGAATAAGAAAAATAGCTATTTACTTATTTTTTTTTTTTAAGGTCTTGAAATGATATGGGTGTCTTAATTTTGCTAATATTGGCTCATTGTATTGTACTAAACATTGAGCAGTTGCTTCTGCGTGTTATTCGGTGTAAATGTAGCTAAAAAAAATTCATTCGACAGGAATCAGAAAAATAGCTATTTAAATATTTTATTTTTTTAAAGGTCTTAAAAAGATAAAGGTGTCCTAATTTTGCTTATTTTGGCTCATTGTATTGTACCTAACATTGAGCAAATGCCCCTGCGTGTTCATCCGTGTAAATGTAGCTACAAAAAATTCATTCGACAAGAATAAGAAAAATAGCTATTTAGTTATTTTCTTTTTTTTAAAGGCCTTAAAAAGATATAGGTGTCTCAATGTTGCTTATTTTGGCTCACTGTATTGCACTTAACATTGAGCAATTGCTCCTGCGTGTTCATCGGTGTAAATGTAGCTAATAAAAATTCATTCGACAAGAATAAGAAAAATAGCTATTTACTTATTTTTTTTTAAAGGTCTTGAAATGATATGGGTGTCTTAATTTTGCTTATTTTGGCTCAATGTATTGTACTTAACATTGAATAGTTGCTTCTGCGTGTTCCTCGGTGTAAATGTAGCTAAAAAAAATTCATTCGACAGGAATCAGAAAAATAGCTATTTACATATTTTATTTTTTTTAAGGTCTTAAAAAGATATAGGTGTCCTAATTTTGCTTATTTTGGCTCGCTGTATTGTACCTAACATTGACCAAATGCCCCTGTGTGTTCATCCGTGTAAATGTAGCTACAAAAAATTCATTCGACAAGAATAAGAAAAATAGCTATTTAGTTATTTTCTTTTTTTTAAAGGCCTTAACAAGATATAGGTGTCTCAATGTTGCTTATTTTGGCTCACTGTATTGCACTTAACATTGAGCAATTGCTCCTGCGTGTTCATCGGTGTAAATGTAGCTAATAAAAATTCATTCGACAAGAATAAGAAAAATAGCTATTTACTTATTTTTTTTTAAAGGTCTTAAAAAGATATGGGTGTCCTAATTTTGCTTATTTTGGCTCATTGTATTGTACCTAACATTGAGCAAATGCCCCTGCTTGTTCATCCGTGTAAATGTAGCTACAAAAAATTCATTCGACAAGAATAACAAAAATAGCTATTTAGTTATTTTCTTTTTTTTAAAGGTCTTAAAAAGATATAGGTGTCTTAATTTTGCTTATTTTGGCTCACTGTATTGTACCTAACATTGAGAAATTGCTCCTGCGTGTTCGTCTGTGTAAATTTAGCTACAAAAAATTCATTCGACAAGAATAAGAAAAATAGCTATTTAGTTATTTTCTTTTTTTAAAGGTCTTCAAAAGATAAAGGTGTCTTAATTTTGCTTATTTTGGCTCATTGTATTGTACCTAACATTGACCAATTGCTCCTGCGTGTTCATCGGTGTAAATGTAGCTACAAAAAATTCATTCGACAAGAATAAGAAAAATAGCTATTTACTTATTTTCTTTTTTTTAAAGGTCTTAAAAAGATTTGGGTGTCTTTATTTTGCTTATTTTGGCTCATTGTATTGTACTTAACATTGAGCAGTTGCTTCTGCGTGTTCCTCGGTGTAAATGTAGCTAAAAAAAATTCATTCGACAGGAATCAGAAAAATAGCTATTTACATATTTTATTTTTTTAAAGGTCTTAAAAAGATATGGGTGTCCTAATTTTGCTTATTTTGGCTCATTGTATTGTACCTAACATTGAGCAGTTGCTTCTGCGTGTTCTCCGGTGTAAATGTAGCTAAAAAAAATTCATTCGACAGGAATCAGAAAAATAGCTATTTACTTATTTTATTTTTTTAAAGGTCTTAAAAAGATATAGGTGTCCTAATTTTGCTTATTTTGGCTCATTGTATTGTACTTAACATTGAACAAATGCCCCTGCGTGTTCATCCGTGTAAATGTAGCTACAAAAAATTCATTCGACAAGAATAAGAAAAATAGCTATTTAGTTATTTTCTTTTTTGAAAGGTCTTAAAAAGATAAAGGTGTCTTAATTTTGCTTATTTTGGCTCACTGTATTGTACCTTACATTGACCAATTGCTCCTGCGTGTTCATTGGTGTAAATGTAGCTACTAAAAATTCAATGGACAAGAATAAGAAAAATATCTATTTCGTTATTTTCTTTTTTTTAAAGGTTTTAAAAAGATATAGGTGTCTTAATTTTGGTTATTTAGGCTCACTTTATTGCACTTAACATTGAGCAATTGCTCCTGCGTGTTCATCGGTGTAAATGTAGCTAATAAAAATTCATTCGACAAGAATAAGAAAAATAGCTATTTACTTATTTTTTTTTAAAGGTCTTGAAATGATATGGGTGTCTTAATTTTGCTTATTTTGGCTCAATGTATTGTACTTAACATTGAACAGTTGCTTCTGCGTGTTCCTCGGTGTAAATGTAGCTAAAAAAAATTCATTCGACAGGAATCAGAAAAATTGCTATTTACATATTTTATTTTTTTAAAGGTCTTAAAAAGATAGAGGTGTCCTAATTTTGCTTATTTTGGCTCGTTGTATTGTACCTAACATTGACCAAATGCCCTTGCGTGTTCATCCGTGTAAATGTAGCTACAAAAAATTCATTCGACAAGAATAAGAAAAATAGCTATTTAGTTATTTTCTTTTTTTTAAAGGCCTTAACAAGATATAGGTGTCTCAATGTTGCTTATTTTGGCTCATTGTATTGCACTTAACATTGAGCAATTGCTCCTGCGTGTTCATCGGTGTAAATGTAGCTACAAAAAATTCATTCGACAAGAATAAGAAAAATAGCTATATACTTATTTTTTTTTTTAAAGGTCTTGAAATGATATGGGTGTCTTAATTTTGCTTATTTTGGCTCATTGTATTGTACCTAACATTAAGCAATTGCTCCAGCGTGTTCTTAGGTGTAAATGTAGCTAAAGAAAATTCATTCGACAAGAATAAGAAAAATAGCTATTTACTTATTTTTTTTTTTTAAAGGTCTTGAAATGATATGGGTGTCTTAATTTTGCTTATTTTGGCTCACTGTATTGCACTTAACATTGAGCAATTGCTCCTGCGTGTTCATCGGTGTAAATGTAGCTAATAAAAATTCATTCGACAAGAATAAGAAAAATAGCTATTTACTTATTTTTTTTTAAAGGTCTTGAAATGATATGTGTGTCTTAATTTTGCTTATTTTGGCTCAATGTATTGTACTTAACATTGAACAGTTGCTTCTGCGTGTTCCTCGGTGTAAATGTAGCTAAAAAAAATTCATTCGACAGGAATCAGAAAAATAGCTATTTACACATTTTATTTTTTTAAAGGTCTTAAAAAGATATAGGTGTCCTAATTTTGCTTATTTTGGCTCGTTGTATTGTACCTAACATTGACCAAATGCCCCTGTGTGTTCATCCGTGTAAATGTAGCTACAAAAAATTCATTCGACAAGAATTAAAAAAAATAGCTATTTAGTTATTTTCTTTTTTTTAATGGCCTTAACAAGATATAGGTGTCTCAATGTTGCTTATTTTGGCTCATTGTATTGCACTTAACATTGAGCAATTGCTCCTGCGTGTTCATCGGTGTAAATGTAGCTAATAAAAATTCATTCGACAAGAATAAGAAAAATAGCTATTTACTTATTTTTTTTTAAAGGTCTTAAAAAGATATGGGTGTCCTAATTTTGCTTATTTTGGCTCATTGTATTGTACCTAACATTGAGCAAATGCCCCTGCTTGTTCATCCGTGTAAATGTAGCTACAAAAAATTCATTCGACAAGAATAAGAAAAATAGCTATTTACTTATTTTCTTTTTTTTAAAGGTCTTAAAAAGATATAGGTGTCTTAATTTTGCTTATTTTGGCTCACTGTATTGTACCTAACATTGAGAAATTGCTCCTGCGTGTTCGTCTGTGTAAATTTAGCTACAAAAAATTCATTCGACAAGAATAAGAAAAATAGCTATTTAGTTATTTTCTTTTTTTAAAGGTCTTCAAAAGATAAAGGTGTCTTAATTTTGCTTATTTTGGCTCATTGTATTGTACCTAACATTGACCAATTGCTCCTGCGTGTTCATCGGTGTAAATGTAGCTACAAAAAATTCATTCGACAAGAATAAGAAAAATAGCTATTTACTTATTTTCTTTTTTTTAAAGGTCTTAAAAAGATTTAGGTGTCTTTATTTTGCTTATTTTGGCTCATTGTATTGTACTTAACATTGAGCAGTTGCTTCTGCGTGTTCCTCGGTGTAAATGTAGCTAATAAAAATTCATTCGACAAGAATAAGAAAAATAGCTATTTACTTATTTTTTTTTTTTAAGGTCTTGAAATGATATGGGTGTCTTAATTTTGCTAATATTGGCTCATTGTATTGTACTAAACATTGAGCAGTTGCTTCTGCGTGTTATTCGGTGTAAATGTAGCTAAAAAAAATTCATTCGACAGGAATCAGAAAAATAGCTATTTAAATATTTTATTTTTTTAAAGGTCTTAAAAAGATAAAGGTGTCCTAATTTTGCTTATTTTGGCTCATTGTATTGTACCTAACATTGAGCAAATGCCCCTGCGTGTTCATCCGTGTAAATGTAGCTACAAAAAATTCATTCGATAAGAATAAGAAAAATAGCTATTTAGTTATTTTCTTTTTTTTAAAGGCCTTAAAAAGATATAGGTGTCTCAATGTTGCTTATTTTGGCTCACTGTATTGCACTTAACATTGAGCAATTGCTCCTGCGTGTTCATCGGTGTAAATGTAGCTAATAAAAATTCATTCGACAAGAATAAGAAAAATAGCTATTTACTTATTTTTTTTTAAAGGTCTTGAAATGATATGGGTGTCTTAATTTTGCTTATTTTGGCTCAATGTATTGTACTTAACATTGAATAGTTGCTTCTGCGTGTTCCTCGGTGTAAATGTAGCTAAAAAAAATTCATTCGACAGGAATCAGAAAAATAGCTATTTACATATTTTATTTTTTTTAAGGTCTTAAAAAGATATAGGTGTCCTAATTTTGCTTATTTTGGCTCGCTGTATTGTACCTAACATTGACCAAATGCCCCTGTGTGTTCATCCGTGTAAATGTAGCTACAAAAAATTCATTCGACAAGAATAAGAAAAATAGCTATTTAGTTATTTTCTTTTTTTTAAAGGCCTTAACAAGATATAGGTGTCTCAATGTTGCTTATTTTGGCTCACTGTATTGCACTTAACATTGAGCAATTGCTCCTGCGTGTTCATCGGTGTAAATGTAGCTAAAAAAAATTCATTCGACAGGAATCAGAAAAATAGCTATTTACATATTTTATTTTTTTAAAGGTCTTAAAAAGATATAGGTGTCCTAATTTTGCTTATTTTGGCTCATTGTATTGTACCTAACATTGAGCAAATGCCCCTGCGTGTTCATCTGTGTAAATGTAGCTACAAAAAATTCATTCGACAAGAATAAGAAAAATAGCTATTTAGTTATTTTCTTTTTTTTAAAGGCCTTAAAAAGATATAGGTGTCTCAATGTTGCTTATTTTGGCTCATTGTATTGCACTAAACATTGAGCAATTGCTCCTGCGTGTTCATCGGTGTAAATGTAGCTAATAAAAATTCATTCGACAAGAATAAGAAAAATAGCTACTTACTTATTTTTTTTTAAAGGTCTTGAAATGATATCGGTGTCTTAATTTTGCTTATTTTGGCTCATTGTATTGTACTTAACATTGAGCAGTTGCTTCTGCGTGTTCCTCGGTGTAAATGTAGCTAAAAAAAATTCATTCGACAGGAATCAGAAAAATAGCTATTTACATATTTTATTTTTTTAAAGGTCTTAAAAAGATATGGGTGTCCTAATTTTGCTTATTTTGGCTCATTGTATTGTACCTAACATTGAGTTAGTGCCCCTGCGTGTTCATCCGTGTAAATTGTAGCTACAAAAAATTCATTCGACAAGAATAAGAAAAATAGCTATAGGTGTCCTAGTTTTGGTTATTTAGGCTCACTGTTTTGTACTTAACATTGAGCAATTGCTCCTGCGTGTTCATCGGTGTAAATGGAGCTAAAAAAAATTCATTCGACAAGAATAAGAAAAATAGCTATATACTTATTTTATTTTTTTTAAAGGTCTTGATATGATATGGGTGTCTTAATTTTACTCGTTTTGGCTCAATAAATTGTACTTAACATTAAGCATTTGCTCCTGAGTGTTCATTGGTGTAAATGTAGCTAAAAAAATTCATTCGACAAGAATAAGAAAAATAGCTATTTACTTTTTTTTTTTTTTAAAGGTCTTGAAATGATATGGGTGTCTTGATTTTGCTTATTTTGGCTCATTGTATTGTACTTAACATTGAGCAGTTGCTTCTGCGTGTTCATCGGAGTAAATGTAGCTAAAAAAATTCATTCGACAGGAATCAGAAAAATAGCTATTTACTTATTTTATTTTTTTAAAGGTCTTAAAAAGATAAAGGTGTCCTAATTTTGCTTATTTTGGCTCACTGTATTGTACCTAACATTGAACAAATGCCCCTGAGTGTTCATCCGTGTAAATGTAGCTACAAAAAATTCATTCGACAAGAATAAGAAAAATAGCTATTTAGTTATTTTCTTTTTTTAAAGGTCTTAAAAAGATATAGGTGTCTTAATTTTGCTTATTTTGGCTCATTGTATTGTACCTTACATTGGCCAATTGCTCCTGCGTGTTCATTGGTGTAAATGTAGCTACTAAAAATTCATTGGACAAGAATAAGAAAAATATCTATTTCGTTATTTTCTGTTTTTTAAAGGTTTTAAAAAGATATAGGTGTCTTAATTTTGGTTATTTAGGCTCACTTTATTGCACTTAACATTGACCAATTTCTCCTGCGTGTTCATCGGTGTAAATGTAGCTAAAAAAAATTCATTCGACAAGAATAAGAAAAATAGCTATTTACTTATTTTTTTTTTTTTTTAAGGTCTTGAAATGATATGGGTGTCTTAATTTTGCTAATATTGGCTCATTGTATTGTACTAAACATTGAGCAGTTGCTTCTGCGTGTTCCTCGGTGTAAATGTAGCTAAAAAAAATTCATTCGACAGGAATCAGAAAAATAGCTATTTACATATTTTATTTTTTTAAAGGTCTTAAAAAGATATAGGTGTCCTAATTTTGCTTATTTTGGCTCATTGTATTGTACCTAACATTGAGCAAATGCCCCTGCGTGTTCATCTGTGTAAATGTAGCTACAAAAAATTCATTCGACAAGAATAAGAAAAATAGCTATTTAGTTATTTTCTTTTTTTTAAAGGCCTTAAAAAGATATAGGTGTCTCAATGTTGCTTATTTTGGCTCATTGTATTGCACTAAACATTGAGCAATTGCTCCTGCGTGTTCATCGGTGTAAATGTAGCTAATAAAAATTCATTCGACAAGAATAAGAAAAATAGCTATTTACTTATTTTTTTTTAAAGGTCTTGAAATGATATCGGTGTCTTAATTTTGCTTATTTTGGCTCATTGTATTGTACTTAACATTGAGCAGTTGCTTCTGCGTGTTCCTCGGTGTAAATGTAGCTAAAAAAAATTCATTCGACAGGTATCAGAAAAATAGCTATTTACATATTTTATTTTTTTAAAGGTCTTAAAAAGATATGGGTGTCCTAATTTTGCTTATTTTGGCTCATTGTATTGTACCTAACATTGAGTTAGTGCCCCTGCGTGTTCATCCGTGTAAATTGTAGCTACAAAAAATTCATTCGACAAGAATAAGAAAAATAGCTATAGGTGTCCTAGTTTTGGTTATTTAGGCTCACTGTTTTGTACTTAACATTGAGCAATTGCTCCTGCGTGTTCATCGGTGTAAATGGAGCTAAAAAAAATTCATTCGACAAGAATAAGAAAAATAGCTATATACTTATTTTATTTTTTTTAAAGGTCTTGATATGATATGGGTGTCTTAATTTTACTCGTTTTGGCTCAATAAATTGTACTTAACATTAAGCATTTGCTCCTGAGTGTTCATTGGTGTAAATGTAGCTAAAAAAATTCATTCGACAAGAATAAGAAAAATAGCTATTTACTTTTTTTTTTTTTTAAAGGTCTTGAAATGATATGGGTGTCTTGATTTTGCTTATTTTGGCTCATTGTATTGTACTTAACATTGAGCAGTTGCTTCTGCGTGTTCATCGGAGTAAATGTAGCTAAAAAAAATTCATTCGACAGGAATCAGAAAAATAGCTATTTACTTATTTTATTTTTTTAAAGGTCTTAAAAAGATAAAGGTGTCCTAATTTTGCTTATTTTGGCTCACTGTATTGTACCTAACATTGAGCAAATGCTCCTGCGTGTTCATCCGTGTAAATGTAGCTACTAAAAATTCACACGACAAGAATAAGAAAAATAGCAATTTAGTTATTTTTTTTTAAAGGTCTTAAAAAGATATAGGTGTCTTAATTTTGCTTATTTAGGCTCACTGTATTGTACCTAACATTGACCAATTGCTCCTGCGTGTTCATCGGTTTAAATTTAGCTACAAAAAATTCATTCGACAAGAATAAGAAAAATAGCTATTTCGTTATTTTCTTTTTTTTAAAGGTCTTAAAAAGATATAGGTTTCTTAATTTTGGTTATTTAGGCTCATTGTATTGTACTTAACATTGAGCAATTGCTTCTGCGTGTTCATCGGTGTAAATGTAGCTAAAAAAAATTCATTCGATAAGAATAAGAAAAAAAGTTATTTACTTATTTTATTTTTTTTAAGGTTTTAAAAAGATATGGGTGTCTTAATTTTGCTTATTTTGGCTCACTGTATTGTTCTTAACATTGAGCAGTTGCTTCTACGTGTTAATCGGTGTAAATGTAGCTAAAAAAATTCATTCGACAGGAATCAGAAAAATAGCTATTTATTTATTTTATTTTTTTAAAGGTCTTAAAAAGATGTAGGTGTCCTAATTTTGCTTATTTTGGCTCAATGTATTGTACCTAACATTGGGCAAATGCCCCTGCGTGTTCATCCGTGTAAATGTAGCTACAAAAAATTCATTCGACAAGAATAAGAAAAATAGCTATTTAGTTATATTCTTTTATTAAAGGTCTTCAAAAGATATAGGTGTCTTAATTTTGCTTATTTTGGCTCATTGTATTGTACCTGACATTGACCAATTGCTCCTGCGTGTTCATCGGTGTAAATGTAGCTACAAAAAATTCATTCGACAAGAATAAGAAAAATAGCTATTTCGTTATTTTCTTTTTTTTAAAGGTCTGAAAAAGATATAGGTTTCTTAATTTTGGTTATTTTGGCTCACTGTATTGTACTCAACATTGAGCAGTTGCTTCTGCGTGTCCTTCGGTGTAAATGTAGCTAAAAAAAAATCATTCGACAGGAATCAGAAAAATAGCTATTTACATATTTTATTTTTTTAAAGGTCTTTAAAAGATATAGGTGTCCTAATTTTGCTTATTTTGGCTCATTGTATTGTACCTAACATTGAGCAAGTGCCCCTGCGTGTTCATCCGTGTAAATTGTAGCTACAAAAAATTCATTCGACCAGAATAAGAAAAATAGCTATATACTTATTTTTTTTTTTAAAGGTCTTGAAATGATATGGGTGTCTTAATTTTGCTTATTTTGGCTCAATGTATTGTACCTAACATTAAGCAATTGCTCCAGCGTGTTCTTAGGTGTAAATGTAGTTAAAAAAAATTCATTCGACAGGAATCAGAAAAATAGCTATTTACTTATTTTATTTTTTTAAAGGTCTTAAAAAGATAAAGGTGTCCTAATTTTGCTTATTTTGGCTCATTGTATTGTACCTAACATTGACCTATTGCTCCTGCGTGTTCATCGGTGTAAATGTAGCTACAAAAAATTCATTCGACAAGAATAAGAAAAATAGCTATATACTTATTTTTTTTGTTAAAGGTCTTGAAATGATATGGGTGTCTTAATTTTGCTTATTTTGGCTCATTGTATTGTACCTAACATTAAGCAATTGCTCCAGCGTGTTCTTAGGTGTAAATGTAGCTAAAGAAAATTCATTCGACAAGAATAAGAAAAATAGCTATTTACTTATTTTTTTTTTTTAAAGGTCTTGAAATGATATGGGTGTCTTAATTTTGCTTATTTCGGCTCATTGTATTGTACTGAACATTGAGCAGTTGCTTCTGCGTGTTCTCCGGTGTAAATGTAGCTAAAAAAAATTCATTCGACAGGAATCAGAAAAATAGCTATTTAATTATTTTATTTTTTTAAAGGTCTTAAAAAGATATAGGTGTCCTAATTTTGCTTATTTTGGCTCATTGTATTGTACCTAACATTGAACAAATGCCCCTGCGTGTTCATCCGTGTAAATGTAGCTACAAAAAATTCATTCGACAAGAATAAGAAAAATAGCTATTTAGTTATTTTCTTTTTTTAAAGGTCTTAAAAAGATATAGGTGTCTTAATTTTGCTTATTTTGGCTCATTGTATTGTACCTTACATTGGCCAATTGCTCCTGCGTGTTCATTGGTGTAAATGTAGCTACTAAAAATTCATTGGACAAGAATAAGAAAAATATCTATTTCGTTATTTTCTTTTTTTTAAAGGTTTTAAAAAGATATAGGTGTCTTAATTTTGGTTATTTAGGCTCACTTTATTGCACTTAACATTGACCAATTTCTCCTGCGTGTTCATCGGTGTAAATGTAGCTAAAAAAAATTCATTCGACAAGAATAAGAAAAATAGCTATTTACTTATTTTTTTTTTTTTTTAAGGTCTTGAAATGATATGGGTGTCTTAATTTTGCTAATATTGGCTCATTGTATTGTACTAAACATTGAGCAGTTGCTTCTGCGTGTTCCTCGGTGTAAATGTAGCTAAAAAAAATTCATTCGACAGGAATCAGAAAAATAGCTATTTACATATTTTATTTTTTTAAAGGTCTTAAAAAGATATAGGTGTCCTAATTTTGCTTATTTTGGCTCATTGTATTGTACCTAACATTGAGCAAATGCCCCTGCGTGTTCATCTGTGTAAATGTAGCTACAAAAAATTCATTCGACAAGAATAAGAAAAATAGCTATTTAGTTATTTTCTTTTTTTTAAAGGCCTTAAAAAGATATAGGTGTCTCAATGTTGCTTATTTTGGCTCATTGTATTGCACTAAACATTGAGCAATTGCTCCTGCGTGTTCATCGGTGTAAATGTAGCTAATAAAAATTCATTCGACAAGAATAAGAAAAATAGCTATTTACTTATTTTTTTTTAAAGGTCTTGAAATGATATCGGTGTCTTAATTTTGCTTATTTTGGCTCATTGTATTGTACTTAACATTGAGCAGTTGCTTCTGCGTGTTCCTCGGTGTAAATGTAGCTAAAAAAAATTCATTCGACAGGAATCAGAAAAATAGCTATTTACATATTTTATTTTTTTAAAGGTCTTAAAAAGATATGGGTGTCCTAATTTTGCTTATTTTGGCTCAATGTATTGTACCTAACATTGAGCAAATGCCCCTGCTTGTTCATCCGTGTAAATGTAGCTACAAAAAATTCATTCGACAAGAATAAGAAAAATAGCTATTTAGTTATTTTCTTTTTTTTAAAGGTCTTAAAAAGATATAGGTGTCTTAATTTTGCTTATTTTGGCTCACTGTATTGTACCTAACATTGAGCAATTGCTCCTGCGTGTTCGTCGGTGTAAATTTAGCTACAAAAAATTCATTCGACAAGAATAAGAAAAATAGCTATTTAGTTATTTTCTTTTTTTAAAGGTCTTCAAAAGATATAGGTGTCTCAATGTTGCTTATTTTGGCTCATTGTATTGCACTAAACATTGAGCAATAGCTCCTGCGTGTTCATCGGTGTAAATGTAGCTAATAAAAATTCATTCGACAAGAATAAGAAAAATAGCTATTTACTTATTTTTTTTTAAAGGTCTTGAAATGATATCGGTGTCCTAATTTTGCTTATTTTGGCTCACTGTATTGTACCTAACATTGAGCAAAGCCCCTGCTTGTTCATCCGTGTAAATGTAGCTACAAAAAATTCATTCGACAAGAATAAGAAAAATAGCTATTTAGTTATTTTCTTTTTTTTAAAGGCCTTAAAAAGATATAGGTGTCTTAATTTTGCTTATTTTGGCTCACTGTATTGTACCTAACATTGAGCAATTGCTCCTGCGTGTTCGTCGGTGTAAATTTAGCTAAAAAAAATTCATTCGACAGGAATCAGAAAAATAGCTATTTACTTATTTTATTTTTTTAAAGGTCTTAAAAAGATAAAGGTGTCCTAATTTTGCTTATTTTGGCTCATTGTATTGTACCTAACATTGACCTATTGCTCCTGCATGTTCATCGGTGTAAATGTAGCTACAAAAAATTCATTCGACAAGAATAAGAAAAATAGCTATATACTTATTTTTTTTTTTAAAGGTCTTGAAATGATATGGGTGTCTTAATTTTGCTTATTTTGGCTCATTGTATTGTACCTAACATTAAGCAATTGCTCCAGCGTGTTCTTAGGTGTAAATGTAGCTAAAGAAAATTCATTCGACAAGAATAAGAAAAATAGCTATTTACTTATTTTTTTTTTTAAAGGTCTTGAAATGATATGGGTGTCTTAATTTTGCTTATTTCGGCTCATTGTATTGTACTGAACATTGAGCAGTTGCTTCTGCGTGTTCTCCGGTGTAAATGTAGCTAAAAAAAATTCATTCGACAGGAATCAGAAAAATAGCTATTTACTTATTTTATTTTTTTAAAGGTCTTAAAAAGATATAGGTGTCCTAATTTTGCTTATTTTGGCTCATTGTATTGTACCTAACATTGAACAAATGCCCCTGCGTGTTCATCCGTGTAAATGTAGCTAAAAAAAATTCATTCGACAGGAATCAGAAAAATAGCTATTTACTTATTTTATTTTTTTAAAGGTCTTAAAAAGATAAAGGTGTCCTAATTTTGCTTATTTTGGCTCATTGTATTGTACCTAACATTGACCTATTGCTCCTGCGTGTTCATCGGTGTAAATATAGCTACAAAAAATTCATTCGACAAGAATAAGAAAAATAGCTATATACTTATTTTTTTTGTTAAAGGTCTTGAAATGATATGGGTGTCTTAATTTTGCTTATTTTGGCTCACTGTATTGTACCTAACATTAAGCAATTGCTCCAGCGTGTTCTTAGGTGTAAATGTAGCTAAAGAAAATTCATTCGACAAGAATAAGAAAAATAGCTATTTACTTATTTTTTTTTTTTAAAGGTCTTGAAATGATATGGGTGTCTTAATTTTGCTTATTTCGGCTCATTGTATTGTACTGAACATTGAGCAGTTGCTTCTGCGTGTTCTCCGGTGTAAATGTAGCTAAAAAAAATTCATTCGACAGGAATCAGAAAAATAGCTATTTACTTATTTTATTTTTTTAAAGGTCTTAAAAAGATATAGGTGTCCTAATTTTGCTTATTTTGGCTCATTGTATTGTACCTAACATTGAACAAATGCCCCTGCGTGTTCATCCGTGTAAATGTAGCTACAAAAAATTCATTCGACAAGAATAAGAAAAATAGCTATTTAGTTATTTTCTTTTTTTAAAGGTCTTAAAAAGATATAGGTGTCTTAATTTTGCTTATTTTGGCTCATTGTATTGTACCTTACATTGGCCAATTGCTCCTGCGTGTTCATTGGTGTAAATGTAGCTACTAAAAATTCATTGGACAAGAATAAGAAAAATATCTATTTCGTTATTTTCTTTTTTTTAAAGGTTTTAAAAAGATATAGGTGTCTTAATTTTGGTTATTTAGGCTCACTTTATTGCACTTAACATTGACCAATTTCTCCTGCGTGTTCATCGGTGTAAATGTAGCTAAAAAAAATTCATTCGACAAGAATAAGAAAAATAGCTATTTACTTATTTTTTTTTTTTTTTAAGGTCTTGAAATGATATGGGTGTCTTAATTTTGCTAATATTGGCTCATTGTATTGTACTAAACATTGAGCAGTTGCTTCTGCGTGTTCCTCGGTGTAAATGTAGCTAAAAAAAATTCATTCGACAGGAATCAGAAAAATAGCTATTTACATATTTTATTTTTTTAAAGGTCTTAAAAAGATATAGGTGTCCTAATTTTGCTTATTTTGGCTCATTGTATTGTACCTAACATTGAGCAAATGCCCCTGCGTGTTCATCTGTGTAAATGTAGCTACAAAAAATTCATTCGACAAGAATAAGAAAAATAGCTATTTAGTTATTTTCTTTTTTTTAAAGGCCTTAAAAAGATATAGGTGTCTCAATGTTGCTTATTTTGGCTCATTGTATTGCACTAAACATTGAGCAATTGCTCCTGCGTGTTCATCGGTGTAAATGTAGCTAATAAAAATTCATTCGACAAGAATAAGAAAAATAGCTATTTACTTATTTTTTTTTAAAGGTCTTGAAATGATATCGGTGTCTTAATTTTGCTTATTTTGGCTCATTGTATTGTACCTAACATTAAGCAATTGCTCCAGCGTGTTCTTAGGTGTAAATGTAGCTAAAGAAAATTCATTCGACAAGAATAAGAAAAATAGCCATTTACTTATTTTTTTTTTTAAAGGTCTTGAAATGATATGGGTGTCTTAATTTTGCTTATTTCGGCTCATTGTATTGTACTGAACATTGAGCAGTTGCTTCTGCGTGTTCTCCGGTGTAAATGTAGCTAAAAAAAATTCATTCGACAGGAATCAGAAAAATAGCTATTTACTTATTTTATTTTTTTAAAGGTCTTAAAAAGATATAGGTGTCCTAATTTTGCTTATTTTGGCTCATTGTATTGTACCTAACATTGAACAAATGCCCCTGCGTGTTCATCCGTGTAAATGTAGCTAAAAAAAATTCATTCGACAGGAATCAGAAAAATAGCTATTTACTTATTTTATTTTTTTAAAGGTCTTAAAAAGATAAAGGTGTCCTAATTTTGCTTATTTTGGCTCATTGTATTGTACCTAACATTGACCTATTGCTCCTGCGTGTTCATCGGTGTAAATGTAGCTACAAAAAATTCATTCGACAAGAATAAGAAAAATAGCTATATACTTATTTTCTTTGTTAAAGGTCTTGAAATGATATGGGTGTCTTAATTTTGCTTATTTTGGCTCACTGTATTGTACCTAACATTAAGCAATTGCTCCAGCGTGTTCTTAGGTGTAAATGTAGCTAAAGAAAATTCATTCGACAAGAATAAGAAAAATAGCTATTTACTTATTTTTTTTTTTTAAAGGTCTTGAAATGATATGGGTGTCTTAATTTTGCTTATTTCGGCTCATTGTATTGTACTGAACATTGAGCAGTTGCTTCTGCGTGTTCTCCGGTGTAAATGTAGCTAAAAAAAATTCATTCGACAGGAATCAGAAAAATAGCTATTTACTTATTTTATTTTTTTAAAGGTCTTAAAAAGATATAGGTGTCCTAATTTTGCTTATTTTGGCTCATTGTATTGTACCTAACATTGAACAAATGCCCCTGCGTGTTCATCCGTGTAAATGTAGCTACAAAAAATTCATTCGACAAGAATAAGAAAAATAGCTATTTAGTTATTTTCTTTTTTTAAAGGTCTTAAAAAGATATAGGTGTCTTAATTTTGCTTATTTTGGCTCATTGTATTGTACCTTACATTGGCCAATTGCTCCTGCGTGTTCATTGGTGTAAATGTAGCTACTAAAAATTCATTGGACAAGAATAAGAAAAATATCTATTTCGTTATTTTCTTTTTTTTAAAGGTTTTAAAAAGATATAGGTGTCTTAATTTTGGTTATTTAGGCTCACTTTATTGCACTTAACATTGACCAATTTCTCCTGCGTGTTCATCGGTGTAAATGTAGCTAAAAAAAATTCATTCGACAAGAATAAGAAAAATAGCTATTTACTTATTTTTTTTTTTTTTAAGGTCTTGAAATGATATGGGTGTCTTAATTTTGCTAATATTGGCTCATTGTATTGTACTAAACATTGAGCAGTTGCTTCTGCGTGTTCCTCGGTGTAAATGTAGCTAAAAAAAATTCATTCGACAGGAATCAGAAAAATAGCTATTTACATATTTTATTTTTTTAAAGGTCTTAAAAAGATATAGGTGTCCTAATTTTGCTTATTTTGGCTCATTGTATTGTACCTAACATTGAGCAAATGCCCCTGCGTGTTCATCTGTGTAAATGTAGCTACAAAAAATTCATTCGACAAGAATAAGAAAAATAGCTATTTAGTTATTTTCTTTTTTTTAAAGGCCTTAAAAAGATATAGGTGTCTCAATGTTGCTTATTTTGGCTCATTGTATTGCACTAAACATTGAGCAATTGCTCCTGCGTGTTCATCGGTGTAAATGTAGCTAATAAAAATTCATTCGACAAGAATAAGAAAAATAGCTATTTACTTATTTTTTTTTAAAGGTCTTGAAATGATATCGGTGTCTTAATTTTGCTTATTTTGGCTCATTGTATTGTACTTAACATTGAGCAGTTGCTTCTGCGTGTTCCTCGGTGTAAATGTAGCTAAAAAAAATTCATTCGACATGAATCAGAAAAATAGCTATTTACATATTTTATTTTTTTAAAGGTCTTAAAAAGATAAAGGTGTCCTAATTTTGCTTATTTTGGCTCATTGTATTGTACCTAACATTGACCTATTGCTCCTGCGTGTTCATCGGTGTAAATGTAGCTACAAAAAATTCATTCGACAAGAATAAGAAAAATAGCTATATACTTATTTTTTTTTTTAAAGGTCTTGAAATGATATGGGTGTCTTAATTTTGCTTATTTTGGCTCATTGTATTGTACCTAACATTAAGCAATTGCTTCTGCGTGTTCTCCGGTGTAAATGTAGCTAAAAAAAATTCATTCGACAGGAATCAGAAAAATAGCTATTTACTTATTTTATTTTTTTAAAGGTCTTAAAAAGATATAGGTGTCCTAATTTTGCTTATTTTGGCTCATTGTATTGTACCTAACATTGAACAAATGCCCCTGCGTGTTCATCCGTGTAAATGTAGCTACAAAAAATTCATTCGACAAGAATAAGAAAAATAGCTATTTAGTTATTTTCTTTTTTTAAAGGTCTTAAAAAGATATAGGTGTCTTAATTTTGCTTATTTTGGCTCATTGTATTGTACCTTACATTGGCCAATTGCTCCTGCGTGTTCATTGGTGTAAATGTAGCTACTAAAAATTCATTGGACAAGAATAAGAAAAATATCTATTTCGTTATTTTCTTTTTTTTAAAGGTTTTAAAAAGATATAGGTGTCTTAATTTTGGTTATTTAGGCTCACTTTATTGCACTTAACATTGACCAATTTCTCCTGCGTGTTCATCGGTGTAAATGTAGCTAAAAAAAATTCATTCGACAAGAATAAGAAAAATAGCTATTTACTTTTTTTTTTTTTTTTTTTTAAGGTCTTGAAATGATATGGGTGTCTTAATTTTGCTAATATTGGCTCATTGTATTGTACTAAACATTGAGCAGTTGCTTCTGCGTGTTCCTCGGTGTAAATGTAGCTAAAAAAAATTCATTCGACAGGAATCAGAAAAATAGCTATTTACATATTTTATTTTTTTAAAGGTCTTAAAAAGATATAGGTGACCTAATTTTGCTTATTTTGGCTCATTGTATTGTACCTAACATTGAGCAAATGCCCCTGCGTGTTCATCTGTGTAAATGTAGCTACAAAAAATTCATTCGACAAGAATAAGAAAAATAGCTATTTAGTTATTTTCTTTTTTTTAAAGGCCTTAAAAAGATATAGGTGTCTCAATGTTGCTTATTTTGGCTCATTGTATTGCACTAAACATTGAGCAATTGCTCCTGCGTGTTCATCGGTGTAAATGTAGCTAATAAAAATTCATTCGACAAGAATAAGAAAAATAGCTATTTACTTATTTTTTTTTAAAGGTCTTGAAATGATATCGGTGTCTTAATTTTGCTTATTTTGGCTCATTGTATTGTACTTAACATTGAGCAGTTGTTTCTGCGTGTTCCTCGGTGTAAATGTAGCTAAAAAAAATTCATTCGACAGGAATCAGAAAAATAGCTATTTACATATTTTATTTTTTTAAAGGTCTTAAAAAGATATGGGTGTCCTAATTTTGCTTATTTTGGCTCATTGTATTTTACCTAACATTGAGCAAATGCCCCTGCTTGTTCATCCGTGTAAATGTAGCTACAAAAAATTCATTCGACAAGAATAAGAAAAATAGCTATTTAGTTATTTTCTTTTTTTTAAAGGTCTTAAAAAGATATAGGTGTCTTAATTTTGCTTATTTTGGCTCACTGTATTGTACCTAACATTGAGCAATTGCTCCTGCGTGTTCGTCGGTGTAAATTTAGCTACAAAAAATTCATTCGACAAGAATAAGAAAAATAGCTATTTAGTTATTTTCTTTTTTTAAAGGTCTTCAAAAGATATAGGTGTCTCAATGTTGCTTATTTTGGCTCATTGTATTGCACTAAACATTGAGCAATTGCTCCTGCGTGTTCATCGGTGTAAATGTAGCTAATAAAAATTCATTCGACAAGAATAAGAAAAATAGCTATTTACTTATTTTTTTTGTTAAAGGTCTTGAAATGATATGGGTGTCTTAATTTTGCTTATTTTGGCTCACTGTATTGTACCTAACATTAAGCAATTGCTCCAGCGTGTTCTTAGGTGTAAATGTAGCTAAAGAAAATTCATTCGACAAGAATAAGAAAAATAGCTATTTACTTATTTTTTTGTTTTTAAAGGTCTTGAAATGATATGGGTGTCTTAATTTTGCTTATTTCGGCTCATTGTATTGTACTGAACATTGAGCAGTTGCTTCTGCGTGTTCTCCGGTGTAAATGTAGCTAAAAAAAATTCATTCGACAGGAATCAGAAAAATAGCTATTTACTTATTTTATTTTTTTAAAGGTCTTAAAAAGATATAGGTGTCCTAATTTTGTTTATTTTGGCTCATTGTATTGTACCTAACATTGAACAAATGCCCCTGCGTGTTCATCCGTGTAAATGTAGCTACAAAAAATTCATTCGACAAGAATAAGAAAAATAGCTATTTAGTTATTTTCTTTTTTTAAAGGTCTTAAAAAGATATAGGTGTCTTAATTTTGCTTATTTTGGCTCATTGTATTGTACCTTACATTGGCCAATTGCTCCTGCGTGTTCATTGGTGTAAATGTAGCTACTAAAAATTCATTGGACAAGAATAAGAAAAATATCTATTTCGTTATTTTCTTTTTTTTAAAGGTTTTAAAAAGATATAGGTGTCTTAATTTTGGTTATTTAGGCTCACTTTATTGCACTTAACATTGACCAATTTCTCCTGCGTGTTCATCGGTGTAAATGTAGCTAAAAAAAATTCATTCGACAAGAATAAGAAAAATAGCTATTTACTTATTTTTTTTTTTTTTTAAGGTCTTGAAATGATATGGGTGTCTTAATTTTGCTAATATTGGCTCATTGTATTGTACTAAACATTGAGCAGTTGCTTCTGCGTGTTCCTCGGTGTAAATGTAGCTAAAAAAAATTCATTCGACAGGAATCAGAAAAATAGCTATTTACATATTTTATTTTTTTAAAGGTCTTAAAAAGATATAGGTGTCCTAATTTTGCTTATTTTGGCTCATTGTATTGTACCTAACATTGAGCAAATGCCCCTGCGTGTTCATCTGTGTAAATGTAGCTACAAAAAATTCATTCGACAAGAATAAGAAAAATAGCTATTTAGTTATTTTCTTTTTTTTAAAGGCCTTAAAAAGATATAGGTGTCTCAATGTTGCTTATTTTGGCTCATTGTATTGCACTAAACATTGAGCAATTGCTCCTGCGTGTTCATCGGTGTAAATGTAGCTAATAAAAATTCATTCGACAAGAATAAGAAAAATAGCTATTTACTTATTTTTTTTTAAAGGTCTTGAAATGATATCGGTGTCTTAATTTTGCTTATTTTGGCTCATTGTATTGTACTTAACATTGAGCAGTTGCTTCTGCGTGTTCCTCGGTGTAAATGTAGCTAAAAAAAATTCATTCGACAGGAATCAGAAAAATAGCTATTTACATATTTTATTTTTTTAAAGGTCTTAAAAAGATAAAGGTGTCCTAATTTTGCTTATTTTGGCTCATTGTATTGTACCTAACATTGACCTATTGCTCCTGCGTGTTCATCGGTGTAAATGTAGCTACAAAAAATTCATTCGACAAGAATAAGAAAAATAGCTATATACTTATTTTTTTTTTAAAGGTCTTGAAATGATATGGGTGTCCTAATTTTGCTTATTTTGGCTCATTGTATTTTACCTAACATTGAGCAAATGCCCCTGCTTGTTCATCCGTGTAAATGTAGCTACAAAAAATTCATTCGACAAGAATAAGAAAAATAGCTATTTAGTTATTTTCTTTTTTTTAAAGGTCTTAAAAAGATATAGGTGTCTTAATTTTGCTTATTTTGGCTCACTGTATTGTACCTAACATTGAGCAATTGCTCCTGCGTGTTCGTCGGTGTAAATTTAGCTACAAAAAATTCATTCGACAAGAATAAGAAAAATAGCTATTTAGTTATTTTCTTTTTTTAAAGGTCTTCAAAAGATATAGGTGTCTCAATGTTGCTTATTTTGGCTCATTGTATTGCACTAAACATTGAGCAATTGCTCCTGCGTGTTCATCGGTGTAAATGTAGCTAATAAAAATTCATTCGACAAGAATAAGAAAAATAGCTATTTACTTATTTTTTTTTAAAGGTCTTGAAATGATATCGGTGTCCTAATTTTGCTTATTTTGGCTCACTGTATTGTACCTAACATTGAGCAAATGCCCCTGCTTGTTCATCCGTGTAAATGTAGCTACAAAAAATTCATTCGACAAGAATAAGAAAAATAGCTATTTAGTTATTTTCTTTTTTTTAAAGGCCTTAAAAAGATATAGGTGTCTTAATTTTGCTTATTTTGGCTCACTGTATTGTACCTAACATTGAGCAATTGCTCCTGCGTGTTCGTCGGTGTAAATTTAGCTACAAAAAATTCATTCGACAAGAATAAGAAAAATAGCTATTTAGTTATTTTCTTTTTTTAAAGGTCTTAAAAAGATATAGGTGTCCTAATTTTGCTTATTTTGGCTCACTGTATTGTACCTAACATTGACCAATTGCTCCTGCGTGTTCATCCGTGTAAATGTAGCTACTAAAAATTCACACGACAAGAATAAGAAAAATAGCAATTTAGTTATTTTTTTTTAAAGGTCTTAAGAAGATATAGGTGTCTTAATTTTGCTTATTTAGGCTCACTGTATTGTACCTAACATTGACCAATTGCTCCTGCGTGTTCATCCGTGTAAATTTAGCTACAAAAAATTCATTCGACAAGAATAAGAAAAATAGCTATTTAGTTATTTTCTTTTTTTTAAAGGTCTTAAAAAGATATAGGTGTCTTAATTTTGCTAATATTGGCTCATTGTATTGTACTAAACATTGAGCAGTTGCTTCTGCGTGTTCCTCGGTGTAAATGTAGCTAAAAAAAATTCATTCGACAAGAATAAGAAAAATAGCTATTTAGTTATTTTCTTTTTTTTAAAGGCCTTAAAAAGATATAGGTGTCTCAATGTTGCTTATTTTGGCTCATTGTATTGCACTTAACATTGAGCAATTGCTCCTGCGTGTTCATCGGTGTAAATGTAGCTAATAAAAATTCATTCGACAAGAATAAGAAAAATAGCTATTTACTTATTTTTTTTTAAAGGTCTTGAAATGATATCGGTGTCTTAATTTTGCTTATTTTGGCTCATTGTATTGTACTTAACATTGAGCAGTTGTTTCTGCGTGTTCCTCGGTGTAAATGTAGCTAAAAAAAATTCATTCGACAGGAATCAGAAAAATAGCTATTTACATATTTTATTTTTTTAAAGGTCTTAAAAAGATATGGGTGTCCTAATTTTGCTTATTTTGGCTCATTGTATTTTACCTAACATTGAGCAAATGCCCCTGCTTGTTCATCCGTGTAAATGTAGCTACAAAAAATTCATTCGACAAGAATAAGAAAAATAGCTATTTAGTTATTTTCTTTTTTTTAAAGGTCTTAAAAAGATATAGGTGTCTTAATTTTGCTTATTTTGGCTCACTGTATTGTACCTAACATTGAGCAATTGCTCCTGCGTGTTCGTCGGTGTAAATTTAGCTACAAAAAATTCATTCGACAAGAATAAGAAAAATAGCTATTTAGTTATTTTCTTTTTTTAAAGGTCTTCAAAAGATATAGGTGTCTCAATGTTGCTTATTTTGGCTCATTGTATTGCACTAAACATTGAGCAATTGCTCCTGCGTGTTCATCGGTGTAAATGTAGCTAATAAAAATTCATTCGACAAGAATAAGAAAAATAGCTATTTACTTATTTTTTTTGTTAAAGGTCTTGAAATGATATGGGTGTCTTAATTTTGCTTATTTTGGCTCACTGTATTGTACCTAACATTAAGCAATTGCTCCAGCGTGTTCTTAGGTGTAAATGTAGCTAAAGAAAATTCATTCGACAAGAATAAGAAAAATAGCTATTTACTTATTTTTTTGTTTTTAAAGGTCTTGAAATGATATGGGTGTCTTAATTTTGCTTATTTCGGCTCATTGTATTGTACTGAACATTGAGCAGTTGCTTCTGCGTGTTCTCCGGTGTAAATGTAGCTAAAAAAAATTCATTCGACAGGAATCAGAAAAATAGCTATTTACTTATTTTATTTTTTTAAAGGTCTTAAAAAGATATAGGTGTCCTAATTTTGTTTATTTTGGCTCATTGTATTGTACCTAACATTGAACAAATGCCCCTGCGTGTTCATCCGTGTAAATGTAGCTACAAAAAATTCATTCGACAAGAATAAGAAAAATAGCTATTTAGTTATTTTCTTTTTTTAAAGGTCTTAAAAAGATATAGGTGTCTTAATTTTGCTTATTTTGGCTCATTGTATTGTACCTTACATTGGCCAATTGCTCCTGCGTGTTCATTGGTGTAAATGTAGCTACTAAAAATTCATTGGACAAGAATAAGAAAAATATCTATTTCGTTATTTTCTTTTTTTTAAAGGTTTTAAAAAGATATAGGTGTCTTAATTTTGGTTATTTAGGCTCACTTTATTGCACTTAACATTGACCAATTTCTCCTGCGTGTTCATCGGTGTAAATGTAGCTAAAAAAAATTCATTCGACAAGAATAAGAAAAATAGCTATTTACTTATTTTTTTTTTTTTTTAAGGTCTTGAAATGATATGGGTGTCTTAATTTTGCTAATATTGGCTCATTGTATTGTACTAAACATTGAGCAGTTGCTTCTGCGTGTTCCTCGGTGTAAATGTAGCTAAAAAAAATTCATTCGACAGGAATCAGAAAAATAGCTATTTACATATTTTATTTTTTTAAAGGTCTTAAAAAGATATAGGTGTCCTAATTTTGCTTATTTTGGCTCATTGTATTGTACCTAACATTGAGCAAATGCCCCTGCGTGTTCATCTGTGTAAATGTAGCTACAAAAAATTCATTCGACAAGAATAAGAAAAATAGCTATTTAGTTATTTTCTTTTTTTTAAAGGCCTTAAAAAGATATAGGTGTCTCAATGTTGCTTATTTTGGCTCATTGTATTGCACTAAACATTGAGCAATTGCTCCTGCGTGTTCATCGGTGTAAATGTAGCTAATAAAAATTCATTCGACAAGAATAAGAAAAATAGCTATTTACTTATTTTTTTTTAAAGGTCTTGAAATGATATCGGTGTCTTAATTTTGCTTATTTTGGCTCATTGTATTGTACTTAACATTGAGCAGTTGCTTCTGCGTGTTCCTCGGTGTAAATGTAGCTAAAAAAAATTCATTCGACAGGAATCAGAAAAATAGCTATTTACATATTTTATTTTTTTAAAGGTCTTAAAAAGATAAAGGTGTCCTAATTTTGCTTATTTTGGCTCATTGTATTGTACCTAACATTGACCTATTGCTCCTGCGTGTTCATCGGTGTAAATGTAGCTACAAAAAATTCATTCGACAAGAATAAGAAAAATAGCTATATACTTATTTTTTTTTTAAAGGTCTTGAAATGATATGGGTGTCCTAATTTTGCTTATTTTGGCTCATTGTATTTTACCTAACATTGAGCAAATGCCCCTGCTTGTTCATCCGTGTAAATGTAGCTACAAAAAATTCATTCGACAAGAATAAGAAAAATAGCTATTTAGTTATTTTCTTTTTTTTAAAGGTCTTAAAAAGATATAGGTGTCTTAATTTTGCTTATTTTGGCTCACTGTATTGTACCTAACATTGAGCAATTGCTCCTGCGTGTTCGTCGGTGTAAATTTAGCTACAAAAAATTCATTCGACAAGAATAAGAAAAATAGCTATTTAGTTATTTTCTTTTTTTAAAGGTCTTCAAAAGATATAGGTGTCTCAATGTTGCTTATTTTGGCTCATTGTATTGCACTAAACATTGAGCAATTGCTCCTGCGTGTTCATCGGTGTAAATGTAGCTAATAAAAATTCATTCGACAAGAATAAGAAAAATAGCTATTTACTTATTTTTTTTTAAAGGTCTTGAAATGATATCGGTGTCCTAATTTTGCTTATTTTGGCTCACTGTATTGTACCTAACATTGAGCAAATGCCCCTGCTTGTTCATCCGTGTAAATGTAGCTACAAAAAATTCATTCGACAAGAATAAGAAAAATAGCTATTTAGTTATTTTCTTTTTTTTAAAGGCCTTAAAAAGATATAGGTGTCTTAATTTTGCTTATTTTGGCTCACTGTATTGTACCTAACATTGAGCAATTGCTCCTGCGTGTTCGTCGGTGTAAATTTAGCTACAAAAAATTCATTCGACAAGAATAAGAAAAATAGCTATTTAGTTATTTTCTTTTTTTAAAGGTCTTAAAAAGATATAGGTGTCCTAATTTTGCTTATTTTGGCTCACTGTATTGTACCTAACATTGACCAATTGCTCCTGCGTGTTCATCCGTGTAAATGTAGCTACTAAAAATTCACACGACAAGAATAAGAAAAATAGCAATTTAGTTATTTTTTTTTAAAGGTCTTAAGAAGATATAGGTGTCTTAATTTTGCTTATTTAGGCTCACTGTATTGTACCTAACATTGACCAATTGCTCCTGCGTGTTCATCCGTGTAAATTTAGCTACAAAAAATTCATTCGACAAGAATAAGAAAAATAGCTATTTAGTTATTTTCTTTTTTTTAAAGGTCTTAAAAAGATATAGGTGTCTTAATTTTGCTAATATTGGCTCATTGTATTGTACTAAACATTGAGCAGTTGCTTCTGCGTGTTCCTCGGTGTAAATGTAGCTAAAAAAAATTCATTCGACAAGAATAAGAAAAATAGCTATTTAGTTATTTTCTTTTTTTTAAAGGCCTTAAAAAGATATAGGTGTCTCAATGTTGCTTATTTTGGCTCATTGTATTGCACTTAACATTGAGCAATTGCTCCTGCGTGTTCATCGGTGTAAATGTAGCTAATAAAAATTCATTCGACAAGAATAAGAAAAATAGCTATTTACTTATTTTTTTTTAAAGGTCTTGAAATGATATCGGTGTCTTAATTTTGCTTATTTTGGCTCATTGTATTGTACTTAACATTGAGCAGTTGCTTCTGCGTGTTCCTCGGTGTAAATGTAGCTAAAAAAAATTCATTCGACAGGAATCAGAAAAATAGCTATTTACATATTTTATTTTTTTAAAGGTCTTAAAAAGATATGGGTGTCCTAATTTTGCTTATTTTGGCTCATTGTATTGTACCTAACATTGACCAAATGCCCCTGCTTGTTCATCCGTGTAAATGTAGCTACAAAAAATTCATTCGACAAGAATAAGAAAAATAGCTATTTAGTTATTTTCTTTTTTTTAAAGGTCTTAAAAAGATATAGGTGTCTTAATTTTGCTTATTTTGGCTCACTGTATTGTACCTAACATTGAGCAATTGCTCCTGCGTGTTCGTCGGTGTAAATTTAGCTACAAAAAATTCATTCGACAAGAATAAGAAAAATAGCTATTTAGTTATTTTCTTTTTTTAAAGGTCTTCAAAAGATATAGGTGTCTCAATGTTGCTTATTTTGGCTCATTGTATTGCACTAAACATTGAGCAATTGCTCCTGCGTGTTCATCGGTGTAAATGTAGCTAATAAAAATTCATTCGACAAGAATAAGAAAAATAGCTATTTACTTATTTTTTTTTAAAGGTCTTGAAATGATATCGGTGTCCTAATTTTGCTTATTTTGGCTCATTGTATTGTACCTAACATTGAGCAAATGCCCCTGCTTGTTCATCCGTGTAAATGTAGCTACAAAAAATTCATTCGACAAGAATAAGAAAAATAGCTTTTTACTTATTTTTTTTTTTTAAAGGTCTTGAAATGATATGGGTGTCTTAATTTTGCTTATTTCGGCTCATTGTATTGTACTGAACATTAAGCAATTGCTTCTGCGTGTTCTCCGGTGTAAATGTAGCTAAAAAAAATTCATTCGACAGGAATCAGAAAAATAGCTATTTACTTATTTTATTTTTTTAAAGGTCTTAAAAAGATATAGGTGTCCTAATTTTGCTTATTTTGGCTCATTGTATTGTACCTAACATTGAACAAATGCCCCTGCGTGTTCATCCGTGTAAATGTAGCTACAAAAAATTCATTCGACAAGAATAAGAAAAATAGCTATTTAGTTATTTTCTTTTTTTAAAGGTCTTAAAAAGATATAGGTGTCTTAATTTTGCTTATTTTGGCTCATTGTATTGTACCTTACATTGGCCAATTGCTCCTGCGTGTTCATTGGTGTAAATGTAGCTACTAAAAATTCATTGGACAAGAATAAGAAAAATATCTATTTCGTTATTTTCTTTTTTTTAAAGGTTTTAAAAAGATATAGGTGTCTTAATTTTGGTTATTTAGGCTCACTTTATTGCACTTAACATTGACCAATTTCTCCTGCGTGTTCATCGGTGTAAATGTAGCTAAAAAAAATTCATTCGACAAGAATAAGAAAAATAGCTATTTACTTTTTTTTTTTTTTTTTTAAGGTCTTGAAATGATATGGGTGTCTTAATTTTGCTAATATTGGCTCATTGTATTGTACTAAACATTGAGCAGTTGCTTCTGCGTGTTCCTCGGTGTAAATGTAGCTAAAAAAAATTCATTCGACAGGAATCAGAAAAATAGCTATTTACATATTTTATTTTTTTAAAGGTCTTAAAAAGATATAGGTGACCTAATTTTGCTTATTTTGGCTCATTGTATTGTACCTAACATTGAGCAAATGCCCCTGCGTGTTCATCTGTGTAAATGTAGCTACAAAAAATTCATTCGACAAGAATAAGAAAAATAGCTATTTAGTTATTTTCTTTTTTTTAAAGGCCTTAAAAAGATATAGGTGTCTCAATGTTGCTTATTTTGGCTCATTGTATTGCACTAAACATTGAGCAATTGCTCCTGCGTGTTCATCGGTGTAAATGTAGCTAATAAAAATTCATTCGACAAGAATAAGAAAAATAGCTATTTACTTATTTTTTTTTAAAGGTCTTGAAATGATATCGGTGTCTTAATTTTGCTTATTTTGGCTCATTGTATTGTACTTAACATTGAGCAGTTGCTTCTGCGTGTTCCTCGGTGTAAATGTAGCTAAAAAAAATTCATTCGACAGGAATCAGAAAAATAGCTATTTACATATTTTATTTTTTTAAAGGTCTTAAAAAGATATGGGTGTCCTAATTTTGCTTATTTTGGCTCATTGTATTTTACCTAACATTGAGCAAATGCCCCTGCTTGTTCATCCGTGTAAATGTAGCTACAAAAAATTCATTCGACAAGAATAAGAAAAATAGCTATTTAGTTATTTTCTTTTTTTTAAAGGTCTTAAAAAGATATAGGTGTCTTAATTTTGCTTATTTTGGCTCACTGTATTGTACCTAACATTGAGCAATTGCTCCTGCGTGTTCGTCGGTGTAAATTTAGCTACAAAAAATTCATTCGACAAGAATAAGAAAAATAGCTATTTAGTTATTTTCTTTTTTTAAAGGTCTTCAAAAGATATAGGTGTCTCAATGTTGCTTATTTTGGCTCATTGTATTGCACTAAACATTGAGCAATTGCTCCTGCGTGTTCATCGGTGTAAATGTAGCTAATAAAAATTCATTCGACAAGAATAAGAAAAATAGCTATTTACTTATTTTTTTTTAAAGGTCTTGAAATGATATCGGTGTCCTAATTTTGCTTATTTTGGCTCACTGTATTGTACCTAACATTGAGCAAATGCCCCTGCTTGTTCATCCGTGTAAATGTAGCTACAAAAAATTCATTCGACAAGAATAAGAAAAATAGCTATTTAGTTATTTTCTTTTTTTTAAAGGCCTTAAAAAGATATAGGTGTCTTAATTTTGCTTATTTTGGCTCACTGTATTGTACCTAACATTGAGCAATTGCTCCTGCGTGTTCGTCGGTGTAAATTTAGCTACAAAAAATTCATTCGACAAGAATAAGAAAAATAGCTATTTAGTTATTTTCTTTTTTTAAAGGTCTTAAAAAGATATAGGTGTCCTAATTTTGCTTATTTTGGCTCACTGTATTGTACCTAACATTGACCAATTGCTCCTGCGTGTTCATCCGTGTAAATGTAGCTACTAAAAATTCACACGACAAGTATAAGAAAAATAGCAATTTAGTTATTTTTTTTTAAAGGTCTTAAGAAGATATAGGTGTCTTAATTTTGCTTATTTAGGCTCACTGTATTGTACCTAACATTGACCAATTGCTCCTGCGTGTTCATCCGTGTAAATTTAGCTACAAAAAATTCATTCGACAAGAATAAGAAAAATAGCTATTTAGTTATTTTCTTTTTTTTAAAGGTCTTAAAAAGATATAGGTGTCTTAATTTTGCTAATATTGGCTCATTGTATTGTACTAAACATTGAGCAGTTGCTTCTGCGTGTTCCTCGGTGTAAATGTAGCTAAAAAAAATTCATTCGACAAGAATAAGAAAAATAGCTATTTAGTTATTTTCTTTTTTTTAAAGGCCTTAAAAAGATATAGGTGTCTCAATGTTGCTTATTTTGGCTCATTGTATTGCACTTAACATTGAGCAATTGCTCCTGCGTGTTCATCGGTGTAAATGTAGCTAATAAAAATTCATTCGACAAGAATAAGAAAAATAGCTATTTACTTATTTTTTTTTAAAGGTCTTGAAATGATATCGGTGTCTTAATTTTGCTTATTTTGGCTCATTGTATTGTACTTAACATTGAGCAGTTGCTTCTGCGTGTTCCTCGGTGTAAATGTAGCTAAAAAAAATTCATTCGACAGGAATCAGAAAAATAGCTATTTACATATTTTATTTTTTTAAAGGTCTTAAAAAGATATGGGTGTCCTAATTTTGCTTATTTTGGCTCATTGTATTGTACCTAACATTGACCAAATGCCCCTGCTTGTTCATCCGTGTAAATGTAGCTACAAAAAATTCATTCGACAAGAATAAGAAAAATAGCTATTTAGTTATTTTCTTTTTTTTAAAGGTCTTAAAAAGATATAGGTGTCTTAATTTTGCTTATTTTGGCTCACTGTATTGTACCTAACATTGAGCAATTGCTCCTGCGTGTTCGTCGGTGTAAATTTAGCTACAAAAAATTCATTCGACAAGAATAAGAAAAATAGCTATTTAGTTATTTTCTTTTTTTAAAGGTCTTCAAAAGATATAGGTGTCTCAATGTTGCTTATTTTGGCTCATTGTATTGCACTAAACATTGAGCAATTGCTCCTGCGTGTTCATCGGTGTAAATGTAGCTAATAAAAATTCATTCGACAAGAATAAGAAAAATAGCTATTTACTTATTTTTTTTTAAAGGTCTTGAAATGATATCGGTGTCCTAATTTTGCTTATTTTGGCTCATTGTATTGTACCTAACATTGAGCAAATGCCCCTGCTTGTTCATCCGTGTAAATGTAGCTACAAAAAATTCATTCGACAAGAATAAGAAAAATAGCTTTTTACTTATTTTTTTTTTTTAAAGGTCTTGAAATGATATGGGTGTCTTAATTTTGCTTATTTCGGCTCATTGTATTGTACTGAACATTGAGCAGTTGCTTCTGCGTGTTCTCCGGTGTAAATGTAGCTAAAAAAAATTCATTCGACAGGAATCAGAAAAATAGCTATTTACTTATTTTTTTTTTTAAAGGTCTTGAAATGATATGGGTGTCTTAATTTTGCTTATTTTGGCTCATTGTATTGTACCTAACATTAAGCAATTGCTCCAGCGTGTTCTTAGGTGTAAATGTAGCTAAAGAAAATTCATTCGACAAGAATAAGAAAAATAGCTATTTACTTATTTTTTTTTTTAAAGGTCTTGAAATGATATGGGTGTCTTAATTTTGCTTATTTCGGCTCATTGTATTGTACTGAACATTGAGCAGTTGCTTCTGCGTGTTCTCCGGTGTAAATGTAGCTAAAAAAAATTCATTCGACAGGAATCAGAAAAATAGCTATTTACTTATTTTATTTTTTTAAAGGTCTTAAAAAGATATAGGTGTCCTAATTTTGCTTATTTTGGCTCATTGTATTGTACCTAACATTGAACAAATGCCCCTGCGTGTTCATCCGTGTAAATGTAGCTACAAAAAATTCATTCGACAAGAATAAGAAAAATAGCTATTTAGTTATTTTCTTTTTTTAAAGGTCTTGAAATGATATGGGTGTCTTAATTTTGCTTATTTTGGCTCATTGTATTGTACCTAACATTGAGCAATTGCTCCTGCGTGTTCGTCGGTGTAAATTTAGCTACAAAAAATTCATTCGACAAGAATAAGAAAAATAGCTATTTACTTATTTTTTTTTAAAGGTCTTGAAATGATATGGGTGTCTTAATTTTGCTTATTTTGGCTCATTGTATTGTACCTAACATTGAGCAATTGCTCCTGCGTGTTCGTCAGTGTAAATTTAGCTACAAAAAATTCATTCGACAAGAATAAGAAAAATAGCTATTTAGTTATTTTCTTTTTTTAAAGGTCTTCAAAAGATATAGGTGTCTTAATTTTGCTTATTTTGGCTCATTCTATTGTACCTAACATTGACCAATTGCTCCTGCGTGTTCATCGGTGTAAATGTAGCTACAAAAAATTCATTCGACAAGAATAAGAAAAATAGCTATTTACTTATTTTATTTTTTTTAAAGGTCTTAAAAAGATTTAGGTGTCTTTAATTTGCTTATTTTGGCTCATTGTATTGTACTTTACATTTAGCAGTTGCTTCTGCGTGTTCTTCGGTGTAAATGTAGCTAAATAAAATTCATTCGACAGGAATCAGAAAAATAGCTATTTACATATTTTATTTTTTTAAAGGTCTTAAAAAGATATAGGTGTCCTGGTTTTGCTTATTTTGGCTCATTGTATTGTACCTAACATTGAGCAAATGCCCCTGCGTGTTCATCGGTGTAAATGTAGCTACAAAAAATTCATTCGACAAGAATAAGAAAAATAGCTATTAAGTTATTTTCTTTTTTTTAAAGGCCTTCAAAAGATATAGGTGTTTTAATTATGCTTATTTTGGCTCAATGTATTGAACTTAATATTGAGCAGTTGCTCCTGCGTGTTCATCCGTGTAAATGTTGCTACAAAAAATTCATTCGACAAAAATAAGAAAAATAGCAATTTTGTTATTTTCTTTTTTTTAAAGGCCTTAAAAAGATATAGGTGTCTTAATTTTGCTTATTTTGGCTCATTGTATTGCACTTAACATTGAGCAATTGCTCCTGCGTGTTCATCGGTGTAAATGTAGCTAAAAAAAATTCATTCGCCAGGAATCAGAAAAAAAAGCTATTTACATATTTTATTTTTAGAGGTCTTAAAAAGATATGGGTGTCTTAATTTTGCTTATTTTTAATCATTGTATTGTTCTTAACATTAAACAGTTGCTTCTGCGTGTTCCTCGGTGTAAATGTAGCTAAAAAAAATTCATTCGACAGGAATCAGAAAAATAGCTATTTACATATTTTATTTTTTTAAAGGTCTTAAAAAGATAAAGGTGTCCTAATTTTGCTTATTTTGGCTCAATGTATTGTACCTAACATTGAGCAAATGCCCCTGCGTGTTCATCCGTGTAAATGTAGCTTCAAAAAATTCATTCGACAAGAATAAGAAAAATAGCTATTTAGTTATTTTCTTTTTTTTAAAGGCCTTAAAAAGATAAAGGTGTCTCAATTTTGCTTATTTTGGCTCACTGTATTGCACTTAACATTGCGCAATTGCTCCTGCGTGTTCATAGGTGTAAATGTAGCTAATAAAAATTCATTCGACAAGAATAAGAAAAATAGCTTTTTACTTATTTTTTTTTTTTAAAGGTCTTGAAATGATATGGGTGTCTTAATTTTGCTTATTTTGGCTCAATGTATTGTACTTAACATTGAGCAGTTGCTTCTGCGTGTTCCTCGGTGTAAATGTAGCTAAAAAAAATTCATTCGACAGGAATCAGAAAAATAGCTATTTACATATTTTATTTTTTTAAAGGTCTTAAAAAGATATAGGTGTCCTAATTTTGCTTATTTTGGCTCATTGTATTGTACCTAACATTGAGCAAATGCCCCTGCGTGTTCATCCGTGTAAATGTAGCTACAAAAAATTCATTCGACAAGAATAAGAAAAATAGCTATTTAGTTATTTTCTTTTTTTTAAAGGCCTTAAAAAGATATAGGTGTCTCAATGTTGCTTATTTTGGCTCATTGTATTGCACTTAACATTGAGCAATTGCTCCTGCGTGCTCATCGGTGTAAATGTAGCTACTAAAAATTCATTGGACAAGAATAAGAAAAATATCTACTTCGTTATTTTCTTTTTTTGAAAGGTTTTAAAAAGATATAGGTGTCTTAATTTTGGTTATTTAGGCTCACTTTATTGCACTTAACATTGAGCAATTTCTCCTGCGTGTTCATCGGTGTAAATGTAGCTAAAAAAAATTCATTCGACAAGAATAAGAAAAATAGCTATTTACTTATTTTTTTTTTTTTTTAAGGTCTTGAAATGATATGGGTGTCTTAATTTTGCTAATATTGGCTCATTGTATTGTACTAAACGTTGAGCAGTTGCTTCTGCGTGTTCCTCGGTGTAAATGTAGCTAAAAAAAATTCATTCGACAGGAATCAGAAAAATAGCTATTTACATATTTTATTTTTTTAAAGGTCTTAAAAAGATATAGGTGTCCTAATTTTGCTTATTTTGGCTCATTGTATTGTACCTAACATTGAGCAAATGCCCCTGCGTGTTCATCCGTGTAAATGTAGCTACAAAAAATTCATTCGACAAGAATAAGAAAAATAGCTATTTAGTTATTTTCTTTTTTTTAAAGGCCTTAAAAAGATATAGGTGTCTCAATGTTGCTTATTTTGGCTCAATGTATTGCACTTAACATTGAGCAATTGCTCCTGCGTGTTCATCGGTGTAAATGTAGCTAATAAAAATTCATTGGACAAGAATAAGAAAAATATCTATTTCGTTATTTTCTTTTTTTTAAAGGTTTTAAAAAGATATATGTGTCTTACTTTTGGTTATTTAGGCTCATTGTATTGCACTTAACATTGAGCAATTGCTCCTGCGTGTTCATCGGTGTAAATGTAGCTACTAAAAATTCATTGGACAAGAATAAGAAAAATATCTATTTCGTTATTTTCATTTTTTTAAAGGTTTTAAAAAGATATAGGTGTCTTAATTTTGGTTATTTAGGCTCACTTTATTGCACTTAACATTGAGCAATTTCTCCTGCGTGTTCATCGGTGTAAATGTAGCTAAAAAAAATTCATTCGACAAGAATAAGAAAAATAGCTATTTACATATTTTTTTTTAAAGGTCTTGAAATGATATGGGTGTCTTAATTTTGCTTATTTTGGCTCATTGTATTGTACTTAACATTGAGCAGTTGCTTCTGCGTGTTCCTCGGTGTAAATGTAGCTAAAAAAAATTCATTCGACAGGAATCAGAAAAATAGCTATTTACATATTTTATTTTTTTAAAGGTCTTAAAAAGATATAGGTGTCCTAATTTTGCTTATTTTGGCTCATTGTATTGTACCTAACATTGATCAAATGCCCCTGCGTGTTCATCCGTGTAAATGTAGCTACAAAAAATTCATTCGACAAGAATAAGAAAAATAGCTATTTAGTTATTTTCTTTTTTTTAAAGGCCTTAAAAAGATATAGGTGTCTCAATGTTGCTTATTTTGGCTCATTGTATTGCACATAACATTGAGCAATTGCTCCTGCGTGCTCATCGGTGTAAATGTAGCTACTAAAAATTCATTGGACAAGAATAAGAAAAATATCTATTTCGTTATTTTCTTTTTTTGAAAGGTTTTAAAAAGATATAGGTGTCTTAATTTTGGTTATTTAGGCTCACTTTATTGCACTTAACATTGAGCAATTTCTCCTGCGTGTTCATCGGTGTAAATGTAGCTAAAAAAAATTCATTCGACAAGAATAAGAAAAATAGCTATTTACTTATTATTTTTTTTTTTAAGGTCTTGAAATGATATGGGTGTCTTAATTTTGCTAATATTGGCTCATTGTATTGTACTAAACATTGAGCAGTTGCTTCTGCGTGTTCCTCGGTGTAAATGTAGCTAAAAAAAATTCATTCGACAGGAATCAGAAAAATAGCTATTTACATATTTTATTTTTTTAAAGGTCTTAAAAAGATATAGGTGTCCTAATTTTGCTTATTTTGGCTCATTGTATTGCTCCTGCGTGTTCATCGGTGTAAATGTAGCTAATAAAAATTCATTCGACAAGAATAAGAAAAATAGCTATTTACTTATTTTTTTTTTAAAGGTCTTGAAATGAAATGGGTGTCTTAATTTTGCTTATTTTGGCTCACTGTATTGTACTTAACATTGAGCAGTTGCTTCTGCGTGTTCCTCGGTGTAAATGTAGCTAAAAAAAATTCATTCGACAGGAATCAGAAAAAAAAGCTATTTACATATTTTATTTTTAGAGGTCTTAAAAAGATATGGGTGTCTTAATTTTGCTTATTTTTAATCATTGTATTGTGCTTAACATTAAACAGTTGCTTCTGCGTGTTCCTCGGTGTAAATGTAGCTAAAAAAAATTCATTCGACAGGAATCAGAAAAATAGCTATTTACATATTTTATTTTTTTAAAGGTCTTAAAAAGATAAAGGTGTCCTAATTTTGCTTATTTTGCCTCAATGTATTGTACCTAACATTGAGCAAATGCCCCTGCGTGTTCATCCGTGTAAATGTAGCTTCAAAAAATTCATTCGACAAGAATAAGAAAAATAGCTATTTAGTTATTTTCTTTTTTTTAAAGGCCTTAAAAAGATAAAGGTGTCTCAATTTTGCTTATTTTGGCTCACTGTATTGCACTTAACATTGCGCAATTGCTCCTGCGTGTTCATCGGTGTAAATGTAGCTAATAAAAATTCATTCGACAAGAATAAGAAAAATAGCTTTTTACTTATTTTTTTTTTTTAAAGGTCTTGAAATGATATGGGTGTCTTAATTTTGCTTATTTTGGCTCAATGTATTGTACTTAACATTGAGCAGTTGCTTCTGCGTGTTCCTCGGTGTAAATGTAGCTAAAAAAAATTCATTCGACAGGAATCAGAAAAATAGCTATTTACATATTTTATTTTTTTAAAGGTCTTAAAAAGATATAGGTGTCCTAATTTTGCTTATTTTGGCTCATTGTATTGTACCTAACATTGAGCAAATGCCCCTGCGTGTTCATCCGTGTAAATGTAGCTACAAAAAATTCATTCGACAAGAATAAGAAAAATAGCTATTTAGTTATTTTCTTTTTTTTAAAGGCCTTAAAAAGATATAGGTGTCTCAATGTTGCTTATTTTGGCTCATTGTATTGCACTTAACATTGAGCAATTGCTCCTGCGTGCTCATCGGTGTAAATGTAGCTACTAAAAATTCATTGGACAAGAATAAGAAAAATATCTATTTCGTTATTTTCTTTTTTTTAAAGGTTTTAAAAAAAAATAGGTGTCTTAATTTTGGTTATTTAGGCTCACTTTATTGCACTTAACATTGAGCATTTTCTCCTGCGTGTTCATCGGTGTAAATGTAGCTAAAAAAAATTCATTCGACAAGAATAAGAAAAATAGCTATTTACTTATTTTTTTTTAAAGGTCTTGAAATGATATGGGTGTCTTAATTTTGCTTATTTTGGCTCATTGTATTGTACTTGACATTGAGCAGTTGCTTCTGCGTGTTCCTCGGTGTAAATGTAGCTAAAAAAAATTCATTCGACAGGAATCAGAAAAATAGTTATTTACATATTTTATTTTTTTAAAGGTCTTAAAAAGATATAGGTGTCCTAATTTTGCTTATTTTGGCTCATTGTATTGTACCTAACATTGATCAAATGCCCCTGCGTGTTCATCCGTGTAAATGTAGCAACAAAAAATTCATTCGACAAGAATAAGAAAAATAGCTATTTAGTTATTTTCTTTTTTTTAAAGGCCTTAAAAAGATATAGGTGTCTCAATGTTGCTTATTTTGGCTCATTGTATTGCACTTAACATTGAGCAATTGCTCCTGCGTGTTCATCGGTGTAAATGTAGCTACAAAAAATTCATTCGACAAGAATAATAAAAATAGCTATTTACTTATTTTTTTTTAAATGTCTTGAAATGATATGGGTGTCTTAATTTTGCTTATTTTGGCTCATTGTATTGTACCTAACATTGAGCAATTGCTCCTGCGTGTTCGTCGGTGTAAATTTAGCTACAAAAAATTCATTCGACAAGAATAAGAAAAATAGCTATTTACTTATTTTTTTTTAAAGGTCTTGAAATGATATGGGTGTCTTAATTTTGCTTATTTTGGCTCATTGTATTGTACCTAACATTGAGCAATTGCTCCTGCGTGTTCGTCGGTGTAAATTTAGCTACAAAAAATTCATTCGACAAGAATAAGAAAAATAGCTATTTACTTATTTTATTTTTTTTAAAGGTCTTAAAAAGATTTAGGTGTCTTTAATTTGCTTATTTTGGCTCAATGTATTGTACTTTACATTAAGCAGTTGCTTCTGCGTGTTCCTCGGTGTAAATGTAGCTAAATAAAATTCATTCGACAGGAATCAGAAAAATAGCTATTTACATATTTTATTTTTTTAAAGGTCTTAAAAAGATATAGGTGTCCTAATTTTGCTTATTTTGGCTCATTGTATTGTACCTAACATTGAGCAAATGCCCCTGCGTGTTCATCGGTGTAAATGTAGGTACAAAAAATTCATTCGACAAGAATAAGAAAAATAGCTATTAAGTTATTTTCTTTTTTTTTAAGGCCTTCAAAAGATATAGGTGTTTAAATTATGCTTATTTTGGCTCATCGTATTAAACTTAATATTGAGCAGTTGCTCCTGCGTGTTCATCCGTGTAAATGTAGCTACAAAAAATTCATTCGACAAAAATAAGAAAAATAGCTATTTTGTTATTTTCATTTTTTTAAAGGGCTTAAAAGATATAGGTGTCTTAATTTTGCTTATTTTGGCTCATTGTATTGCACTTAACATTGAGCAATTGCTCCTGCGTGTTCATCGGTGTAAATGTAGCTAATAAAAATTCATTCGACAAGAATAAGAAAAATAGCTATTTACTTATTTTATTTTTAGAGGTCTTAAAAAGATATGGGTGTCTTAATTTTGCTTATTTTTAATCATTGTATTGTTCTTAACATTAAACAGTTGCTTCTGCGTGTTCCTCGGTGTAAATGTAGCTAAAAAAAATTCATTCGACAGGAATCAGAAAAAAAGCTATTTACATATTTTATTTTTAGAGGTCTTAAAAAGATATGGGTGTCTTAATTTTGCTTATTTTTAATCATTGTATTGTTCTTAACATTAAACAGTTGCTTCTGCGTGTTCCTCGGTGTAAATGTAGCTAAAAAAAATTCATTCGACAGGAATCAGAAAAATAGCTATTTACATATTTTATTTTTTTAAAGGTCTTAAAAAGATAAAGGTGTCCTAATTTTGCTTATTTTGGCTCAATGTATTGTACCTAACATTGAGCAAATGCCCCTGCGTGTTCATCCGTGTAAATGTAGCTTCAAAAAATTCATTCGACAAGAATAAGAAAAATAGCTATTTAGTTATTTTCTTTTTTTTAAAGGCCTTAAAAAGATAAAGGTGTCTCAATTTTGCTTATTTTGGCTCACTGTATTGCACTTAACATTGCGCAATTGCTCCTGCGTGTTCATCGGTGTAAATGTAGGTAATAAAAATTCATTCGACAAGAATAAGAAAAATAGCTTTTTACTTATTTTTTTTTTTAAAGGTCTTGAAATGATATGGGTGTCTTAATTTTGCTTATTTTGGCTCAATGTATTGTACTTAACATTGAGCAGTTGCTTCTGCGTGTTCCTCGGTGTAAATGTAGCTAAAAAAAATTCATTCGACAGGAATCAGAAAAATAGCTATTTACATATTTTATTTTTTTAAAGGTCTTAAAAAGATATAGGTGTCCTAATTTTGCTTATTTTGGCTCATTGTATTGTACCTAACATTGAGCAAATGCCCCTGCGTGTTCATCCGTGTAAATGTAGCTACAAAAAATTCATTCGACAAGAATAAGAAAAATAGCTATTTAGTTATTTTCTTTTTTTTTAAGGCCTTAAAAAGATATAGGTGTCTCAATGTTGCTTATTTTGGCTCATTGTATTGCACTTAACATTGAGCAATTGCTCCTGCGTGTTCATCGGTGTAAATGTAGCTACTAAAAATTCATTGGACAAGAATAAGAAAAATATCTATTTCGTTATTTTCATTTTTTTAAAGGTTTTAAAAAGATATAGGTGTCTTAATTTTGGTTATTTAGGCTCACTTTATTGCACTTAACATTGAGCAATTTCTCCTGCGTGTTCATCGGTGTAAATGTAGCTAAAAAAAATTCATTCGACAAGAATAAGAAAAATAGCTATTTACTTATTTTTTTTTAAAGGTCTTGAAATGATATGGGTGTCTTAATTTTGCTTATTTTGGCTCATTGTATTGTACTTAACATTGAGCAGTTGCTTCTGCGTGTTCCTCGCTGTAAATGTAGCTAAAAAAAATTCATTCCACAGGAATCAGAAAAATAGCTATTTACATATTTTACTTTTTTTAAAGGTCTTAAAAAGATATAGGTGTCCTAATTTTGCTTATTTTGGCTCATTGTATTGTACCTAACATTGATCAAATGCCCCTGCGTGTTCATCCGTGTAAATGTAGCTACAAAAAATTCATTCGACAAGAATAAGAAAAATAGCTATTTAGTTATTTTCTTTTTTTTAAAGGCCTTAAAAAGATAAAGGTGTCTCAATGTTGCTTATTTTGGCTCATTGTATTGCACTTAACATTGAGCAATTGCTCCTGCGTGTTCATCGGTGTAAATGTAGCTACAAAAAATTCATTCGACAAGAATAAGAAAAATAGCTATTTACTTATTTTTTTTTAAAGGTCTTGAAATGATATGGGTGTCTTAATTTTGCTTATTTTGGCTCATTGTATTGTACCTAACATTGAGCAATTGCTCCTGCGTGTTCGTCGGTGTAAATTTAGCTACAAAAAATTCATTCGACAAGAATAAGAAAAATAGCTATTTAGTTATTTTCTTTTTTTAAAGGTCTTCAAAAGATATAGGTGTCTTAATTTTGCTTATTTTGGCTCATTGTATTGTACTTTACATTGAGCAGTTGCTTCTGCGTGTTCTTCGGTGTAAATGTAGCTAAATAAAATTCATTCGACAGGAATCAGAAAAATAGCTATTTACATATTTTATTTTTTTAAAGGTCTTAAAAAGATATAGGTGTCCTAATTTTGCTTATTTTGGCTCATTGTATTGTACCTAACATTGAGCAAATGCCCCTGCGTGTTCATCGGTGTAAATGTAGCTACAAAAAATTCATTCGACAAGAATAAGAAAAATAGCTATTAAGTTATTTTCTTTTTTTTAAAGGCCTTCAAAAGATATAGGTGTTTTAATTATGCTTATTTTGGCTCATTGTATTGAACTTAATATTGAGCAGTTGCTCCTGCGTGTTCATCCGTGTAAATGTAGCTACAAAAAATTCATTCGACAAAAATAAGAAAAATAGCAATTTTGTTATTTTCTTTTTTTTAAAGGCCTTAAAAAGATATAGGTGTCTTAATTTTGCTTATTTTGGCTCATTGTATTGCACTTAACATTGAGCAATTGCTCCTGCGTGTTCATCGGTGTAAATGTAGCTAATAAAAATTCATTCGACAAGAATAAGAAAAATAGCTATTTACTTATTTTTTTTTTTTAAGGTCTTGAAATGAAATGGGTGTCTTAATTTTGCTTATTTTGGCTCATTGTATTGTACTTAACATTGAGCAGTTGCTTCTGCGTGTTCCTCGGTGTAAATGTAGCTAAAAAAAATTCATTCGACAGGAATCAGAAAAAAAGCTATTTACATATTTTATTTTTAGAGGTCTTAAAAAGATATGGGTGTCTTAATTTTGCTTATTTTTAATCATTGTATTGTTCTTAACATTAAACAGTTGCTTCTGCGTGTTCCTCGGTGTAAATGTAGCTAAAAAAAATTCATTCGACAGGAATCAGAAAAATAGCTATTTACATATTTTATTTTTTTAAAGGTCTTAAAAAGATAAAGGTGTCCTAATTTTGCTTATTTTGGCTCAATGTATTGTACCTAACATTAAGCAAATGCCCCTGCGTGTTCATCCTTGTAAATGTAGCTTCAAAAAATTCATTCGACAAGAATAAGAAAAATAGCTATTTAGTTATTTTCTTTTTTTTAAAGGCCTTAAAAAGATAAAGGTGTCTCAATTTTGCTTATTTTGGCTCACTGTATTGCACTTAACATTGCGCAATTGCTCCTGCGTGTTCATCGGTGTAAATGTAGCTAATAAAAATTCATTCGACAAGAATAAGAAAAATAGCTTTTTACTTATTTTTTTTTTTAAAGGTCTTGAAATGATATGGGTGTCTTAATTTTGCTTATTTTGGCTCAATGTATTGTACTTAACATTGAGCAGTTGCTTCTGCGTGTTCCTCGGTGTAAATGTAGCTAAAAAAAATTCATTCGACAGGAATCAGAAAAATAGCTATTTACATATTTTATTTTTTTAAAGGTCTTAAAAAGATATAGGTGTCCTAATTTTGCTTATTTTGGCTCATTGTATTGTACCTAACATTGAGCAAATGCCCCTGCGTGTTCATCCGTGTAAATGTAGCTTCAAAAAATTCATTCGACAAGAATAAGAAAAATAGCTATTTAGTTATTTTCTTTTTTTTAAAGGCCTTAAAAAGATATAGGTGTCTCAATGTTGCTTATTTTGGCTCATTGTATTGCACTTAACATTGAGCAATTGCTCCTGCGTGTTCATCGGTGTAAATGTAGCTACTAAAAATTCATTGGACAAGAATAAGAAAAATATCTATTTCGTTATTTTCATTTTTTTAAAGGTTTTAAAAAGATATAGGTGTCTTAATTTTGGTTATTTAGGCTCACTTTATTGCACTTAACATTGAGCAATTTCTCCTGCGTGTTCATCGGTGTAAATGTAGCTAAAAAAAATTCATTCGACAAGAATAAGAAAAATAGCTATTTACTTATTTTTTTTTAAAGGACTTGAAATGATATGGGTGTCTTAATTTTGCTTATTTTGGCTCATTGTATTGTACTTAACATTGAGCAGTTGCTTCTGCGTGTTCCTCGGTGTAAATGTAGCTAAAAAAAATTCATTCGACAGGAATCAGAAAAATAGCTATTTACATATTTTACTTTTTTTAAAGGTCTTAAAAAGATATAGGTGTCCTAATTTTGCTTATTTTGGCTCATTGTATTGTACCTAACATTGATCAAATGCCCCTGCGTGTTCATCCGTGTAAATGTAGCTACAAAAAATTCATTCGACAAGAATAAGAAAAATAGCTATTTAGTTATTTTCTTTTTTTAAAGGCCTTAAAAAGATATAGGTGTCTCAATGTTGCTTATTTTGGCTCATTGTATTGCACTTAACATTGAGCAATTGCTCCTGCGTGTTCATCGGTGTAAATGTAGCTACAAAAAATTCATTCGACAAGAATAAGAAAAATAGCTATTTACTTATTTTTTTTTAAAGGTCTTGAAATGATATGGGTGTCTTAATTTTGCTTATTTTGGCTCATTGTATTGTACCTAACATTGAGCAATTGCTCCTGCGTGTTCGTCGGTGTAAATTTAGCTACAAAAAATTCATTCGACAAGAATAAGAAAAATAGCTATTTAGTTATTTTCTTTTTTTAAAGGTCTTCAAAAGATATAGGTGTCTTAATTTTGCTTATTTTGGCTCATTGTATTGTACTTTACATTGAGCAGTTGCTTCTGCGTGTTCTTCGGTGTAAATGTAGCTAAATAAAATTCATTCGACAGGAATCAGAAAAATAGCTATTTACATATTTTATTTTTTTAAAGGTCTTAAAAAGATATAGGTGTCCTAATTTTGCTTATTTTGGCTCATTGTATTGTACCTAACATTGAGCAAATGCCCCTGCGTGTTCATCGGTGTAAATGTAGCTACAAAAAATTCATTCGACAAGAATAAGAAAAATAGCTATTAAGTTATTTTCTTTTTTTTAAAGGCCTTCAAAAGATATAGGTGTTTTAATTATGCTTATTTTGGCTCATTGTATTGAACTTAATATTGAGCAGTTGCTCCTGCGTGTTCATCCGTGTAAATGTAGCTACAAAAAATTCATTCGACAAAAATAAGAAAAATAGCAATTTTGTTATTTTCTTTTTTTTAAAGGCCTTAAAAAGATATAGGTGTCTTAATTTTGCTTATTTTGGCTCATTGTATTGCACTTAACATTGAGCAATTGCTCCTGCGTGTTCATCGGTGTAAATGTAGCTAATAAAAATTCATTCGACAAGAATAAGAAAAATAGCTATTTACTTATTTTTTTTTTTTAAGGTCTTGAAATGAAATGGGTGTCTTAATTTTGCTTATTTTGGCTCATTGTATTGTACTTAACATTGAGCAGTTGCTTCTGCGTGTTCCTCGGTGTAAATGTAGCTAAAAAAAATTCATTCGACAGGAATCAGAAAAAAAGCTATTTACATATTTTATTTTTAGAGGTCTTAAAAAGATATGGGTGTCTTAATTTTGCTTATTTTTAATCATTGTATTGTTCTTAACATTAAACAGTTGCTTCTGCGTGTTCCTCGGTGTAAATGTAGCTAAAAAAAATTCATTCGACAGGAATCAGAAAAATAGCTATTTACATATTTTATTTTTTTAAAGGTCTTAAAAAGATAAAGGTGTCCTAATTTTGCTTATTTAGGCTCAATGTATTGTACCTAACATTAAGCAAATGCCCCTGCGTGTTCATCCGTGTAAATGTAGCTTCAAAAAATTCATTCGACAAGAATAAGAAAAATAGCTATTTAGTTATTTTCTTTTTTTTAAAGGCCTTAAAAAGATAAAGGTGTCTCAATTTTGCTTATTTTGGCTCACTGTATTGCACTTAACATTGCGCAATTGCTCCTGCGTGTTCATCGGTGTAAATGTAGCTAATAAAAATTCATTCGACAAGAATAAGAAAAATAGCTTTTTACTTATTTTTTTTTTTAAAGGTCTTGAAATGATATGGGTGTCTTAATTTTGCTTATTTTGGCTCAATGTATTGTACTTAACATTGAGCAGTTGCTTCTGCGTGTTCCTCGGTGTAAATGTAGCTAAAAAAAATTCATTCGACAGGAATCAGAAAAATAGCTATTTACATATTTTATTTTTTTAAAGGTCTTAAAAAGATATAGGTGTCCTAATTTTGCTTATTTTGGCTCATTGTATTGTACCTAACATTGAGCAAATGCCCCTGCGTGTTCATCCGTGTAAATGTAGCTTCAAAAAATTCATTCGACAAGAATAAGAAAAATAGCTATTTAGTTATTTTCTTTTTTTTAAAGGCCTTAAAAAGATATAGGTGTCTCAATGTTGCTTATTTTGGCTCATTGTATTGCACTTAACATTGAGCAATTGCTCCTGCGTGTTCATCGGTGTAAATGTAGCTACTAAAAATTCATTGGACAAGAATAAGAAAAATATCTATTTCGTTATTTTCATTTTTTTAAAGGTTTTAAAAAGATATAGGTGTCTTAATTTTGGTTATTTAGGCTCACTTTATTGCACTTAACATTGAGCAATTTCTCCTGCGTGTTCATCGGTGTAAATGTAGCTAAAAAAAATTCATTCGACAAGAATAAGAAAAATAGCTATTTACTTATTTTTTTTTAAAGGTCTTGAAATGATATGGGTGTCTTAATTTTGCTTATTTTGGCTCATTGTATTGTACTTAACATTGAGCAGTTGCTTCTGCGTGTTCCTCGGTGTAAATGTAGCTAAAAAAAATTCATTCGACAGGAATCAGAAAAATAGCTATTTACATATTTTATTTTTTTAAAGGTCTTAAAAAGATATAGGTGTCCTAATTTTGCTTATTTTGGCTCATTGTATTGTACCTAACATTGATCAAATGCCCCTGCGTGTTCATCCGTGTAAATGTAGCTACAAAAAATTCATTCGACAAGAATAAGAAAAATAGCTATTTAGTTATTTTCTTTTTTTTAAAGGCCTTAAAAAGATATAGGTGTCTCAATGTTGCTTATTTTGGCTCATTGTATTGCACTTAACATTAAACAGTTGCTTCTGCGTGTTCCTCGGTGTAAATGTAGCTAAAAAAAATTCATTCGACAGGAATCAGAAAAATAGCTATTTACATATTTTATTTTTTTAAAGGTCTTAAAAAGATAAAGGTGTCCTAATTTTGCTTATTTTGGCTCACTGTATTGCACTTAACATTGAGCAATTGCTCCTGCGTGCTCATCGGTGTAAATGTAGCTACTAAAAATTCATTGGACAAGAATAAGAAAAATATCTATTTCGTTATTTTCTTTTTTTGAAAGGTTTTAAAAAGATATAGGTGTCTTAATTTTGGTTATTTAGGCTCACTTTGTTGCACTTAACATTGAGCAATTTCTCCTGCGTGTTCATCGGTGTAAATGTAGCTAAAAAAAATTCATTCGACAAGAATAAGAAAAATAGCTATTTACTTATTTTTTTTTTTTTTTAAGGTCTTGAAATGATATGGGTGTCTTAATTTTGCTTATTTTGGCTCATCGTATTGTACTTAACATTGAGCAATTGCTCCTGCGTGTTCGTCGGTGTAAATTTAGCTACAAAAAATTCATTCGACAAGAATAAGAAAAATAGCTATTTAGTTATTTTCTTTTTTTAAAGGTCTTCAAAAGATATAGGTGTCTTAATTTTGCTTATTTTGGCTCATTGTATTGTACCTGACATTGACCAATTGCTCTTGCGTGTTGATCGGTGTAAATGTAGCTACAAAAAATTCATTCGACAAGAATAAGAAAAATAGCTATTTACTTATTTTATTTTTTTTAAAGGTCTTAAAAAGATTTAGGTGTCTTTAATTTGCTTATTTTGGCTCAATGTATTGTACTTTACATTAAGCAGTTGCTTCTGCGTGTTCCTCGGTGTAAATGTAGCTAAATAAAATTCATTCGACAGGAATCAGAAAAATAGCTATTTACATATTTTATTTTTTTAAAGGTCTTTAAAAGATATAGGTGTCCTAGTTTTGCTTATTTTGGCTCATTGTATTGTACCTAACATTGAGCAAATGCCCCTGCGTGTTCATCGGTGTAAATGTAGCTACAAAAAATTCATTCGACAAGAATAAGAAAAATAGCTATTAAGTTATTTTCTTTTTTTTAAAGGCCTTCAAAAGATATAGGTGTTTTAATTATGCTTATTTTGGCTCATTGTATTAAACTTAATATTGTGCAGTTGCTCCTGCGTGTTCATCCGTGTAAATGTAGCTACAAAAAATTCATTCGACAAAAATAAGAAAAATAGCTATTTTGTTATTTTCATTTTTTTAAAGGCCTTAAAAGATATAGGTGTCTTAATTTTGCTTATTTTGGCTCATTGTATTGCACTTAACATTGAGCAATTGCTCCTGCGTGTTCATCGGTGTAAATGTAGCTAATAAAAATTCATTCGACAAGAATAAGAAAAATAGCTATTTACTTATTTTATTTTTAGAGGTCTTAAAAAGATATGGGTGTCTTAATTTTGCTTATTTTTAATCATTGTATTGTTCTTAACATTAAACAGTTGCTTCTGCGTGTTCCTCGGTGTAAATGTAGCTAAAAAAAATTCATTCGACAGGAATCAGAAAAAAAGCTATTTACATATTTTATTTTTAGAGGTCTTAAAAAGATATGGGTGTCTTAATTTTGCTTATTTTTAATCATTGTATTGTTCTTAACATTAAACAGTTGCTTCTGCGTGTTCCTCGGTGTAAATGTAGCTAAAAAAAATTCATTCGACAGGAATCAGAAAAATAGCTATTTACATATTTTATTTTTTTAAAGGTCTTAAAAAGATAAAGGTGTCCTAATTTTGCTTATTTTGGCTCAATGTATTGTACCTAACATTGAGCAAATGCCCCTGCGTGTTCATCCGTGTAAATGTAGCTTCAAAAAATTCATTCGACAAGAATAAGAAAAATAGCTATTAAGTTATTTTCTTTTTTTTAAAGGCCTTCAAAAGATATAGGTGTTTTAATTATGCTTATTTTGGCTCATTGTATTGAACTTAATATTGAGCAGTTGCTCCTGCGTGTTCATCCGTGTAAATGTAGCTACAAAAAATTCATTCGACAAAAATAAGAAAAATAGCAATTTTGTTATTTTCTTTTTTTTAAAGGCCTTAAAAAGATATAGGTGTCTTAATTTTGCTTATTTTGGCTCACTGTATTGCACTTAACATTGCGCAATTGCTCCTGCGTGTTCATCGGTGTAAATGTAGGTAATAAAAATTCATTCGACAAGAATAAGAAAAATAGCTTTTTACTTATTTTTTTTTTTAAAGGTCTTGAAATGATATGGGTGTCTTAATTTTGCTTATTTTGGCTCAATGTATTGTACTTAACATTGAGCAGTTGCTTCTGCGTGTTCCTCAGTGTAAATGTAGCTAAAAAAAATTCATTCGACAGGAATCAGAAAAATAGCTATTTACATATTTTATTTTTTTAAAGGTCTTAAAAAGATATAGGTGTCCTAATTTTGCTTATTTTGGCTCATTGTATTGTACCTAACATTGAGCAAATGCCCCTGCGTGTTCATCCGTGTAAATGTAGCTACAAAAAATTCATTCGACAAGAATAAGAAAAATAGCTATTTAGTTATTTTCTTTTTTTTAAAGGCCTTAAAAAGATATAGGTGTCTCAATGTTGCTTATTTTGGCTCATTGTATTGCACTTAACATTGAGCAATTGCTCCTGCGTGTTCATCGGTGTAAATGTAGCTACTAAAAATTCATTGGACAAGAATAAGAAAAATATCTATTTCGTTATTTTCATTTTTTTAAAGGTTTTAAAAAGATATAGGTGTCTTAATTTTGGTTATTTAGGCTCACTTTATTGCACTTAACATTGAGCAATTTCTCCTGCGTGTTCATCGGTGTAAATGTAGCTAAAAAAAATTCATTCGACAAGAATAAGAAAAATAGCTATTTACTTATTTTTTTTTAAAGGTCTTGAAATGATATGGGTGTCTTAATTTTGCTTATTTTGGCTCATTGTATTGTACTTAACATTGAGCAGTTGCTTCTGCGTGTTCCTCGCTGTAAATGTAGCTAAAAAAAATTCATTCCACAGGAATCAGAAAAATAGCTATTTACATATTTTACTTTTTTTAAAGGTCTTAAAAAGATATAGGTGTCCTAATTTTGCTTATTTTGGCTCATTGTATTGTACCTAACATTGATCAAATGCCCCTGCGTGTTCATCCGTGTAAATGTAGCTACAAAAAATTCATTCGACAAGAATAAGAAAAATAGCTATTTAGTTATTTTCTTTTTTTTAAAGGCCTTAAAAAGATATAGGTGTCTCAATGTTGCTTATTTTGGCTCATTGTATTGCACTTAACATTGAGCAATTGCTCCTGCGTGTTCATCGGTGTAAATGTAGCTACAAAAAATTCATTCGACAAGAATAAGAAAAATAGCTATTTACTTATTTTTTTTTAAAGGTCTTGAAATGATATGGGTGTCTTAATTTTGCTTATTTTGGCTCAATGTATTGTACTTAACATTGAGCAGTTGCTTCTGCGTGTTCCTCAGTGTAAATGTAGCTAAAAAAAATTCATTCGACAGGAATCAGAAAAATAGCTATTTACATATTTTATTTTTTTAAAGGTCTTAAAAAGATATAGGTGTCCTAATTTTGCTTATTTTGGCTCATTGTATTGTACCTAACATTGAGCAAATGCCCCTGCGTGTTCATCCGTGTAAATGTAGCTACAAAAAATTCATTCGACAAGAATAAGAAAAATAGCTATTTAGTTATTTTCTTTTTTTTAAAGGCCTTAAAAAGATATAGGTGTCTCAATGTTGCTTATTTTGGCTCATTGTATTGCACTTAACATTGAGCAATTGCTCCTGCGTGTTCATCGGTGTAAATGTAGCTACTAAAAATTCATTGGACAAGAATAAGAAAAATATCTATTTCGTTATTTTCATTTTTTTAAAGGTTTTAAAAAGATATAGGTGTCTTAATTTTGGTTATTTAGGCTCACTTTATTGCACTTAACATTGAGCAATTTCTCCTGCGTGTTCATCGGTGTAAATGTAGCTAAAAAAAATTCATTCGACAAGAATAAGAAAAATAGCTATTTACTTATTTTTTTTTAAAGGTCTTGAAATGATATGGGTGTCTTAATTTTGCTTATTTTGGCTCATTGTATTGTACTTAACATTGAGCAGTTGCTTCTGCGTGTTCCTCGCTGTAAATGTAGCTAAAAAAAATTCATTCCACAGGAATCAGAAAAATAGCTATTTACATATTTTACTTTTTTTAAAGGTCTTAAAAAGATATAGGTGTCCTAATTTTGCTTATTTTGGCTCATTGTATTGTACCTAACATTGATCAAATGCCCCTGCGTGTTCATCCGTGTAAATGTAGCTACAAAAAATTCATTCGACAAGAATAAGAAAAATAGCTATTTAGTTATTTTCTTTTTTTTAAAGGCCTTAAAAAGATATAGGTGTCTCAATGTTGCTTATTTTGGCTCATTGTATTGCACTTAACATTGAGCAATTGCTCCTGCGTGTTCATCGGTGTAAATGTAGCTACAAAAAATTCATTCGACAAGAATAAGAAAAATAGCTATTTACTTATTTTTTTTTAAAGGTCTTGAAATGATATGGGTGTCTTAATTTTGCTTATTTTGGCTCATTGTATTGTACCTAACATTGAGCAATTGCTCCTGCGTGTTCGTCGGTGTAAATTTAGCTACAAAAAATTCATTCGACAAGAATAAGAAAAATAGCTATTTAGTTATTTTCTTTTTTTAAAGGTCTTCAAAAGATATAGGTGTCTTAATTTTGCTTATTTTGGCTCATTGTATTGTACTTTACATTGAGCAGTTGCTTCTGCGTGTTCTTCGGTGTAAATGTAGCTAAATAAAATTCATTCGACAGGAATCAGAAAAATAGCTATTTACATATTTTATTTTTTTAAAGGTCTTAAAAAGATATAGGTGTCCTAATTTTGCTTATTTTGGCTCATTGTATTGTACCTAACATTGAGCAAATGCCCCTGCGTGTTCATCGGTGTAAATGTAGCTACAAAAAATTCATTCGACAAGAATAAGAAAAATAGCTATTAAGTTATTTTCTTTTTTTTAAAGGCCTTCAAAAGATATAGGTGTTTTAATTATGCTTATTTTGGCTCATTGTATTGAACTTAATATTGAGCAGTTGCTCCTGCGTGTTCATCCGTGTAAATGTAGCTACAAAAAATTCATTCGACAAAAATAAGAAAAATAGCAATTTTGTTATTTTCTTTTTTTTAAAGGCCTTAAAAAGATATAGGTGTCTTAATTTTGCTTATTTTGGCTCATTGTATTGCACTTAACATTGAGCAATTGCTCCTGCGTGTTCATCGGTGTAAATGTAGCTAATAAAAATTCATTCGACAAGAATAAGAAAAATAGCTATTTACTTATTTTTTTTTTTAAAGGTCTTGAAATGAAATGGGTGTCTTAATTTTGCTTATTTTGGCTCATTGTATTGTACTTAACATTGAGCAGTTGCTTCTGCGTGTTCCTCGGTGTAAATGTAGCTAAAAAAAATTCATTCGACAGGAATCAGAAAAAAAGCTATTTACATATTTTATTTTTAGAGGTCTTAAAAAGATATGGGTGTCTTAATTTTGCTTATTTTTAATCATTGTATTGTTCTTAACATTAAACAGTTGCTTCTGCGTGTTCCTCGGTGTAAATGTAGCTAAAAAAAATTCATTCGACAGGAATCAGAAAAATAGCTATTTACATATTTTATTTTTTTAAAGGTCTTAAAAAGATAAAGGTGTCCTAATTTTGCTTATTTTGGCTCAATGTATTGTACCTAACATTGAGCAAATGCCCCTGCGTGTTCATCCGTGTAAATGTAGCTTCAAAAAATTCATTCGACAAGAATAAGAAAAATAGCTATTTAGTTATTTTCTTTTTTTTAAAGGCCTTAAAAAGATATAGGTGTCTCAATGTTGCTTATTTTGGCTCATTGTATTGCACTTAACATTGAGCAATTGCTCCTGCGTGTTCATCGGTGTAAATGTAGCTACTAAAAATTCATTGGACAAGAATAAGAAAAATATCTATTTCGTTATTTTCATTTTTTTAAAGGTTTTAAAAAGATATAGGTGTCTTAATTTTGGTTATTTAGGCTCACTTTATTGCACTTAACATTGAGCAATTTCTCCTGCGTGTTCATCGGTGTAAATGTATCTAAAAAAAATTCATTCGACAAGAATAAGAAAAATAGCTATTTACTTATTTTTTTTTAAAGGTCTTGAAATGATATGGGTGTCTTAATTTTGCTTATTTTGGCTCATTGTATTGTACTTAACATTGAGCAGTTGCTTCTGCGTGTTCCTCGCTGTAAATGTAGCTAAAAAAAATTCATTCCACAGGAATCAGAAAAATAGCTATTTACATATTTTACTTTTTTTAAAGGTCTTAAAAAGATAAAGGTGTCCTAATTTTGCTTATTTTGGCTCAATGTATTGTACCTAACATTGAGCAAATGCCCCTGCGTGTTCATCCGTGTAAATGTAGCTTCAAAAAATTCATTCGACAAGAATAAGAAAAATAGCTATTAAGTTATTTTCTTTTTTTTAAAGGCCTTCAAAAGATATAGGTGTTTTAATTATGCTTATTTTGGCTCATTGTATTGAACTTAATATTGAGCAGTTGCTCCTGCGTGTTCATCCGTGTAAATGTAGCTACAAAAAATTCATTCGACAAAAATAAGAAAAATAGCAATTTTGTTATTTTCTTTTTTTTAAAGGCCTTAAAAAGATATAGGTGTCTTAATTTTGCTTATTTTGGCTCACTGTATTGCACTTAACATTGCGCAATTGCTCCTGCGTGTTCATCGGTGTAAATGTAGGTAATAAAAATTCATTCGACAAGAATAAGAAAAATAGCTTTTTACTTATTTTTTTTTTTAAAGGTCTTGAAATGATATGGGTGTCTTAATTTTGCTTATTTTGGCTCAATGTATTGTACTTAACATTGAGCAGTTGCTTCTGCGTGTTCCTCAGTGTAAATGTAGCTAAAAAAAATTCATTCGACAGGAATCAGAAAAATAGCTATTTACATATTTTATTTTTTTAAAGGTCTTAAAAAGATATAGGTGTCCTAATTTTGCTTATTTTGGCTCATTGTATTGTACCTAACATTGAGCAAATGCCCCTGCGTGTTCATCCGTGTAAATGTAGCTACAAAAAATTCATTCGACAAGAATAAGAAAAATAGCTATTTAGTTATTTTCTTTTTTTTAAAGGCCTTAAAAAGATATAGGTGTCTCAATGTTGCTTATTTTGGCTCATTGTATTGCACTTAACATTGAGCAATTGCTCCTGCGTGTTCATCGGTGTAAATGTAGCTACTAAAAATTCATTGGACAAGAATAAGAAAAATATCTATTTCGTTATTTTCATTTTTTTAAAGGTTTTAAAAAGATATAGGTGTCTTAATTTTGGTTATTTAGGCTCACTTTATTGCACTTAACATTGAGCAATTTCTCCTGCGTGTTCATCGGTGTAAATGTAGCTAAAAAAAAATTCATTCGACAAGAATAAGAAAAATAGCTATTTACTTATTTTTTTTTAAAGGTCTTGAAATGATATGGGTGTCTTAATTTTGCTTATTTTGGCTCATTGTATTGTACTTAACATTGAGCAGTTGCTTCTGCGTGTTCCTCGCTGTAAATGTAGCTAAAAAAAATTCATTCCACAGGAATCAGAAAAATAGCTATTTACATATTTTACTTTTTTTAAAGGTCTTAAAAAGATATAGGTGTCCTAATTTTGCTTATTATGGCTCATTGTATTGTACCTAACATTGATCAAATGCCCCTGCGTGTTCATCCGTGTAAATGTAGCTACAAAAAATTCATTCGACAAGAATAAGAAAAATAGCTATTTAGTTATTTTCTTTTTTTTAAAGGCCTTAAAAAGATATAGGTGTCTCAATGTTGCTTATTTTGGCTCATTGTATTGCACTTAACATTGAGCAATTGCTCCTGCGTGTTCATCGGTGTAAATGTAGCTACAAAAAATTCATTCGACAAGAATAAGAAAAATAGCTATTTACTTATTTTTTTTTAAAGGTCTTGAAATGATATGGGTGTCTTAATTTTGCTTATTTTGGCTCATTGTATTGTACCTAACATTGAGCAATTGCTCCTGCGTGTTCGTCGGTGTAAATTTAGCTACAAAAAATTCATTCGACAAGAATAAGAAAAATAGCTATTTAGTTATTTTCTTTTTTTAAAGGTCTTCAAAAGATATAGGTGTCTTAATTTTGCTTATTTTGGCTCATTGTATTGTACTTTACATTGAGCAGTTGCTTCTGCGTGTTCTTCGGTGTAAATGTAGCTAAATAAAATTCATTCGACAGGAATCAGAAAAATAGCTATTTACATATTTTATTTTTTTAAAGGTCTTAAAAAGATATAGGTGTCCTAATATTTGCTTATTTTGGCTCATTGTATTGTACCTAACATTGAGCAAATGCCCCTGCGTGTTCATCGGTGTAAATGTAGCTACAAAAAATTCATTCGACAAGAATAAGAAAAATAGCTATTAAGTTATTTTCTTTTTTTTAAAGGCCTTCAAAAGATATAGGTGTTTTAATTATGCTTATTTTGGCTCATTGTATTGAACTTAATATTGAGCAGTTGCTCCTGCGTGTTCATCCGTGTAAATGTAGCTACAAAAAATTCATTCGACAAAAATAAGAAAAATAGCAATTTTGTTATTTTCTTTTTTTTAAAGGCCTTAAAAAGATATAGGTGTCTTAATTTTGCTTATTTTGGCTCATTGTATTGCACTTAACATTGAGCAATTGCTCCTGCGTGTTCATCGGTGTAAATGTAGCTAATAAAAATTCATTCGACAAGAATAAGAAAAATAGCTATTTACTTATTTTTTTTTTTAAAGGTCTTGAAATGAAATGGGTGTCTTAATTTTGCTTATTTTGGCTCATTGTATTGTACTTAACATTGAGCAGTTGCTTCTGCGTGTTCCTCGGTGTAAATGTAGCTAAAAAAAATTCATTCGACAGGAATCAGAAAAAAAGCTATTTACATATTTTATTTTTAGAGGTCTTAAAAAGATATGGGTGTCTTAATTTTGCTTATTTTTAATCATTGTATTGTTCTTAACATTAAACAGTTGCTTCTGCGTGTTCCTCGGTGTAAATGTAGCTAAAAAAAATTCATTCGACAGGAATCAGAAAAATAGCTATTTACATATTTTATTTTTTTAAAGGTCTTAAAAAGATAAAGGTGTCCTAATTTTGCTTATTTTGGCTCAATGTATTGTACCTAACATTGAGCAAATGCCCCTGCGTGTTCATCCGTGTAAATGTAGCTTCAAAAAATTCATTCGACAAGACTAAGAAAAATAGCTATTTAGTTATTTTCTTTTTTTTAAAGGCCTTAAAAAGATATAGGTGTCTCAATGTTGCTTATTTTGGCTCATTGTATTGCACTTAACATTGAGCAATTGCTCCTGCGTGTTCATCGGTGTAAATGTAGCTACTAAAAATTCATTGGACAAGAATAAGAAAAATATCTATTTCGTTATTTTCATTTTTTTAAAGGTTTTAAAAAGATATAGGTGTCTTAATTTTGGTTATTTAGGCTCACTTTATTGCACTTAACATTGAGCAATTTCTCCTGCGTGTTCATCGGTGTAAATGTATCTAAAAAAAATTCATTCGACAAGAATAAGAAAAATAGCTATTTACTTATTTTTTTTTAAAGGTCTTGAAATGATATGGGTGTCTTAATTTTGCTTATTTTGGCTCATTGTATTGTACTTAACATTGAGCAGTTGCTTCTGCGTGTTCCTCGCTGTAAATGTAGCTAAAAAAAATTCATTCCACAGGAATCAGAAAAATAGCTATTTACATATTTTACTTTTTTTAAAGGTCTTAAAAAGATATAGGTGTCCTAATTTTGCTTATTTTGGCTCATTGTATTGTACCTAACATTGATCAAATGCCCCTGCGTGTTCATCCGTGTAAATGTAGCTACAAAAAATTCATTCGACAAGAATAAGAAAAATAGCTATTTAGTTATTTTCTTTTTTTTAAAGGCCTTAAAAAGATATAGGTGTCTCAATGTTGCTTATTTTGGCTCATTGTATTGCACTTAACATTGAGCAATTGCTCCTGCGTGTTCATCGGTGTAAATGTAGCTACAAAAAATTCATTCGACAAGAATAAGAAAAATAGCTATTTACTTATTTTTTTTTAAAGGTCTTGAAATGATATGGGTGTCTTAATTTTGCTTATTTTGGCTCATTGTATTGTACCTAACATTGAGCAATTGCTCCTGCGTGTTCGTCGGTGTAAATTTAGCTACAAAAAATTCATTCGACAAGAATAAGAAAAATAGCTATTTAGTTATTTTCTTTTTTTAAAGGTCTTCAAAAGATATAGGTGTCTTAATTTTGCTTATTTTGGCTCATTGTATTGTACTTTACATTGAGCAGTTGCTTCTGCGTGTTCTTCGGTGTAAATGTAGCTAAATAAAATTCATTCGACAGGAATCAGAAAAATAGCTATTTACATATTTTATTTTTTTAAAGGTCTTAAAAAGATATAGGTGTCCTAATTTTGCTTATTTTGGCTCATTGTATTGTACCTAACATTGAGCAAATGCCCCTGCGTGTTCATCGGTGTAAATGTAGCTACAAAAAATTCATTCGACAAGAATAAGAAAAATAGCTATTAAGTTATTTTCTTTTTTTTAAAGGCCTTCAAAAGATATAGGTGTTTTAATTATGCTTATTTTGGCTCATTGTATTGAACTTAATATTGAGCAGTTGCTCCTGCGTGTTCATCCGTGTAAATGTAGCTACAAAAAATTCATTCGACAAAAATAAGAAAAATAGCAATTTTGTTATTTTCTTTTTTTTAAAGGCCTTAAAAAGATATAGGTGTCTTAATTTTGCTTATTTTGGCTCATTGTATTGCACTTAACATTGAGCAATTGCTCCTGCGTGTTCATCGGTGTAAATGTAGCTAATAAAAATTCATTCGACAAGAATAAGAAAAATAGCTATTTACTTATTTTTTTTTTTAAAGGTCTTGAAATGAAATGGGTGTCTTAATTTTGCTTATTTTGGCTCATTGTATTGTACTTAACATTGAGCAGTTGCTTCTGCGTGTTCCTCGGTGTAAATGTAGCTAAAAAAAATTCATTCGACAGGAATCAGAAAAAAAGCTATTTACATATTTTATTTTTAGAGGTCTTAAAAAGATATGGGTGTCTTAATTTTGCTTATTTTTAATCATTGTATTGTTCTTAACATTAAACAGTTGCATCTGCGTGTTCCTCGGTGTAAATGTAGCTAAAAAAAATTCATTCGACAGGAATCAGAAAAATAGCTATTTACATATTTTATTTTTTTAAAGGTCTTAAAAAGATAAAGGTGTCCTAATTTTGCTTATTTTGGCTCACTGTATTGCACTTAACATTGAGCAATTGCTCCTGCGTGCTCATCGGTGTAAATGTAGCTACTAAAAATTCATTGGACAAGAATAAGAAAAATATCTATTTCGTTATTTTCTTTTTTTGAAAGGTTTTAAAAAGATATAGGTGTCTTAATTTTGGTTATTTAGGCTCACTTTATTGCACTTAACATTGAGCAATTTCTCCTGCGTGTTCATCGGTGTAAATGTAGCTAAAAAAAATTCATTCGACAAGAATAAGAAAAATAGCTATTTACTTATTTTTTTTTTTTTTTTAAGGTCTTGAAATGATATGGGTGTCTTAATTTTGCTTATTTTGGCTCATCGTATTGTACTTAACATTGAGCAATTGCTCCTGCGTGTTCGTCGGTGTAAATTTAGCTACAAAAAATTCATTCGACAAGAATAAGAAAAATAGCTATTTAGTTATTTTCTTTTTTTAAAGGTCTTCAAAAGATATAGGTGTCTTAATTTTGCTTATTTTGGCTCATTGTATTGTACCTGACATTGATAAATTGCTCTTGCGTGTTCATCGGTGTAAATGTAGCTACAAAAAATTCATTCGACAAGAATAAGAAAAATAGCTATTTACTTATTTTATTTTTTTTAAAGGTCTTAAAAAGATTTAGGTGTCTTTAATTTGCTTATTTTGGCTCAATGTATTGTACTTTACATTAAGCAGTTGCTTCTGCGTGTTCCTCGGTGTAAATGTAGCTAAATAAAATTCATTCGACAGGAATCAGAAAAATAGCTATTTACATATTTTATTTTTTTAAAGGTCTTAAAAAGATATAGGTGTCCTAATTTTGCTTATTTTGGCTCATTGTATTGTACCTAACATTGAGCAAATGCCCCTGCGTGTTCATCGGTGTAAATGTAGCTACAAAAAATTCATTCGACAAGAATAAGAAAAATAGCTATTAAGTTATTTTCTTTTTTTTAAAGGCCTTCAAAAGATATAGGTGTTCTAATTATGCTTATTTTGGCTCATTGTATTAAACTTAATATTGAGCAGTTGCTCCTGCGTGTTCATCCGTGTAAATGTAGCTACAAAAAATTCATTCGACAAAAATAAGAAAAATAGCTATTTTGTTATTTTCATTTTTTTAAAGGCCTTAAAAGATATAGGTGTCTTAATTTTGCTTATTTTGGCTCATTGTATTGCACTTAACATTGAGCAATTGCTCCTGCGTGTTCATCGGTGTAAATGTAGCTAATAAAAATTCATTCGACAAGAATAAGAAAAATAGCTATTTACTTATTTTATTTTTAGAGGTCTTAAAAAGATATGGGTGTCTTAATTTTGCTTATTTTTAATCATTGTATTGTTCTTAACATTAAACAGTTGCTTCTGCGTGTTCCTCGGTGTAAATGTAGCTAAAAAAAATTCATTCGACAGGAATCAGAAAAAAAGCTATTTACATATTTTATTTTTAGAGGTCTTAAAAAGATATGGGTGTCTTAATTTTGCTTATTTTTAATCATTGTATTGTTCTTAACATTAAACAGTTGCTTCTGCGTGTTCCTCGGTGTAAATGTAGCTAAAAAAAATTCATTCGACAGGAATCAGAAAAATAGCTATTTACATATTTTATTTTTTTAAAGGTCTTAAAAAGATAAAGGTGTCCTAATTTTGCTTATTTTGGCTCAATGTATTGTACCTAACATTGAGCAAATGCCCCTGCGTGTTCATCCGTGTAAATGTAGCTTCAAAAAATTCATTCGACAAGAATAAGAAAAATAGCTATTAAGTTATTTTCTTTTTTTTAAAGGCCTTCAAAAGATATAGGTGTTTTAATTATGCTTATTTTGGCTCATTGTATTGAACTTAATATTGAGCAGTTGCTCCTGCGTGTTCATCCGTGTAAATGTAGCTACAAAAAATTCATTCGACAAAAATAAGAAAAATAGCAATTTTGTTATTTTCTTTTTTTTAAAGGCCTTAAAAAGATATAGGTGTCTTAATTTTGCTTATTTTGGCTCATTGTATAGCACTTAACATTGAGCAATTGCTCCTGCGTGTTCATCGGTGTAAATGTAGCTAATAAAAATTCATTCGACAAGAATAAGAAAAATAGCTATTTACTTATTTTTTTTTTTAAAGGTCTTGAAATGAAAGGGTGTCTTAATTTTGCTTATTTTGGCTCATTGTATTGTACTTAACATTGAGCAGTTGCTTCTGCGTGTTCCTCGGTGTAAATGTAGCTAAAAAAAATTCATTCGACAGGAATCAGAAAAAAAGATATTTACATATTTTATTTTTAGAGGTCTTAAAAAGATATGGGTGTCTTAATTTTGCTTATTTTTAATCATTGTATTGTTCTTAACATTAAACAGTTGCTTCTGCGTGTTCCTCGGTGTAAATGTAGCTAAAAAAAATTCATTCGACAGGAATCAGAAAAATAGCTATTTACATATTTTATTTTTTTAAAGGTCTTAAAAAGATAAAGGTGTCCTAATTTTGCTTATTTTGGCTCAATGTATTGTACCTAACATTGAGCAAATGCCCCTGCGTGTTCATCCGTGTAAATGTAGCTTCAAAAAATTCATTCGACAAGAATAAGAAAAATAGCTATTTAGTTATTTTCTTTTTTTTAAAGGCCTTAAAAAGATAAAGGTGTCTCAATTTTGCTTATTTTGGCTCACTGTATTGCACTTAACATTGCACAATTGCTCCTGCGTGTTCATCGGTGTAAATGTAGCTAATAAAAATTCATTCGACAAGAATAAGAAAAATAGCTTTTTACTTATTTTTTTTTTTAAAGGTCTTGAAATGATATGGGTGTCTTAATTTTGCTTATTTTGGCTCAATGTATTGTACTTAACATTGAGCAGTTGCTTCTGCGTGTTCCTCGGTGTAAATGTAGCTAAAAAAAATTCATTCGACAGGAATCAGAAAAAAAGCTATTTACATATTTTATTTTTAGAGGTCTTAAAAAGATATGGGTGTCTTAATTTTGCTTATTTTTAATCATTGTATTGTTCTTAACATTAAACAGTTGCTTCTGCGTGTTCCTCGGTGTAAATGTAGCTAAAAAAAATTCATTCGACAGGAATCAGAAAAATAGCTATTTACATATTTTATTTTTTTAAAGGTCTTAAAAAGATAAAGGTGTCCTAATTTTGCTTATTTTGGCTCAATGTATTGTACCTAACATTGAGCAAATGCCCCTGCGTGTTCATCCGTGTAAATGTAGCTTCAAAAAATTCATTCGACAAGAATAAGAAAAATAGCTATTTAGTTATTTTCTTTTTTTTAAAGGCCTTAAAAAGATAAAGGTGTCTCAATTTTGCTTATTTTGGCTCACTTTATTGCACTTAACATTGAGCAATTTCTCCTGCGTGTTCATCGGTGTAAATGTAGCTAAAAAAAATTCATTCGACAAGAATAAGAAAAATAGCTATTTACTTTTTTTTTTTTTTTTTTAAGGTCTTGAAATGATATGGGTGTCTTAATTTTGCTTATTTTGGCTCATCGTATTGTACCTAACATTGAGCAATTGCTCCTGCGTGTTCGTCGGTGTAAATTTAGCTACAAAAAATTCATTCGACAAGAATAAGAAAAATAGCTATTTAGTTATTTTCTTTTTTTAAAGGTCTTCAAAAGATATAGGTGTCCTAATTTTGCTTATTTTGGCTCATTGTATTGTACCTAACATTGAGCAAATGCCCCTGCGTGTTCATCGGTGTAAATGTAGCTACAAAAAATTCATTCGACAAGAATAAGAAAAATAGCTATTAAGTTATTTTCTTTTTTTTAAAGGCCTTCAAAAGATATAGGTGTTTTAATTATGCTTATTTTGGCTCATTGTATTAAACTTAATATTGAGCAGTTGCTCCTGCGTGTTCATCCGTGTAAATGTAGCTACAAAAAATTCATTCGACAAAAATAAGAAAAATAGCTATTTTGTTATTTTCATTTTTTTAAAGGCCTTAAAAGATATAGGTGTCTTAATTTTGCTTATTTTGGCTCATTGTATTGCACTTAACATTGAGCAATTGCTCCTGCGTGTTCATCGGTGTAAATGTAGCTAATAAAAATTCATTCGACAAGAATAAGAAAAATAGCTATTTACTTATTTTATTTTTAGAGGTCTTAAAAAGATATGGGTGTCTTAATTTTGCTTATTTTTAATCATTGTATTGTTCTTAACATTAAACAGTTGCTTCTGCGTGTTCCCCGGTGTAAATGTAGCTAAAAAAAATTCATTCGACAGGAATCAGAAAAAAAGCTATTTACATATTTTATTTTTAGAGGTCTTAAAAAGATATGGGTGTCTTAATTTTGCTTATTTTTAATCATTGTATTGTTCTTAACATTAAACAGTTGCTTCTGCGTGTTCCTCGGTGTAAATGTAGCTAGAAAAAATTCATTCGACAGGAATCAGAAAAATAGCTATTTACATATTTTATTTTTTTAAAGGTCTTAAAAAGATAAAGGTGTCCTAGTTTTGCTTATTTTGGCTCAATGTATTGTACCTAACATTGAGCAAATGCCCCTGCGTGTTCATCCGTGTAAATGTAGCTTCAAAAAATTCATTCGACAAGAATAAGAAAAATAGCTATTTAGTTATTTTCTTTTTTTTAAAGGCCTTAAAAAGATAAAGGTGTCTCAATTTTGCTTATTTTGGCTCACTGTATTGCACTTAACATTGCGCAATTGCTCCTGCGTGTTCATCGGTGTAAATGTAGGTAATAAAAATTCATTCGACAAGAATAAGAAAAATAGCTTTTTACTTATTTTTTTTTTTAAAGGTCTTGAAATGATATGGGTGTCTTAATTTTGCTTATTTTGGCTCAATGTGTTGTACTTAACATTGAGCAGTTACTTCTGCGTGTTCCTCGGTGTAAATGTAGCTAAAAAAAATTCATTCGACAGGAATCAGAAAAATAGCTATTTACATATTTTATTTTTTTAAAGGTCTTAAAAAGATATAGGTGTCCTAATTTTGCTTATTTTGGCTCATTGTATTGTACCTAACATTGAGCAAATGCCCCTGCGTGTTCATCCGTGTAAATGTAGCTACAAAAAATTCATTCGACAAGAATAAGAAAAATAGCTATTTAGTTATTTTCTTTTTTTTAAAGGCCTTAAAAAGATATAGGTGTCTCAATGTTGCTTATTTTGGCTCATTGTATTGCACTTAACATTGAGCAATTGCTCCTGCGTGTTCATCGGTGTAAATGTAGCTACTAAAAATTCATTGGACAAGAATAAGAAAAATATCTATTTCGTTATTTTCATTTTTTTAAAGGTTTTAAAAAGATATAGGTGTCTTAATTTTGGTTATTTAGGCTCACTTTATTGCACTTAACATTGAGCAATTTCTCCTGCGTGTTCATCGGTGTAAATGTAGCTGAAAAAAATTCATTCGACAAGAATAAGAAAAATAGCTATTTACTTATTTTTTTTTAAAGGTCTTGAAATGATATGGGTGTCTTAATTTTGCTTATTTTGGCTCATTGTATTGTACTTAACATTGAGCAGTTGCTTCTGCGTGTTCCTCGGTGTAAATGTAGCTAAAAAAAATTCATTCGACAGGAATCAGAAAAATAGCTATTTACATATTTTATTTTTTTAAAGGTCTTAAAAAGATATAGGTGTCCTAATTTTGCTTATTTTGGCTCATTGTATTGTACCTAACATTGATCAAATGCCCCTGCGTGTTCATCCGTGTAAATGTAGCTACAAAAAATTCATTCGACAAGAATAAGAAAAATAGCTATTTAGTTATTTTCTTTTTTTTAAAGGCCTTAAAAAGATATAGGTGTCTCAATGTTGCTTATTTTGGCTCATTGTATTGCACTTAACATTAAACAATTGCTCCTGCGTGTTCATCGGTGTAAATGTAGCTACAAAAAATTCATTCGACAAGAATAAGAAAAATAGCTATTTACTTATTTTTTTTTAAAGGTCTTGAAATGATATGGGTGTCTTAATTTTGCTTATTTTGGCTCATTGTATTGTACCTAACATTGAGCAATTGCTCCTGCGTGTTCGTCGGTGTAAATTTAGCTACAAAAAATTCATTCGACAAGAATAAGAAAAATAGCTATTTAGTTATTTTCTTTTTTTAAAGGTCTTCAAAAGATATAGGTGTCTTAATTTTGCTTATTTTGGCTCATTGTATTGTACCTAACATTGACCAATTGCTCCTGCGTGTTCATCGGTGTAAATGTAGCTACAAAAAATTCATTCGACAAGAATAAGAAAAATAGCTATTTACTTATTTTATTTTTTTTAAAGGTCTTAAAAAGATTTAGGTGTCTTTAATTTGCTTATTTTGGCTCATTGTATTGTACTTTACATTTAGCAGTTGCTTCTGCGTGTTCTTCGGTGTAAATGTAGCTAAATAAAATTCATTCGACAGGAATCAGAAAAATAGCTATTTACATATTTTATTTTTTTAAAGGTCTTAAAAAGATATAGGTGTCCTGGTTTTGCTTATTTTGGCTCATTGTATTGTACCTAACATTGAGCAAATGCCCCTGCGTGTTCATCGGTGTAAATGAAGCTAATAAAAATTCATTCGACAAGAATAAGAAAAATAGCTATTTACTTATTTTTTTTTTTAAAGGTCTTGAAATGAAATGGGTGTCTTAATTTTGCTTATTTTGGCTCATTGTATTGTACTTAACATTGAGCAGTTGCTTCTGCGTGTTCCTCGGTGTAAATGTAGCTAAAAAAAATTCATTCGACAGGAATCAGAAAAAAAAGCTATTTACATATTTTATTTTTAGAGGTCTTAAAAAGATATGGGTGTCTTAATTTTGCTTATTTTTAATCATTGTATTGTTCTTAACATTAAACAGTTGCTTCTGCGTGTTCCTCGGTGTAAATGTAGCTAAAAAAAATTCATTCGACAGGAATCAGAAAAATAGCTATTTACATATTTTATTTTTTTAAAGGTCTTAAAAAGATAAAGGTGTCCCAATTTTGCTTATTTTGGCTCAATGTATTGTACCTAACATTGAGCAAATGCCCCTGCGTGTTCATCCGTGTAAATGTAGCTACAAAAAATTCATTCGACAAGAATAAGAAAAATAGCTATTTAGTTATTTTCTTTTTTTTAAAGGCCTTAAAAAGATATAGGTGTCTTAATTATGCTTATTTTGGCTCATTGTATTGCACTTAATATTGAGCAATTGCTCCTACGTGTTCATCCGTGTAAATGTAGCTAAAAAAAATTCATTCGACAGGAATCAGAAAAATAGCTATTTACTTATTTTATTTTTTTAAAGGTCTTAAAAAGATATAGGTGTCTTAATTTTGGTTATTTAGGCTCACTTTATTGCACTTAACATTGAGCAATTTCTCCTGCGTGTTCATCGGTGTAAATGTAGCTAAAAAAAATTCATTCGACAAGAATAAGAAAAATAGCTATTTACTTATTTTTTTTTAAAGGTCTTGAAATGATATGGGTGTCTTAATTTTGCTTATTTTGGCTCATTGTATTGTACTTGACATTGAGCAGTTGCTTCTGCGTGTTCCTCGGTGTAAATGTAGCTAAAAAAAATTCATTCGACAGGAATCAGAAAAATAGCTATTTACATATTTTATTTTTTTAAAGGTCTTAAAAAGATATAGGTGTCTTAATTTTGGTTATTTAGGCTCACTTTATTGCACTTAACATTGAGCAATTTCTCCTGCGTATTCATCGGTGTAAATGTAGCTAAAAAAAATTCATTCGACAAGAATAAGAAAAATAGCTATTTACTTATTTTTTTTTAAAGGTCTTGAAATGATATGGGTGTCTTAATTTTGCTTATTTTGGCTCATTGTATTGTACTTGACATTGAGCAGTTGCTTCTGCGTGTTCCTCGGTGTAAATGTAGCTAAAAAAAATTCATTCGACAGGAATCAGAAAAATAGCTATTTACATATTTTATTTTTTTAAAGGTCTTAAAAAGATATAGGTGTCCTAATTTTGCTTATTTTGGCTCATTGTATTGTACCTAACATTGATCAAATGCCCCTGCGTGTTCATCCGTGTAAATGTAGCTACAAAAAATTCATTCGACAAGAATAAGAAAAATAGCTATTTAGTTATTTTCTTTTTTTTAAAGGCCTTAAAAAGATATAGGTGTCTCAATGTTGCTTATTTTGGCTCATTGTATTGCACTTAACATTGAGCAATTGCTCCTGCGTGTTCATCGGTGTAAATGTAGCTACAAAAAATTCATTCGACAAGAATAATAAAAATAGCTATTTACTTATTTTTTTTTAAAGGTCTTGAAATGATATGGGTGTCTTAATTTTGCTTATTTCGGCTCATTGTATTGTACCTAACATTGAGCAATTGCTCCTGCGTGTTCGTCGGTGTAAATTTAGCTAAAAAAAATTCATTCGACAGGAATCAGAAAAATAGCTATTTACATATTTTATTTTTTTAAAGGTCTTAAAAAGATATAGGTGTCCTAATTTTGCTTATTTTGGCTCATTGTATTGTACCTAACATTGAGCAAATGCCCCTGCGTGTTCATCCGTGTAAATGTAGCTTCAAAAAATTCATTCGACAAGAATAAGAAAAATAGCTATTTAGTTATTTTCTTTTTTTTAAAGGCCTTAAAAAGATAAAGGTGTCTCAATTTTGCTTATTTTGGCTCACTGTATTGCACTTAACATTGCGCAATTGCTCCTGCGTGTTCATCGGTGTAAATGTAGGTAATAAAAATTCATTCGACAAGAATAAGAAAAATAGCTTTTTACTTATTTTTTTTTTTAAAGGTCTTGAAATGATATGGGTGTCTTAATTTTGCTTATTTTGGCTCAATGTGTTGTACTTAACATTGAGCAGTTACTTCTGCGTGTTCCTCGGTGTAAATGTAGCTAAAAAAAATTCATTCGACAGGAATCAGAAAAATAGCTATTTACATATTTTATTTTTTTAAAGGTCTTAAAAAGATATAGGTGTCCTAATTTTGCTTATTTTGGCTCATTGTATTGTACCTAACATTGAGCAAATGCCCCTGCGTGTTCATCCGTGTAAATGTAGCTACAAAAAATTCATTCGACAAGAATAAGAAAAATAGCTATTTAGTTATTTTCTTTTTTTTAAAGGCCTTAAAAAGATATAGGTGTCTCAATGTTGCTTATTTTGGCTCATTGTATTGCACTTAACATTGAGCAATTGCTCCTGCGTGTTCATCGGTGTAAATGTAGCTACTAAAAATTCATTGGACAAGAATAAGAAAAATATCTATTTCGTTATTTTCATTTTTTTAAAGGTTTTAAAAAGATATAGGTGTCTTAATTTTGGTTATTTAGGCTCACTTTATTGCACTTAACATTGAGCAATTTCTCCTGCGTGTTCATCGGTGTAAATGTAGCTGAAAAAAATTCATTCGACAAGAATAAGAAAAATAGCTATTTACTTATTTTTTTTTAAAGGTCTTGAAATGATATGGGTGTCTTAATTTTGCTTATTTTGGCTCATTGTATTGTACTTAACATTGAGCAGTTGCTTCTGCGTGTTCCTCGGTGTAAATGTAGCTAAAAAAAATTCATTCGACAGGAATCAGAAAAATAGCTATTTACATATTTTATTTTTTTAAAGGTCTTAAAAAGATATAGGTGTCCTAATTTTGCTTATTTTGGCTCATTGTATTGTACCTAACATTGATCAAATGCCCCTGCGTGTTCATCCGTGTAAATGTAGCTACAAAAAATTCATTCGACAAGAATAAGAAAAATAGCTATTTAGTTATTTTCTTTTTTTTAAAGGCCTTAAAAAGATATAGGTGTCTCAATGTTGCTTATTTTGGCTCATTGTATTGCACTTAACATTAAACAATTGCTCCTGCGTGTTCATCGGTGTAAATGTAGCTACAAAAAATTCATTCGACAAGAATAAGAAAAATAGCTATTTACTTATTTTTTTTTAAAGGTCTTGAAATGATATGGGTGTCTTAATTTTGCTTATTTTGGCTCATTGTATTGTACCTAACATTGAGCAATTGCTCCTGCGTGTTCGTCGGTGTAAATTTAGCTACAAAAAATTCATTCGACAAGAATAAGAAAAATAGCTATTTAGTTATTTTCTTTTTTTAAAGGTCTTCAAAAGATATAGGTGTCTTAATTTTGCTTATTTTGGCTCATTGTATTGTACCTAACATTGACCAATTGCTCCTGCGTGTTCATCGGTGTAAATGTAGCTACAAAAAATTCATTCGACAAGAATAAGAAAAATAGCTATTTACTTATTTTATTTTTTTTAAAGGTCTTAAAAAGATTTAGGTGTCTTTAATTTGCTTATTTTGGCTCATTGTATTGTACTTTACATTTAGCAGTTGCTTCTGCGTGTTCTTCGGTGTAAATGTAGCTAAATAAAATTCATTCGACAGGAATCAGAAAAATAGCTATTTACATATTTTATTTTTTTAAAGGTCTTAAAAAGATATAGGTGTCCTGGTTTTGCTTATTTTGGCTCATTGTATTGTACCTAACATTGAGCAAATGCCCCTGCGTGTTCATCGGTGTAAATGAAGCTAATAAAAATTCATTCGACAAGAATAAGAAAAATAGCTATTTACTTATTTTTTTTTTTAAAGGTCTTGAAATGAAATGGGTGTCTTAATTTTGCTTATTTTGGCTCATTGTATTGTACTTAACATTGAGCAGTTGCTTCTGCGTGTTCCTCGGTGTAAATGTAGCTAAAAAAAATTCATTCGACAGGAATCAGAAAAAAAAGCTATTTACATATTTTATTTTTAGAGGTCTTAAAAAGATATGGGTGTCTTAATTTTGCTTATTTTTAATCATTGTATTGTTCTTAACATTAAACAGTTGCTTCTGCGTGTTCCTCGGTGTAAATGTAGCTAAAAAAAATTCATTCGACAGGAATCAGAAAAATAGCTATTTACATATTTTATTTTTTTAAAGGTCTTAAAAAGATAAAGGTGTCCCAATTTTGCTTATTTTGGCTCAATGTATTGTACCTAACATTGAGCAAATGCCCCTGCGTGTTCATCCGTGTAAATGTAGCTACAAAAAATTCATTCGACAAGAATAAGAAAAATAGCTATTTAGTTATTTTCTTTTTTTTAAAGGCCTTAAAAAGATATAGGTGTCTTAATTATGCTTATTTTGGCTCATTGTATTGCACTTAATATTGAGCAATTGCTCCTACGTGTTCATCCGTGTAAATGTAGCTAAAAAAAATTCATTCGACAGGAATCAGAAAAATAGCTATTTACTTATTTTATTTTTTTAAAGGTCTTAAAAAGATATAGGTGTCTTAATTTTGGTTATTTAGGCTCACTTTATTGCACTTAACATTGAGCAATTTCTCCTGCGTGTTCATCGGTGTAAATGTAGCTAAAAAAAATTCATTCGACAAGAATAAGAAAAATAGCTATTTACTTATTTTTTTTTAAAGGTCTTGAAATGATATGGGTGTCTTAATTTTGCTTATTTTGGCTCATTGTATTGTACTTGACATTGAGCAGTTGCTTCTGCGTGTTCCTCGGTGTAAATGTAGCTAAAAAAAATTCATTCGACAGGAATCAGAAAAATAGCTATTTACATATTTTATTTTTTTAAAGGTCTTAAAAAGATATAGGTGTCTTAATTTTGGTTATTTAGGCTCACTTTATTGCACTTAACATTGAGCAATTTCTCCTGCGTATTCATCGGTGTAAATGTAGCTAAAAAAAATTCATTCGACAAGAATAAGAAAAATAGCTATTTACTTATTTTTTTTTAAAGGTCTTGAAATGATATGGGTGTCTTAATTTTGCTTATTTTGGCTCATTGTATTGTACTTGACATTGAGCAGTTGCTTCTGCGTGTTCCTCGGTGTAAATGTAGCTAAAAAAAATTCATTCGACAGGAATCAGAAAAATAGCTATTTACATATTTTATTTTTTTAAAGGTCTTAAAAAGATATAGGTGTCCTAATTTTGCTTATTTTGGCTCATTGTATTGTACCTAACATTGATCAAATGCCCCTGCGTGTTCATCCGTGTAAATGTAGCTACAAAAAATTCATTCGACAAGAATAAGAAAAATAGCTATTTAGTTATTTTCTTTTTTTTAAAGGCCTTAAAAAGATATAGGTGTCTCAATGTTGCTTATTTTGGCTCATTGTATTGCACTTAACATTGAGCAATTGCTCCTGCGTGTTCATCGGTGTAAATGTAGCTACAAAAAATTCATTCGACAAGAATAATAAAAATAGCTATTTACTTATTTTTTTTTAAAGGTCTTGAAATGATATGGGTGTCTTAATTTTGCTTATTTCGGCTCATTGTATTGTACCTAACATTGAGCAATTGCTCCTGCGTGTTCGTCGGTGTAAATTTAGCTAAAAAAAATTCATTCGACAGGAATCAGAAAAATAGCTATTTACATATTTTATTTTTTTAAAGGTCTTAAAAAGATATAGGTGTCCTAATTTTGCTTATTTTGGCTCATTGTATTGTACCTAACATTGAGCAAATGCCCCTGCGTGTTCATCCGTGTAAATGTAGCTACAAAAAATTCATTCGACAAGAATAAGAAAAATAGCTATTTAGTTATTTTCTTTTTTTTAAAGGCCTTAAAAAGATATAGGTGTCTCAATGTTGCTTATTTTGGCTCATTGTATTGCACTTAACATTGAGCAATTGCTCCTGCGTGCTCATCGGTGTAAATGTAGCTACTAAAAATTCATTGGACAAGAATAAGAAAAATATCTATTTCGTTATTTTCTTTTTTTTAAAGGTTTTAAAAAAAAATAGGCGTCTTAATTTTGGTTATTTAGGCTCACTTTATTGCACTTAACATTGAGCAATTTCTCCTGCGTGTTCATCGGTGTAAATGTAGCTAAAAAAAATTCATTCGACAAGAATAAGAAAAATAGCTATTTACTTATTTTGTTTTAAAGGTCTTGAAATGATATGGGTGTCTTAATTTTGCTTATTTTGGCTCATTGTATTGTACTTGACATTGAGCAGTTGCTTCTGCGTGTTCCTCGGTGTAAATGTAGCTAAAAAAAATTCATTCGACAGGAATCAGAAAAATAGCTATTTACATATTTTATTTTTTTAAAGGTCTTAAAAAGATATAGGTGTCCTAATTTTGCTTATTTTGGCTCATTGTATTGTACTTGACATTGAGCAGTTGCTTCTGCGTGTTCCTCGGTGTAAATGTAGCTAAAAAAAATTCATTCGACAGGAATCAGAAAAATAGCTATTTACATATTTTATTTTTTTAAAGGTCTTAAAAAGATATAGGTGTCTTAATTTTGGTTATTTAGGCTCACTTTATTGCACTTAACATTGAGCAATTTCTCCTGCGTGTTCATCGGTGTAAATGTAGCTAAAAAAAATTCATTCGACAAGAATAAGAAAAATAGCTATTTACTTATTTTTTTTTAAAGGTCTTGAAATGATATGGGTGTCTTAATTTTGCTTATTTTGGCTCATTGTATTGTACTTGACATTGAGCAGTTGCTTCTGCGTGTTCCTCGGTGTAAATGTAGCTAAAAAAAATTCATTCGACAGGAATCAGAAAAATAGCTATTTACATATTTTATTTTTTTAAAGGTCTTAAAAAGATATAGGTGTCCTAATTTTGCTTATTTTGGCTCATTGTATTGTACCTAACATTGATCAAATGCCCCTGCGTGTTCATCCGTGTAAATGTAGCTACAAAAAATTCATTCGACAAGAATAAGAAAAATAGCTATTTAGTTATTTTCTTTTTTTTAAAGGCCTTAAAAAGATATAGGTGTCTCAATGTTGCTTATTTTGGCTCATTGTATTGCACTTAACATTGAGCAATTGCTCCTGCGTGTTCATCGGTGTAAATGTAGCTACAAAAAATTCATTCGACAAGAATAATAAAAATAGCTATTTACTTATTTTTTTTTAAAGGTCTTGAAATGATATGGGTGTCTTAATTTTGCTTATTTTGGCTCATTGTATTGTACCTAACATTGAGCAATTGCTCCTGCGTGTTCGTCGGTGTAAATTTAGCTAAAAAAAATTCATTCGACAGGAATCAGAAAAATAGCTATTTACATATTTTATTTTTTTAAAGGTCTTAAAAAGATATAGGTGTCCTAATTTTGCTTATTTTGGCTCATTGTATTGTACCTAACATTGAGCAAATGCCCCTGCGTGTTCATCCGTGTAAATGTAGCTACAAAAAATTCATTCGACAAGAATAAGAAAAATAGCTATTTAGTTATTTTCTTTTTTTTAAAGGCCTTAAAAAGATATAGGTGTCTCAATGTTGCTTATTTTGGCTCATTGTATTGCACTTAACATTGAGCAATTGCTCCTGCGTGCTCATCGGTGTAAATGTAGCTACTAAAAATTCATTGGACAAGAATAAGAAAAATATCTATTTCGTTATTTTCTTTTTTTTAAAGGTTTTAAAAAAAAATAGGCGTCTTAATTTTGGTTATTTAGGCTCACTTTATTGCACTTAACATTGAGCAATTTCTCCTGCGTGTTCATCGGTGTAAATGTAGCTAAAAAAAATTCATTCGACAAGAATAAGAAAAATAGCTATTTACTTATTTTGTTTTAAAGGTCTTGAAATGATATGGGTGTCTTAATTTTGCTTATTTTGGCTCATTGTATTGTACTTGACATTGAGCAGTTGCTTCTGCGTGTTCCTCGGTGTAAATGTAGCTAAAAAAAATTCATTCGACAGGAATCAGAAAAATAGCTATTTACATATTTTATTTTTTTAAAGGTCTTAAAAAGATATAGGTGTCCTAATTTTGCTTATTTTGGCTCATTGTATTGTACCTAACATTGATCAAATGCCCCTGCGTGTTCATCCGTGTAAATGTAGCTACAAAAAATTCATTCGACAAGAATAAGAAAAATAGCTATTTAGTTATTTTCTTTTTTTTAAAGGCCTTAAAAAGATATAGGTGTCTCAATGTTGCTTATTTTGGCTCATTGTATTGCACTTAACATTGAGCAATTGCTCCTGCGTGTTCATCGGTGTAAATGTAGCTACAAAAAATTCATTCGACAAGAATAATAAAAATAGCTATTTACTTATTTTTTTTTAAAGGTCTTGAAATGATATGGGTGTCTTAATTTTGCTTATTTTGGCTCATTGTATTGTACCTAACATTGAGCAATTGCTCCTGCGTGTTCGTCGGTGTAAATTTAGCTACAAAAAATTCATTCGACAAGAATAAGAAAAATAGCTATTTAGTTATTTTCTTTTTTTAAAGGTCTTCAAAAGATATAGGTGTCTTAATTTTGCTTATTTTGGCTCATTGTATTGTACCTAACATTGACCAATTGCTCCTGCGTGTTCATCGGTGTAAATGTAGCTACAAAAAATTCATTCGACAAGAATAAGAAAAATAGCTATTTACTTATTTTATTTTTTTTAAAGGTCTTAAAAAGATTTAGGTGTCTTTAGTTTGCTTATTTTGGCTCATTGTATTGTACTTTACATTGAGCAGTTGCTTCTGCGTGTTCCTCGGTGTAAATGTAGCTAAATAAAATTCATTCGACAGGAATCAGAAAAATAGCTATTTACATATTTTATTTTTTTAAAGGTCTTAAAAAGATATAGGTGTCCTAATTTTGCTTATTTTGGCTCATTGTATTGTACCTAACATTGAGCAAATGCCCCTGCGTGTTCATCGGTGTAAATGTAGCTACAAAAAATTCATTCGACAAGAATAAGAAAAATAGCTATTAAGTTATTTTCTTTTTTTTAAAGGCCTTCAAAAGATATAGGTGTTTTAATTATGCTTATTTTGGCTCATTGTATTGAACTTAATATTGAGCAGTTGCTCCTGCGTGTTCATCCGTGTAAATGTAGCTACAAAAAATTCATTCGACAAAAATAAGAAAAATAGCTATTTTGTTATTTTCTTTTTTTTAAAGGCCTTAAAAAGATATAGGTGTCTTAATTTTGCTTATTTTGGCTCATTGTATTGCACTTAACATTGAGCAATTGCTCCTGCGTGTTCATCGGTGTAACTGTAGCTAATAAAAATTCATTCGACAAGAATAAGAAAAATAGCTATTTACTTATTTTTTTTTTAAAGGTCTTGAAATGAAATGGGTGTCTTAATTTTGCTTATTTTGGCTCATTGTATTGTACTTAACATTGAGCAGTTGCTTCTGCGTGTTCCTCGGTGTAAATGTAGCTAAAAAAAATTCATTCGACAGGAATCAGAAAAAAAGCTATTTACATATTTTATTTTTAGAGGTCTTAAAAAGATATGGGTGTCTTAATTTTGCTTATTTTTAATCATTGTATTGTGCTTAACATTAAACAGTTGCTTCTGCGTGTTCCTCGGTGTAAATGTAGCTAAAAAAAATTCATTCGACAGGAATCAGAAAAATAGCTATTTACATATTTTATTTTTTTAAAGGTCTTTAAAAGATAAAGGTGTCCTAATTTTGCTTATTTTGCCTCAATGTACTGTACCTAACATTGAGCAAATGCCCCTGCGTGTTCATCCGTGTAAATGTAGCTTCAAAAAATTCATTCGACAAGAATAAGAAAAATAGCTATTTAGTTATTTTCTTTTTTTTAAAGGCCTTAAAAAGATAAAGGTGTCTCAATCTTGCTTATTTTGGCTCACTGTATTGCACTTAACATTGCGCAATTTCTCCTGCGTGTTCATCGGTGTAAATGTAGCTAATAAAAATTCATTCGACAAGAATAAGAAAAATAGCTTTTTACTTATTTTTTTTTTTTTAAAGGTCTTGAAATGATATGGGTGTCTTAATTTTGCTTATTTTGGCTCAATGTATTGTACTTAACATTGAGCAGTTGCTTCTGCGTGTTCCTCGGTGTAAATGTAGCTAAAAAAAATTCATTCGACAAGAATAAGAAAAATAGCTATTAAGTTATTTTCTTTTTTTTAAAGGCCTTCAAAAGATATAGGTGTTTTAATTATGCTTATTTTGGCTCATTGTATTGAACTTAATATTGAGCAGTTGCTCCTGCGTGTTCATCCGTGTAAATGAAGCTACAAAAAATTCATTCGACAAAAATAAGAAAAATAGCTATTTTGTTATTTTCTTTTTTTTAAAGGCCTTAAAAAGATATAGGTGTCTTAATTTTGCTTATTTTGGCTCATTGTATTGCACTTAACATTGAGCAATTGCTCCTGCGTGTTCATCGGTGTAAATGTAGCTAATAAAAATTCATTCGACAAGAATAAGAAAAATAGCTATTTACTTATTTTTTTTTTAAAGGTCTTGAAATGAAATGGGTGTCTTAATTTTGCTTATTTTGGCTCATTGTATTGTACTTAACATTGAGCAGTTGCTTCTGCGTGTTCCTCGGTGTAAATGTAGCTAAAAAAAATTCATTCGACAGGAATCAGAAAAAAAGCTATTTACATATTTTATTTTTAGAGGTCTTAAAAAGATATGGGTGTCTTAATTTTGCTTATTTTTAATCATTGTATTGTGCTTAACATTAAACAGTTGCTTCTGCGTGTTCCTCGGTGTAAATGTAGCTAAAAAAAATTCATTCGACAGGAATCAGAAAAATAGCTATTTACATATTTTATTTTTTTAAAGGTCTTAAAAAGATAAAGGTGTCCTAATTTTGCTTATTTTGCCTCAATGTATTGTACCTAACATTGAGCAAATGCCCCTGCGTGTTCATCCGTGTAAATGTAGCTTCAAAAAATTCATTCGACAAGAATAAGAAAAATAGCTATTTAGTTATTTTCTTTTTTTTAAAGGCCTTAAAAAGATAAAGGTGTCTCAATTTTGCTTATTTTGGCTCACTGTATTGCACTTAACATTGCGCAATTGCTCCTGCGTGTTCATCGGTGTAAATGTAGCTAATAAAAATTCATTCGACAAGAATAAGAAAAATAGCTTTTTACTTATTTTTTTTTTTTAAAGGTCTTGAAATGATATGGGTGTCTTAATTTTGCTTATTTTGGCTCAATGTATTGTACTTAACATTGAGCAGTTGCTTCTGCGTGTTCTTCGGTGTAAATGTAGCTAAAAAAAATTCATTCGACAGGAATCAGAAAAATAGCTATTTACATATTTTATTTTTTTAAAGGTCTTAAAAAGATATAGGTGTCCTAATTTTGCTTATTTTGGCTCATTGTATTGTACCTAACATTGAGCAAATGCCCCTGCGTGTTCATCCGTGTAAATGTAGCTACAAAAAATTCATTCGACAAGAATAAGAAAAATAGCTATTTAGTTATTTTCTTTTTTTTAAAGGCCTTAAAAAGATATAGGTGTCTCAATGTTGCTTATTTTGGCTCATTGTATTGCACTTAACATTGAGCAATTGCTCCTGCGTGCTCATCGGTGTAAATGTAGCTACTAAAAATTCATTGGACAAGAATAAGAAAAATATCTATTTCGTTATTTTCTTTTTTTTAAAGGTTTTAAAAAGATATAGGTGTCTTAATTTTGGTTATTTAGGCTCACTTTATTGCACTTAACATTGAGCAATTTCTCCTGCGTGTTCATCGGTGTAAATGTAGCTAAAAAAAATTCATTCGACAAGAATAAGAAAAATAGCTATTTACTTATTTTTTTTTTTTTTTAAGGTCTTGAAATGATATGGGTGTCTTAGTTTTGCTAATATTGGCTCATTGTATTGTACTAAACATTGAGCAGTTGCTTCTGCGTGTTCCTCGGTGTAAATGTAGCTAAAAAAAATTCATTCGACAGGAATCAGAAAAATAGCTATTTACATATTTTATTTTTTTAAAGGTCTTAAAAAGATATAGGTGTCCTAATTTTGCTTATTTTGGCTCATTGTATTGTACCTAACATTGAGCAAATGCCCCTGCGTGTTCATCCGTGTAAATGTAGCTACAAAAAATTCATTCGACAAGAATAAGAAAAATAGCTATTTAGTTATTTTCTTTTTTTTAAAGGCCTTAAAAAGATATAGGTGTCTCAATGTTGCTTATTTTGGCTCAATGTATTGCACTTAACATTGAGCAATTGCTCCTGCGTGTTCATCGGTGTAAATGTAGCTAATAAAAATTCATTCGACAAGAATAAGAAAAATAGCTATTTACTTATTTTTTTTTTAAGGTCTTGAAATGATATGGGTGTCTTAATTTTGCTTATTTTGGCTCACTGTATTGTACTTAACATTGAGCAGTTGCTTCTGCGTGTTCCTCGGTGTAAATGTAGCTAAAAAAAATTCATTCGACAGGAATCAGAAAAATAGCTATTTACATATTTTATTTTTTTAAAGGTCTTAAAAAGATATAGGTGTCCTAATTTTGCTTATTTTGGCTCATTGTATTGTACCTAACATTGATCAAATGCCCCTGCGTGTTCATCCGTGTAAATGTAGCTACAAAAAATTCATTCGACAAGAATAAGAAAAATAGCTATTTAGTTATTTTCTTTTTTTTAAAGGCCTTAAAAATATATAGGTGTCTCAATGTTGCTTAATTTGGCTCATTGTATTGCACATAACATTGAGAAATTGCTCCTGCGTGTTCATCGGTGTAAATGTAGCTAATAAAAATTCATTCGACAAGAATAAGAAAAATAGCTATTTACTTATTTTTTTTTAAAGGTCTTGAAATGATATGGGTGTCTTAATTTTGCTTATTTTGGCTCACTGTATTGTACTTAACATTGAGCAGTTGCTTCTGCGTGTTCCTCGGTGTAAATGTAGCTAAAAAAAATTCATTCGACAGGAATCAGAAAAATAGCTATTTACATATTTTATTTTTTTAAAGGTCTTAAAAAGATATGGGTGTCCTAATTTTGCTTATTTTGGCTCATTGTATTGTACCTAACATTGAGCAAATGCCCCTGCTTGTTCATCCGTGTAAATGTAGCTACAAAAAATTCATTCGACAAGAATAAGAAAAATAGCTATTTAGTTATTTTCTTTTTTTTAAAGGTCTTAAAAAGATAAAGGTGTCTTAATTTTGCTTAATTTGGCTCACTGTATTGTACCTAACATTGAGCAATTGCTCCTGCGTGTTCGTCGGTGTAAATTTAGCTACAAAAAATTCATTCGACAAGAATAAGAAAAATAGCTATTTAGTTATTTTCTTTTTTTAAAGGTCTTCAAAAGATATAGGTGTCTTAATTTTGCTTATTTTGGCTCATTGTATTGTACCTAACATTGACCAATTGCTCCTGCGTGTTCATCGGCGTAAATGTAGCTAAAAAAAATTCATTCGACAGGAATCAGAAAAATAGCTATTTATATATTTTATTTTTTTAAAGGTCTAAAAAAGATATAGGTGTCCTAATTTTGCTTATTTTGGCTCATTGTATTGTACCTAACATTGAGCAAATGCCCCTGCGTGTTCATCGGTGTAAATGTAGCTACAAAAAATTCATTCGACAAGAATAAGAAAAATAGCTATTAAGTTATTTTCTTTTTTTTAAAGGCCTTCAAAAGATATAGGTGTTTTAATTATGCTTATTTTGGCTCATTGTATTGAACTTAATATTGAGCAGTTGCTCCTGCGTGTTCATCCGTGTAAATGTAGCTACAAAAAATTCATTCGACAAAAATAAGAAAAATAGCTATTTTGTTATTTTCTTTTTTTTAAAGGCCTTAAAAAGATATAGGTGTCTTAATTTTGCTTATTTTGGCTCATTGTATTGCACTTAACATTGAGCAATTGCTCCTGCGTGTTCATCGGTGTAACTGTAGCTAATAAAAATTCATTCGACAAGAATAAGAAAAATAGCTATTTACTTATTTTTTTTTTAAAGGTCTTGAAATGAAATGGGTGTCTTAATTTTGCTTATTTTGGCTCATTGTATTGTACTTAACATTGAGCAGTTGCTTCTGCGTGTTCCTCGGTGTAAATGTAGCTAAAAAAAATTCATTCGACAGGAATCAGAAAAAAAGCTATTTACATATTTTATTTTTAGAGGTCTTAAAAAGATATGGGTGTCTTAATTTTGCTTATTTTTAATCATTGTATTGTGCTTAACATTAAACAGTTGCTTCTGCGTGTTCCTCGGTGTAAATGTAGCTAAAAAAAATTCATTCGACAGGAATCAGAAAAATAGCTATTTACATATTTTATTTTTTTAAAGGTCTTTAAAAGATAAAGGTGTCCTAATTTTGCTTATTTTGCCTCAATGTACTGTACCTAACATTGAGCAAATGCCCCTGCGTGTTCATCCGTGTAAATGTAGCTTCAAAAAATTCATTCGACAAGAATAAGAAAAATAGCTATTTAGTTATTTTCTTTTTTTTAAAGGCCTTAAAAAGATAAAGGTGTCTCAATCTTGCTTATTTTGGCTCACTGTATTGCACTTAACATTGCGCAATTTCTCCTGCGTGTTCATCGGTGTAAATGTAGCTAATAAAAATTCATTCGACAAGAATAAGAAAAATAGCTTTTTACTTATTTTTTTTTTTTTAAAGGTCTTGAAATGATATGGGTGTCTTAATTTTGCTTATTTTGGCTCAATGTATTGTACTTAACATTGAGCAGTTGCTTCTGCGTGTTCCTCGGTGTAAATGTAGCTAAAAAAAATTCATTCGACAAGAATAAGAAAAATAGCTATTAAGTTATTTTCTTTTTTTTAAAGGCCTTCAAAAGATATAGGTGTTTTAATTATGCTTATTTTGGCTCATTGTATTGAACTTAATATTGAGCAGTTGCTCCTGCGTGTTCATCCGTGTAAATGAAGCTACAAAAAATTCATTCGACAAAAATAAGAAAAATAGCTATTTTGTTATTTTCTTTTTTTTAAAGGCCTTAAAAAGATATAGGTGTCTTAATTTTGCTTATTTTGGCTCATTGTATTGCACTTAACATTGAGCAATTGCTCCTGCGTGTTCATCGGTGTAAATGTAGCTAATAAAAATTCATTCGACAAGAATAAGAAAAATAGCTATTTACTTATTTTTTTTTAAAAGGTCTTGAAATGAAATGGGTGTCTTAATTTTGCTTATTTTGGCTCATTGTATTGTACTTAACATTGAGCAGTTGCTTCTGCGTGTTCCTCGGTGTAAATGTAGCTAAAAAAAATTCATTCGACAGGAATCAGAAAAAAAGCTATTTACATATTTTATTTTTAGAGGTCTTAAAAAGATATGGGTGTCTTAATTTTGCTTATTTTTAATCATTGTATTGTGCTTAACATTAAACAGTTGCTTCTGCGTGTTCCTCGGTGTAAATGTAGCTAAAAAAAATTCATTCGACAGGAATCAGAAAAATAGCTATTTACATATTTTATTTTTTTAAAGGTCTTAAAAAGATAAAGGTGTCCTAATTTTGCTTATTTTGCCTCAATGTATTGTACCTAACATTGAGCAAATGCCCCTGCGTGTTCATCCGTGTAAATGTAGCTTCAAAAAATTCATTCGACAAGAATAAGAAAAATAGCTATTTAGTTATTTTCTTTTTTTTAAAGGCCTTAAAAAGATAAAGGTGTCTCAATTTTGCTTATTTTGGCTCACTGTATTGCACTTAACATTGCGCAATTGCTCCTGCGTGTTCATCGGTGTAAATGTAGCTAATAAAAATTCATTCGACAAGAATAAGAAAAATAGCTTTTTACTTATTTTTTTTTTTTAAAGGTCTTGAAATGATATGGGTGTCTTAATTTTGCTTATTTTGGCTCAATGTATTGTACTTAACATTGAGCAGTTGCTTCTGCGTGTTCTTCGGTGTAAATGTAGCTAAAAAAAATTCATTCGACAGGAATCAGAAAAATAGCTATTTACATATTTTATTTTTTTAAAGGTCTTAAAAAGATATAGGTGTCCTAATTTTGCTTATTTTGGCTCATTGTATTGTACCTAACATTGAGCAAATGCCCCTGCGTGTTCATCCGTGTAAATGTAGCTACAAAAAATTCATTCGACAAGAATAAGAAAAATAGCTATTTAGTTATTTTCTTTTTTTTAAAGGCCTTAAAAAGATATAGGTGTCTCAATGTTGCTTATTTTGGCTCATTGTATTGCACTTAACATTGAGCAATTGCTCCTGCGTGCTCATCGGTGTAAATGTAGCTACTAAAAATTCATTGGACAAGAATAAGAAAAATATCTATTTCGTTATTTTCTTTTTTTTAAAGGTTTTAAAAAGATATAGGTGTCTTAATTTTGGTTATTTAGGCTCACTTTATTGCACTTAACATTGAGCAATTTCTCCTGCGTGTTCATCGGTGTAAATGTAGCTAAAAAAAATTCATTCGACAAGAATAAGAAAAATAGCTATTTACTTATTTTTTTTTTTTTTTAAGGTCTTGAAATGATATGGGTGTCTTAGTTTTGCTAATATTGGCTCATTGTATTGTACTAAACATTGAGCAGTTGCTTCTGCGTGTTCCTCGGTGTAAATGTAGCTAAAAAAAATTCATTCGACAGGAATCAGAAAAATAGCTATTTACATATTTTATTTTTTTAAAGGTCTTAAAAAGATATAGGTGTCCTAATTTTGCTTATTTTGGCTCATTGTATTGTACCTAACATTGAGCAAATGCCCCTGCGTGTTCATCCGTGTAAATGTAGCTACAAAAAATTCATTCGACAAGAATAAGAAAAATAGCTATTTAGTTATTTTCTTTTTTTTAAAGGCCTTAAAAAGATATAGGTGTCTCAATGTTGCTTATTTTGGCTCAATGTATTGCACTTAACATTGAGCAATTGCTCCTGCGTGTTCATCGGTGTAAATGTAGCTAATAAAAATTCATTCGACAAGAATAAGAAAAATAGCTATTTACTTATTTTTTTTTTAAGGTCTTGAAATGATATGGGTGTCTTAATTTTGCTTATTTTGGCTCACTGTATTGTACTTAACATTGAGCAGTTGCTTCTGCGTGTTCCTCGGTGTAAATGTAGCTAAAAAAAATTCATTCGACAGGAATCAGAAAAAAAGCTATTTACATATTTTATTTTTAGAGGTCTTAAAAAGATATGGGTGTCTTAATTTTGCTTATTTTTAATCATTGTATTGTTCTTAACATTAAACAGTTGCTTCTGCGTGTTCCTCGGTGTAAATGTAGCTAAAAAAAATTCATTCGACAGGAATCAGAAAAATAGCTATTTACATATTTTATTTTTTTAAAGGTCTTAAAAAGATAAAGGTGTCCTAATTTTGCTTATTTTGGCTCAATGTATTGTACCTAACATTGAGCAAATGCCCCTGCGTGTTCATCCGTGTAAATGTAGCTTCAAAAAATTCATTCGACAAGAATAAGAAAAATAGCTATTTAGTTATTTTCTTTTTTTTAAAGGCCTTAAAAAGATATAGGTGTCTCAATGTTGCTTATTTTGGCTCATTGTATTGCACTTAACATTGAGCAATTGCTCCTGCGTGTTCATCGGTGTAAATGTAGCTACTAAAAATTCATTGGACAAGAATAAGAAAAATATCTATTTCGTTATTTTCATTTTTTTAAAGGTTTTAAAAAGATATAGGTGTCTTAATTTTGGTTATTTAGGCTCACTTTATTGCACTTAACATTGAGCAATTTCTCCTGCGTGTTCATCGGTGTAAATGTATCTAAAAAAAATTCATTCGACAAGAATAAGAAAAATAGCTATTTACTTATTTTTTTTTAAAGGTCTTGAAATGATATGGGTGTCTTAATTTTGCTTATTTTGGCTCATTGTATTGTACTTAACATTGAGCAGTTGCTTCTGCGTGTTCCTCGCTGTAAATGTAGCTAAAAAAAATTCATTCCACAGGAATCAGAAAAATAGCTATTTACATATTTTACTTTTTTTAAAGGTCTTAAAAAGATAAAGGTGTCCTAATTTTGCTTATTTTGGCTCAATGTATTGTACCTAACATTGAGCAAATGCCCCTGCGTGTTCATCCGTGTAAATGTAGCTTCAAAAAATTCATTCGACAAGAATAAGAAAAATAGCTATTAAGTTATTTTCTTTTTTTTAAAGGCCTTCAAAAGATATAGGTGTTTTAATTATGCTTATTTTGGCTCATTGTATTGAACTTAATATTGAGCAGTTGCTCCTGCGTGTTCATCCGTGTAAATGTAGCTACAAAAAATTCATTCGACAAAAATAAGAAAAATAGCAATTTTGTTATTTTCTTTTTTTTAAAGGCCTTAAAAAGATATAGGTGTCTTAATTTTGCTTATTTTGGCTCACTGTATTGCACTTAACATTGCGCAATTGCTCCTGCGTGTTCATCGGTGTAAATGTAGGTAATAAAAATTCATTCGACAAGAATAAGAAAAATAGCTTTTTACTTATTTTTTTTTTTAAAGGTCTTGAAATGATATGGGTGTCTTAATTTTGCTTATTTTGGCTCAATGTATTGTACTTAACATTGAGCAGTTGCTTCTGCGTGTTCCTCAGTGTAAATGTAGCTAAAAAAAATTCATTCGACAGGAATCAGAAAAATAGCTATTTACATATTTTATTTTTTTAAAGGTCTTAAAAAGATATAGGTGTCCTAATTTTGCTTATTTTGGCTCATTGTATTGTACCTAACATTGAGCAAATGCCCCTGCGTGTTCATCCGTGTAAATGTAGCTACAAAAAATTCATTCGACAAGAATAAGAAAAATAGCTATTTAGTTATTTTCTTTTTTTTAAAGGCCTTAAAAAGATATAGGTGTCTCAATGTTGCTTATTTTGGCTCATTGTATTGCACTTAACATTGAGCAATTGCTCCTGCGTGTTCATCGGTGTAAATGTAGCTACTAAAAATTCATTGGACAAGAATAAGAAAAATATCTATTTCGTTATTTTCATTTTTTTAAAGGTTTTAAAAAGATATAGGTGTCTTAATTTTGGTTATTTAGGCTCACTTTATTGCACTTAACATTGAGCAATTTCTCCTGCGTGTTCATCGGTGTAAATGTAGCTAAAAAAAAATTCATTCGACAAGAATAAGAAAAATAGCTATTTACTTATTTTTTTTTAAAGGTCTTGAAATGATATGGGTGTCTTAATTTTGCTTATTTTGGCTCATTGTATTGTACTTAACATTGAGCAGTTGCTTCTGCGTGTTCCTCGCTGTAAATGTAGCTAAAAAAAATTCATTCCACAGGAATCAGAAAAATAGCTATTTACATATTTTACTTTTTTTAAAGGTCTTAAAAAGATATAGGTGTCCTAATTTTGCTTATTATGGCTCATTGTATTGTACCTAACATTGATCAAATGCCCCTGCGTGTTCATCCGTGTAAATGTAGCTACAAAAAATTCATTCGACAAGAATAAGAAAAATAGCTATTTAGTTATTTTCTTTTTTTTAAAGGCCTTAAAAAGATATAGGTGTCTCAATGTTGCTTATTTTGGCTCATTGTATTGCACTTAACATTGAGCAATTGCTCCTGCGTGTTCATCGGTGTAAATGTAGCTACAAAAAATTCATTCGACAAGAATAAGAAAAATAGCTATTTACTTATTTTTTTTTAAAGGTCTTGAAATGATATGGGTGTCTTAATTTTGCTTATTTTGGCTCATTGTATTGTACCTAACATTGAGCAATTGCTCCTGCGTGTTCGTCGGTGTAAATTTAGCTACAAAAAATTCATTCGACAAGAATAAGAAAAATAGCTATTTAGTTATTTTCTTTTTTTAAAGGTCTTCAAAAGATATAGGTGTCTTAATTTTGCTTATTTTGGCTCATTGTATTGTACTTTACATTGAGCAGTTGCTTCTGCGTGTTCTTCGGTGTAAATGTAGCTAAATAAAATTCATTCGACAGGAATCAGAAAAATAGCTATTTACATATTTTATTTTTTTAAAGGTCTTAAAAAGATATAGGTGTCCTAATATTTGCTTATTTTGGCTCATTGTATTGTACCTAACATTGAGCAAATGCCCCTGCGTGTTCATCGGTGTAAATGTAGCTACAAAAAATTCATTCGACAAGAATAAGAAAAATAGCTATTAAGTTATTTTCTTTTTTTTAAAGGCCTTCAAAAGATATAGGTGTTTTAATTATGCTTATTTTGGCTCATTGTATTGAACTTAATATTGAGCAGTTGCTCCTGCGTGTTCATCCGTGTAAATGTAGCTACAAAAAATTCATTCGACAAAAATAAGAAAAATAGCAATTTTGTTATTTTCTTTTTTTTAAAGGCCTTAAAAAGATATAGGTGTCTTAATTTTGCTTATTTTGGCTCATTGTATTGCACTTAACATTGAGCAATTGCTCCTGCGTGTTCATCGGTGTAAATGTAGCTAATAAAAATTCATTCGACAAGAATAAGAAAAATAGCTATTTACTTATTTTTTTTTTTAAAGGTCTTGAAATGAAATGGGTGTCTTAATTTTGCTTATTTTGGCTCATTGTATTGTACTTAACATTGAGCAGTTGCTTCTGCGTGTTCCTCGGTGTAAATGTAGCTAAAAAAAATTCATTCGACAGGAATCAGAAAAAAAGCTATTTACATATTTTATTTTTAGAGGTCTTAAAAAGATATGGGTGTCTTAATTTTGCTTATTTTTAATCATTGTATTGTTCTTAACATTAAACAGTTGCTTCTGCGTGTTCCTCGGTGTAAATGTAGCTAAAAAAAATTCATTCGACAGGAATCAGAAAAATAGCTATTTACATATTTTATTTTTTTAAAGGTCTTAAAAAGATAAAGGTGTCCTAATTTTGCTTATTTTGGCTCAATGTATTGTACCTAACATTGAGCAAATGCCCCTGCGTGTTCATCCGTGTAAATGTAGCTTCAAAAAATTCATTCGACAAGAATAAGAAAAATAGCTATTTAGTTATTTTCTTTTTTTTAAAGGCCTTAAAAAGATATAGGTGTCTCAATGTTGCTTATTTTGGCTCATTGTATTGCACTTAACATTGAGCAATTGCTCCTGCGTGTTCATCGGTGTAAATGTAGCTACTAAAAATTCATTGGACAAGAATAAGAAAAATATCTATTTCGTTATTTTCATTTTTTTAAAGGTTTTAAAAAGATATAGGTGTCTTAATTTTGGTTATTTAGGCTCACTTTATTGCACTTAACATTGAGCAATTTCTCCTGCGTGTTCATCGGTGTAAATGTATCTAAAAAAAATTCATTCGACAAGAATAAGAAAAATAGCTATTTACTTATTTTTTTTTAAAGGTCTTGAAATGATATGGGTGTCTTAATTTTGCTTATTTTGGCTCATTGTATTGTACTTAACATTGAGCAGTTGCTTCTGCGTGTTCCTCGCTGTAAATGTAGCTAAAAAAAATTCATTCCACAGGAATCAGAAAAATAGCTATTTACATATTTTACTTTTTTTAAAGGTCTTAAAAAGATATAGGTGTCCTAATTTTGCTTATTTTGGCTCATTGTATTGTACCTAACATTGATCAAATGCCCCTGCGTGTTCATCCGTGTAAATGTAGCTACAAAAAATTCATTCGACAAGAATAAGAAAAATAGCTATTTAGTTATTTTCTTTTTTTTAAAGGCCTTAAAAAGATATAGGTGTCTCAATGTTGCTTATTTTGGCTCATTGTATTGCACTTAACATTGAGCAATTGCTCCTGCGTGTTCATCGGTGTAAATGTAGCTACAAAAAATTCATTCGACAAGAATAAGAAAAATAGCTATTTACTTATTTTTTTTTAAAGGTCTTGAAATGATATGGGTGTCTTAATTTTGCTTATTTTGGCTCATTGTATTGTACCTAACATTGAGCAATTGCTCCTGCGTGTTCGTCGGTGTAAATTTAGCTACAAAAAATTCATTCGACAAGAATAAGAAAAATAGCTATTTAGTTATTTTCTTTTTTTAAAGGTCTTCAAAAGATATAGGTGTCTTAATTTTGCTTATTTTGGCTCATTGTATTGTACTTTACATTGAGCAGTTGCTTCTGCGTGTTCTTCGGTGTAAATGTAGCTAAATAAAATTCATTCGACAGGAATCAGAAAAATAGCTATTTACATATTTTATTTTTTTAAAGGTCTTAAAAAGATATAGGTGTCCTAATTTTGCTTATTTTGGCTCATTGTATTGTACCTAACATTGAGCAAATGCCCCTGCGTGTTCATCGGTGTAAATGTAGCTACAAAAAATTCATTCGACAAGAATAAGAAAAATAGCTATTAAGTTATTTTCTTTTTTTTAAAGGCCTTCAAAAGATATAGGTGTTTTAATTATGCTTATTTTGGCTCATTGTATTGAACTTAATATTGAGCAGTTGCTCCTGCGTGTTCATCCGTGTAAATGTAGCTACAAAAAATTCATTCGACAAAAATAAGAAAAATAGCAATTTTGTTATTTTCTTTTTTTTAAAGGCCTTAAAAAGATATAGGTGTCTTAATTTTGCTTATTTTGGCTCATTGTATTGCACTTAACATTGAGCAATTGCTCCTGCGTGTTCATCGGTGTAAATGTAGCTAATAAAAATTCATTCGACAAGAATAAGAAAAATAGCTATTTACTTATTTTTTTTTTTAAAGGTCTTGAAATGAAATGGGTGTCTTAATTTTGCTTATTTTGGCTCATTGTATTGTACTTAACATTGAGCAGTTGCTTCTGCGTGTTCCTCGGTGTAAATGTAGCTAAAAAAAATTCATTCGACAGGAATCAGAAAAAAAGCTATTTACATATTTTATTTTTAGAGGTCTTAAAAAGATATGGGTGTCTTAATTTTGCTTATTTTTAATCATTGTATTGTTCTTAACATTAAACAGTTGCTTCTGCGTGTTCCTCGGTGTAAATGTAGCTAAAAAAAATTCATTCGACAGGAATCAGAAAAATAGCTATTTACATATTTTATTTTTTTAAAGGTCTTAAAAAGATAAAGGTGTCCTAATTTTGCTTATTTTGGCTCACTGTATTGCACTTAACATTGAGCAATTGCTCCTGCGTGCTCATCGGTGTAAATGTAGCTAAAAAAAATTCATTCGACAAGAATAAGAAAAATAGCTATTTACTTATTTTTTTTTTTTTTTAAGGTCTTGAAATGATATGGGTGTCTTAATTTTGCTTATTTTGGCTCATCGTATTGTACTTAACATTGAGCAATTGCTCCTGCGTGTTCGTCGGTGTAAATTTAGCTACAAAAAATTCATTCGACAAGAATAAGAAAAATAGCTATTTAGTTATTTTCTTTTTTTAAAGGTCTTCAAAAGATATAGGTGTCTTAATTTTGCTTATTTTGGCTCATTGTATTGTACCTGACATTGATAAATTGCTCTTGCGTGTTCATCGGTGTAAATGTAGCTACAAAAAATTCATTCGACAAGAATAAGAAAAATAGCTATTTACTTATTTTATTTTTTTTAAAGGTCTTAAAAAGATTTAGGTGTCTTTAATTTGCTTATTTTGGCTCAATGTATTGTACTTTACATTAAGCAGTTGCTTCTGCGTGTTCCTCGGTGTAAATGTAGCTAAATAAAATTCATTCGACAGGAATCAGAAAAATAGCTATTTACATATTTTATTTTTTTAAAGGTCTTAAAAAGATATAGGTGTCCTAATTTTGCTTATTTTGGCTCATTGTATTGTACCTAACATTGAGCAAATGCCCCTGCGTGTTCATCGGTGTAAATGTAGCTACAAAAAATTCATTCGACAAGAATAAGAAAAATAGCTATTAAGTTATTTTCTTTTTTTTAAAGGCCTTCAAAAGATATAGGTGTTCTAATTATGCTTATTTTGGCTCATTGTATTAAACTTAATATTGAGCAGTTGCTCCTGCGTGTTCATCCGTGTAAATGTAGCTACAAAAAATTCATTCGACAAAAATAAGAAAAATAGCTATTTTGTTATTTTCATTTTTTTAAAGGCCTTAAAAGATATAGGTGTCTTAATTTTGCTTATTTTGGCTCATTGTATTGCACTTAACATTGAGCAATTGCTCCTGCGTGTTCATCGGTGTAAATGTAGCTAATAAAAATTCATTCGACAAGAATAAGAAAAATAGCTATTTACTTATTTTATTTTTAGAGGTCTTAAAAAGATATGGGTGTCTTAATTTTGCTTATTTTTAATCATTGTATTGTTCTTAACATTAAACAGTTGCTTCTGCGTGTTCCTCGGTGTAAATGTAGCTAAAAAAAATTCATTCGACAGGAATCAGAAAAAAAGCTATTTACATATTTTATTTTTAGAGGTCTTAAAAAGATATGGGTGTCTTAATTTTGCTTATTTTTAATCATTGTATTGTTCTTAACATTAAACAGTTGCTTCTGCGTGTTCCTCGGTGTAAATGTAGCTAAAAAAAATTCATTCGACAGGAATCAGAAAAATAGCTATTTACATATTTTATTTTTTTAAAGGTCTTAAAAAGATAAAGGTGTCCTAATTTTGCTTATTTTGGCTCAATGTATTGTACCTAACATTGAGCAAATGCCCCTGCGTGTTCATCCGTGTAAATGTAGCTTCAAAAAATTCATTCGACAAGAATAAGAAAAATAGCTATTAAGTTATTTTCTTTTTTTTAAAGGCCTTCAAAAGATATAGGTGTTTTAATTATGCTTATTTTGGCTCATTGTATTGAACTTAATATTGAGCAGTTGCTCCTGCGTGTTCATCCGTGTAAATGTAGCTACAAAAAATTCATTCGACAAAAATAAGAAAAATAGCAATTTTGTTATTTTCTTTTTTTTAAAGGCCTTAAAAAGATATAGGTGTCTTAATTTTGCTTATTTTGGCTCATTGTATAGCACTTAACATTGAGCAATTGCTCCTGCGTGTTCATCGGTGTAAATGTAGCTAATAAAAATTCATTCGACAAGAATAAGAAAAATAGCTATTTACTTATTTTTTTTTTTAAAGGTCTTGAAATGAAAGGGTGTCTTAATTTTGCTTATTTTGGCTCATTGTATTGTACTTAACATTGAGCAGTTGCTTCTGCGTGTTCCTCGGTGTAAATGTAGCTAAAAAAAATTCATTCGACAGGAATCAGAAAAAAAGATATTTACATATTTTATTTTTAGAGGTCTTAAAAAGATATGGGTGTCTTAATTTTGCTTATTTTTAATCATTGTATTGTTCTTAACATTAAACAGTTGCTTCTGCGTGTTCCTCGGTGTAAATGTAGCTAAAAAAAATTCATTCGACAGGAATCAGAAAAATAGCTATTTACATATTTTATTTTTTTAAAGGTCTTAAAAAGATAAAGGTGTCCTAATTTTGCTTATTTTGGCTCAATGTATTGTACCTAACATTGAGCAAATGCCCCTGCGTGTTCATCCGTGTAAATGTAGCTTCAAAAAATTCATTCGACAAGAATAAGAAAAATAGCTATTTAGTTATTTTCTTTTTTTTAAAGGCCTTAAAAAGATAAAGGTGTCTCAATTTTGCTTATTTTGGCTCACTGTATTGCACTTAACATTGCGCAATTGCTCCTGCGTGTTCATCGGTGTAAATGTAGCTAATAAAAATTCATTCGACAAGAATAAGAAAAATAGCTTTTTACTTATTTTTTTTTTTAAAGGTCTTGAAATGATATGGGTGTCTTAATTTTGCTTATTTTGGCTCAATGTATTGTACTTAACATTGAGCAGTTGCTTCTGCGTGTTCCTCGGTGTAAATGTAGCTAAAAAAAATTCATTCGACAGGAATCAGAAAAAAAGCTATTTACATATTTTATTTTTAGAGGTCTTAAAAAGATATGGGTGTCTTAATTTTGCTTATTTTTAATCATTGTATTGTTCTTAACATTAAACAGTTGCTTCTGCGTGTTCCTCGGTGTAAATGTAGCTAAAAAAAATTCATTCGACAGGAATCAGAAAAATAGCTATTTACATATTTTATTTTTTTAAAGGTCTTAAAAAGATAAAGGTGTCCTAATTTTGCTTATTTTGGCTCAATGTATTGTACCTAACATTGAGCAAATGCCCCTGCGTGTTCATCCGTGTAAATGTAGCTTCAAAAAATTCATTCGACAAGAATAAGAAAAATAGCTATTTAGTTATTTTCTTTTTTTTAAAGGCCTTAAAAAGATAAAGGTGTCTCAATTTTGCTTATTTTGGCTCACTTTATTGCACTTAACATTGAGCAATTTCTCCTGCGTGTTCATCGGTGTAAATGTAGCTAAAAAAAATTCATTCGACAAGAATAAGAAAAATAGCTATTTACTTTTTTTTTTTTTTTTTTAAGGTCTTGAAATGATATGGGTGTCTTAATTTTGCTTATTTTGGCTCATCGTATTGTACCTAACATTGAGCAATTGCTCCTGCGTGTTCGTCGGTGTAAATTTAGCTACAAAAAATTCATTCGACAAGAATAAGAAAAATAGCTATTTAGTTATTTTCTTTTTTTAAAGGTCTTCAAAAGATATAGGTGTCCTAATTTTGCTTATTTTGGCTCATTGTATTGTACCTAACATTGAGCAAATGCCCCTGCGTGTTCATCGGTGTAAATGTAGCTACAAAAAATTCATTCGACAAGAATAAGAAAAATAGCTATTAAGTTATTTTCTTTTTTTTAAAGGCCTTCAAAAGATATAGGTGTTTTAATTATGCTTATTTTGGCTCATTGTATTAAACTTAATATTGAGCAGTTGCTCCTGCGTGTTCATCCGTGTAAATGTAGCTACAAAAAATTCATTCGACAAAAATAAGAAAAATAGCTATTTTGTTATTTTCATTTTTTTAAAGGCCTTAAAAGATATAGGTGTCTTAATTTTGCTTATTTTGGCTCATTGTATTGCACTTAACATTGAGCAATTGCTCCTGCGTGTTCATCGGTGTAAATGTAGCTAATAAAAATTCATTCGACAAGAATAAGAAAAATAGCTATTTACTTATTTTATTTTTAGAGGTCTTAAAAAGATATGGGTGTCTTAATTTTGCTTATTTTTAATCATTGTATTGTTCTTAACATTAAACAGTTGCTTCTGCGTGTTCCCCGGTGTAAATGTAGCTAAAAAAAATTCATTCGACAGGAATCAGAAAAAAAGCTATTTACATATTTTATTTTTAGAGGTCTTAAAAAGATATGGGTGTCTTAATTTTGCTTATTTTTAATCATTGTATTGTTCTTAACATTAAACAGTTGCTTCTGCGTGTTCCTCGGTGTAAATGTAGCTAGAAAAAATTCATTCGACAGGAATCAGAAAAATAGCTATTTACATATTTTATTTTTTTAAAGGTCTTAAAAAGATAAAGGTGTCCTAGTTTTGCTTATTTTGGCTCAATGTATTGTACCTAACATTGAGCAAATGCCCCTGCGTGTTCATCCGTGTAAATGTAGCTTCAAAAAATTCATTCGACAAGAATAAGAAAAATAGCTATTTAGTTATTTTCTTTTTTTTAAAGGCCTTAAAAAGATAAAGGTGTCTCAATTTTGCTTATTTTGGCTCACTGTATTGCACTTAACATTGCGCAATTGCTCCTGCGTGTTCATCGGTGTAAATGTAGGTAATAAAAATTCATTCGACAAGAATAAGAAAAATAGCTTTTTACTTATTTTTTTTTTTAAAGGTCTTGAAATGATATGGGTGTCTTAATTTTGCTTATTTTGGCTCAATGTGTTGTACTTAACATTGAGCAGTTACTTCTGCGTGTTCCTCGGTGTAAATGTAGCTAAAAAAAATTCATTCGACAGGAATCAGAAAAATAGCTATTTACATATTTTATTTTTTTAAAGGTCTTAAAAAGATATAGGTGTCCTAATTTTGCTTATTTTGGCTCATTGTATTGTACCTAACATTGAGCAAATGCCCCTGCGTGTTCATCCGTGTAAATGTAGCTACAAAAAATTCATTCGACAAGAATAAGAAAAATAGCTATTTAGTTATTTTCTTTTTTTTAAAGGCCTTAAAAAGATATAGGTGTCTCAATGTTGCTTATTTTGGCTCATTGTATTGCACTTAACATTGAGCAATTGCTCCTGCGTGTTCATCGGTGTAAATGTAGCTACTAAAAATTCATTGGACAAGAATAAGAAAAATATCTATTTCGTTATTTTCATTTTTTTAAAGGTTTTAAAAAGATATAGGTGTCTTAATTTTGGTTATTTAGGCTCACTTTATTGCACTTAACATTGAGCAATTTCTCCTGCGTGTTCATCGGTGTAAATGTAGCTGAAAAAAATTCATTCGACAAGAATAAGAAAAATAGCTATTTACTTATTTTTTTTTAAAGGTCTTGAAATGATATGGGTGTCTTAATTTTGCTTATTTTGGCTCATTGTATTGTACTTAACATTGAGCAGTTGCTTCTGCGTGTTCCTCGGTGTAAATGTAGCTAAAAAAAATTCATTCGACAGGAATCAGAAAAATAGCTATTTACATATTTTATTTTTTTAAAGGTCTTAAAAAGATATAGGTGTCCTAATTTTGCTTATTTTGGCTCATTGTATTGTACCTAACATTGATCAAATGCCCCTGCGTGTTCATCCGTGTAAATGTAGCTACAAAAAATTCATTCGACAAGAATAAGAAAAATAGCTATTTAGTTATTTTCTTTTTTTTAAAGGCCTTAAAAAGATATAGGTGTCTCAATGTTGCTTATTTTGGCTCATTGTATTGCACTTAACATTAAACAATTGCTCCTGCGTGTTCATCGGTGTAAATGTAGCTACAAAAAATTCATTCGACAAGAATAAGAAAAATAGCTATTTACTTATTTTTTTTTAAAGGTCTTGAAATGATATGGGTGTCTTAATTTTGCTTATTTTGGCTCATTGTATTGTACCTAACATTGAGCAATTGCTCCTGCGTGTTCGTCGGTGTAAATTTAGCTACAAAAAATTCATTCGACAAGAATAAGAAAAATAGCTATTTAGTTATTTTCTTTTTTTAAAGGTCTTCAAAAGATATAGGTGTCTTAATTTTGCTTATTTTGGCTCATTGTATTGTACCTAACATTGACCAATTGCTCCTGCGTGTTCATCGGTGTAAATGTAGCTACAAAAAATTCATTCGACAAGAATAAGAAAAATAGCTATTTACTTATTTTATTTTTTTTAAAGGTCTTAAAAAGATTTAGGTGTCTTTAATTTGCTTATTTTGGCTCATTGTATTGTACTTTACATTTAGCAGTTGCTTCTGCGTGTTCTTCGGTGTAAATGTAGCTAAATAAAATTCATTCGACAGGAATCAGAAAAATAGCTATTTACATATTTTATTTTTTTAAAGGTCTTAAAAAGATATAGGTGTCCTGGTTTTGCTTATTTTGGCTCATTGTATTGTACCTAACATTGAGCAAATGCCCCTGCGTGTTCATCGGTGTAAATGAAGCTAATAAAAATTCATTCGACAAGAATAAGAAAAATAGCTATTTACTTATTTTTTTTTTTAAAGGTCTTGAAATGAAATGGGTGTCTTAATTTTGCTTATTTTGGCTCATTGTATTGTACTTAACATTGAGCAGTTGCTTCTGCGTGTTCCTCGGTGTAAATGTAGCTAAAAAAAATTCATTCGACAGGAATCAGAAAAAAAAGCTATTTACATATTTTATTTTTAGAGGTCTTAAAAAGATATGGGTGTCTTAATTTTGCTTATTTTTAATCATTGTATTGTTCTTAACATTAAACAGTTGCTTCTGCGTGTTCCTCGGTGTAAATGTAGCTAAAAAAAATTCATTCGACAGGAATCAGAAAAATAGCTATTTACATATTTTATTTTTTTAAAGGTCTTAAAAAGATAAAGGTGTCCCAATTTTGCTTATTTTGGCTCAATGTATTGTACCTAACATTGAGCAAATGCCCCTGCGTGTTCATCCGTGTAAATGTAGCTTCAAAAAATTCATTCGACAAGAATAAGAAAAATAGCTATTTAGTTATTTTCTTTTTTTTAAAGGCCTTAAAAAGATAAAGGTGTCTCAATTTTGCTTATTTTGGCTCACTGTATTGCACTTAACATTGCGCAATTGCTCCTGCGTGTTCATAGGTGTAAATGTAGCTAATAAAAATTCATTCGACAAGAATAAGAAAAATAGCTTTTTACTTATTTTTTTTTTTTAAAGGTCTTGAAATGATATGGGTGTCTTAATTTTGCTTATTTTGGCTCAATGTATTGTACTTAACATTGAGCAGTTGCTTCTGCGTGTTCCTCGGTGTAAATGTAGCTAAAAAAAATTCATTCGACAGGAATCAGAAAAATAGCTATTTACATATTTTATTTTTTTAAAGGTCTTAAAAAGATATAGGTGTCCTAATTTTGCTTATTTTGGCTCATTGTATTGTACCTAACATTGAGCAAATGCCCCTGCGTGTTCATCCGTGTAAATGTAGCTACAAAAAATTCATTCGACAAGAATAAGAAAAATAGCTATTTAGTTATTTTCTTTTTTTTAAAGGCCTTAAAAAGATATAGGTGTCTCAATGTTGCTTATTTTGGCTCATTGTATTGCACTTAACATTGAGCAATTGCTCCTGCGTGCTCATCGGTGTAAATGTAGCTACTAAAAATTCATTGGACAAGAATAAGAAAAATATCTATTTCGTTATTTTCTTTTTTTGAAAGGTTTTAAAAAGATATAGGTGTCTTAATTTTGGTTATTTAGGCTCACTTTATTGCACTTAACATTGAGCAATTTCTCCTGCGTGTTCATCGGTGTAAATGTAGCTAAAAAAAATTCATTCGACAAGAATAAGAAAAATAGCTATTTACTTATTTTTTTTTTTTTTTAATGTCTTGAAATGATATGGGTGTCTTAATTTTGCTAATATTGGCTCATTGTATTGTACTAAACATTGAGCAGTTGCTTCTGCGTGTTCCTCGGTGTAAATGTAGCTAAAAAAAATTCATTCGACAGGAATCAGAAAAATAGCTATTTACATATTTTATTTTTTTAAAGGTCTTAAAAAGATATAGGTGTCCTAATTTTGCTTATTTTGGCTCATTGTATTGTACCTAACATTGAGCAAATGCCCCTGCGTGTTCATCCGTGTAAATGTAGCTACAAAAAATTCATTCGACAAGAATAAGAAAAATAGCTATTTAGTTATTTTCTTTTTTTTAAAGGCCTTAAAAAGATATAGGTGTCTCAATGTTGCTTATTTTGGCTCAATGTATTGCACTTAACATTGAGCAATTGCTCCTGCGTGTTCATCGGTGTAAATGTAGCTAATAAAAATTCATTGGACAAGAATAAGAAAAATATCTATTTCGTTATTTTCTTTTTTTTAAAGGTTTTAAAAAGATATATGTGTCTTAATTTTGTTTATTTAGGCTCATTGTATTGCACTTAACATTGAGCAATTGCTCCTGCGTGTTCATCGGTGTAAATGTAGCTACTAAAAATTCATTGGACAAGAATAAGAAAAATATCTATTTCGTTATTTTCATTTTTTTAAAGGTTTTAAAAAGATATAGGTGTCTTAATTTTGGTTATTTAGGCTCACTTTATTGCACTTAACATTGAGCAATTTCTCCTGCGTGTTCATCGGTGTAAATGTAGCTAAAAAAAATTCATTCGACAAGAATAAGAAAAATAGCTATTTACTTATTTTTTTTTAAAGGTCTTGAAATGATATGGGTGTCTTAATTTTGCTTATTTTGGCTCATTGTATTGTACTTAACATTGAGCAGTTGCTTCTGCGTGTTCCTCGGTGTAAATGTAGCTAAAAAAAATTCATTCGACAGGAATCAGAAAAATAGCTATTTACATATTTTATTTTTTTAAAGGTCTTAAAAAGATATAGGTGTCCTAATTTTGCTTATTTTGGCTCATTGTATTGTACCTAACATTGATCAAATGCCCCTGCGTGTTCATCCGTGTAAATGTAGCTACAAAAAATTCATTCGACAAGAATAAGAAAAATAGCTATTTAGTTATTTTCTTTTTTTTAAAGGCCTTAAAAAGATATAGGTGTCTCAATGTTGCTTATTTTGGCTCATTGTATTGCCCTTAACATTAAACAATTGCTCCTGCGTGTTCATCGGTGTAAATGTAGCTACAAAAAATTCATTCGACAAGAATAAGAAAAATAGCTATTTACTTATTTTTTTTTAAAGGTCTTGAAATGATATGGGTGTCTTAATTTTGCTTATTTTGGCTCAATGTATTGTACCTAACATTGAGCAATTGCTCCTGCGTGTTCGTCGGTGTAAATTTAGCTACAAAAAATTCATTCGACAAGAATAAGAAAAATAGCTATTTAGTTATTTTCTTTTTTTAAAGGTCTTCAAAAGATATAGGTGTCTTTAATTTGCTTATTTTGGCTCATTGTATTGTACTTTACATTTAGCAGTTGCTTCTGCGTGTTCTTCGGTGTAAATGTAGCTAAATAAAATTCATTCGACAGGAATCAGAAAAATAGCTATTTACATATTTTATTTTTTTAAAGGTCTTAAAAAGATATAGGTGTCCTGGTTTTGCTTATTTTGGCTCATTGTATTGTACCTAACATTGAGCAAATGCCCCTGCGTGTTCATCGGTGTAAATGTAGCTACAAAAAATTCATTCGACAAGAATAAGAAAAATAGCTATTAAGTTATTTTCTTTTTTTTAAAGGCCTTCAAAAGATATAGGTGTTTTAATTATGCTTATTTTGGCTCAATGTATTGAACTTAATATTGAGCAGTTGCTCCTGCGTGTTCATCCGTGTAAATGTAGCTACAAAAAATTCATTCGACAAAAATAAGAAAAATAGCAATTTTGTTATTTTCTTTTTTTTAAAGGCCTTAAAAAGATATAGGTGTCTTAATTTTGCTTATTTTGGCTCATTGTATTGCACTTAACATTGAGCAATTGCTCCTGCGTGTTCATCGGTGTAAATGTAGCTAATAAAAATTCATTCGACAAGAATAAGAAAAATAGCTATTTACTTATTTTTTTTTTTAAAGGTCTTGAAATGAAATGGGTGTCTTAATTTTGCTTATTTTGGCTCATTGTATTGTACTTAACATTGAGCAGTTGCTTCTGCGTGTTCCTCGGTGTAAATGTAGCTAAAAAAAATTCATTCGACAGGAATCAGAAAAAAAAGCTATTTACATATTTTATTTTTAGAGGTCTTAAAAAGATATGGGTGTCTTAATTTTGCTTATTTTTAATCATTGTATTGTTCTTAACATTAAACAGTTGCTTCTGCGTGTTCCTCGGTGTAAATGTAGCTAAAAAAAATTCATTCGACAGGAATCAGAAAAATAGCTATTTACATATTTTATTTTTTTAAAGGTCTTAAAAAGATAAAGGTGTCGTAATTTTGCTTATTTTGGCTCAATGTATTGTACCTAACATTGAGCAAATGCCCCTGCGTGTTCATCCGTGTAAATGTAGCTTCAAAAAATTCATTCGACAAGAATAAGAAAAATAGCTATTTAGTTATTTTCTTTTTTTTAAAGGCCTTCAAAAGATATAGGTGTTTTAATTATGCTTATTTTGGCTCATTGTATTAAACTTAATATTGAGCAGTTGCTCCTGCGTGTTCATCCGTGTAAATGTAGCTACAAAAAATTCATTCGACAAAAATAAGAAAAATAGCTATTTTGTTATTTTCATTTTTTTAAAGGCCTTAAAAGATATAGGTGTCTTAATTTTGCTTATTTTGGCTCATTGTATTGCACTTAACATTGAGCAATTGCTCCTGCGTGTTCATCGGTGTAAATGTAGCTAATAAAAATTCATTCGACAAGAATAAGAAAAATAGCTATTTACTTATTTTATTTTTAGAGGTCTTAAAAAGATATGGGTGTCTTAATTTTGCTTATTTTTAATCATTGTATTGTTCTTAACATTAAACAGTTGCTTCTGCGTGTTCCTCGGTGTAAATGTAGCTAAAAAAAATTCATTCGACAGGAATCAGAAAAAAAGCTATTTACATATTTTATTTTTAGAGGTCTTAAAAAGATATGGGTGTCTTAATTTTGCTTATTTTTAATCATTGTATTGTTCTTAACATTAAACAGTTGCTTCTGCGTGTTCCTCGGTGTAAATGTAGCTAAAAAAAATTCATTCGACAGGAATCAGAAAAATAGCTATTTACATATTTTATTTTTTTAAAGGTCTTAAAAAGATAAAGGTGTCCTAATTTTGCTTATTTTGGCTCAATGTATTGTACCTAACATTGAGCAAATGCCCCTGCGTGTTCATCCGTGTAAATGTAGCTTCAAAAAATTCATTCGACAAGAATAAGAAAAATAGCTATTTAGTTATTTTCTTTTTTTTAAAGGCCTTAAATAGATAAAGGTGTCTCAATTTTGCTTATTTTGGCTCACTGTATTGCACTTAACATTGCGCAATTGCTCCTGCGTGTTCATCGGTGTAAATGTAGGTAATAAAAATTCATTCGACAAGAATAAGAAAAATAGCTTTTTACTTATTTTTTTTTTTAAAGGTCTTGAAATGATATGGGTGTCTTAATTTTGCTTATTTTGGCTCAATGTATTGTACTTAACATTGAGCAGTTGCTTCTGCGTGTTCCTCGGTGTAAATGTAGCTAAAAAAAATTCATTCGACAGGAATCAGAAAAATAGCTATTTACATATTTTATTTTTTTAAAGGTCTTAAAAAGATATAGGTGTCCTAATTTTGCTTATTTTGGCTCATTGTATTGTACCTAACATTGAGCAAATGCCCCTGCGTGTTCATCCGTGTAAATGTAGCTACAAAAAATTCATTCGACAAGAATAAGAAAAATAGCTATTTAGTTATTTTCTTTTTTTTAAAGGCCTTAAAAAGATATAGGTGTCTCAATGTTGCTTATTTTGGCTCATTGTATTGCACTTAACATTGAGCAATTGCTCCTGCGTGTTCATCGGTGTAAATGTAGCTACTAAAAATTCATTGGACAAGAATAAGAAAAATATCTATTTCGTTATTTTCATTTTTTTAAAGGTTTTAAAAAGATATAGGTGTCTTAATTTTGGTTATTTAGGCTCACTTTATTGCACTTAACATTGAGCAATTTCTCCTGCGTGTTCATCGCTGTAAATGTAGCTGAAAAAAATTCATTCGACAAGAATAAGAAAAATAGCTATTTACTTATTTTTTTTTAAAGGTCTTGAAATGATATGGGTGTCTTAATTTTGCTTATTTTGGCTCATTGTATTGTACTTAACATTGAGCAGTTGCTTCTGCGTGTTCCTCGGTGTAAATGTAGCTAAAAAAAATTCATTCGACAGGAATCAGAAAAATAGCTATTTACATATTTTATTTTTTTAAAGGTCTTAAAAAGATATAGGTGTCCTAATTTTGCTTATTTTGGCTCATTGTATTGTACCTAACATTGATCAAATGCCCCTGCGTGTTCATCCGTGTAAATGTAGCTACAAAAAATTCATTCGACAAGAATAAGAAAAATAGCTATTTAGTTATTTTCTTTTTTTTAAAGGCCTTAAAAAGATATAGGTGTCTCAATGTTGCTTATTTTGGCTCATTGTATTGCACTTAACATTAAACAATTGCTCCTGCGTGTTCATCGGTGTAAATGTAGCTACAAAAAATTCATTCGACAAGAATAAGAAAAATAGCTATTTACTTATTTTTTTTTAAAGGTCTTGAAATGATATGGGTGTCTTAATTTTGCTTATTTTGGCTCATTGTATTGTACCTAACATTGAGCAATTGCTCCTGCGTGTTCGTCGGTGTAAATTTAGCTACAAAAAATTCATTCGACAAGAATAAGAAAAATAGCTATTTAGTTATTTTCTTTTTTTAAAGGTCTTCAAAAGATATAGGTGTCTTAATTTTGCTTATTTTGGCTCAATGTATTGTACCTAACATTGACCAATTGCTCCTGCGTGTTCATCGGTGTAAATGTAGCTACAAAAAATTCATTCGACAGGAATAAGAAAAATAGCTTTTTACTTATTTTATTTTTTTTAAAGGTCTTAAAAAGATTTAGGTGTCTTTAATTTGCTTATTTTGGCTCATTGTATTGTACTTTACATTTAGCAGTTGCTTCTGCGTGTTCTTCGGTGTAAATGTAGCTAAATAAAATTCATTCGACAGGAATCAGAAAAATAGCTATTTACATATTTTATTTTTTTAAAGGTCTTAAAAAGATAAAGGTGTCCTAATTTTGCTTATTTTGGCTCAATGTATTGTACCTAACATTGAGCAAATGCCCCTGCGTGTTCATCCGTGTAAATGTAGCTTCAAAAAATTCATTCGACAAGAATAAGAAAAATAGCTATTTAGTTATTTTCTTTTTTTTAAAGGCCTTAAAAAGATAAAGGTGTCTCAATTTTGCTTATTTTGGCTCACTGTATTGCACTTAACATTGCGCAATTGCTCCTGCGTGTTCATAGGTGTAAATGTAGCTAATAAAAATTCATTCGACAAGAATAAGAAAAATAGCTTTTTACTTATTTTTTTTTTTTAAAGGTCTTGAAATGATATGGGTGTCTTAATTTAGCTTATTTTGGCTCAATGTATTGTACTTAACATTGAGCAGTTGCTTCTGCGTGTTCCTCGGTGTAAATGTAGCTAAAAAAAATTCATTCGACAGGAATCAGAAAAATAGCTATTTACATATTTTATTTTTTTAAAGGTCTTAAAAAGATATAGGTGTCCTAATTTTGCTTATTTTGGCTCATTGTATTGTACCTAACATTGAGCAGATGCCCCTGCGTGTTCATCCGTGTAAATGTAGCTACAAAAAATTCATTCGACAAGAATAAGAAAAATAGCTATTTAGTTATTTTCTTTTTTTTAAAGGCCTTAAAAAGATATAGGTGTCTCAATGTTGCTTATTTTGGCTCATTGTATTGCACTTAACATTGAGCAATTGCTCCTGCGTGCTCATCGGTGTAAATGTAGCTACTAAAAATTCATTGGACAAGAATAAGAAAAATATCTATTTCGTTATTTTCTTTTTTTGAAAGGTTTTAAAAAGATATAGGTGTCTTAATTTTGGTTATTTAGGCTCACTTTATTGCACTTAACATTGAGCAATTTCTCCTGCGTGTTCATCGGTGTAAATGTAGCTAAAAAAAATTCATTCGACAAGAATAAGAAAAATAGCTATTTACTTTTTTTTTTTTTTTTTTAATGTCTTGAAATGATATGGGTGTCTTAATTTTGCTAATATTGGCTCATTGTATTGTACTAAACATTGAGCAGTTGCTTCTGCGTGTTCCTCGGTGTAAATGTAGCTAAAAAAAATTCATTCGACAGGAATCAGAAAAATAGCTATTTACATATTTTATTTTTTTAAAGGTCTTAAAAAGATATAGGTGTCCTAATTTTGCTTATTTTGGCTCATTGTATTGTACCTAACATTGAGCAAATGCCCCTGCGTGTTCATCCGTGTAAATGTAGCTACAAAAAATTCATTCGACAAGAATAAGAAAAATAGCTATTTAGTTATTTTTTTTTAAAGGTCTTGAAATGATATGGGTGTCTTAATTTTGCTTATTTTGGCTCATTGTATTGTACTTAACATTGAGCAGTTGCTTCTGCGTGTTCCTCGGTGTAAATGTAGCTAAAAAAAATTCATTCGACAGGAATCAGAAAAATAGCTATTTACATATTTTATTTTTTTAAAGGTCTTAAAAAGATATAGGTGTCCTAATTTTGCTTATTTTGGCTCATTGTATTGTACCTAACATTGATCAAATGCCCCTGCGTGTTCATCCGTGTAAATGTAGCTACAAAAAATTCATTCGACAAGAATAAGAAAAATAGCTATTTAGTTATTTTCTTTTTTTTAAAGGCCTTAAAAAGATATAGGTGTCTCAATGTTGCTTATTTTGGCTCATTGTATTGCACTTAACATTAAACAATTGCTCCTGCGTGTTCATCGGTGTAAATGTAGCTACAAAAAATTCATTCGACAAGAATAAGAAAAATAGCTATTTACTTATTTTTTTTTAAAGGTCTTGAAATGATATGGGTGTCTTAATTTTGCTTATTTTGGCTCATTGTATTGTACCTAACATTGAGCAATTGCTCCTGCGTGTTCGTCGGTGTAAATTTAGCTACAAAAAATTCATTCGACAAGAATAAGAAAAATAGCTATTTAGTTATTTTCTTTTTTTAAAGGTCTTCAAAAGATATAGGTGTCTTAATTTTGCTTATTTTGGCTCATTGTATTGTACCTAACATTGACCAATTGCTCCTGCGTGTTCATCGGTGTAAATGTAGCTACAAAAAATTCATTCGACAAGAATAAGAAAAATAGCTATTTACTTATTTTATTTTTTTTAAAGGTCTTAAAAAGATTTAGGTGTCTTTAATTTGCTTATTTTGGCTCATTGTATTGTACTTTACATTTAGCAGTTGCTTCTGCGTGTTCTTCGGTGTAAATGTAGCTAAATAAAATTCATTCGACAGGAATCAGAAAAATAGCTATTTACATATTTTATTTTTTTAAAGGTCTTAAAAAGATAAAGGTGTCCTAATTTTGCTTATTTTGGCTCAATGTATTGTACCTAACATTGAGCAAATGCCCCTGCGTGTTCATCCGTGTAAATGTAGCTTCAAAAAATTCATTCGACAAGAATAAGAAAAATAGCTATTTAGTTATTTTCTTTTTTTTAAAGGCCTTAAAAAGATAAAGGTGTCTCAATTTTGCTTATTTTGGCTCACTGTATTGCACTTAACATTGCGCAATTGCTCCTGCGTGTTCATAGGTGTAAATGTAGCTAATAAAAATTCATTCGACAAGAATAAGAAAAATAGCTTTTTACTTATTTTTTTTTTTTAAAGGTCTTGAAATGATATGGGTGTCTTAATTTTGCTTATTTTGGCTCAATGTATTGTACTTAACATTGAGCAGTTGCTTCTGCGTGTTCCTCGGTGTAAATGTAGCTAAAAAAAATTCATTCGACAGGAATCAGAAAAATAGCTATTTACATATTTTATTTTTTTAAAGGTCTTAAAAAGATATAGGTGTCCTAATTTTGCTTATTTTGGCTCATTGTATTGTACCTAACATTGAGCAAATGCCCCTGCGTGTTCATCCGTGTAAATGTAGCTACAAAAAATTCATTCGACAAGAATAAGAAAAATAGCTATTTAGTTATTTTCTTTTTTTTAAAGGCCTTAAAAAGATATAGGTGTCTCAATGTTGCTTATTTTGGCTCAATGTATTGCACTTAACATTGAGCAATTGCTCCTGCGTGTTCATCGGTGTAAATGTAGCTAATAAAAATTCATTGGACAAGAATAAGAAAAATATCTATTTCGTTATTTTCTTTTTTTTAAAGGTTTTAAAAAGATATATGTGTCTTAATTTTGTTTATTTAGGCTCATTGTATTGCACTTAACATTGAGCAATTGCTCCTGCGTGTTCATCGGTGTAAATGTAGCTACTAAAAATTCATTGGACAAGAATAAGAAAAATATCTATTTCGTTATTTTCATTTTTTTAAAGGTTTTAAAAAGATATAGGTGTCTTAATTTTGGTTATTTAGGCTCACTTTATTGCACTTAACATTGAGCAATTTCTCCTGCGTGTTCATCGGTGTAAATGTAGCTAAAAAAAATTCATTCGACAAGAATAAGAAAAATAGCTATTTACTTATTTTTTTTTAAAGGTCTTGAAATGATATGGGTGTCTTAATTTTGCTTATTTTGGCTCATTGTATTGTACTTAACATTGAGCAGTTGCTTCTGCGTGTTCCTCGGTGTAAATGTAGCTAAAAAAAATTCATTCGACAGGAATCAGAAAAATAGCTATTTACATATTTTATTTTTTTAAAGGTCTTAAAAAGATACAGGTGTCCTAATTTTGCTTATTTTGGCTCATTGTATTGTACCTAACATTGATCAAATGCCCCTGCGTGTTCATCCGTGTAAATGTAGCTACAAAAAATTCATTCGACAAGAATAAGAAAAATAGCTATTTAGTTATTTTCTTTTTTTTAAAGGCCTTAAAAAGATATAGGTGTCTCAATGTTGCTTATTTTGGCTCATTGTATTGCACTTAACATTAAACAATTGCTCCTGCGTGTTCATCGGTGTAAATGTAGCTACAAAAAATTCATTCGACAAGAATAAGAAAAATAGCTATTTACTTATTTTTTTTTAAAGGTCTTGAAATGATATGGGTGTCTTAATTTTGCTTATTTTGGCTCAATGTATTGTACCTAACATTGAGCAATTGCTCCTGCGTGTTCGTCGGTGTAAATTTAGCTACAAAAAATTCATTCGACAAGAATAAGAAAAATAGCTATTTAGTTATTTTCTTTTTTTAAAGGTCTTTAAAAGATATAGGTGTCTTGAATTTGCTTATTTTGGCTCATTGTATTGTACTTTACATTTAGCAGTTGCTTCTGCGTGTTCTTCGGTGTAAATGTAGCTAAATAAAATTCATTCGACAGGAATCAGAAAAATAGCTATTTACATATTTTATTTTTTTAAAGGTCTTAAAAAGATATAGGTGTCCTGGTTTTGCTTATTTTGGCTCATTGTATTGTACCTAACATTGAGCAAATGCCCCTGCGTGTTCATCGGTGTAAATGTAGCTACAAAAAATTCATTCGACAAGAATAAGAAAAATAGCAATTTTGTTATTTTCTTTTTTTTAAAGGCCTTCAAAAGATATAGGTGTTTTAATTATGCTTATTTTGGCTCAATGTATTGAACTTAATATTGAGCAGTTGCTCCTGCGTGTTCATCCGTGTAAATGTAGCTACAAAAAATTCATTCGACAAAAATAAGAAAAATAGCAATTTTGTTATTTTCTTTTTTTTAAAGGCCTTAAAAAGATATAGGTGTCTTAATTTTGCTTATTTTGGCTCATTGTATTGCACTTAACATTGAGCAATTGCTCCTGCGTGTTCATCGGTGTCAATGTAGCTAATAAAAATTCATTCGACAAGAATAAGAAAAATAGCTATTTACTTATTTTTTTTTTTAAAGGTCTTGAAATGAAATGGGTGTCTTAATTTTGCTTATTTTGGCTCATTGTATTGTACTTAACATTGAGCAGTTGCTTCTGCGTGTTCCTCGGTGTAAATGTAGCTAAAAAAAATTCATTCGACAGGAATCAGAAAAAAAAGCTATTTACATATTTTATTTTTAGAGGTCCTAAAAAGATATGGGTGTCTTAATTTTGCTTATTTTTAATCATTGTATTGTTCTTAACATTAAACAGTTGCTTCTGCGTGTTCCTCGGTGTAAATGTAGCTAAAAAAAATTCATTCGACAGGAATCAGAAAAATAGCTATTTACATTTTTTATTTTTTTAAAGGTCTTAAAAAGATAAAGGTGTCCTAATTTTGCTTATTTTGGCTCAATGTATTGTACCTAACATTGAGCAAATGCCCCTGCGTGTTCATCCGTGTAAATGTAGCTTCAAAAAATTCATTCGACAAGAATAAGAAAAATAGCTATTTAGTTATTTTCTTTTTTTTAAAGGCCTTCAAAAGATATAGGTGTTTTAATTATGCTTATTTTGGCTCATTGTATTAAACTTAATATTGAGCAGTTGCTCCTGCGTGTTCATCCGTGTAAATGTAGCTACAAAAAATTCATTCGACAAAAATAAGAAAAATAGCTATTTTGTTATTTTCATTTTTTTAAAGGCCTTAAAAGATATAGGTGTCTTAATTTTGCTTATTTTGGCTCATTGTATTGCACTTAACATTGAGCAATTGCTCCTGCGTGTTAATCGGTGTAAATGTAGCTAATAAAAATTCATTCGACAAGAATAAGAAAAATAGCTATTTACTTATTTTATTTTTAGAGGTCTTAAAAAGATATGGGTGTCTTAATTTTGCTTATTTTTAATCATTGTATTGTTCTTAACATTAAACAGTTGCTTCTGCGTGTTCCTCGGTGTAAATGTAGCTAAAAAAAATTCATTCGACAGGAATCAGAAAAAAAGCTATTTACATATTTTATTTTTAGAGGTCTTAAAAAGATATGGGTGTCTTAATTTTGCTTATTTTTAATCATTGTATTGTTCTTAACATTAAACAGTTGCTTCTGCGTGTTCCTCGGTGTAAATGTAGCTAAAAAAAATTCATTCGACAGGAATCAGAAAAATAGCTATTTACATATTTTATTTTTTTAAAGGTCTTAAAAAGATAAAGGTGTCCTAATTTTGCTTATTTTGGCTCAATGTATTGTACCTAACATTGAGCAAATGCCCCTGCGTGTTCATCCGTGTAAATGTAGCTTCAAAAAATTCATTCGACAAGAATAAGAAAAATAGCTATTTAGTTATTTTCTTTTTTTTAAAGGCCTTAAAAAGATAAAGGTGTCTCAATTTTGCTTATTTTGGCTCACTGTATTGCACTTAACATTGCGCAATTGCTCCTGCGTGTTCATCGGTGTAAATGTAGGTAATAAAAATTCATTCGACAAGAATAAGAAAAATAGCTTTTTACTTATTTTTTTTTTTAAAGGTCTTGAAATGATATGGGTGTCTTAATTTTGCTTATTTTGGCTCAATGTATTGTACTTAACATTGAGCAGTTGCTTCTGCGTGTTCCTCGGTGTAAATGTAGCTAAAAAAAATTCATTCGACAGGAATCAGAAAAATAGCTATTTACATATTTTATTTTTTTAAAGGTCTTAAAAAGATATAGGTGTCCTAATTTTGCTTATTTTGGCTCATTGTATTGTACCTAACATTGAGCAAATGCCCCTGCGTGTTCATCCGTGTAAATGTAGCTACAAAAAATTCATTCGACAAGAATAAGAAAAATAGCTATTTAGTTATTTTCTTTTTTTTAAAGGCCTTAAAAAGATATAGGTGTCTCAATGTTGCTTATTTTGGCTCATTGTATTGCACTTAACATTGAGCAATTGCTCCTGCGTGTTCATCGGTGTAAATGTAGCTACTAAAAATTCATTGGACAAGAATAAGAAAAATATCTATTTCGTTATTTTCATTTTTTTAAAGGTTTTAAAAAGATATAGGTGTCTTAATTTTGGTTATTTAGGCTCACTTTATTGCACTTAACATTGAGCAATTTCTCCTGCGTGTTCATCGGTGTAAATGTAGCTGAAAAAAATTCATTCGACAAGAATAAGAAAAATAGCTATTTACTTATTTTTTTTTAAAGGTCTTGAAATGATATGGGTGTCTTAATTTTGCTTATTTTGGCTCATTGTATTGTACTTAACATTGAGCAGTTGCTTCTGCGTGTTCCTCGGTGTAAATGTAGCTAAAAAAAATTCATTCGACAGGAATCAGAAAAATAGCTATTTACATATTTTATTTTTTTAAAGGTCTTAAAAAGATATAGGTGTCCTAATTTTGCTTATTTTGGCTCATTGTATTGTACCTAACATTGATCAAATGCCCCTGCGTGTTCATCCGTGTAAATGTAGCTACAAAAAATTCATTCGACAAGAATAAGAAAAATAGCTATTTAGTTATTTTCTTTTTTTTAAAGGCCTTAAAAAGATATAGGTGTCTCAATGTTGCTTATTTTGGCTCATTGTATTGCACTTAACATTAAACAATTGCTCCTGCGTGTTCATCGGTGTAAATGTAGCTACAAAAAATTCATTCGACAAGAATAAGAAAAATAGCTATTTACTTATTTTTTTTTAAAGGTCTTGAAATGATACGGGTGTCTTAATTTTGCTTATTTTGGCTCATTGTATTGTACCTAACATTGAGCAATTGCTCCTGCGTGTTCGTCGGTGTAAATTTAGCTACAAAAAATTCATTCGACAAGAATAAGAAAAATAGCTATTTAGTTATTTTCTTTTTTTAAAGGTCTTCAAAAGATGTAGGTGTCTTAGTTTTGCTTATTTTGGCTCAATGTATTGTACCTAACATTGACCAATTGCTCCTGCGTGTTCATCGGTGTAAATGTAGCTACAAAAAATTCATTCGACAAGAATAAGAAAAATAGCTATTTACTTATTTTATTTTTTTTAAAGGTCTTAAAAAGATTTAGGTGTCTTTAATTTGCTTATTTTGGCTCATTGTATTGTACTTTACATTTAGCAGTTGCTTCTGCGTGTTCTTCGGTGTAAATGTAGCTAAATAAAATTCATTCGACAGGAATCAGAAAAATAGCTATTTACATATTTTATTTTTTTAAAGGTCTTAAAAAGATATAGGTGTCCTAATTTTGCTTATTTTGGCTCATTGTATTGTACCTAACATTGAGCAATTGCTCCTGCGTGCTCATCGGTGTAAATGTAGCTACTATAAATTCATTGGACAAGAATAAGAAAAATATCTATTTCGTTATTTTCTTTTTTTGAAAGGTTTTAAAAAGATATAGGTGTCTTAATTTTGGTTATTTAGGCTCACTTTATTGCACTTAACATTGAGCAATTTCTCCTGCGTGTTCATCGGTGTAAATGTAGCTAAAAAAAATTCATTCGACAAGAATAAGAAAAATAGCTATTTACTTATTTTTTTTTTTTTTAATGTCTTGAAATGATATGGGTGTCTTAATTTTGCTAATATTGGCTCATTGTATTGTACTAAACATTGAGCAGTTGCTTCTGCGTGTTCCTCGGTGTAAATGTAGCTAAAAAAAATTCATTCGACAGGAATCAGAAAAATAGCTATTTACATATTTTATTTTTTTAAAGGTCTTAAATAGATATAGGTGTCCTAATTTTGCTTATTTTGGCTCATTGTATTGTACTTAACATTGAGCAAATGCCCCTGCGTGTTCATCCGTGTAAATGTAGCTACAAAAAATTCATTCGACAAGAATAAGAAAAATAGCTATTTAGTTATTTTCTTTTTTTTAAAGGCCTTAAAAAGATATAGGTGTCTCAATGTTGCTTATTTTGGCTCAATGTATTGCACTTAACATTGAGCAATTGCTCCTGCGTGTTCATCGGTGTAAATGTAGCTAATAAAAATTCATTGGACAAGAATAAGAAAAATATCTATTTCGTTATTTTCTTTTTTTAAAGGTTTTAAAAAGATATATGTGTCTTAATTTTGTTTATTTAGGCTCATTGTATTGCACTTAACATTGAGCAATTGCTCCTGCGTGTTCATCGGTGTAAATGTAGCTACTAAAAATTCATTGGACAAGAATAAGAAAAATATCTATTTCGTTATTTTCATTTTTTTAAAGGTTTTAAAAAGATATAGGTGTCTTAATTTTGGTTATTTAGGCTCACTTTATTGCACTTAACATTGAGCAATTTCTCCTGCGTGTTCATCGGTGTAAATGTAGCTAAAAAAAATTCATTCGACAAGAATAAGAAAAATAGCTATTTACTTATTTTTTTTTAAAGGTCTTGAAATGATATGGGTGTCTTAATTTTGCTTATTTTGGCTCATTGTATTGTACTTAACATTGAGCAGTTGCTTCTGCGTGTTCCTCGGTGTAAATGTAGCTAAAAAAAATTCATTCGACAGGAATCAGAAAAATAGCTATTTACATATTTTATTTTTTTAAAGGTCTTAAAAAGATATAGGTGTCCTAATTTTGCTTATTTTGGCTCATTGTATTGTACCTAACATTGATCAAATGCCCCTGCGTGTTCATCCGTGTAAATGTAGCTACAAAAAATTCATTCGACAAGAATAAGAAAAATAGCTATTTAGTTATTTTCTTTTTTTTAAAGGCCTTAAAAAGATATAGGTGTCTCAATGTTGCTTATTTTGGCTCATTGTATTGCACTTAACATTAAACAATTGCTCCTGCGTGTTCATCGGTGTAAATGTAGCTACAAAAAATTCATTCGACAAGAATAAGAAAAATAGCTATTTACTTATTTTTTTTTAAAGGTCTTGAAATGATATGGGTGTCTTAATTTTGCTTATTTTGGCTCAATGTATTGTACCTAACATTGAGCAATTGCTCCTGCGTGTTCGTCGGTGTAAATTTAGCTACAAAAAATTCATTCGACAAGAATAAGAAAAATAGCTATTTAGTTATTTTCTTTTTTTAAAGGTCTTCAAAAGATATAGGTGTCTTTAATTTGCTTATTTTGGCTCATTGTATTGTACTTTACATTTAGCAGTTGCTTCTGCGTGTTCTTCGGTGTAAATGTAGCTAAATAAAATTCATTCGACAGGAATCAGAAAAATAGCTATTTACATATTTTATTTTTTTAAAGGTCTTAAAAAGATATAGGTGTCCTGGTTTTGCTTATTTTGGCTCATTGTATTGTACCTAACATTGAGCAAATGCCCCTGCGTGTTCATCGGTGTAAATGTAGCTACAAAAAATTCATTCGACAAGAATAAGAAAAATAGCTATTAAGTTATTTTCTTTTTTTTAAAGGCCTTCAAAAGATATAGGTGTTTTAATTATGCTTATTTTGGCTCAATGTATTGAACTTAATATTGAGCAGTTGCTCCTGCGTGTTCATCCGTGTAAATGTAGCTACAAAAAATTCATTCGACAAAAATAAGAAAAATAGCAATTTTGTTATTTTCTTTTTTTTAAAGGCCTTAAAAAGATATAGGTGTCTTAATTTTGCTTATTTTGGCTCATTGTATTGCACTTAACATTGAGCAATTGCTCCTGCGTGTTCATCGGTGTAAATGTAGCTAATAAAAATTCATTCGACAAGAATAAGAAAAATAGCTATTTACTTATTTTTTTTTTTAAAGGTCTTGAAATGAAATGGGTGTCTTAATTTTGCTTATTTTGGCTCATTGTATTGTACTTAACATTGAGCAGTTGCTTCTGCGTGTTCCTCGGTGTAAATGTAGCTAAAAAAAATTCATTCGACAGGAATCAGAAAAAAAAGCTATTTACATATTTTATTTTTAGAGGTCTTAAAAAGATATGGGTGTCTTAATTTTGCTTATTTTTAATCATTGTATTGTTCTTAACATTAAACAGTTGCTTCTGCGTGTTCCTCGGTGTAAATGTAGCTAAAAAAAATTCATTCGACAGGAATCAGAAAAATAGCTATTTACATATTTTATTTTTTTAAAGGTCTTAAAAAGATAAAGGTGTCCTAATTTTGCTTATTTTGGCTCAATGTATTGTACCTAACATTGAGCAAATGCCCCTGCGTGTTCATCCGTGTAAATGTAGCTTCAAAAAATTCATTCGACAAGAATAAGAAAAATAGCTATTTAGTTATTTTCTTTTTTTTAAAGGCCTTAAAAAGATAAAGGTGTCTCAATTTTGCTTATTTTGGCTCACTGTATTGCACTTAACATTGCGCAATTGCTCCTGCGTGTTCATAGGTGTAAATGTAGCTAATAAAAATTCATTCGACAAGAATAAGAAAAATAGCTTTTTACTTATTTTTTTTTTTTAAAGGTCTTGAAATGATATGGGTGTCTTAATTTTGCTTATTTTGGCTCAATGTATTGTACTTAACATTGAGCAGTTGCTTCTGCGTGTTCCTCGGTGTAAATGTAGCTAAAAAAAATTCATTCGACAGGAATCAGAAAAATAGCTATTTACATATTTTATTTTTTTAAAGGTCTTAAAAAGATATAGGTGTCCTAATTTTGCTTATTTTGGCTCATTGTATTGTACCTAACATTGAGCAAATGCCCCTGCGTGTTCATCCGTGTAAATGTAGCAACAAAAAATTCATTCGACAAGAATAAGAAAAATAGCTATTTAGTTATTTTCTTTTTTTTAAAGGCCTTAAAAAGATATAGGTGTCTCAATGTTGCTTATTTTGGCTCATTGTATTGCACTTAACATTGAGCAATTGCTCCTGCGTGCTCATCGGTGTAAATGTAGCTACTAAAAATTCATTGGACAAGAATAAGAAAAATATCTATTTCGTTATTTTCTTTTTTTGAAAGGTTTTAAAAAGATATAGGTGTCTTAATTTTGGTTATTTAGGCTCACTTTATTGCACTTAACATTGAGCAATTTCTCCTGCGTGTTCATCGGTGTAAATGTAGCTAAAAAAAATTCATTCGACAAGAATAAGAAAAATAGCTATTTACTTATTTTTTTTTTTTTTTTAAGGTCTTGAAATGATATGGGTGTCTTAATTTTGCTAATATTGGCTCATTGTATTGTACTAAACATTGAGCAGTTGCTTCTGCGTGTTCCTCGGTGTAAATGTAGCTAAAAAAAATTCATTCGACAGGAATCAGAAAAATAGCTATTTATATATTTTATTTTTTTAAAGGTCTTAAAAAGATATAGGTGTCCTAATTTTGCTTATTTTGGCTCATTGTATTGTACCTAACATTGAGCAAATGCCCCTGCGTGTTCATCCGTGTAAATGTAGCTACAAAAAATTCATTCGACAAGAATAAGAAAAATAGCTATTTAGTTATTTTCTTTTTTTTAAAGGCCTTAAAAAGATATAGGTGTCTCAATGTTGCTTATTTTGGCTCAATGTATTGCACTTAACATTGAGCAATTGCTCCTGCGTGTTCATCGGTGTAAATGTAGCTAATAAAAATTCATTGGACAAGAATAAGAAAAATATCTATTTCGTTATTTTCTTTTTTTTAAAGGTTTTAAAAAGATATATGTGTCTTAATTTTGGTTATTTAGGCTCACTTTATTGCACTTAACATTGAGCAATTTCTCCTGCGTGTTCATCGGTGTAAATGTAGCTAAAAAAAATTCATTCGACAAGAATAAGAAAAATAGCTATTTACTTATTTTTTTTTAAAGGTCTTGAAATGATATGGGTGTCTTAATTTTGCTTATTTTGGCTCATTGTATTGTACTTAACATTGAGCAGTTGCTTCTGCGTGTTCCTCGGTGTAAATGTAGCTAAAAAAAATTCATTCGACAGGAATCAGAAAAATAGCTATTTACATATTTTATTTTTTTAAAGGTCTTAAAAAGATATAGGTGTCCTAATTTTGCTTATTTTGGCTCATTGTATTGTACCTAACATTGATCAAATGCCCCTGCGTGCTCATCCGTGTAAATGTAGCTACAAAAAATTCATTCGACAAGAATAAGAAAAATAGCTGTTTAGTTATTTTCTTTTTTTTAAAGGCCTTAAAAAGATATAGGTGTCTCAATGTTGCTTATTTTGGCTCATTGTATTGCACTTAACATTGAGCAATTGCTCCTGCGTGTTCATCGGTGTAAATGTAGCTACAAAAAATTCATTCGACAAGAATAATAAAAATAGCTATTTACTTATTTTTTTTTAAAGGTCTTGAAATGATATGGGTGTCTTAATTTTGCTTATTTTGGCTCATTGTATTGTACCTAACATTGAGCAATTGCTCCTGCGTGTTCGTCGGTGTAAATTTAGCTACAAAAAATTCATTCGACAAGAATAAGAAAAATAGCTATTTAGTTATTTTCTTTTTTTAAAGGTCTTCAAAAGATATAGGTGTCTTAATTTTGCTTATTTTGGCTCATTGTATTGTACCTAACATTGACCAATTGCTCCTGCGTGTTCATCGGTGTAAATGTAGCTACAAAAAATTCATTCGACAAGAATAAGAAAAATAGCTATTTACTTATTTTATTTTTTTTAAAGGTCTTAAAAAGATTTAGGTGTCTTTAATTTGCTTATTTTGGCTCATTGTATTGTACTTTACATTGAGCAGTTGCTTCTGCGTGTTCCTCGGTGTAAATGTAGCTAAATAAAATTCATTCGACAGGAATCAGAAAAATAGCTATTTACATATTTTATTTTTTTAAAGGTCTTAAAAAGATATAGGTGTCCTAATTTTGCTTATTTTGGCTCATTGTATTGTACCTAACATTGAGCAAATGCCCCTGCGTGTTCATCGGTGTAAATGTAGCTACAAAAAATTCATTCGACAAGAATAAGAAAAATAGCTATTAAGTTATTTTCTTTTTTTTAAAGGCCTTCAAAAGATATAGGTGTTTTAATTATGCTTATTTTGGCTCATTGTATTGAACTTAATATTGAGCAGTTGCTCTTGCGTGTTCATCCGTGTAAATGTAGCTACAAAAAATTCATTCGACAAAAATAAGAAAAATAGCTATTTTGTTATTTTCTTTTTTTTAAAGGCCTTAAAAAGATATAGGTGTCTTAATTTTGCTTATTTTGGCTCATTGTATTGCACTTAACATTGAGCAATTGCTCCTGCGTGTTCATCGGTGTAAATGTAGCTAATAAAAATTCATTCGACAAGAATAAGAAAAATAGCTATTTACTTATTTTTTTTTTAAAGGTCTTGAAATGAAATGGGTGTCTTAATTTTGCTTATTTTGGCTCACTGTATTGTACTTAACATTGAGCAGTTGCTTCTGCGTGTTCCTCGGTGTAAATGTAGCTACAAAAAATTCATTCGACAGGAATCAGAAAAAAAGCTATTTACATATTTTATTTTTAGAGGTCTTAAAAAGATATGGGTGTCTTAATTTTGCTTATTTTTAATCATTGTATTGTGCTTAACATTAAACAGTTGCTTCTGCGTGTTCCTCGGTGTAAATGTAGCTAAAAAAAATTCATTCGACAGGAATCAGAAAAATAGCTATTTACAGATTTTATTTTTTTAAAGGTCTTAAAAAGATAAAGGTGTCCTAATTTTGCTTATTTTGCCTCAATGTATTGTACCTAACATTGAGCAAATGCCCCTGCGTGTTCATCCGTGTAAATGTAGCTTCAAAAAATTCATTCGACAAGAATAAGAAAAATAGCTATTTAGTTATTTTCTTTTTTTTAAAGGCCTTATAAAGATAAAGGTGTCTCAATTTTGCTTATTTTGGCTCACTGTATTGCACTTAACATTGCGCAATTGCTCCTGCGTGTTCATCGGTGTAAATGTAGCTAATAAAAATTCATTCGACAAGAATAAGAAAAATAGCTTTTTACTTATTTTTTTTTTTTTTAAAGGTCTTGAAATGATATGGGTGTCTTAATTTTGCTTATTTTGGCTCAATGTATTGTACTTAACATTGAGCAGTTGCTTCTGCGTGTTCCTCGGTGTAAATGTAGCTAAAACAAATTCATTCGACAGGAATCAGAAAAATAGCTATTTACATATTTTATTTTTTTAAAGGTCTTAAAAAGATATAGGTGTCCTAATTTTGCTTATTTTGGCTCATTGTATTGTACCTAACATTGAGCAAATGCCCCTGCGTGTTCATCCGTGTAAATGTAGCTACAAAAAATTCATTCGACAAGAATAAGAAAAATAGCTATTTAGTTATTTTCTTTTTTTTAAAGGCCTTAAAAAGATATAGGTGTCTCAATGTTGCTTATTTTGGCTCATTGTATTGCACTTAACATTGAGCAATTGCTCCTGCGTGCTCATCGGTGTAAATGTAGCTACTAAAAATTCATTGGACAAGAATAAGAAAAATATCTATTTCGTTATTTTCTTTTTTTTAAAGGTTTTAAAAAAAAATAGGTGTCTTAATTTTGGTTATTTAGGCTCACTTTATTGCACTTAACATTGAGCAATTTCTCCTGCGTGTTCATCGGTGTAAATGTAGCTAAAAAAAATTCATTCGACAAGAATAAGAAAAATAGCTATTTACTTATTTTTTTTTAAAGGTCTTGAAATGATATGGGTGTCTTAATTTTGCTTATTTTGGCTCATTGTATTGCACTTAACATTAAACAATTGCTCCTGCGTGTTCATCGGTGTAAATGTAGCTACAAAAAATTCATTCGACAAGAATAAGAAAAATAGCTATTTACTTATTTTCTTTTTTTTAAAGGTCTTAAAAAGATTTAGGTGTCTTTATTTTGCTTATTTTGGCTCATTGTATTGTACTTAACATTGAGCAGTTGCTTCTGCGTGTTCCTCGGTGTAAATGTAGCTAATAAAAATTCATTCGACAAGAATACAAAAAATAGCTATATACTAATTTTATTTTTTTTAAAGGTCTTGATATGATATGGGTGTCTTAATTTTGCTTGCTTTGGCTCATTGTATTGTACTTACCATTGAGCAATTGCTCCTGCGTGTTCATCCGTGTAAATGTAGCTAAAAAAAATTCATTCGACAAGAATAAGAAAAATAGTTATTTACTTATTTTATTTTTTTTAAGGTTTTAAAAAGATATGGGTGTCTTAATTTTGCTTATTTTAGCTCAATGTATTGTACCTAACATTGAGCAATTGCTCCTGCGTGTTCGTCGGTGTAAATTTAGCTACAAAAAATTCATTCGACAAGAATAAGAAAAATAGCTATTTAGTTATTTTCTTTTTTTAAAGGTCTTCAAAAGATATAGGTGTCTTTAATTTGCTTATTTTGGCTCATTGTATTGTACTTTACATTTAGCAGTTGCTTCTGCGTGTTCTTCGGTGTAAATGTAGCTAAAAAAAATTCATTCGACAAGAATAAGAAAAATAGCTATTTACTTATTTTTTTTTTTTTTAATGTCTTGAAATGATATGGGTGTCTTAATTTTGCTAATATTGGCTCATTGTATTGTACTAAACATTGAGCAGTTGCTTCTGCGTGTTCCTCGGTGTAAATGTAGCTAAAAAAAATTCATTCGACAGGAATCAGAAAAATAGCTATTTACATATTTTATTTTTTTAAAGGTCTTAAATAGATATAGGTGTCCTAATTTTGCTTATTTTGGCTCATTGTATTGTACCTAACATTGAGCAAATGCCCCTGCGTGTTCATCCGTGTAAATGTAGCTACAAAAAATTCATTCGACAAGAATAAGAAAAATAGCTATTTAGTTATTTTCTTTTTTTTAAAGGCCTTAAAAAGATATAGGTGTCTCAATGTTGCTTATTTTGGCTCAATGTATTGCACTTAACATTGAGCAATTGCTCCTGCGTGTTCATCGGTGTAAATGTAGCTAATAAAAATTCATTGGACAAGAATAAGAAAAATATCTATTTCGTTATTTTCTTTTTTTAAAGGTTTTAAAAAGATATATGTGTCTTAATTTTGTTTATTTAGGCTCATTGTATTGCACTTAACATTGAGCAATTGCTCCTGCGTGTTCATCGGTGTAAATGTAGCTACTAAAAATTCATTGGACAAGAATAAGAAAAATATCTATTTCGTTATTTTCATTTTTTTAAAGGTTTTAAAAAGATATAGGTGTCTTAATTTTGGTTATTTAGGCTCACTTTATTGCACTTAACATTGAGCAATTTCTCCTGCGTGTTCATCGGTGTAAATGTAGCTAAAAAAAATTCATTCGACAAGAATAAGAAAAATAGCTATTTACTTATTTTTTTTTAAAGGTCTTGAAATGATATGGGTGTCTTAATTTTGCTTATTTTGGCTCATTGTATTGTACTTAACATTGAGCAGTTGCTTCTGCGTGTTCCTCGGTGTAAATGTAGCTAAAAAAAATTCATTCGACAGGAATCAGAAAAATAGCTATTTACATATTTTATTTTTTTAAAGGTCTTAAAAAGATATAGGTGTCCTAATTTTGCTTATTTTGGCTCATTGTATTGTACCTAACATTGATCAAATGCCCCTGCGTGTTCATCCGTGTAAATGTAGCTACAAAAAATTCATTCGACAAGAATAAGAAAAATAGCTATTTAGTTATTTTCTTTTTTTTAAAGGCCTTAAAAAGATATAGGTGTCTCAATGTTGCTTATTTTGGCTCATTGTATTGCACTTAACATTAAACAATTGCTCCTGCGTGTTCATCGGTGTAAATGTAGCTACAAAAAATTCATTCGACAAGAATAAGAAAAATAGCTATTTACTTATTTTTTTTTAAAGGTCTTGAAATGATATGGGTGTCTTAATTTTGCTTATTTTGGCTCAATGTATTGTACCTAACATTGAGCAATTGCTCCTGCGTGTTCGTCGGTGTAAATTTAGCTACAAAAAATTCATTCGACAAGAATAAGAAAAATAGCTATTTAGTTATTTTCTTTTTTTAAAGGTCTTCAAAAGATATAGGTGTCTTTAATTTGCTTATTTTGGCTCATTGTATTGTACTTTACATTTAGCAGTTGCTTCTGCGTGTTCTTCGGTGTAAATGTAGCTAAATAAAATTCATTCGACAGGAATCAGAAAAATAGCTATTTACATATTTTATTTTTTTAAAGGTCTTAAAAAGATATAGGTGTCCTGGTTTTGCTTATTTTGGCTCATTGTATTGTACCTAACATTGAGCAAATGCCCCTGCGTGTTCATCGGTGTAAATGTAGCTACAAAAAATTCATTCGACAAGAATAAGAAAAATAGCTATTAAGTTATTTTCTTTTTTTTAAAGGCCTTCAAAAGATATAGGTGTTTTAATTATGCTTATTTTGGCTCAATGTATTGAACTTAATATTGAGCAGTTGCTCCTGCGTGTTCATCCGTGTAAATGTAGCTACAAAAAATTCATTCGACAAAAATAAGAAAAATAGCAATTTTGTTATTTTCTTTTTTTTAAAGGCCTTAAAAAGATATAGGTGTCTTAATTTTGCTTATTTTGGCTCATTGTATTGCACTTAACATTGAGCAATTGCTCCTGCGTGTTCATCGGTGTAAATGTAGCTAATAAAAATTCATTCGACAAGAATAAGAAAAATAGCTATTTACTTATTTTTTTTTTTAAAGGTCTTGAAATGAAATGGGTGTCTTAATTTTGCTTATTTTGGCTCATTGTATTGTACTTAACATTGAGCAGTTGCTTCTGCGTGTTCCTCGGTGTAAATGTAGCTAAAAAAAATTCATTCGACAGGAATCAGAAAAAAAAGCTATTTACATATTTTATTTTTAGAGGTCTTAAAAAGATATGGGTGTCTTAATTTTGCTTATTTTTAATCATTGTATTGTTCTTAACATTAAACAGTTGCTTCTGCGTGTTCCTCGGTGTAAATGTAGCTAAAAAAAATTCATTCGACAGGAATCAGAAAAATAGCTATTTACATATTTTATTTTTTTAAAGGTCTTAAAAAGATAAAGGTGTCCTAATTTTGCTTATTTTGGCTCAATGTATTGTACCTAACATTGAGCAAATGCCCCTGCGTGTTCATCCGTGTAAATGTAGCTTCAAAAAATTCATTCGACAAGAATAAGAAAAATAGCTATTTAGTTATTTTCTTTTTTTTAAAGGCCTTAAAAAGATAAAGGTGTCTCAATTTTGCTTATTTTGGCTCACTGTATTGCACTTAACATTGCGCAATTGCTCCTGCGTGTTCATAGGTGTAAATGTAGCTAATAAAAATTCATTCGACAAGAATAAGAAAAATAGCTTTTTACTTATTTTTTTTTTTTAAAGGTCTTGAAATGATATGGGTGTCTTAATTTTGCTTATTTTGGCTCAATGTATTGTACTTAACATTGAGCAGTTGCTTCTGCGTGTTCCTCGGTGTAAATGTAGCTAAAAAAAATTCATTCGACAGGAATCAGAAAAATAGCTATTTACATATTTTATTTTTTTAAAGGTCTTAAAAAGATATAGGTGTCCTAATTTTGCTTATTTTGGCTCATTGTATTGTACCTAACATTGAGCAAATGCCCCTGCGTGTTCATCCGTGTAAATGTAGCAACAAAAAATTCATTCGACAAGAATAAGAAAAATAGCTATTTAGTTATTTTCTTTTTTTTAAAGGCCTTAAAAAGATATAGGTGTCTCAATGTTGCTTATTTTGGCTCATTGTATTGCACTTAACATTGAGCAATTGCTCCTGCGTGCTCATCGGTGTAAATGTAGCTACTAAAAATTCATTGGACAAGAATAAGAAAAATATCTATTTCGTTATTTTCTTTTTTTGAAAGGTTTTAAAAAGATATAGGTGTCTTAATTTTGGTTATTTAGGCTCACTTTATTGCACTTAACATTGAGCAATTTCTCCTGCGTGTTCATCGGTGTAAATGTAGCTAAAAAAAATTCATTCGACAAGAATAAGAAAAATAGCTATTTACTTATTTTTTTTTTTTTTTAAGGTCTTGAAATGATATGGGTGTCTTAATTTTGCTAATATTGGCTCATTGTATTGTACTAAACATTGAGCAGTTGCTTCTGCGTGTTCCTCGGTGTAAATGTAGCTAAAAAAAATTCATTCGACAGGAATCAGAAAAATAGCTATTTATATATTTTATTTTTTTAAAGGTCTTAAAAAGATATAGGTGTCCTAATTTTGCTTATTTTGGCTCATTGTATTGTACCTAACATTGAGCAAATGCCCCTGCGTGTTCATCCGTGTAAATGTAGCTACAAAAAATTCATTCGACAAGAATAAGAAAAATAGCTATTTAGTTATTTTCTTTTTTTTAAAGGCCTTAAAAAGATATAGGTGTCTCAATGTTGCTTATTTTGGCTCAATGTATTGCACTTAACATTGAGCAATTGCTCCTGCGTGTTCATCGGTGTAAATGTAGCTAATAAAAATTCATTGGACAAGAATAAGAAAAATATCTATTTCGTTATTTTCTTTTTTTTAAAGGTTTTAAAAAGATATATGTGTCTTAATTTTGGTTATTTAGGCTCACTTTATTGCACTTAACATTGAGCAATTTCTCCTGCGTGTTCATCGGTGTAAATGTAGCTAAAAAAAATTCATTCGACAAGAATAAGAAAAATAGCTATTTACTTATTTTTTTTTAAAGGTCTTGAAATGATATGGGTGTCTTAATTTTGCTTATTTTGGCTCATTGTATTGTACTTAACATTGAGCAGTTGCTTCTGCGTGTTCCTCGGTGTAAATGTAGCTAAAAAAAATTCATTCGACAGGAATCAGAAAAATAGCTATTTACATATTTTATTTTTTTAAAGGTCTTAAAAAGATATAGGTGTCCTAATTTTGCTTATTTTGGCTCATTGTATTATACCTAACATTGATCAAATGCCCCTGCGTGCTCATCCGTGTAAATGTAGCTACAAAAAATTCATTCGACAAGAATAAGAAAAATAGCTGTTTAGATATTTTCTTTTTTTTAAAGGCCTTAAAAAGATATAGGTGTCTCAATGTTGCTTATTTTGGCTCATTGTATTGCACTTAACATTGAGCAATTGCTCCTGCGTGTTCATCGGTGTAAATGTAGCTACAAAAAATTCATTCGACAAGAATAATAAAAATAGCTATTTACTTATTTTTTTTTAAAGGTCTTGAAATGATATGGGTGTCTTAATTTTGCTTATTTTGGCTCATTGTATTGTACCTAACATTGAGCAATTGCTCCTGCGTGTTCGTCGGTGTAAATTTAGCTACAAAAAATTCATTCGACAAGAATAAGAAAAATAGCTATTTAGTTATTTTCTTTTTTTAAAGGTCTTCAAAAGATATAGGTGTCTTAATTTTGCTTATTTTGGCTCATTGTATTGTACCTAACATTGACCAATTGCTCCTGCGTGTTCATCGGTGTAAATGTAGCTACAAAAAATTCATTCGACAAGAATAAGAAAAATAGCTATTTACTTATTTTATTTTTTTTAAAGGTCTTAAAAAGATTTAGGTGTCTTTAATTTGCTTATTTTGGCTCATTGTATTGTACTTTACATTGAGCAGTTGCTTCTGCGTGTTCCTCGGTGTAAATGTAGCTAAATAAAATTCATTCGACAGGAATCAGAAAAATAGCTATTTACATATTTTATTTTTTTAAAGGTCTTAAAAAGATATAGGTGTCCTAATTTTGCTTATTTTGGCTCATTGTATTGTACCTAACATTGAGCAAATGCCCCTGCGTGTTCATCGGTGTAAATGTAGCTACAAAAAATTCATTCGACAAGAATAAGAAAAATAGCTATTAAGTTATTTTCTTTTTTTTAAAGGCCTTCAAAAGATATAGGTGTTTTAATTATGCTTATTTTGGCTCATTGTATTGAACTTAATATTGAGCAGTTGCTCTTGCGTGTTCATCCGTGTAAATGTAGCTACAAAAAATTCATTCGACAAAAATAAGAAAAATAGCTATTTTGTTATTTTCTTTTTTTTAAAGGCCTTAAAAAGATATAGGTGTCTTAATTTTGCTTATTTTGGCTCATTGTATTGCACTTAACATTGAGCAATTGCTCCTGCGTGTTCATCGGTGTAAATGTAGCTAATAAAAATTCATTCGACAAGAATAAGAAAAATAGCTATTTACTTATTTTTTTTTTAAAGGTCTTGAAATGAAATGGGTGTCTTAATTTTGCTTATTTTGGCTCACTGTATTGTACTTAACATTGAGCAGTTGCTTCTGCGTGTTCCTCGGTGTAAATGTAGCTACAAAAAATTCATTCGACAGGAATCAGAAAAAAAGCTATTTACATATTTTATTTTTAGAGGTCTTAAAAAGATATGGGTGTCTTAATTTTGCTTATTTTTAATCATTGTATTGTGCTTAACATTAAACAGTTGCTTCTGCGTGTTCCTCGGTGTAAATGTAGCTAAAAAAAATTCATTCGACAGGAATCAGAAAAATAGCTATTTACAGATTTTATTTTTTTAAAGGTCTTAAAAAGATAAAGGTGTCCTAATTTTGCTTATTTTGCCTCAATGTATTGTACCTAACATTGAGCAAATGCCCCTGCGTGTTCATCCGTGTAAATGTAGCTTCAAAAAATTCATTCGACAAGAATAAGAAAAATAGCTATTTAGTTATTTTCTTTTTTTTAAAGGCCTTATAAAGATAAAGGTGTCTCAATTTTGCTTATTTTGGCTCACTGTATTGCACTTAACATTGCGCAATTGCTCCTGCGTGTTCATCGGTGTAAATGTAGCTAATAAAAATTCATTCGACAAGAATAAGAAAAATAGCTTTTTACTTATTTTTTTTTTTTTTAAAGGTCTTGAAATGATATGGGTGTCTTAATTTTGCTTATTTTGGCTCAATGTATTGTACTTAACATTGAGCAGTTGCTTCTGCGTGTTCCTCGGTGTAAATGTAGCTAAAACAAATTCATTCGACAGGAATCAGAAAAATAGCTATTTACATATTTTATTTTTTTAAAGGTCTTAAAAAGATATAGGTGTCCTAATTTTGCTTATTTTGGCTCATTGTATTGTACCTAACATTGAGCAAATGCCCCTGCGTGTTCATCCGTGTAAATGTAGCTACAAAAAATTCATTCGACAAGAATAAGAAAAATAGCTATTTAGTTATTTTCTTTTTTTTAAAGGCCTTAAAAAGATATAGGTGTCTCAATGTTGCTTATTTTGGCTCATTGTATTGCACTTAACATTGAGCAATTGCTCCTGCGTGCTCATCGGTGTAAATGTAGCTACTAAAAATTCATTGGACAAGAATAAGAAAAATATCTATTTCGTTATTTTCTTTTTTTTAAAGGTTTTAAAAAAAAATAGGTGTCTTAATTTTGGTTATTTAGGCTCACTTTATTGCACTTAACATTGAGCAATTTCTCCTGCGTGTTCATCGGTGTAAATGTAGCTAAAAAAAATTCATTCGACAAGAATAAGAAAAATAGCTATTTACTTATTTTTTTTTAAAGGTCTTGAAATGATATGGGTGTCTTAATTTTGCTTATTTTGGCTCATTGTATTGCACTTAACATTAAACAATTGCTCCTGCGTGTTCATCGGTGTAAATGTAGCTACAAAAAATTCATTCGACAAGAATAAGAAAAATAGCTATTTACTTATTTTCTTTTTTTTAAAGGTCTTAAAAAGATTTAGGTGTCTTTATTTTGCTTATTTTGGCTCATTGTATTGTACTTAACATTGAGCAGTTGCTTCTGCGTGTTCCTCGGTGTAAATGTAGCTAATAAAAATTCATTCGACAAGAATACAAAAAATAGCTATATACTAATTTTATTTTTTTTAAAGGTCTTGATATGATATGGGTGTCTTAATTTTGCTTGCTTTGGCTCATTGTATTGTACTTACCATTGAGCAATTGCTCCTGCGTGTTCATCCGTGTAAATGTAGCTAAAAAAAATTCATTCGACAAGAATAAGAAAAATAGTTATTTACTTATTTTATTTTTTTTAAGGTTTTAAAAAGATATGGGTGTCTTAATTTTGCTTATTTTGGCTCAATGTATTGTACCTAACATTGAGCAATTGCTCCTGCGTGTTCGTCGGTGTAAATTTAGCTACAAAAAATTCATTCGACAAGAATAAGAAAAATAGCTATTTAGTTATTTTCTTTTTTTAAAGGTCTTCAAAAGATATAGGTGTCTTTAATTTGCTTATTTTGGCTCATTGTATTGTACTTTACATTTAGCAGTTGCTTCTGCGTGTTCTTCGGTGTAAATGTAGCTAAATAAAATTCATTCGACAGGAATCAGAAAAATAGCTATTTACATATTTTATTTTTTTAAAGGTCTTAAAAAGATATAGGTGTCCTGGTTTTGCTTATTTTGGCTCATTGTATTGTACCTAACATTGAGCAAATGCCCCTGCGTGTTCATCGGTGTAAATGTAGCTACAAAAAATTCATTCGACAAGAATAAGAAAAATAGCTATTAAGTTATTTTCTTTTTTTTAAAGGCCTTCAAAAGATATAGGTGTTTTAATTATGCTTATTTTGGCTCAATGTATTGAACTTAATATTGAGCAGTTGCTCCTGCGTGTTCATCCGTGTAAATGTAGCTACAAAAAATTCATTCGACAAAAATAAGAAAAATAGCAATTTTGTTATTTTCTTTTTTTTAAAGGCCTTAAAAAGATATAGGTGTCTTAATTTTGCTTATTTTGGCTCATTGTATTGCACTTAACATTGAGCAATTGCTCCTGCGTGTTCATCTGTGTAAATGTAGCTAATAAAAATTCATTCGACAAGAATAAGAAAAATAGCTATTTACTTATTTTTTTTTTTAAAGGTCTTGAAATGAAATGGGTGTCTTAATTTTGCTTATTTTGGCTCATTGTATTGTACTTAACATTGAGCAGTTGCTTCTGCGTGTTCCTCGGTGTAAATGTAGCTAAAAAAAATTCATTCGACAGGAATCAGAAAAAAAAGCTATTTACATATTTTATTTTTAGAGGTCTTAAAAAGATATGGGTGTCTTAATTTTGCTTATTTTTAATCATTGTATTGTTCTTAACATTAAACAGTTGCTTCTGCGTGTTCCTCGGTGTAAATGTAGCTAAAAAAAATTCATTCGACAGGAATCAGAAAAATAGCTATTTACATATTTTATTTTTTTAAAGGTCTTAAAAAGATAAAGGTGTCCTAATTTTGCTTATTTTGGCTCAATGTATTGTACCTAACATTGAGCAAATGCCCCTGCGTGTTCATCCGTGTAAATGTAGCTTCAAAAAATTCATTCGACAAGAATAAGAAAAATAGCTATTTAGTTATTTTCTTTTTTTTAAAGGCCTTAAAAAGATAAAGGTGTCTCAATTTTGCTTATTTTGGCTCACTGTATTGCACTTAACATTGCGCAATTGCTCCTGCGTGTTCATAGGTGTAAATGTAGCTAATAAAAATTCATTCGACAAGAATAAGAAAAATAGCTTTTTACTTATTTTTTTTTTTTAAAGGTCTTGAAATGATATGGGTGTCTTAATTTTGCTTATTTTGGCTCAATGTATTGTACTTAACATTGAGCAGTTGCTTCTGCGTGTTCCTCGGTGTAAATGTAGCTAAAAAAAATTCATTCGACAGGAATCAGAAAAATAGCTATTTACATATTTTATTTTTTTAAAGGTCTTAAAAAGATATAGGTGTCCTAATTTTGCTTATTTTGGCTCATTGTATTGTACCTAACATTGAGCAAATGCCCCTGCGTGTTCATCCGTGTAAATGTAGCTACAAAAAATTCATTCGACAAGAATAAGAAAAATAGCTATTTAGTTATTTTCTTTTTTTTAAAGGCCTTAAAAAGATATAGGTGTCTCAATGTTGCTTATTTTGGCTCATTGTATTGCACTTAACATTGAGCAATTGCTCCTGCGTGCTCATCGGTGTAAATGTAGCTACTAAAAATTCATTGGACAAGAATAAGAAAAATATCTATTTCGTTATTTTCTTTTTTTGAAAGGTTTTAAAAAGATATAGGTGTCTTAATTTTGGTTATTTAGGCTCACTTTATTGCACTTAACATTGAGCAATTTCTCCTGCGTGTTCATCGGTGTAAATGTAGCTAAAAAAAATTCATTCGACAAGAATAAGAAAAATAGCTATTTACTTATTTTTTTTTTTTTTTAAGGTCTTGAAATGATATGGGTGTCTTAATTTTGCTAATATTGGCTCATTGTATTGTACTAAACATTGAGCAGTTGCTTCTGCGTGTTCCTCGGTGTAAATGTAGCTAAAAAAAATTCATTCGACAGGAATCAGAAAAATAGCTATTTATATATTTTATTTTTTTAAAGGTCTTAAAAAGATATAGGTGTCCTAATTTTGCTTATTTTGGCTCATTGTATTGTACCTAACATTGAGCAAATGCCCCTGCGTGTTCATCCGTGTAAATGTAGCTACAAAAAATTCATTCGACAAGAATAAGAAAAATAGCTATTTAGTTATTTTCTTTTTTTTAAAGGCCTTAAAAAGATATAGGTGTCTCAATGTTGCTTATTTTGGCTCAATGTATTGCACTTAACATTGAGCAATTGCTCCTGCGTGTTCATCGGTGTAAATGTAGCTAATAAAAATTCATTGGACAAGAATAAGAAAAATATCTATTTCGTTATTTTCTTTTTTTTAAAGGTTTTAAAAAGATATATGTGTCTTAATTTTGGTTATTTAGGCTCACTTTATTGCACTTAACATTGAGCAATTTCTCCTGCGTGTTCATCGGTGTAAATGTAGCTAAAAAAAATTCATTCGACAAGAATAAGAAAAATAGCTATTTACTTATTTTTTTTTAAAGGTCTTGAAATGATATGGGTGTCTTAATTTTGCTTATTTTGGCTCATTGTATTGTACTTAACATTGAGCAGTTGCTTCTGCGTGTTCCTCGGTGTAAATGTAGCTAAAAAAAATTCATTCGACAGGAATCAGAAAAATAGCTATTTACATATTTTATTTTTTTAAAGGTCTTAAAAAGATATAGGTGTCCTAATTTTGCTTATTTTGGCTCATTGTATTGTACCTAACATTGATCAAATGCCCCTGCGTGCTCATCCGTGTAAATGTAGCTACAAAAAATTCATTCGACAAGAATAAGAAAAATAGCTGTTTAGTTATTTTCTTTTTTTTAAAGGCCTTAAAAAGATATAGGTGTCTCAATGTTGCTTATTTTGGCTCATTGTATTGCACTTAACATTGAGCAATTGCTCCTGCGTGTTCATCGGTGTAAATGTAGCTACAAAAAATTCATTCGACAAGAATAATAAAAATAGCTATTTACTTATTTTTTTTTAAAGGTCTTGAAATGATATGGGTGTCTTAATTTTGCTTATTTTGGCTCATTGAATTGTACCTAACATTGAGCAATTGCTCCTGCGTGTTCGTCGGTGTAAATTTAGCTACAAAAAATTCATTCGACAAGAATAAGAAAAATAGCTATTTAGTTATTTTCTTTTTTTAAAGGTCTTCAAAAGATATAGGTGTCTTAATTTTGCTTATTTTGGCTCATTGTATTGTACCTAACATTGACCAATTGCTCCTGCGTGTTCATCGGTGTAAATGTAGCTACAAAAAATTCATTCGACAAGAATAAGAAAAATAGCTATTTACTTATTTTATTTTTTTTAAAGGTCTTAAAAAGATTTAGGTGTCTTTAATTTGCTTATTTTGGCTCATTGTATTGTACTTTACATTGAGCAGTTGCTTCTGCGTGTTCCTCGGTGTAAATGTAGCTAAATAAAATTCATTCGACAGGAATCAGAAAAATAGCTATTTACATATTTTATTTTTTTAAAGGTCTTAAAAAGATATAGGTGTCCTAATTTTGCTTATTTTGGCTCATTGTATTGTACCTAACATTGAGCAAATGCCCCTGCGTGTTCATCGGTGTAAATGTAGCTACAAAAAATTCATTCGACAAGAATAAGAAAAATAGCTATTAAGTTATTTTCTTTTTTTTAAAGGCCTTCAAAAGATATAGGTGTTTTAATTATGCTTATTTTGGCTCATTGTATTGAACTTAATATTGAGCAGTTGCTCTTGCGTGTTCATCCGTGTAAATGTAGCTACAAAAAATTCATTCGACAAAAATAAGAAAAATAGCTATTTTGTTATTTTCTTTTTTTTAAAGGCCTTAAAAAGATATAGGTGTCTTAATTTTGCTTATTTTGGCTCATTGTATTGCACTTAACATTGAGCAATTGCTCCTGCGTGTTCATCGGTGTAAATGTAGCTAATAAAAATTCATTCGACAAGAATAAGAAAAATAGCTATTTACTTATTTTTTTTTTAAAGGTCTTGAAATGAAATGGGTGTCTTAATTTTGCTTATTTTGGCTCACTGTATTGTACTTAACATTGAGCAGTTGCTTCTGCGTGTTCCTCGGTGTAAATGTAGCTACAAAAAATTCATTCGACAGGAATCAGAAAAAAAGCTATTTACATATTTTATTTTTAGAGGTCTTAAAAAGATATGGGTGTCTTAATTTTGCTTATTTTTAATCATTGTATTGTGCTTAACATTAAACAGTTGCTTCTGCGTGTTCCTCGGTGTAAATGTAGCTAAAAAAAATTCATTCGACAGGAATCAGAAAAATAGCTATTTACAGATTTTATTTTTTTAAAGGTCTTAAAAAGATAAAGGTGTCCTAATTTTGCTTATTTTGCCTCAATGTATTGTACCTAACATTGAGCAAATGCCCCTGCGTGTTCATCCGTGTAAATGTAGCTTCAAAAAATTCATTCGACAAGAATAAGAAAAATAGCTATTTAGTTATTTTCTTTTTTTTAAAGGCCTTAAAAAGATAAAGGTGTCTCAATTTTGCTTATTTTGGCTCACTGTATTGCACTTAACATTGCGCAATTGCTCCTGCGTGTTCATCGGTGTAAATGTAGCTAATAAAAATTCATTCGACAAGAATAAGAAAAATAGCTTTTTACTTATTTTTTTTTTTTAAAGGTCTTGAAATGATATGGGTGTCTTAATTTTGCTTATTTTGGCTCAATGTATTGTACCTAACATTGAGCAGTTGCTTCTGCGTGTTCCTCGGTGTAAATGTAGCTAAAACAAATTCATTCGACAGGAATCAGAAAAATAGCTATTTACATATTTTATTTTTTTAAAGGTCTTAAAAAGATATAGGTGTCCTAATTTTGCTTATTTTGGCTCATTGTATTGTACCTAACATTGAGCAAATGCCCCTGCGTGTTCATCCGTGTAAATGTAGCTACAAAAAATTCATTCGACAAGAATAAGAAAAATAGCTATTTAGTTATTTTCTTTTTTTTAAAGGCCTTAAAAAGATATAGGTGTCTCAATGTTGCTTATTTTGGCTCATTGTATTGCACTTAACATTGAGCAATTGCTCCTGCGTGCTCATCGGTGTAAATGTAGCTACTAAAAATTCATTGGACAAGAATAAGAAAAATATCTATTTCGTTATTTTCTTTTTTTTAAAGGTTTTAAAAAAAAATAGGTGTCTTAATTTTGGTTATTTAGGCTCACTTTATTGCACTTAACATTGAGCAATTTCTCCTGCGTGTTCATCGGTGTAAATGTAGCTAAAAAAAATTCATTCGACAAGAATAAGAAAAATAGCTATTTACTTATTTTTTTTTAAAGGTCTTGAAATGATATGGGTGTCTTAATTTTGCTTATTTTGGCTCATTGTATTGTACTTGACATTGAGCAGTTGCTTCTGCGTGTTCCTCGGTGTAAATGTAGCTAAAAAAAATTCATTCGACAGGAATCAGAAAAATAGCTATTTACATATTTTATTTTTTTAAAGGTCTTAAAAAGATATAGGTGTCCCAATTTTGCTTATTTTGGCTCATTGTATTGTACCTAACATTGATCAAATGCCCCTGCGTGTTCATCCGTGTAAATGTAGCTACAAAAAATTCATTCGACAAGAATAAGAAAAATAGCTATTTAGTTATTTTCTTTTTTTTAAAGGCCTTAAAAAGATATAGGTGTCTCAATGTTGCTTATTTTGGCTCATTGTATTGCACTTAACATTGAGCAATTGCTCCTGCGTGTTCATCGGTGTAAATGTAGCTACAAAAAATTCATTCGACAAGAATAATAAAAATAGCTATTTACTTATTTTTTTTTAAAGGTCTTGAAATGATATGGGTGTCTTAATTTTGCTTATTTTGGCTCATTGTATTGTACCTAACATTGAGCAATTGCTCCTGCGTGTTCGTCGGTGTAAATTTAGCTACAAAAAATTCATTCGACAAGAATAAGAAAAATAGCTATTTAGTTATTTTCTTTTTTTAAAGGTCTTCAAAAGATATAGGTGTCTTAGTTTTGCTTATTTTGGCTCATTGTATTGTACCTAACATTGACCAATTGCTCCTGCGTGTTCATCGGTGTAAATGTAGCTACAAAAAATTCATTCGACAAGAATAAGAAAAATAGCTATTAAGTTATTTTCTTTTTTTTAAAGGCCTTCAAAAGATATAGGTGTTTTAATTATGCTTATTTTGGCTCATTGTATTGAACTTAATATTGAGCAGTTGCTCCTGCGTGTTCATCCGTGTAAATGTAGCTACAAAAAATTCATTCGACAAAAATAAGAAAAATAGCTATTTTGTTATTTTCTTTTTTTTAAAGGCCTTAAAAAGATATAGGTGTCTTAATTTTGCTTATTTTGGCTCATTGTATTGCACTTAACATTGAGCAATTGCTCCTGCGTGTTCATCGGTGTAAATGTAGCTAATAAAAATTCATTCGACAAGAATAAGAAAAATAGCAATTTACTTATTTTTTTTTTAAAGGTCTTGAAATGAAATGGGTGTCTTAATTTTGCTTATTTTGGCTCATTGTATTGTACTTAACATTGAGCAGTTGCTTCTGCGTGTTCCACGGTGTAAATGTAGCTAAAAAAAATTCATTCGACAGGAATCAGAAAAAAAGCTATTTACATATTTTATTTTTAGAGGTCTTAAAAAGATATGGGTGTCTTAATTTTGCTTATTTTTAATCATTGTATTGTGCTTAACATTAAACAGTTGCTTCTGCGTGTTCCTCGGTGTAAATGTAGCTAAAAAAAATTCATTCGACAGGAATCAGAAAAATAGCTATTTACATATTTTATTTTTTTAAAGGTCTTAAAAAGATAAAGGTGTCCTAATTTTGCTTATTTTGCCTCAATGTATTGTACCTAACATTGAGCAAATGCCCCTGCGTGTTCATCCGTGTAAATGTAGCTTCAAAAAATTCATTCGACAAGAATAAGAAAAATAGCTATTTAGTTATTTTCTTTTTTTTAAAGGCCTTAAAAAGATAAAGGTGTCTCAATTTTGCTTATTTTGGCTCACTGTATTGCACTTAACATTGCGCAATTGCTCCTGCGTGTTCATCGGTGTAAATGTAGCTAATAAAAATTCATTCGACAAGAATAAGAAAAATAGCTTTTTACTTATTTTTTTTTTTAAAGGTCTTGAAATGATATGGGTGTCTTAATTTTGCTTATTTTGGCTCAATGTATTGTACTTAACATTGAGCAGTTGCTTCTGCGTGTTCCTCGGTGTAAATGTAGCTAAAAAAAATTCATTCGACAGGAATCAGAAAAATAGCTATTTACATATTTTATTTTTTTAAAGGTCTTAAAAAGATATAGGTGTCCTAATTTTGCTTATTTTGGCTCATTGTATTGTACCTAACATTGAGCAAATGCCCCTGCGTGTTCATCCGTGTAAATGTAGCTACAAAAAATTCATTCGACAAGAATAAGAAAAATAGCTATTTAGTTATTTTCTTTTTTTTAAAGGCCTTAAAAAGATATAGGTGTCTCAATGTTGCTTATTTTGGCTCATTGTATTGCACTTAACATTGAGCAATTGCTCCTGCGTGCTCATCGGTGTAAATGTAGCTACTAAAAATTCATTGGACAAGAATAAGAAAAATATCTATTTCGTTATTTTCTTTTTTTTAAAGGTTTTAAAAAAAAATAGGTGTCTTAATTTTGGTTATTTAGGCTCACTTTATTGCACTTAACATTGAGCAATTTCTCCTGCGTGTTCATCGGTGTAAATGTAGCTAAAAAAAATTCATTCGACAAGAATAAGAAAAATAGCTATTTACTTATTTTTTTTTAAAGGTCTTGAAATGATATGGGTGTCTTAATTTTGCTTATTTTGGCTCATTGTATTGTACTTGACATTGAGCAGTTGCTTCTGCGTGTTCCTCGGTGTAAATGTAGCCAAAAAAAATTCATTCGACAGGAATCAGAAAAATAGCTATTTACATATTTTATTTTTTTAAAGGTCTTAAAAAGATATAGGTGTCCTAATTTTGCTTATTTTGGCTCATTGTATTGTACCTAACATTGATCAAATGCCCCTGCGTGTTCATCCATGTAAATGTAGCTACAAAAAATTCATTCGACAAGAATAAGAAAAATAGCTATTTAGTTATTTTCTTTTTTTTAAAGGCCTTAAAAAGATATAGGTGTCTCAATGTTGCTTATTTTGGCTCATTGTATTGCACTTAACATTGAGCAATTGCTCCTGCGTGTTCATCGGTGTAAATGTAGCTACAAAAAATTCATTCGACAAGAATAATAAAAATAGCTATTTACTTATTTTTTTTTAAAGGTCTTGAAATGATATGGGTGTCTTAGTTTTGCTTATTTTGGCTCATTGTATTGTACCTAACATTGAGCAATTGCTCCTGCGTGTTCGTCGGTGTAAATTTAGCTACAAAAAATTCATTCGACAAGAATAAGAAAAATAGCTATTTAGTTATTTTCTTTTTTTAAAGGTCTTCAAAACATATAGGTGTCTTAATTTTGCTTATTTTGGCTCATTGTATTGTACCTAAAATTGACCAATTGCTCCTGCGTGTTCATCGGTGTAAATGTAGCTACAAAAAATTCATTCGACAAGAATAAGAAAAATAGCTATTTACTTATTTTATTTTTTTTAAAGGTCTTAAAAAGATTTAGGTGTCTTTAATTTGCTTATTTTGGCTCATTGTATTGTACTTTACATTGAGCAGTTGCTTCTGCGTGTTCCTCGGTGTAAATGTAGCTAAATAAAATTCATTCGACAGGAATCAGAAAAATAGCTATTTACATATTTTATTTTTTTAAAGGTCTTAAAAAGATATAGGTGTCCTAATTTTGCTTATTTTGGCTCATTGTATTGTACCTAACATTGAGCAAATGCCCCTGCGTGTTCATCGGTGTAAATGTAGCTACAAAAAATTCATTCGACAAGAATAAGAAAAATAGCTATTAAGTTATTTTCTTTTTTTTAAAGGCCTTCAAAAGATATAGGTGTTTTAATTATGCTTATTTTGGCTCATTGTATTGAACTTAATATTGAGCAGTTGCTCCTGCGTGTTCATCCGTGTAAATGTAGCTACAAAAAATTCATTCGACAAAAATAAGAAAAATAGCTATTTTGTTATTTTCTTTTTTTTAAAGGCCTTAAAAAGATATAGGTGTCTTAATTTTGCTTATTTTGGCTCATTGTATTGCACTTAACATTGAGCAATTGCTCCTGCGTGTTCATCGGTGTAAATGTAGCTAATAAAAATTCATTCGACAAGAATAAGAAAAATAGCTATTTACTTATTTTTTTTTTAAAGGTCTTGAAATGAAATGGGTGTCTTAATTTTGCTTATTTTGGCTCATTGTATTGTACTTAACATTGAGCAGTTGCTTCTGCGTGTTCCTCGGTGTAAATGTAGCTAAAAAAAATTCATTCGACAGGAATCAGAAAAAAAGCTATTTACATATTTTATTTTTAGAGGTCTTAAAAAGATATGGGTGTCTTAATTTTGCTTATTTTTAATCATTGTATTGTGCTTAACATTAAACAGTTGCTTCTGCGTGTTCCTCGGTGTAAATGTAGCTAAAAAAAATTCATTCGACAGGAATCAGAAAAATAGCTATTTACATATTTTATTTTTTTAAAGGTCTTAAAAAGATAAAGGTGTCCTAATTTTGCTTATTTTGCCTCAATGTATTGTACCTAACATTGAGCAAATGCCCCTGCGTGTTCATCCGTGTAAATGTAGCTTCAAAAAATTCATTCGACAAGAATAAGAAAAATAGCTATTTAGTTATTTTCTTTTTTTTAAAGGCCTTAAAAAGATAAAGGTGTCTCAATTTTGCTTATTTTGGCTCACTGTATTGCACTTAACATTGCGCAATTGCTCCTGCGTGTTCATCGGTGTAAATGTAGCTAATAAAAATTCATTCGACAAGAATAAGAAAAATAGCTTTTTACTTATTTTTTTTTTTTAAAGGTCTTGAAATGATATGGGTGTCTTAATTTTGCTTATTTTGGCTCAATGTATTGTACTTAACATTGAGCAGTTGCTTCTGCGTGTTCCTCGGTGTAAATGTAGCTAAAAAAAATTCATTCGACAGGAATCAGAAAAATAGCTATTTACATATTTTATTTTTTTAAAGGTCTTAAAAAGATATAGGTGTCCTAATTTTGTTTATTTTGGCTCATTGTATTGTACCTAACATTGAGCAAATGCCCCTGCGTGTTCATCCGTGTAAATGTAGCTACAAAAAATTCATTCGACAAGAATAAGAAAAATAGCTATTTAGTTATTTTCTTTTTTTTAAAGGCCTTAAAAAGATATAGGTGTCTCAATGTTGCTTATTTTGGCTCATTGTATTGCACTTAACATTGAGCAATTGCTCCTGCGTGCTCATCGGTGTAAATGTAGCTACTAAAAATTCATTGGACAAGAATAAGAAAAATATCTATTTCGTTATTTTCTTTTTTTTAAAGGTTTTAAAAAGATATAGGTGTCTTAATTTTGGTTATTTAGGCTCACTTTATTGCACTTAACATTGAGCAATTTCTCCTGCGTGTTCATCGGTGTAAATGTAGCTAAAAAAAATTCATTCGACAAGAATAAGAAAAATAGCTATTTACTTATTTTTTTTTTTTTTTTAAGGTCTTGAAATGATATGGGTGTCTTAGTTATGCTAATATTGGCTCATTGTATTGTACTAAACATTGAGCAGTTGCTTCTGCGTGTTCCTCGGTGTAAATGTAGCTAAAAAAAATTCATTCGACAGGAATCAGAAAAATAGCTATTTACATATTTTATTTTTTTAAAGGTCTTAAAAAGATATAGGTGTCCTAATTTTGCTTATTTTGGCTCATTGTATTGTACCTAACATTGAGCAAATGCCCCTGCGTGTTCATCCGTGTAAATGTAGCTACAAAAAATTCATTCGACAAGAATAAGAAAAATAGCTATTTAGTTATTTTCTTTTTTTTAAAGGCCTTAAAAAGATATAGGTGTCTCAATGTTGCTTATTTTGGCTCAATGTATTGCACTTAACATTGAGCAATTGCTCCTGCGTGTTCATCGGTGTAAATGTAGCTAATAAAAATTCATTCGACAAGAATAAGAAAAATAGCTATTTACTTATTTTTTTTTTAAGGTCTTGAAATGATATGGGTGTCTTAATTTTGCTTATTTTGGCTCACTGTATTGTACTTAACATTGAGCAGTTGCTTCTGCGTGTTCCTCGGTGTAAATGTAGTTAAAAAAAATTCATTCGACAGGAATCAGAAAAATAGCTATTTACATATTTTATTTTTTTAAAGGTCTTAAAAAGATATAGGTGTCCTAATTTTGCTTATTTTGGCTCATTGTATTGTACCTAACATTGATCAAATGCCCCTGCGTGTTCATCCGTGTAAATGTAGCTACAAAAAATTCATTCGACAAGAATAAGAAAAATAGCTATTTAGTTATTTTCTTTTTTTTAAAGGCCTTAAAAATATATAGGTGTCTCAATGTTGCTTAATTTGGCTCATTGTATTGCACTTAACATTGAGCAATTGCTCCTGCGTGTTCATCGGTGTAAATGTAGCTAATAAAAATTCATTCGACAAGAATAAGAAAAATAGCTATTTACTTATTTTTTTTTAAAGGTCTTGAAATGATATGGGTGTCTTAATTTTGCTTATTTTGGCTCACTGTATTGTACTTAACATTGAGCAGTTGCTTCTGCGTGTTCCTCGGTGTAAATGTAGCTAAAAAAAATTCATTCGACAGGAATCAGAAAAATAGCTATTTACATATTTTATTTTTTTAAAGGTCTTAAAAAGATATGGGTGTCCTAATTTTGCTTATTTTGGCTCATTGTATTGTACCTAACATTGAGCAAATGCCCCTGCTTGTTCATCCGTGTAAATGTAGCTACAAAAAATTCATTCGACAAGAATAAGAAAAATAGCTATTTAGTTATTTTCTTTTTTTTAAAGGTCTTAAAAAGATAAAGGTGTCTTAATTTTGCTTAATTTGGCTCACTGTATTGTACCTAACATTGAGCAATTGCTCCTGCGTGTTCGTCGGTGTAAATTTAGCTACAAAAAATTCATTCGACAAGAATAAGAAAAATAGCTATTTAGTTATTTTCTTTTTTTAAAGGTCTTCAAAAGATATAGGTGTCTTAATTTTGCTTATTTTGGCTCATTGTATTGTACCTAACATTGACCAATTGCTCCTGCGTGTTCATCGGCGTAAATGTAGCTAAAAAAAAAAATTCATTCGACAGGAATCAGAAAAATAGCTATTTATATATTTTATTTTTTTAAAGGTCTTAAAAAGATATAGGTGTCCTAATTTTGCTTATTTTGGCTCATTGTATTGTACCTAACATTGAGCAAATGCCCGTGCGTGTTCATCCGTGTAAATGTAGCTACAAAAAATTCATTCGACAAGAATAAGAAAAATAGCTATTTAGTTATTTTCTTTTTTTTAAAGGCCTTAAAAAGATATAGGTGTCTCAATGTTGCTTATTTTGGCTCATTGTATTGTACTTAACATTGAGCAATTGCTCCTGCGTGTTCATCGGTGTAAATGTAGCTAATAAAAATTCATTCGACAAGAATAAGAAAAATAGCCATTTCGTTATTTTTTTTTTTTTAAGGTCTTGAAATGATATGGCTGTCTTAATTTTGCTTATTTTGGCTCATTGTATTGTAGTTGACATTGAGCAGTTGCTTCTGCGTGTTCCTCGGTGTAAATGTAGCCAAAAAAAATTCATTCGACAGGAATCAGAAAAATAGCTATTTACATATTTTATTTTTTTAAAGGTCTTAAAAAGATATAGGTGTCCTAATTTTGCTTATTTTGGCTCATTGTATTGTACCTAACATTGATCAAATGCCCCTGCGTGTTCATCCATGTAAATGTAGCTACAAAAAATTCATTCGACAAGAATAAGAAAAATAGCTATTTAGTTATTTTCTTTTTTTTAAAGGCCTTAAAAAGATATAGGTGTCTCAATGTTGCTTATTTTGGCTCATTGTATTGCACTTAACATTGAGCAATTGCTCCTGCGTGTTCATCGGTGTAAATGTAGCTACAAAAAATTCATTCGACAAGAATAATAAAAATAGCTATTTACTTATTTTTTTTTAAAGGTCTTGAAATGATATGGGTGTCTTAGTTTTGCTTATTTTGGCTCATTGTATTGTACCTAACATTGAGCAATTGCTCCTGCGTGTTCGTCGGTGTAAATTTAGCTACAAAAAATTCATTCGACAAGAATAAGAAAAATAGCTATTTAGTTATTTTCTTTTTTTAAAGGTCTTCAAAAGATATAGGTGTCTTAATTTTGCTTATTTTGGCTCATTGTATTGTACCTAACATTGACCAATTGCTCCTGCGTGTTCATCGGTGTAAATGTAGCTACAAAAAATTCATTCGACAAGAATAAGAAAAATAGCTATTTACTTATTTTATTTTTTTTAAAGGTCTTAAAAAGATTTAGGTGTCTTTAATTTGCTTATTTTGGCTCATTGTATTGTACTTTACATTGAGCAGTTGCTTCTGCGTGTTCCTCGGTGTAAATGTAGCTAAATAAAATTCATTCGACAGGAATCAGAAAAATAGCTATTTACATATTTTATTTTTTTAAAGGTCTTAAAAAGATATAGGTGTCCTAATTTTGCTTATTTTGGCTCATTGTATTGTACCTAACATTGAGCAAATGCCCCTGCGTGTTCATCGGTGTAAATGTAGCTACAAAAAATTCATTCGACAAGAATAAGAAAAATAGCTATTAAGTTATTTTCTTTTTTTTAAAGGCCTTCAAAAGATATAGGTGTTTTAATTATGCTTATTTTGGCTCATTGTATTGAACTTAATATTGAGCAGTTGCTCCTGCGTGTTCATCCGTGTAAATGTAGCTACAAAAAATTCATTCGACAAAAATAAGAAAAATAGCTATTTTGTTATTTTCTTTTTTTTAAAGGCCTTAAAAAGATATAGGTGTCTTAATTTTGCTTATTTTGGCTCATTGTATTGCACTTAACATTGAGCAATTGCTCCTGCGTGTTCATCGGTGTAAATGTAGCTAATAAAAATTCATTCGACAAGAATAAGAAAAATAGCTATTTACTTATTTTTTTTTTAAAGGTCTTGAAATGAAATGGGTGTCTTAATTTTGCTTATTTTGGCTCATTGTATTGTACTTAACATTGAGCAGTTGCTTCTGCGTGTTCCTCGGTGTAAATGTAGCTAAAAAAAATTCATTCGACAGGAATCAGAAAAAAAGCTATTTACATATTTTATTTTTAGAGGTCTTAAAAAGATATGGGTGTCTTAATTTTGCTTATTTTTAATCATTGTATTGTGCTTAACATTAAACAGTTGCTTCTGCGTGTTCCTCGGTGTAAATGTAGCTAAAAAAAATTCATTCGACAGGAATCAGAAAAATAGCTATTTACATATTTTATTTTTTTAAAGGTCTTAAAAAGATAAAGGTGTCCTAATTTTGCTTATTTTGCCTCAATGTATTGTACCTAACATTGAGCAAATGCCCCTGCGTGTTCATCCGTGTAAATGTAGCTTCAAAAAATTCATTCGACAAGAATAAGAAAAATAGCTATTTAGTTATTTTCTTTTTTTTAAAGGCCTTAAAAAGATAAAGGTGTCTCAATTTTGCTTATTTTGGCTCACTGTATTGCACTTAACATTGCGCAATTGCTCCTGCGTGTTCATCGGTGTAAATGTAGCTAATAAAAATTCATTCGACAAGAATAAGAAAAATAGCTTTTTACTTATTTTTTTTTTTTTAAAGGTCTTGAAATGATATGGGTGTCTTAATTTTGCTTATTTTGGCTCAATGTATTGTACTTAACATTGAGCAGTTGCTTCTGCGTGTTCCTCGGTGTAAATGTAGCTAAAAAAAATTCATTCGACAGGAATCAGAAAAATAGCTATTTACATATTTTATTTTTTTAAAGGTCTTAAAAAGATATAGGTGTCCTAATTTTGCTTATTTTGGCTCATTGTATTGTACCTAACATTGAGCAAATGCCCCTGCGTGTTCATCCGTGTAAATGTAGCTACAAAAAATTCATTCGACAAGAATAAGAAAAATAGCTATTTAGTTATTTTCTTTTTTTTAAAGGCCTTAAAAAGATATAGGTGTCTCAATGTTGCTTATTTTGGCTCATTGTATTGCACTTAACATTGAGCAATTGCTCCTGCGTGCTCATCGGTGTAAATGTAGCTACTAAAAATTCATTGGACAAGAATAAGAAAAATATCTATTTCGTTATTTTCTTTTTTTTAAAGGTTTTATAAAGATATAGGTGTCTTAATTTTGGTTATTTAGGCTCACTTTATTGCACTTAACATTGAGCAATTTCTCCTGCGTGTTCATCGGTGTAAATGTAGCTAAAAAAAATTCATTCGACTAGAATAAGAAAAATAGCTATTTACTTATTTTTTTTTTTTTTTTTAAGGTCTTGAAATGATATGGGTGTCTTAGTTTTGCTAATATTGGCTCATTGTATTGTACTAAACATTGAGCAGTTGCTTCTGCGTGTTCCTCGGTGTAAATGTAGCTAAAAAAAATTCATTCGACAGGAATCAGAAAAATAGCTATTTACATATTTTATTTTTTTAAAGGTCTTAAAAAGATATAGGTGTCCTAATTTTGCTTATTTTGGCTCATTGTATTGTACCTAACATTGAGCAAATGCCCCTGCGTGTTCATCCGTGTAAATGTAGCTACAAAAAATTCATTCGACAAGAATAAGAAAAATAGCTATTTAGTTATTTTCTTTTTTTTAAAGGCCTTAAAAAGATATAGGTGTCTCAATGTTGCTTATTTTGGCTCAATGTATTGCACTTAACATTGAGCAATTGCTCCTGCGTGTTCATCGGTGTAAATGTAGCTAATAAAAATTCATTCGACAAGAATAAGAAAAATAGCTATTTACTTATTTTTTTTTTAAGGTCTTGAAATGATATGGGTGTCTTAATTTTGCTTATTTTGGCTCACTGTATTGTACTTAACATTGAGCAGTTGCTTCTGCGTGTTCCTCGGTGTAAATGTAGTTAAAAAAAATTCATTCGACAGGAATCAGAAAAATAGCTATTTACATATTTTATTTTTTTAAAGGTCTTAAAAAGATATAGGTGTCCTAATTTTGCTTATTTTGGCTCATTGTATTGTACCTAACATTGATCAAATGCCCCTGCGTGTTCATCCGTGTAAATGTAGCTACAAAAAATTCATTCGACAAGAATAAGAAAAATAGCTATTTAGTTATTTTCTTTTTTTTAAAGGCCTTAAAAATATATAGGTGTCTCAATGTTGCTTAATTTGGCTCATTGTATTGCACTTAACATTGAGCAATTGCTCCTGCGTGTTCATCGGTGTAAATGTAGCTAATAAAAATTCATTAAACAAGAATAAGAAAAATAGCTATTTACTTATTTTTTTTTAAAGGTCTTGAAATGATATGGGTGTCTTAATTTTGCTTATTTTGGCTCACTGTATTGTACTTAACATTGAGCAGTTGCTTCTGCGTGTTCCTCGGTGTAAATGTAGCTAAAAAAAATTCATTCGACAGGAATCAGAAAAATAGCTATTTACATATTTTATTTTTTTAAAGGTCTTAAAAAGATATGGGTGTCCTAATTTTGCTTATTTTGGCTCATTGTATTGTACCTAACATTGAGCAAATGCCCCTGCTTGTTCATCCGTGTAAATGTAGCTACAAAAAATTCATTCGACAAGAATAAGAAAAATAGCTATTTAGTTATTTTCTTTTTTTTAAAGGTCTTAAAAAGATAAAGGTGTCTTAATTTTGCTTAATTTGGCTCAATGTATTGTACCTAACATTGAGCAATTGCTCCTGCGTGTTCGTCGGTGTAAATTTAGCTACAAAAAATTCATTCGACAAGAATAAGAAAAATAGCTATTTAGTTATTTTCTTTTTTTAAAGGTCTTCAAAAGATATAGGTGTCTTAATTTAGCTTATTTTGGCTCATTGTATTGTACCTAACATTGACCAATTGCTCCTGCGTGTTCATCGGCGTAAATGTAGCTAAAAAAAAAATTCATTCGACAGGAATCAGAAAAATAGCTATTTATATATTTTATTTTTTTAAAGGTCTTAAAAAGATATAGGTGTCCTAATTTTGCTTATTTTGGCTCATTGTATTGTACCTAACATTGAGCAAATGCCCGTGCGTGTTCATCCGTGTAAATGTAGCTACAAAAAATTCATTCGACAAGAATAAGAAAAATAGCTATTTAGTTATTTTCTTTTTTTTAAAGGCCTTAAAAAGATATAGGTGTCTCAATGTTGCTTATTTTGGCTCATTGTATTGTACTTAACATTGAGCAATTGCTCCTGCGTGTTCATCGGTGTAAATGTAGCTAATAAAAATTCATTCGACAAGAATAAGAAAAATAGCTATTTACTTATTTTTTTTTAAAGGTCTTGAAATGATATGAGTGTCTTAATTTTGCTTATTTTGGCTCATTGTATTGTACTTAACATTGAGCAGTTGCTTCTGCGTGTTCCTCGGTGTAAATGTAGCTAAAAAAAATTCATTCGACAGGAATCAGAAAAATAGCTATTTACATATTTTATTTTTTTAAAGGTCTTAAAAAGATATAGGTGTCCTAATTTTGCTTATTTTGGCTCACTGTATTGTACCTAACATTGAGCAAATGCCCCTGCTTGTTCATCCGTGTAAATGTAGCTACAAAAAATTCATTCGACAAGAATAAGAAAAATAGCTATTTAGTTATTTTCTTTTTTTTTAAGGTCTTAAAAAGATATAGGTGTCTTAATTTTGCTTGTTTTGGCTCACTGTATTGTACCTAACATTGAGCAATTGCTCCTGCGTGTTCTTCAGTGTAAATTTAGCTACAAAAAATTCATTCGACAAGAATAAGAAAAATAGCTATTTAGTTATTTTCTTTTTTTAAAGGTCTTCAAAAGATATAGGTGTCTTAATTTTGCTTATTGTGGCTCATTGTATTGTACCTAACATTGACCAATTGCTCCTGCGTGTTCATCGGTGTAAATGTAGCTAAAA